>JAHTLZ010000379.1:56024460-56049709 GCA_023846285.1 Phrynocephalus versicolor | reverse complement strand
TTCTATCTCTCAAAAAAGAAGTCCAGTAGCCATGACTCAACTTCCCATTAAACTCACCTGGATGACTGAGAATCTTCACAGAAATAATAATAATAATAATAATAATAATAATAATAATAATAATAATAATAATAATAATAATAATTTGCCTTTGGTTGGTTGCTTTTCTTGAGTTCTGGGAAAGGAAGCTATGAAGACTCTTATTCTGCTATTTTTTCTGGTGTGAGGGGGCAGTGTTTTTCAGTTTGATTAGTTTATTAAAATATTGTTTTATGGTTAATTTGCTTTGTATTTACCATATTAAAAGTATTATCTTAGTTTTTACAATTGTTTCCTTACGTGGAGGTGTGTGGTTGAGGTGGCAGGACTTTGTGACTATGCTAGTGTGTCACTGGGTTGTGTGGGTGCTTGTTGTTGTTGGTTTTATTGTTCTTTAGTTTTAGTGCAGATTGAATCTCTATTGCCTTGCCTCTGCTTTTTTGTAGTTGTTTTAAGGATTCTTTAGGGCTCTTTGAGTACCTGAAAACACGAATGGGGAAATTTGAAATGAATGATCTGGCAGAGGACTTTCTTTATGGGTAAAACACATAAAGGTCCTCCTGAGGTCCCGAGATGATAAATGTTTTTGGAATAAGGTGTCTATCTCTCCTTTGCCACCTTTGCAGTAAATGCCATCCAGATGCTTGAGCGCTGCCTGGCTTCAGTACTGGAATGAGCCATGACTAACATGCTCAAACAGAACCAGAACAAGACTGAGAATTTGTTTCTGGAGGGGCCCTCTAAAAGGGGTGGGGGGGACTTCCCGAGGTTGAATGACATTGCCTTTCCATTTAGGAACCAAGTGCATAATCTGGGCATTGTTTTGGACCTGGCTCTTTCTTGGGAGTCCCAGATTGCAGCCATGTCCAGATCAGCCTTTAACCAGTTTAGGCTAATTGCACAACTCAGTCCTTATCTAGATGAGGTACCTTTGGGCTTTTAATGCAGGCCTTGGTCGTCCTTCAGATCCACTATTGCAAATCTCTTTACATGGGGCTTCCCTTGCCCTTGTCTGGAGATTTCATCACATCCAGAATGCAGCAGTCAGACTGGTGGTGGGCATGAGCAAATTTGACCACATTGCACTGGTTGTGGCTTGCCTTCACTGGTTGTCTGGTGTGTCCCAGATCAGCTTCAAGGTGTTCACACTCACGTACAAAGCCCTCCATGGTTTGGGTTCATATTACTGGTTGGAGCATCTTTTCTTAATGTCATCTGCCCAACCCAAAAGATCACCTCAGCTGAAGCTCCTCCGAGTAGCCACCCCGAGGAATACCCATAAGTCTAGGGGACATCCACTCAAACTGTGGGTTGGGAGAGTGAGAACAGACAAAAGAAAATGGTTTTTTACCCACCGTGTTGTTAGTCTGCCACAAGATGCAGTGATGGCATCTAGCCTGGATGTCTTCAAAAGGGGATTGGGCAGATTCCTGGAGGAGAAGTCCATCACAGGTTACACACCATGATGGAGATGTGTAATCTCTAAGCTTAAAACCAGGGTACTTCAAGGGCCAGATGCAGGGGAGTGGTAGCAGGAGACAGATATTTAATCTCATGCGCTCCCAGAGGCATTTGGTTGGGCCACTGTGAGATACAGGAAGCTAGACTAAATGGGCCTTTGGTCTGATCCAGCATGGCTCTTCTTATGTTCTTATGTTCTTTATGTCTTCTACAAGAGGTAAGGCCTACTCTGTGGTGGCTCCAAACTTCTGGAACCAACTTCCAGAGAAGTTCCACCTGACCCCCTCGCAGTTGAGGCAATTAAAGACCTGGATTCAGAGGGAGGCTTTCCACACCCACCTTGGTTGACCACCTTTTATTACCGCCATCTGCTCTAATCCGTACGTGATTGGTTTGAACTATTTTCTTTTATTGATATCTGCAATTTACTTTTACTGTTTTCATCTGTATTTATTTTCTGTTTTGTATTGGTTGTGACTTGGCACTAATGGGAGGAGGATGGGAATGAATGAACAAAAGAGGAATGAATGAATGAACAAATGAATGAAAAGGACATGCATGAAAAATACAAAAATGTAGGATGCATCCTCTGAAAAAACCCTAAATGATATAAATATGAAACTTTTTGATGTGCATGTGTCTGATTTTACTCTTTGGGCTCATCATCAGAAGACAGGTTTCACTAAAATTTTGCAAACTGCCCAGAGTAGACATGTTGCCAAATGGTGCAGTATAGAAATTAGAGATCGGCACAAATTGAAAAAATTGTGTTTCGTTTCGTTTCGTTAAGGAGTTTGTTTTGTTTTGTTTTTTCGTGAATTTTTGTGGAAAAATTCATTTCGTTGTTTTGTTAATTCATTATTCATTTTTACCCACTTTTCCCCAGTGCCCATTGCACAGCCTCCTTCTTATTTCTCCTCCCGATCAGCCCCACGATAATGAGCCTCAGGAGGGAGGCACAAGGGGTGGCGGATTTGAAGCCGCGCTGCTCTGGCCGCTGAGCGCGGCTTCTTTATCTCCCCTCCCAATTGGCCTGCAATAATAGGCTACGGGAGGGAGGTGCAAGGGGCCCAACTTCAAAGCTGCTCTGCTCTGGCCGCCTAAACCTGGCCTGCTTCTTACCTCTCCTCCCAGGGCTGGGCTGAGGCTCGAGCCCGCTGCATCCCTTGATGGCACCGATGAGGTGCATGTTCCCTCTGTGTAGCTCGGTGTGAAAGGAACTCCGGACCAGCACCAGGTAGGAGACATCTCCGCCCCCCCCATTAACGAAACGAACCTAACCGAACCAATTTTTCTCAGTTTGGTTCGGTTTGCGTTAGATTTGCCCCTCGGTTCGTTATTCATTTTGTTATGTAACGAAACGAATAACGAATAACAAAACAAAAAATTTGTTTCATGCCCATCTCTAATAGAAATCCAATAAATAATAATAACAATAATAAAAAAGGCAATACTGCTGGGAAAAGTTGAAGGCAACAGGAAAAGAGGAGGGCAAAATAAAAGATGGATTGACACAGTGAAGAAACTGAAAAACTCAGCAGAGCTCTTGTTTATACAGTTTTTGGGAAGTCAGTAGTTTGTAGAGTTGCCTTTAGTTGGGAAAAAAAACTTGGTGGCATGGAAGAAGAAAAACAAAATCCAGTGTATTAATGGGAGCTACTCAGTGAATTGAAGGAAACTGAGTTAAAGCATCAGCTATTCAAGTGCCATTGATATGATAGGTCTTTTCTACTTGGGATCAACAGCTGGATTTAAGGCCATTGACTTGAATTTCGGAAACAAGCCTTTTCTAACTAGGATGAAGAGCTGGATTCAAGGCCATTGACTTGACATTGGAAACAAGCTTTTGTAGTTAGTATTCCAAATCCATGGAGAAATTTGGAAGTAGAATTGTGGAAACATCTCTGCACCACCGACCTCAGACACTGCTCACATTCTGCGGTTTTCAATGACATTCTCCTCCCCTCTCCCCAACTGCGCAATCAGCGGCTAATGGGCAAGCTATTTCTCATATCTGCTCGTCATTGGTTTTCATTGCTGGTATTGTTTCCTTATGTGCATTGTAACCAAGGGTTCAGCTTCTCTAATGCTCATGCCATATTGGCCCGCAGCAGCTAGGGCAAAGGGAGAGGCATAACATTGCAGCCTTTCTCTTCCGAATGAAAGCTCGCCATAGGCTTTCAGTGCGTCATCCACCAGCCACTTATTTCCGCATCATAAACTCCTAATATTTCTTTCAGATGAGAGAGCTTTCTGTGTGCTATCCTCTGGAAAAAGGCCAAGTGTTCCTCTGAACCAGTCATTCTCTAAACTCTCCATCTCACTGTTTTGTGATTCTCTCCCCTCCCCCCTGAACATTTCTTTCTTATCATTTGGGGAGATGAGCATAGAAATTGCTGCAACTATTATAGTATATAACTAGGTCTGACCTTGAAGCCACTTTACCTGTGCCTTCTAAATATTTTCTCCAGATAATAACCAGGGAGGCTGGGTTCAGACTTTCAAAACCAAAATTTTAGGCCTGTCCTGACTTGTCCAACCCTGAAATCCACCTTTGATTCCCACCCTCTCTGTACTTTATGCTTTATTTATTTTACTCTGTAACAGCAAAACATTTTAATAGCTTCCAAATTGTCCCGACATGTTTTAGCAGTACTGCTTGGGATACAATACCGTCTAGCAATGTTGGTTTTGTTTTTCATGAGTTGTCTTAAGGTGAACCTTTCATGGTTTTCCAGACAGGGAATATTAAGGATATTCATTCTTTTCTAGGGTGCTCTGGGATTGTCCAGCTTGCCCAAGGCCACACAGCTGTACTTGCAGGAGGTACAGTGGGGAACTGAACTCCCAAACTCATGATCCTCAGTCAGATACCTACACTACCGAGCTATAGAGTTACTTTTAACTCTCGGTGTCAGACAGCCAAGCTATAAGAAATGTCGTTACTGCCTTGCTGTAAACCAAAGAAATACTACAGAGTTTTGGAGGGAGAGTCCCAGTATCTGCATGTAGGGTTAGTAGGAGATTTGTTTGCATGGAGTCTCTAGTGTGTGTGTGTTGTGTTGTTATAATCGTAACCAATTCTTCGTGACTTCATGTCCATAGAGTTTTCTTAGCAGGAATACTGGAGTGGGTTTGCCAGTTCCTACTCCATGCATTTACAGCTCCTGGTATTCCCTGGTGGTCGCCCATCCATTTACTAGCCAGGGTTGACCCTGCTTACATTATAAAATCAGGCGAGGTTGGATGTGCTTAGGGCATCTCGGCTAGAAATGGGCACGAAACGACCATTTTTTTGTTACTGTTCTCCATTATTCGTTCTGTTACGTAACAGTACGAATAATGACCATTGCGATGGGGCAGGCTCGAACCGAACAGAACCAAGAAAATTTTCTTCGTTTCTGTTTGTTTCTGTTATTTCCGTTGTGCTGCTCGTGCAATGAATAATGGAGCAGCAGAGATCTTTAACCTGGGTGCAACCATCCAAATTGTTAACTCTGACACCCTCATGCAACATGCCTTTGAAACGGCAAACTCTTTTAATGGTCTCCAGGGACATAGCACGGAGGAGGGCAGAGGGTACAAAATTCTTAGTGGTGCTGTCACACCTTCGTGCTCCTGCAGCTACTCATTGCCTTCATCTTCTTCCTCCTAGCAGACCCAGTCTGAGCTGCCAGAGGGGCACCAGGACCACCTCTAAAGCTGCCGCTAGTGTAGACCTTGATTAGTTTTGTGAACCCTTCATGGTGCTACCCTGTGGAGCTTCAAAATGACCTTGACAGATTAGAGTGCTGGGCCAAAGCTTACGGAATAGGTTTCAACAGAAGGAAATGTAGGGTGCTACATCTAAGTAAAAAGAATGGATTGCACAGATATAGGATGGGAGACACCTGGCTGGAAAATACTACCTGTGAAAGGGATCTGGGAGTCTTGGTGGACCACAAATTGAACATGAGTCAGCAGTGTGATGTGGCAGCCAGGAAAGCCAATGCAATTCTTGGTTGCATCAACCGAACCATAGTGTTTAGTTCAAGGGAAGTGATAGTACCACTCTATTGTGCTCTGGTCAGACCCCACCTAGAGTACTGTGTCCAGTTAGTGCACCTCAATTTAAAAACAATGTTGAGAACCTCGAGCAGGTGCAGGGGAGGGCGACCAGGATGGCTGAGGGTCTGGAGGAAATGTCTTATGAGGAATGGCTTAGGGAACTGGGAATGTTTAGCTTTTCAAAAAGAAGACTGGGGGGGGGATATGATAGCTATGTTCAAATATTTGAAAGGATGTCATATTGAAGAGGGAACAGGCTTGTTTTCCATGGCTTCAGAGACTTGGACTCAGGGCAATGGTTTCAAACTACAGGAAAAGAGATTCCATTTGAACATTAGGAAGAACTTCATGACAGTTAGAGCTGTTTGGCAGTAGAATATGCTGCCACAAAGGGTGGTGTAGTCTCCTTCTTTGGAGGTTTTTAAGCAGAGGCTGGATGGCCACCTGTCGGAAATACTGTGATGGGGTTCCTGCATGGCAAGGGGTTGGACTGGGTGGCCCTTGAGGTCTCTTCCAACTCTATGATTCTATGAAATCTATGACCCCTTCATGTTGCCAATCTGGGGGGCTTCTACTACTGTACCCTAAGGCCCCCCTTCACCCACATGTTCTGGGGGGCACTTGACCCGTACTCCACAAATCTTGCCTTGGTTTGGGTGCTCCAGGTGCTAAAAAACCCACATGACACCACAGATGGTATCTCGTCTTTCTCAAAAAGTTATTTTCCCACCTGCACCCTCAGCTTGGTAGTCGGTGTTTTTGCTTGTTAGCCTGTTATCCATTTGACACTGATTTAAGGCACTCATTTTAAAGGAAGCTCACAGACTCCAGAATTCTTCTCCAGACAGCAGGCTCCGTGAAACCTTCCACAAACACAATATTGTCTGTGACACATTGCTCTGCCACTACTCTCATTTACCATTGACTGAGTCCCAAGAGTGCACTAAAAACTAGGGCATAATATATTTTTCTTGGTCAGGGAAAAATACCATGAATCATGATAAGTATAATAAAAACCCAATGAACTACCTCGGCACGAACACTCTTAGATATATAGTCTTCTCCAATGCTCTGCAGGATATATCACCTTCAAGTTTCCACAGCAAGCTAGCAACAAAAGCATTTTTTCACCGCTGCCACCCTGCCTACATGCATAACATTTTATAAACCTCACAATATAATGGGAGTAGGGATGGGCAGGAAATGAAAAACGAAATGCTGTTTCATCGTTTCATTATGTAACAAAATGAAACAAAACAAAACAAAACGAGGAAGCAGCATTTCGTTGTACACAAAATAAAACAGTCTTTTTTTTTTTCATTGAAACAAATGGTGTCATTCCATCATTTTCTGAGGCCTCCTGTCAAGCTGTCAATGGCTGGATCCCTTTAAACCTGTCCCAGTTGGTAAAAGGGGATCCCCCTGGTGCTGACTGGGTCAGTTTTAATGGGGTCCAGCCAATAACAGTTCAGCAGGAGCCCTTCAAAAATGGCTCCTGGAGTCCCGGGCACCAAATCTGGTGCCTCTAAGACCCAGGGGAGCAGTTTCATTTCGTATGCTTTTTTTAAAAAAAAAATCATAAGAAATGAAACAAAATAAAATGGGGATGAGCACGAAACAAAGCAAAACAAAACATTATTTCTCCTTTTTGTGCCCATCCGTAAATGGGAGGTTCGGGAACAGACCATGAGCTCCGACACATAAATGCAAAGGAAGTAAACAATAGACAAAGGCATTGCCCTTTTGATCTAGTCCAGTGATAGCAAACCTTTTAGAGACCGAGTGCCCAAACTCCGATTCAAAACCCACTAATTTTTTCGCAAAGTGCCAATGCAGCAATTTAACCTGAATATGGGTGGCTGTGAAGGGCCGATGTCAGGTGCCCACAGAAAGGGCTCCGAGTGCCACCTTTTGCACTTGTGCCATAGGTTTGCCAACACTGATCTAGTCCATGACTGAAAAAAAGGCTCATCATTTCACCACCTGGTGTTTTTTTAGACTCCAGCCTGGCCCTTGCCTGTGACTTTGCTGGGATGCATCTGTTTCCAGATTTCCATCCCTGCTCTTGCCAAGGGAGAAGTGGAAATGGCTATGACAGGAGCGGCCAGTTACACAATGCCAGGAGAATTGTTTCCGGCTGAATAATTTGGCCCATATTTAGACCAGAAGACCCAACCGAAAGGAAAGTAAGAGACAACCATCATGAACTGTGGCCATGATATCAGCATACCAATGAGCAAAGAGGCACCAAAGGATGGATGAGGAAGAGAGGTTTTAGCATCCTAAAGTGATGTTTTGAAATAACCACAAGAATGCAGGTGTTCATCTGCACGCACACTTACTCTTCTAGCAGTGTGATTATGTTTTAAAAGAAGGGAAAACTAAAAGATTAAATTAGAGTTTAAACCAGAACTCTTTTTATTGAATATACAATAACTGACATGAACATTTCATATGACCAAAAGTTATGTATTGCATCATGCAATTATTGCAGCAAGGATTCTGTATGCACAATTCTGGAAGCAATCTGAGGTACCCATAGAGAGAAACCTTTGTGAAAAGATAAGAGAATGTATTGAAATTGATAGACTTTCTGGATATTTGAAAGGAGATAATGAAGAGGCTACTAAACGAAGATGACAAGAAGTAGTTAAATTACTCGTTAACTGACATGTTACTATATTCTGTTATGTATGATCTTTGACTAGATATACTCAATGAAATCCTTCATGGTTTTTTTATTTTCCCTTTCCCCCTTCCCTTTTCCATTAAAACTAATAAAATCTTTAAATAAAAAAGAAGGCAAAACGGTAAACCCTAGGCAATATGGATGTCCCTCACTTTGCACGATAGGATATTTTTTTTAAAAAAAACTCTTACAGACAGTCTATTGACTTTATTCGGAGACCTTCCCTGGCAATGCAGCAACTTGGTATGGGATTTCAGACTTCATTGACAACAGCCCCTAGAAATCCACTGGCATTTTGCCAGCCAGATTTCTTGGGGCTTTCATCAAGAATAGAGATGGGCATGACTCAGAAAAATTTTTTTGTTTTTGTTTTCGTTTTCGGCTAGGGTCCGTTTCGTTTCGTTTCCGTTTCCGTGAGCTAATTTCAAAATTTTTCGTTTTCGTTTCGTTACGTAACGAAAATGAAAAAATGAAAACGAAAACGAATTTTTTTTTGTTTCTCCCCATTTAGCTCCATTATGTTTTTCCAGTAACGAAAAACGAAAATTGGCTCAAAATTAGTCATTTCGTTTCCGTTTTCGGTCCATTTTGAACCGTTTTTCGTTTTCGTTTCGTTACGTAACGAAAACGAAAAAACGAAAACGAAAACGAAAATACCGCTAAGTCGTGCCCATCTCTAATCAAGAAGTCAAAACCCTGAGAGAAATACAATATACAAGTTCTGCTATGGAATGAATTTAGGCCCTGGCAGCCATTTTCATTCTATGGAGAAGACAAGGAAAATTGCTGACCTCCCCTGAAGCACCTCATAAACAAGGGTCCTTGGGGCTGAAAACTCCTCCCCAAAATGAATCCTCTGGATCCATCCATTGAAAGAAGTATCAGAACCAGCCAAGTGCCATCCCTCTGATCCCCACTCCTGACAGCCTGTCCAGGGGGATATTGTGGTTGGAAATAGCAAGAGCTACTGAGTGATCAAGGAGTTCCAACTGGGCCATTCCTCCCCACAGCCAGTAAGGTGGTGGGTTTCCAGCCCACACATGCCCTGTTGACATCATCTGATGTTACAGCCTTAAACTGATCCAAATGGGTCAGAGAAAATGGTGCTCTAGTATGCCCACCCAGAACTCCAAGTAGTAATGGAATCAGCCAAATAGCCTCAATATTAGATCTAAAATAAGCTGTGGAATCTGGATCTTCAAACTGAGACTGTTTTAGCTGACCAGATTCAATGAGGCCACAGGCTACCCAACAGAGCTGATTTACTGTCTCGCTGATTAATTTGATATCAAATGCCCCTTTTTGCTGAATTTCAGCACATTGGCACATCTCTTGGACATATATCTTACTGTTGCCATACTCTGGTGGACCTTCCATCCATCTTCTCTTTAGCTGTTTCCTAAGTAGCTTCATAGCTTGAAGCTCCTCCATGAACTAAGGGGAGGGGCACTTTCAGGAGCAGAATGGATGTTTGGGAGCAATTGTGTAAACCATCTCACTACCTCTACTACCTACTGACCTGGACCTTTTAAAGTTGACCAACCAGATTCGTTGGTAATAGAGATGGGCACGACTCAGAAAAAAATTTTCGTTTTCGTTTTCGTTTTTGGCTAGGGTCCGTTTCGTTTCGTTTCCGTTTTCGTGAGCTAATTTCAAAATTTTTCGTTTTCGTTTTGTTACGTAACGAAAACGAAAAAATGAAAACGAAAACGAAAATTTTTTCGTTTCTCCCCATTTAGCTCCATTATGTGTTTTTCCAGTAACGAAAAACGAAAATTGGCTCAAAATTAGTCGTTTTGTTTCCGTTTTTGGTCCATTTTTGAACCGTTTTTCGTTTTCGTTTCGTTACGTAATGAAAACGAAAAAACGAAAACAAAAATACTGCTAAGTTGTGCCCATCTCTAGTTGGGAACTCTCCCAAGGCCTGTTGAAAACCATCAGGCATCCAGAGTGGACCATTTTTACAGAATCCGATTCCCTGTAAGGGGGAGGTCACCATGGCAAGGTTGACTTTCATCAGGAAATCTCCAATGGTGCTAAATATTAATTTAAAATCAAGATTCCTTCATGAGATCTGATAGAAAGTCGCTTAGCATAGTCAGGGGAAAACAAAGGTTGCTACAGCCGTACCTTAAGTTTTAAAAGGAGTCGTGTCCTTTATTCAACCCTTTAGGGAAACAAAAGAAGCGCTATCTGTAATACATAAACTTTAAAGATCAGTCTTACATCTTGTTCCTCTCTGGCAAGCCAAATGTCAATCCTTGATCATCAACCTCCGTCTCCAAAAGTAAAGTTTTACATTCAGAATGGTGGAGTTATCATTTAAATGGTCACCCAAGAATGGTTGGCAAACCACACTGTGAAATTGTGAAGGATTGTTTCAGCTCCACTCAGTACCCGGCCTCTTGACATATGGCAGGACACTGCATGCAGAAGTAACACTGTCAGCTGCATGCCAGATGGAAATGTGGTGCATAAACATAAGCCCTTGAGTAAATGTCACCAACTAATTGGAGGCATGTAAAAATGTCTGTAAACCTGTAGAGGGAAATATTGGCTTTATCTTCGCTTCGAAGTTTCTTTCTCCTAGGCTTCTGTTTGCTTCTGCTAACAAATCCAGATAAACTAAATAACAGCTGTTAGAATGAACATCTTTCCCTTGAGTGAGTTTACATCCAGGCAAAACAACATACTGCCAAATGTAATAATCCTTTTTAATGTTCCAAATCTCTGAGGTTCTCTTCCCAGGCGTTTTGCTTTTTATGTGGCCTTCTTTAAGGATCAGTAAATTATCTGGAAACATTTGTAACATGAGGGGAAACAAACCAATAAAAAAGGTATAGGATTCCCACTTAACCTTTGTGCACTAAGATGGCCCTATCTTGTTGCAAAATCCAGACAGAATCAGGGCACTATAAGAACATAAGAAGAGCCATGCTGGATCAGGCCAAAGGCCCATGTAGTCCGGCTTCTTGTATCTCACAGTGGCCCCACCAGATGCTTCTGGGAGCGCACAGGACTAGATATCTGTCTCCTGATACCACTCCCCTGCATCTGGCCCTTGAAGTACCCTGGTTTTAAGCCTGGAGATTACACATCTCCATCATGGTTTGTAACCTGTGATGGACTTTTCCTCCAGGAATCTGTCCAATCCCCTTTTGAAGGCATCCAGGCCAGATGCCATCACCACATCCTGTGGCAGGGAGTTCCACAGACTAACAACGTGTTGGGTACTTTCTGATACTATCACTTGAAGAACAGCAAATGTTGATTGTTTCCTTTGACCACTTTCATGAATTACAAAACACACAGATGAATTCATTCATTCATTCATTCATTCATTCATTCATTCATTCATGCCAATGCATTGTTCTGGGTGAGGAACAATTTAAAAGCTGAACAAAAGCAGGCACTGGAGCATTTCACTGAAATATGCCTACCAAGCACAGTTAAATGATAGACCTGACTTCACTGGGACTTCATATGGACATTTTTGATTTCAGTATTGAATCTGTCTGTTTAAGCTTCTGGGAGGTTTGAACTTCTGAAGCACATGCTGGTTCTGTCCTATTTCAGGTAAAATACCTGAATACCTGAATAGAAATTTACATATGTTTTAACATGCCTTGCTCAGAATTCATGCATTTTTTTAATGGCGACTCTTCAAACAGAGATTCTTGTTTCCCTGTCCCCCACTCCCCCGAATATTTGCATTAGGAGACTTGCATATGAAAATGCATACTTGAGGGAAAAAGGCATATAAACATGTTTATATTTTATTGGTGTGATTTTCTCCTAATTTTTCTTTCTAATATTCGCCTGGGATGCTACTTTTTGGATCAGTGAAGCAGTCTAATACAGAGTTGGTGACTATGTATTGAACAACCACTCTAGAAACCTGTACGGTAGGTGCAGCATGGATACGATCTTCGGCTCAAACCCACTGCTATCAACACATTACGGCCTCTCTATCTATTTAGCGTAATTTGGAACACCATAGCCAGCCTCTCGTGGTGAAAAGCAGGGGTACAGTAACCCCCCGCCTATCGTGGGGATTAGGGGCTCAACCCAACCCGTGATAATTGAAAATCCACGATATGCAGATGCAGGTTGGGTTGGGCCTGGGCTGCCTAGCTGGGGGCTCTTGTACTTACCCCCAGCCTGGTGCTGCCCCAAATGGGCCTGCGAGGGCCTTTCCTGGTCTTTCGGAGGCCCAAAAGGGCCTCCCTGCGAACCCGAAGTCATTTCTGAGGCCTACGACAGGCCCTGCCCCCTTACCCCAGGCCTTTCCCCCCTTTACCCCAGGGGGTCTTTTTTCATATACTGTGGTCCTGCAATATAGTGGGACCACAGTATATGAACCTTGAATGGGTGGGGAACCACTGTATAGAAGTGCTACATACAGTATAGTCTCTGTTGCCATCCTGTGTCTAGTTCTGGCAATATATTTTGTAAACATCTATTTCTGGGATTTTTAAATTTAATCTTTTCAGGCAGCAGATGTGCAGAACCGTGGATCCTCCAGTCTTATTGTGCAGAAGGGGAAACTGACACTTCCTCTTACCGAAATCAATATGGGGTAATGGATGGAGAAGGATAAAGAATTGGCTTAATCTGTGTGCAAAGTGTGTCTTCTACACAGCCAGGTCTGCTGGTGGGTATTTTTTAAACTAGCAAAAGAAACAAAAAGAAGCAGGAAAGGATGCTGCAGAAGGAATAAAGGCACCCCAAGAGTACCAACATGCATGTAGATGTAGAAATTCAAGAGGAGAAAACCATCTAGCTTATATGATCTGCCTTATTCCCCCTCCTTGCAGATTACTTGTTATATTTATTGCTGTTCTGCTCGAACAACATAGCAGTTCTGTTCAGTTCTTTTTTTCTATCATAGAATTCAACTGCAAAAGGTCTGAAGGTTCCTTGCTTTTCTTATTGTCGCTGAGTTTCTCACCCATCATAGCGTGCCGTACTTCCTTTGTCTACATAAGGCCCTTATAAGCTCTTATTTCTTTAATCAAAGAATTGCAAATAGTGGAGCTTAGAGGAGAGCTTTCTGGGCATCCTAAATTGGCTTTCCTAGTCAGTGCAAACAACACTGGACATGACAGTAGAGATGGGCACGAATTAAAAAAAAAGGCATTTCATTTGTCGTTTGGAGGGTCTGTTTCGGTTCGTTTCCGTTTTTCGTGAATTTTTGCAAAAAAATCATTTTCGTTTTTGTTTGTTTCATTACCATTTCGTTACCATTTATTTTAAGCAATTCACTCATATTGCAGTAACGGAAACGAAATGCACAACAAAACTTCCAGTGTTTCTGTTCGTTTTGTTTCATTTTAGAGACAAAATTTGTTTGTTGTTTCGTTGCGTAATGAAATGAAAAAACGGAAACGGAAATGAAAAATTGTTCGTTTCGTGCCCATCTCTACATGACAGAGGAATAGTAGAAGGCAAAGCACCATGTTGTGCCTAAACAATCAGGAAATTTATGTATTATGGCTTTCTAACTGATCACAAAATTTAAGGTATTTTCTCTGTGATGGCTCCAGCTGTTCAGGATTAAGCCACTACGGATATAGCAGGTGAAACATGGCTCTTGTGGAACTCTCTTGTCTGTTTTCTTTTGGATAATTAATCACACAATCAAAGTAGAAAAATAAGACCTGTCTTGGGGCTTGTAATGTTTGCAAACAAGTGTAATTAAAAGTTTAGAAGATTCAGTTTATACAAGGCGATGTATGCAGAATATTCAGCATACAGAGAGACTTATTAGGTGGGATGTACATTGCACAACCTGATGTGCAATGTTGTTGATGACTGGCATAATGAAGCGGAAATTTTAATTACAAAGATGCAAGGCTAGCAAGTAGAGGAAGAATTTGAACTGAAATCTCAGTGAGTGTGATTCATTTCATTACTGCAAAGACAGATGATCTATCCCTAACAGTTTGGCCTGGTGATGACAAAGAGGCACTTGTTTCAGTGGACTATATATGATCAGTTAGCTCTGAATGTTTCTTAACTCCTATGCACCAGGATGCTGCCTAGATGCCCTAAACACATCTGATCTCACCTGATTTCAGAAGCTAAGCAAGGTGAGCACCAGGGAATACCAGGTGCTGTAGGCGCCTGGAGTAGGAACTGGCAAACCACTCCAGTATTCCTGCCAAGAAAACTCCATGGACATGGGGTCACGAAGAGTCGGTCACAACTGTAACAATGCAACACACACACACAAACACAAACACACATGCACCAGGATGGGACACTTGAGTGCCTTAGCATAGTAATAATCCTGTGCCATCAAGCCAATTCTGATTTAAAGTGGCCTTTTTCAGGGGTTTCTAGAAAGACAATACTCAGAGATGGTCTACCATTCTCATCTTCTGAGGGCACCCTAGGATCATACAGCTTGCCCAATGCCACACAGGCTGGCTATACCTCCAGGAGATACAACAGGGAATTGAACATGACCAGAGTCTGAGACCAAAGCCCACTGAACAGTTGATTGATGAAAGTTAAACGTGAACTAAAAAACCTTTTCCTTCTGGATTTCTCACTGTTTCTGGCTGATTTGGTCGGGTCTAAAAGCTGGCTGGAGAGCTCAATGGGTCAAGAGTTTGATTTCACATCTGTGTCTCTTTGAAAAAGACCCAGCCTGGGCAGCCTTGGGCAAGTTTCACAGTCCCAGGACACCCCAGAAGAAAGTGAAAGGAATGGCTGATTCACAGCCTTCTGTAACGGGTCCGTGCCAGCAAAAAGAGACAGTCTCTCGCAGAGTAAAGAAAACAGCCTGGTTCTCAGGAAAATGATTTATTGGTTGCAACCAGGAAGATCCGTACCCAACAGCAGTTAAGCAAAGACCTTCCTAGAACAAAGGAAAGGCACTTAGTTTTATAGTTTAAAATTTCTGCTCATTTCCCCCCTCCCAATTGGGTCTCACGTCACATCCGTCGGTTACACATCAAACATTAATTGGCAGTCTTAGTTATCTATCTTGCATTCCTGTTGGCAACATTTAAACATTTTAATTGGCAAAAGGGGGTTTTTACACGGTGAACAGAATGGTACAGAAAAACATAGGCAAGGGGCCTCTTAGCCTTGAAGATCTTGACAGGTGATGAATTCCAGGCCGGGCTCGGCCAGGCACGGAGATAAGGTTGCTCTGGCTGAAGTCATCCACAATTATCTTGTGGAAAAACACCAAGGCTTATACTTTTGAATCTTATTGCTGAGAAAGCTTTTCCCTTTAAGGCTTGCTAAAAATGTCCTGTTTGCAGGAATCGCTTACAGGAATAAAAGAATACATAAGGCTTTATATATGTGTGCTTATTAATCTAAATATATATACTGTGTGTGCTTGCAAAGCATAACTTGGAATATATATGTATAAAAAGGCCATGAAGCCTGTCTAAATGCAAAGCATAGTTTAAAATATATATTGATAGGCTTGTCATTATGCCTAGAGATTATTGATACAGCCAAATCATTCCCTTCAAAAGGAACAGGAAACCAATTGTGATCAGTCTCTACTTGGAAAACTCTGGAAGGGGTTGTGGTGTTTACTTGTGTGATGAATAATGTATGAGAGGTGTCTGGACTGATTGGTGGGTTTATAGACCAATGAGAGAGTCTGGGGAGTGGCTTGAGAGGATATAAGGCTCTGCTCAGCACTGTATTTAGATAGGGTTAAAGGACGGGTAGGGATAGATAGGGATGTATGGAAAGACCTGCACTTGGGGAAAGGGAATCTGACAGAGGCTAATAGAATCAGATAGGGTCTGGCACAGTCTAAGAGAAAGACAGAAAGGGCTAAAGAAAAGAGAGGATTTTAGAATGTCTGTGAAGAAAACTAAGTGTTTGTAAACTTAGGAACTGGATGTGCATGTATTCAGCTTTATTAATGTTCAAACCTAAGTGGGTTTGAGCTATAATCTTCTTTTTGTCTATCCTCCAACACATTAACATTGACAATTTGGATTCTACTTTGTAATCAATGATCTTCTTTTAAATTTATTCATCTTAAAACAGTCTGAAGACTTTAATTTACTAGCGAAGCTAGTTGATGGCAGCGACAGAGGAAAATCAGAAGCGGTGTTTGTCAAGAGCCTGTGAAAGGGCCGGGGGCAAGCTCGTTAATTGTACAGGGGTGCCCATAAGTTTGGAGACAACCTCATGGCACATGATTATAATGAATAATTACTATAAACCTATTGTTTTCACATACTCTTCCCTATGATTACTTCTGGGCACAAAAAAGGTGAACACTCTTCTGTCCTAACTCTTGAAACCAAATGTAACAGACAGGCCACATGGATTTGTAGCAGAGTTTTGAATGTTTGGTCAAATTCCTTTAGTTACACAGCAGAAGTGCAGGGCTTCACAGAGCAAAATAGCTTTTAAGTTCTGCAAAGTAGATTTATTTATTTATTTATTTATTTATTTATTTATTTATTTAGTTAGTTAGTTAGTTAGTTAGTTAGTTAGTTAGTTGATTTCTATATCAGAAGACAGAGGCCATTCAACTGGCACTTACAGTCTCTGGCTCTGATCAACAGGCACGTATAGTCTCAATAACTCATTATGAGAGATTAGTAAGAGAAAGAATAAAAATGTTCCATCACTTACAGAGATCATATAGCAAGGTGGCAAACATGACTGCTTTCAACAAACAGACTTCAACAGGCTCAATGACTACTTTCATCAGGCATAAGAGGGAGAGATAAAAAGACGCAGAGCAGATAGGCGGGGTTCTCTTTGGAAATCAGAGGCAGGGAAGGAATGACTGGCTAGTGCTGGATTGATTGACAGTCACTCTAGGCCAGAAAAGTCTCTCCCAGCCACACCTACTAGAGGCAGCATGTCAGGTAATAAAATGTCCAACAGGCTTCATGGGTGGAAAACCACCTTTTTTTTTCACTCTGAAAGATGAAAGGACTCTAGTGAGGTGACAACCCTGGAACGTGACATTCAGACATGCTGAGAAACAGCTTTTGTCGCCTTTGTTATGCTCCAGAGCTAAATTTGTTGTCATTTGTTGGCTTTTGAATTCGTCACATTGTCCACACATTGCTTGGCAATTCCTTCTGAAGGTTTTGCCCTCAGAAGATTCACACTGATCTCCCTTAGATTATTGGCTTTGGCCCTGGAACCTCTGGGAGACAGATGCTGCTTATCTGGCAACACCTCCTCAAAATGATTTTCAGAGAAACAGCCTGTTTCAGAAACAATAAAAACATAAAGGGGAATGTTATATCTTGTAGTCAGACTAACAAATTCATTTTGGGGGTGGCTTTCTTTAGGCACAAGAATCTGGAAAAGTGGATGCTGTCGGCTCTATTCATGAAAGCCCGCCCTGAAAATAAATCTGTCCACCTTGAACAGGCGGCAGTACTTTTGTTTTCCCTTTGTTTTGTTTGGGTTGCTAAAAATAACAATCTGAAACATCCTTCTGGAATATTTTTCTTTGACAGCTTTGTGCCTGGCAGTGTGTTTCAGGCCCAGCTCGCACCATTCATTAAGGGGGCATACTTTATGCTTTGATGTTTGGTTCCCCATGATGCCTTCGAAATAAGTTCTTTTCCTTCTCCTCTCTGCTCCTTTGACAAGTTAAATGTCCTCCGGTTTTCTTACCCTCCCTTCCCTGCTGAGCCTTAAATGATTTTGTATTTTTTTTAAAAAAAAAATCTTGCCATTTTCCAGTCTGGCTACAGTTTCTCCCCCCATCCTCCATCGCCCCTAACCTCAGATCTCTGAACAGTCTCTTGTGAAAGTGCTATAATTGTTGCATATTGCACAAAAAAACCCTGATTCATGCATATTTATTAGTCATGCAAATTTATTCATACATGACTTCAAGGGGGATTTGCAGGGTGCCGAGATAGAAAGTGCCCGCTGGGATTTTTGCTTATGCATAATAACCTGGAGTGCTTCCAAACCAAGTGTCCACTGATGCGTGGCCTTTGGAGAGATACAAAGGGCAGCCATAAGTGAATGCAAAGGTTCAGGTTGTATCCTTTGACAAACCCTTGTGTTTAAAAAATCACTTCCAGAAGGTAGATGACCTACGTTCTTGAGTGGTGAGAGCTCTATCTTCCTATCTTTAATTAGCCTTTCGACTAATGAATGAGTTAATATTGATATAGTGCTTTGAAGCTGTCTGATCTTCTATGAGAGCTCTGAGTCTTTCCCCCCTCCGTCATGGCACCCTGCGTGGGCACCCAACAAAAGCTTCCAGAATTAATGAGAGGTTTGTATAACTCATTGTTTAAAAGAGTTTTAAATTATCCCTTGTTAAGAAAGAGAAGAGGAGGAGGAGGAAGGAAGGAAGGAAGTAGAGGTGAAGGAGAAGGAGAAGATGACTTGTCAGCCAAAATGGAAAAGTAACTAACACTCAGGTTCATTTTTCCCATTCTGTTTTGCCAAATGCAACCCAAAAATAAATCAATCCGATCCATTTATTTCTGAATAGTTACAAGTTGGTTCTGATCCCAATGTTCTTGCCCGTTGCTTTCCACCTCAAGTCACAGAAACATGACTTCATTCCCAATGGCAGTCTGTGATTTCCATCAAGGTTGTCATATCACTGAAGGTCCGTTCAGCAGAGAAGAAGGAAATCGGAAGGAGAGTATTCCTCATAGTCAGCTCACTGTTCCAAGTATCTTGACAGGGGTTCAGTTTGATGACCCATAGGATTCCTTCCAACTCTGTAGATCTAAAATTATTGTTCTAGTAAAAGCCCAAAAAGAAACTGAAGGTCGAAGCTGTTTTTTGAAAATATTGCTAACATGGAAGCCCCGGTTTCTGTAATGTGTTTAAAAACAACCCAAGGAACTGACAGAGGATTCAAGACACAAAGAGATTATTGAAAGCAACAAACAACAATACGGTAGGAACCCAGTATCTCCTGAGGATC
The DNA here is from genome assembly GCA_023846285.1 of Phrynocephalus versicolor. NCBI lineage: Eukaryota > Metazoa > Chordata > Lepidosauria > Squamata > Agamidae > Phrynocephalus > Phrynocephalus versicolor. Next base: position 56,030,561 of record JAHTLZ010000379.1, on the reverse strand, counting down.
CAGTTCCACACCTTGCCATGGATAACAAAAACCATGGATAAGAGAGAATGCCATTCCGCCCCCCCCCCCAAAAAAACCTGCTGTTTTGTGACAGTAGCTTGCTTTACATATGCTGTTTTACGACAGTAGATTGCTTTACAGCTGCTGTTTGTGACAGTAGGTTGCTTTGTGATGGTTGAATTATTTATTTAATGTTTTCCTCTGCCAACTGTGCATAATTGAATCAGTGGTTAATGAATCAGTGGATTATGGGGGGGGGGGTTTCTACTGTACCTGTTAAGATTTCCAGATCTTCAAGAAATGGCCGGGTTTTTTTAAATGTTAGAAAAGTTACTCTTTTTAAAAAATAAAACTCACAGAATATCATAGGCAGCATCACCCATTTAGTATGACAGCACTCCATTCAGAGATATAATCATCTTTAGAAGCCCCTGAACCAAGTATTTTTGTTGGTAGAGGTACAACCAGAGGAGTTGATCTACTGATGCATTTGTTGACTAAAGGGTAAAAGCCATCTTCTCCTGCCCAAAGTCTGAAATAACCATCTGACTGCCTATCTCACTTATTTTTTACATAGAGGTATAGACACTACACTCCTCTAGACCAGGCATGTCCAAAGTCAGGCCCGGGGGCCAAATGCGGCCCATTTTCAAATTTTGAGTGGCCCACGGCCTCTTCTCCCCACCGCCTCAGCCTGTCATGCATCCCTGCCAACTGGCTGCCCCCCATACCGGATGGAGGCGTCAGCTTGCAGTTTTACGGTTTGCCTGCCCTCCCTGCCTCTGTCACCACCACCCCCAGCCACCTGCCCAGCCTACCTGCCCCCGGCTCCATTGCTGTAGCGTCCTCTCTGCCTCCTTGCATGTTATAGAGACTTGGCCCAGAGGCCAAATGTGGCTGAATGGTCGGCCCCCTCACATTTTCATCTCACCAAATCTGGCCCTCCTTGCAAAAAGTTTGGACACCTCTGCTCTAGACAGTTCTGAATGAGAAGCAGGGTCACCATGACCCTAGTGAGAAGTGAGCTTCATGGGATCTGGGAGCTGGATCATGGCATCTGGACTTCTTTTCTTGTGGGATCAAAACCTTTTTGCTACTCATCCAAGTAGCATCTTCATTCTACTTGGATGAGTAGTGAAACATTTCAATCCCACAAGAAAAGAAGTCCAGTCACCATGACTCAACTCCTGTCTGACTTCGCCTGGGTGACTGAGAATCTCCACAGAACTCCATGGGACTTCTGTTCCTTCTTTAGAGGGTGCCCAGAGGTCATTCTCTTAAACCTTTCACTAGATGGCCAGATGAGCAAGGCATGTATAATAAACAAACAAACAAACAAACAAACAAACAAACAAATAAATAAATGCTGCAAGGAAATACAAGTCCTCGTAAAGTGATTTCAATTTACAAATTATATACTGAAAGGATTAAACTTAGAAACCTAGGCATTAATTCTCTTGTTTTCATATTTTTTTTTAAAAAAATGGCCTCTTCACCTCATTGTTGTCTTCTAACCTTGGAGCAAACCTTCAAGCTTTGAATGCAAAATTCTCTGGAGTTTTCTGAGCTCTGCTGATGTTGTTAAAGCACTCTTTGCATTCCAACTTCACTGTCTTGTTTTCTGGACCAGCAAAGCTTTGTACCAAGAACATCTTGAAATAACTTTGGACTTGCTTTTGTTTGTCTGTACAAACATTGTGAGAAAAAAAAACAGGGCCCATTTTTCTGTTGTCTGCCTAGTTTATATGTACAAGTGGACCCTCATATAACAAGCACTTTGTTTACCAGAAAATCCGCTTAAAGGGGGAAAAAAAACAGAGATAGGTGGAAATCGCTTAACAGAATCGCCTACGGGGCGAATCCATACAACAGAAAAACGGTCGCGATTAGGGATTAACCCGTTTTCAGTGCATTCCAATGGGAAATTTGTACAAAGGAAAAATTGCTTAACAGAATCTTATTTGTAATGAATTGATTCCTTTATACAAGGTATCACTGTACCTTGTATAAGGTACAAGGTATCACTGTACCTTATGTGCTGGGGGTATTGGGATGTTTACGAAGATGAGGTGATTAAAACAACCAGATTCAGTTTATCTAAATTGTGTCCAAGATGTTACAATCCATTGTTTTAAAGGAAGAAGTATGCGTGATTTACATTCCAAGAGTCAGGGAAAATTATAGTTTATAGATGTGCTCTAAATACAATTATTAGATAAAAAACAGTTTCATCACTCTAGAGATTCGCTTACAATGGCTGGTTGGTGCCAACATTCATCATTTTTTTTTCTGGAAGGCATTTTCATGGTTATGGAAGGGTGATGTTCACTTTCATTCCAAACATTACATCTCTTTCATTATTTTAAAGATGAAAAATTAATTTCACTCAGTGATAAACACTGACTGGGGGTGGGGGAAAGAAAGAAACCAAACCATTGACAAACACGCCACGTCTGGCATGGGTTTGAAGTTTGCAAATTGATATTCGTCACAACACTCCTAATATTCAAGAAAGTTGAGGTCTTGCAGCTTATTTTCAGGGAACCCTTGCTTTTGGGATGCAATTATTTTTTTTAATGCTAAGTTTTATTCACTTTTCAAAGGGCCTTTCAGGCGGTCTCCTTCTCACATAGAATCCAACATAAATGGGAACAAATTTTAATGAACTGATTAGCTGTTGTCGGTGTACGAAAGGAGCTATATGTGCACATGCAGCCATATTATGAGTGTCTGTACAAAGAAAGGGATTCCACCCCACACGGCTGGAAAATAGAGAACTATATGCTGGCTTAACCTTTCTTGCTCCTGTTCACATATAAAAACAATTCAATGTCAATCTTTATGGCTAGTAGCAACCTCAGAATTGTTAAATTCTCATCACCATTCTTGGGAAAAATACAGTAGGACCCCAGTATCCCCTGGGGATGGGTTCTAAGCCTTCCCATGGATAATGAAAACTGTGGATAAGACATAACTCCAAAATGTCCCCAAAACTGCTGTTTTGTGATAGTAGCTTGCTTTACAGCTGCTGTTTTGCAACAGTAGCCTGCTTTACAGCTGCTGTTTGTGATGGTAGCTTGTTTTAAGGCTGCTGCTTTATGACAGTAGCTTGCTGTGGCTGCTGAATTATTTATTTATTTTTTCCTCTTCCAGCCATGGATAACTGAATCAGTGGATACGGGGGTCCTACTGTAATATCATTCTTGTGCAGGATTCATCAGAAAGGGTAGAATTTCTCTACTACCTAGGCAAAAGAAAAAGCAGCATTGAGGGGAATGGGAGCTAGGAAAGCAACAAAACAAACCAAAACCAAAACCTGGGGCATCCTTTTTCAGAAGAAGCTGGGAATGTTATTGTTTTCCTACACAAAGAGGAAGATAGCTGTTTTGCCCAGACACATTTTTGCACAGATTGCGGAAACCTTACTTGGGAAAGCCAAGGCACTTGTCTCGTTCTCACACTGGAGGTGGATATTCCCTGGGGTTTAAGTACCTTTTCATAGGCTGCCTTAACAAAAGCAAAACATTTGGCAAGGTTTCATCATATCCATAGTTCAGCAATTCTGGGGGACATTGAGTTGGATTTTTGATGACTTGGGCCATTTTATTTTTTCCCCAGTAACTTTTCTATGAAAAGGAGTCTCCAAAGGACTCCTTGACCCAACACACTGTCAATGTGTAATAAGTAAAAATATGTTGCTTAATACCGGTATGTTATTTTCCTCGGTGTAATCTTCTAAACCCTAAATAAATCCAGGCATAAAGTTGGTCTTCCCAGGCTTGATGTCTTCCGGGGGTATTGGACCTTTCTTGAGGAAGTGAACCAGTGATGGGAGATAAAGATGAGAATTATAGTCTAACATACTAAAATATATGTATGGATGCACAGTCAGATTTTCAGAAGCAATTGGGTGGAAGATTCAGCCATCTCAGTCTGCTGGTCAAGGGCCGGATTGTGTTCTTACTGATACATTCTGATCTACTTTCATTGCCTACCTCATTCCCTCTACATATATCCACAAACACCCTTAATACAGTTTCAGGCTAGAGCACTGAAACTGTCATCTGCAAAGTCAGCAGCAGAGTGAGCTCCTGCTGTTGATCCAACCTCCTGCCAACCTAGCAATTTGAAAGCTTCCAAACATAATTAGATAAATTGGTACCACTGTAAAAAGCAAGAATGTTTTTTTTAAATTAACAAAAGGAAATAAGACAAAGGACAAGACAAACATTAACATAACATAGTGACAAAAAACCCATATAATTTAGTATATATTCTAATCTTGGCCAAGGACTTGCACAACACTGGCTCTTTGGCTTAAAAACAGAGATCAGCACCACCCCTAGGGTCGGACACAACTAGCACACATGTGTGGAGAAAACCTTTACCTTTATATCACCTGCAATCAAAGAGCCGAACTCACTGCAGTCTCCATTTGAGTGGGTCCTGCATTCTCTTTCTGCTTTGCCTTTATAGATGACACACATTGACCTTTCTCTTTGCTTGTCTTTCAAGTCTCACTTTGATTCAGAAGAGCCTTCATTATTTCTGTGAAGATTCTCAGTCATCCAGGTAAGAGGTAAAGGTAAAGGCTCTTCCGGCTTGAATACGGAGATGAGCACCGCCCCTAGAGTCGGACACGACTAGCATGCATATGTGGGAGGAACATTTACCTTTACCTTTACACATAAACACTTATGACTTTGTTTATAATTACTAATTAACTTTTATTGGTACAGTTCTCCCTTTCCCTTTCGCGGTTCATATACTGCATTCCCAGTATATCGCAGGTCCACAGTATATGAAAAAAGGCCCCTGGGGTAAGGAGGAAAGGCCTTCCCAGGCCTGTCAGAGGCCCCAAAAGTGCTTCCCCACAAACAGGGAGTGACTTCTGGTAAATCTGAAGTGACCTCCAGTTCACTAGAAAGCACTTTTGGGGCCTCTGGGGGACTGGAAAGCCCCTTGCAGGCCCATTCGGGGCAGCACCAGGTCTGGGGTAAGTACAAGAGCCCCCAGAGAGCCCATCCAGTCCCAACCTGACCCAGTATCCCCATATTGCGGGTTTTTAATTATTGCAGGTCAAGTTGGGTGCCTAACCCCTGCGATAGGTGGGGGTTTACTGTAACAAAAATCAATCAATCAATAATCTATCTATCTATCTATCTATCTATCTATCTATCTATCTATCTATCTATCTATCTATCTATCTATCTATCTATCTATCTATCTATCTATCAGAGATGGGCACGAATAAAAATGGCATTTTGGTTTTTCGTTTGTTGTTGAGAGGTCCGTTTCATTTCGTTTCTGTTTTTCGCAAATTTTTGGAAAAGTTTTGTTTTCATTTTTGTTTTTTCATTTTTTGTTTATACCCGCTTTTTGAATGATGTTTAAAGCATTTCCATGCGGGGGCGTCCCCCAACGCCCCAGACCAGAAGGAAAACACTAAAAAAAAAAAGGATGCTGGCAGAGACACAGTATAGACTAGGTACGCAGGGAGGCTGCAAAGGCAGCCACGGGCATTGTCCAGGGTGCAAGGCAGCCACAGAGTGACTGCACCGTGGGGCAGGGGAGGGTAGTCACCGAAAGGTATGCACACACACACACAGGGAGGCTGCAGGACTGAAGCTAGAGTCGCAGAGACAACAATCCCACCCTAACTCCCACCGGGGATTGCAAGGAAGACGGGGGCTGCCAGAGCTTTCTGTGCCCTCTGTGGCTGCCAGACCTGCCCAGTCTGCAACCTGGGCATGCTATGGGTTGAAGTTGTCCAAGAATTTACATGATCCCATCACATGGCTTGCCTCCATGTTGTGGCTGGAGTGGCAACATCCATTTTGTCATCTTTAAAGGGAAAAGAAAAATACATCGCAATGGGAGAAGACAAAAACAAACGTTTTAAGGACCCCAACCCCCTGGTAGGTAATAATTTCAAATAATTATTGCATTATCGCTGCATTTTTATGGATGTCCAGGGCGTTTTAATACCCAAGAAATCAATATTAGGCATCTGGGAGCCATTTTGGGTCGATGTCCCCTAACTCCCCTTAAAGGAAAAAAATACAGCGATCTGAGAAAAGACATAAATGCACGTTTTAAGA
>JAHTLZ010000379.1:55961744-55986627 GCA_023846285.1 Phrynocephalus versicolor | reverse complement strand
TTAAAAAGAAATCTGATTTCAGTAGACTTAAGGCAATGTGGAGTCAGACATATTCAAAGAGAATGGAATTCATGATGGATGGGAGTTTCTTTAAGGTGGGTTATTGAAAGCACAAATTCAGTTAGAAAGAAAAATGAGAGGCATCTAAAAAAACAGATGGTCACATAGGCAGCTTTCAGATCCACTGAAATTTGAAAGGAAGATGTTTAGGAAATAAAAGGAGGAGCAAATCATCAAGAAACAATAAATGGGTTGCCAGCATTTTAGGGAAAAGATTGGGAAGACAAAAATTACAAATTATTTCAGATTAGTAAGAGAGGTTCAAAATAACAAATAGGAGTTTGCAGCTATGTTTCCTGACAGTGAGAGCTGTTCGTCAATAAAACAGAAAGTGACAGAAGGTAGCAGACTGTCGTCCATGGCTTTAAAACAAAATTTGGATGCATGTCTGAGAGGTGTTTTAGCTGCAAAGAAGGTGGTTTGGCAAAACTATGGGACAAAGGGGTGGGGCATCTGTCCACTAGTGCAACATCCGGGGGTGCCAAATTCTTTGGAAGAGGAAGGAGAGGAGGAGGGGGGAAGCAGGAGTCAAGTGGGTGGCCACCTTTGGAAGATGAGAGGGAGGAGGAGGGGAGGAAGAGAATGGGTGACCCCCCCTGTCTGGGATGGAGCGATGGGCGAGCACGTGTCCTCATGCCCCCCACTGCTACTAATGGTGCCAGTGCGTGAAGTGGGGCCGTGCACATTTGCCTTTCCTGGACCGCAAAATAAACTGTGTGCGTGCATGTGTGCATGTGTGCATGAGTGTGTGCATGTATGTAGGCATAAGGTTTATGTGGGTTGGTGGGGGAGACAAGCTGGTTGGGCAGATTTGTGGGAGCACCAACACACACGCACACATGCACACACACACAAACATGCCTGATCATCTCAGATATGTTGTTTCCACATCTTTGTTGACTCCTCCTCCTCTCCCAATCATCTTGTTATGTCCCACCCAAGACTGTGCATGCAGCTTTCCTTGTTTCCCCCATGTTACCTTCACAACCGCCCTGCGAAGTAGCTCAGACAGACTCAAAGTCAGCTGGGGAGGTCTCAGGTCTCTGGCTCATTTTGTCTTTTTTTTAAAAAAAATATTATTTCTATTTTGCATAGAATCATAGAATCACAGAGTTGGAAGAGACTTCAAAGGCCATCCAGTCCAACCCCCTGCCATGCAGGAACCCCCATCACAGTATTTCCAACAGATGGTCATCCAACTTCTGCTTAAAAACCTCCAAAGAACCCACCTCCATGGCAGCCTATTCCACTGCCGAACAGTTCTAACTGTCAGGAAGTTCTTCCTAATGTTTAAATTGAATCTCTTTTCCTGTAGTTTGAGACCATTGCCCCGTGTCCTAGTCTCTGAAGTCATGGAAAACAAACCAGTGCCTTCTTCAGTGTGACATCCTTTCAAATATCATATCCCCTCTCAGCCTTCTTTTTGTAAGGCTAAACATTCCCAGTTCCCTAAGCCACTACTCCTAATACATTTCCTCCAGGCCCTCAATCATCATGATTCTGACTAAGCAGTGTGGGTCCGAGCTGTCTCAAGGATCAGATGGATCTGGATAAATGGTGGATCTTTGAAATCAAGAACAGATTATCTTGATTTCATATGATTTTTGCATGGGATTCTTCCCAAATTGCCACGAGTTCATACATCTTATTAAAATGTCTAAAACACTACACACTAATAATCATGGGTCCTCCGGCACATGGCTGTATAGTGGCACAAAAACATGGATCCACTTTATTTCATATGGGCGTTACATGGGACCATACTTAAACCACTGTGCCATGATTGGAGCCACCTCTCCCCATCGGTTGCACACAACAAATCTTGGGTCTGTCAGCACAGTGGTGCAAAAACGTGGATCCAAGGCATGGATCCATATGGATCTAAATGATTTTTATCCAGGATCGTCAACAAACCACTCCTCCATCTTAGGCCACATCACTCTCCACAGGTTGCACACCAAAAATCATGGGTCTGTCAGCACATGGCCTCACAATGGCACAAAAGCATGGATCCAAGGCACGGATACTTTTGGAAAGGCAAGTTGAAATTCTCTTTGAAGTTACATAATTATACCTAAGCATTACATCAAACTATTTATTTTGCTTTATGTAAACTTTTCAGATTCTTATATCCAAGGTACTGTCTTAAGTTTTGGCAAGGTTATATCTGACTAATATTTTAGTATAAAATAATTCTACATTAATTTTATATGCATTCTTATTTCTTGAGTACTACTCAAAATACAGATCTCAGCATGGAAATGGCAGGCTTAGCTTCCTACAGAGATTCTAGGTAAGACTCCAAAAATTGGAGAGGTTTAGCTTTCAGGGGGCTGAGTTATGAAGCTCCAGGGGGGGGGGTGCCCCTAGGGGGAAAAAATCTTTCAGTTGGATTCAGAATGGAAGCCAAGCCATGGTGGCACTAATTGCGTGCCCACGGCTTGGCTTCCAAATCCATTTAGAAAGAAATTTTCCTAGGGGCACTTCATTTGGACCTTCATAACTCAGCCCCCTGACCTCCAAACCTTACCAAATTTCAGAGATTTAGAGGGAAGAACTTAAAGGACCTTCCCTGCCATTTTGGTACTTCTAGAAGCCAGAGGAGCATAGCATTTTGTTTCCTTTTGTTTTGTTTTGTAACAAAACTACTTTAAAATTTGTTACAAATGAAATGAAATGAAACTAGTAAAGAAACAAAACAAAACAAAATGCTACTTTTCCTTTTCATGCCCATCTCTAATTCAAAACCAAGATAAATGCAGGGGGAAAGATTATGAGAAACTACCTGTTAGTAAATGTCCTTGGACAGTAGGGCTGTCTGTCTTGGAAGGTGATGGAGCTTCTATGGTGGGATTAAAGAAGGACTGAATATCAACATATGTGCTATGCAACTGCAGTTCTTACCCCCTCCCCCCCATTTCCTGAATGCTTCATCTCATCTGATTCCACAAGGTAGGGGAAGACTTCATAAATATATATATGAGATTACCCCCCCCCCCCCGGAAATACCATAGATCTTGAGAGAGAAATAGACCTGAAATTTGGGGGGACTGTTGCTGCCAGCCGACCTTGACAATACCACACTGAATGGTGGTCTCATTCTCTATTAGACAACTTGCAACTAGGTACCGTCTATCAGAGATGTTGTTGCTTCAACCTCTTCATCATATGTATGTGGAACAGATATATATATTTGTTATCCTGTAGTTCAGTCTCTTGGGTAGTCTGTATACTGGTCTCATTATGGATGTTTTGGGTAAACAACTATTCATTGTTTACTTTGCCAATCTGCTCATGCCTTCCCTTGCCTGAAGCATTGCCCTTCTCACTTTTTTTCTCTTCTGAGCACTTCTAAGTTGTTTATTCCTGATACTCAAAGTGCTTTCTTAACACTGAGGGTTGCTTTAGCTTTCTTCTGAGTGCCTGGTAAATTTTGAATATTCACTTATTTGTGATTGGTTTCCTACCTTACTCTACTCAATCTGGATCTAATGCTGCCATCTATTGGATATGAACATAATCAGCTTTCAGTTCATTCAAACCAGAGATAAGCAAGTTACAGCAATTCTCTTATTTATTTATTTATTTATTTATTTATTTATTTATTTATTTATTTATTTATTTAAGAGTATTTTTACCCTGCCTTTCTCCTTAGAAAAGGACCCAAGGTGGCTTACAGTAATGAGGGATAATATATAGTCCAGTACAATTAAAACATGCTCATGTACTTGAAAACAAGGAAATTGAGGGACATCTTACAGCATTAATAGACAACATTACATTAAAGTGACACAGTTATAAGTAGTCATAAACATAAAGTCTGTGTGAACCCATAGATTCATATAAAATACACAGTACTCCAGGTGGGGTTTGACTAGAGCAGAGTAATGCTATCACTTCCCTTGATAAGAACATAAGAAGAGCCATGCTGGATCAGGCCAAAGGCCCATCTAGTCCAGCTTCCTGTATCTCACAGTGGCCCCACCAGATGTCTTTGGGAGCGCATGAGACTAGATATCTGTCTCCTGATACCACTCCCCTGCATCTGGCCCTTGAAGTACCCTGGTTTTAAGCCTGGAGATTACACATCTCCATCATGGTTTGTAACCTGTGATGGACTTTTCCTCCAGGAATATGCACAATCCCCTTTTGAAGGCATCCAGGCCAGGTGCCATCACCACATCCTGTGGCAGGGAGTTCCATAGTCTAACAACGTGCTTGGTTCAAAGATATTTTTTTGTCTGTTCTTACTCTCCCAGCCCTCAATTTGAGTGTATGTCCCCTAGTTCTGGTATTTTGTGAGAGGGAGAAGAGCTTCTCTCTATCCACTTTACTCATGCCCTGCATTATTTTGCACGTCTCAATCATATCCCCCCTCAGGCGCCTTTTTTCCAGACTCAAGAGCCCCAAAAGTTTTAGCCTTTCCTCATAAGGGAGGTGCCCCAGCCCAGTAATCATTTTAGTCGCTCTCTTCTGCACCTTTTCCAGTTCCACTATGTCTTTCTTGAGATGTGGTGACCAGAATTGTACACAATACTCCAGGTGCGGCCTTACTATTGTTTTGTATAATGGCATTATAATGTTGGCTGTTTTATTTTCAATCCCCTTTTTGATAATCCCTAGCATGGAACTGGCCTTCTTCACTGCTGCCACACATTGGGTAGACACCTTCATGCAGCTGTCCACCAACACACCAAGATCTCTTTCCTGATCCATCACAGATAACTCAGAGCCCATGAGTTGATAGATAAAGTTTTGATTTTTTTGCCCCAATATGCATCACTTTACATTTGGCAACATTAAAATGCATTTGCCATTTCGTAGCCCATTCCCCCAGTTTGGAGAGATCCTTCCGGAGCTCTTCACAATCTTCTCTGGTTTTTACCACATGGAAAAGTTTTGTGTCATCTGCAAACTTGGCCACCTCACTGCTTATCCCTGTCTCCAGGTCATTTATGAATAGATTGAAAAGAGGGAAGATACTATGCTTCTTTTGATGTAAGCAAGAATTGCATTGGCTTTCTCGGCCACCGCGTCACACCGCTGACAAATGAAGGTTAATTTCAGATCTTTATCGATTTAAACAAGAAATTAATTTTTGGATGCTCAGCATCTCATGACAGTTTCTCATTACACGGCCAACGTATTTTCATTTTCGGCATTTTATGTTGAATATCTTATTAATTCACTTTAGTTCTTCTTTTTTGATCACCCTCTTGATCCAAGACATTCTTCAAATACTGTGACACATCCATGTCCCAGATGCATCTATCTTTTTAATAATTGGTGTCTGCTAAAATCTACAATTACTAACCCTGCTAGTTGCTTCTTAATGGTGAGTGGGTAAATTTCTGCCTGGAATGCACACATATGAAGATCCTTTAAAAAAAAAGTTGCTTGCTATATTTTATTTTCTGTCTTCCCTTTTCTTACCCTGCTACACATCCATCATGAGTTTTAATTCTTTTTGTTTCCAACTGACGGCTCTGATATTTGGTTCACTTTAATTTCCTGCTGAGTTTCAAAGTCCTTTTTCTTCGTCAGGTGGCTATTAACTTTGTTTCGAAAGGTCAGCCTGACAGATGGAATCTAGAATGCATGTAAATATTTCCTTGCAAACCAGCTTTGGCGGTTACTTCACGTCCTACCTTCTTCCATGATTTCATTTGTACCATGACAGCGTTGCTTGTGGTCACGTGGTTTTGTCACTGTTCATTCCCTGTTTCCGTTTACCCATGGGCGTGATTACTTGTCTCATGACAACTGTTACTTCATGGTCTTGTTCTGTGACAAATTCTGAATTTGTCTTGCTTTCTTAACCCTTCTTAAAAATATCATAAATAAAACTTTTTCGATATTTTGATTTATTGGCCTTCCGGGATTTACATGTCAATGCTACAGAATTCTCAGTACTTTCTTTAATAAACATTTGCAGTGCATGGTGTGTCCAATAGGGAAACTAATGTTGAATGCTGCTTCAGCTGCTGACCACTAAGTGGACACTGGTTGTTGTGTGACGGTTGTTACCACATGGTCCCTTGTCTCGGAACAGGAACTGGGAACGAACCATGAGAAGAGAATTCCCCAGCTTAGGGGCAGGTATGGCTTGTCATGCTTTGTTCCCTGTTCCAGAGGCGTGGTCGAAACAACTATTTGCTGTCACGCTATGGACGTGAAGTAATTTTTTTTTTTACCAGTCCCAAGCGGGACAGCAAGGAGGGACGAACGGGACGTGAAGTCACCGCCTTTGTGATTTTCACACAGTTCCTTTGTTTAGGGGACCCTGTGTTTCAGCAGAGTCCTCATAGCAGTCTGTATCTTGCAGAGAATCTAAAGGGCAACCATCTTCCCAACACGTTTCACTTGAAGATACAAGTAGGAGAAGACGTATTTTTCTGCTCCTCCTTTTGAGGCGTATGGAATGAGGTTTCAATCTGAAGAAAATGAAACAGTAATCCCCCGCCTATTGTGGTGGTTAGGGACCCGACCAGATACGTGATAAAGGGAAATCCGTGTTATGCAGATGCTGGGGAGGGCTGTTGGGGAACTCCTGCACTTACCCCAGGCCTGGTGCTGCCCTGAATGGGTCTTTGATGGGCACCCTGGTCCCGTCAAAGGCCCCAGACATGGTTTCTGGCAAACCAGAAGTCACTTCCAGTTGGCCAGAAACCACTTGTGGGGTCTCCAACAGGCCCAGGAAGCCCGCTGGAGGCCCACTCAGGGCAGCTCCAGGCCTGGCGTAAGTGCAGGAAGCCCCAAACTCAGGCCCACACAGCTTGCCTCGGGAGCCCTTGCCTTCATATACTGCAGTCCTGCAATATACTGGGACCGCAGTATATGAGCCGCAATATAGCGGGGGAAGACTGTAGTATGTAAAAGACCAAGGAAGTGCTATGTGATGTCATGGAAAGCTATCCAATCAGCACTCTGCAACACCTTTCTGCAGGGCAGAAGACTGCAGGAAATATTGTGCTTGCAACAAGTCCATGAGCAATGTGGCTCCTCCTTCATGTACAGCTGAGTCATCATGAGAAGTTCCCCCAGCCATACTCACTAGACTAGCCTGATGAATGATAGTGGTAGCCTTGCTGCCATTTTGGGCTAAGATCTGCTTTCCCCAGGCAGCTCCTCACCCTTCCTCACCTTGGGAGAGTAAGAACTGACAAAAGAAAATATTTTTTCACCCAGCGCGTTGTAAGCCTATGGAACTCCCTGCCACAGGATGTGGTGATGGCATCTGGCCTGGATGCCTTCAAAAGGGGATTGGACAGATTCCTGGAGGAAAAGTCCATCACAGGTTACAAACCATGATGGAGAAACCAGGGTAATTCAAGGGCCAGATGCAGGGGAGTGGTATCAGGAGACAGATATCTAGTCTCATGCGCTCCGAAACGCATCTGGTGGGGCCGCTATGAGATACAGGAAGCTGGACTAGTTGGGCCTTTGGCCTGATCCAGCATGGCTCTTCTTATGTTTATGTTCTTATGTTCTCCAGTTTTATTTCATGATAAAAAAAATCCCTGAAGGGGTGGCAGTTCACGTATTAATTAAATCCATGGCACTACCCATTTATGAAGACCAGAAGTATGCTTATAGGCATTGCTAGTCTCTCTTTTGGCATTTTGGGCAGTCTGGGGGAGGGAAGGGAATGTTGGGCAAAGTTTGTTAGAGTTTTATTTGCAACCTCGCATGCTGTTTTTCACTACAACGGCTGGAAGGAGCTATTCTGGACTGGGGTAATTGTCTATTTATCCAATACTAACCAATCATTCCTCCCAGCCTTTGAATTCAAAGAGAGTTCTCAGTTGGTTGCTAAGTATGAGAGTGGTAAAGAAAGCAGCACATGGAATTCTGTGATTTCAAGCAACTTTCAGTAAAGAAATGATTTTATACTTTCTCTTAAAAATGTCTCAGTGTGAATCCCTGACACTTTAAGTGCCTAAGATTGAGAAAGAAATTGACTTTTGATGAATATGAACCAATTGTGCTCTGTTAATCTCTGTTCCTCCATTGCGTAACAAAAAGAACTGTACCAAAAATTCAAAACTCAGCAACAAGTTGTGCATGAAAATGTGAATATTGGGGAAACTGCACACAAAGGGTGTATGTTAGGGAAATTGAGTAGATCCAGAAGAGAGCTTCATTGGATTCAGAGCTCTGGGCACCTCCCAAGACTTATGGTGAGAAAAATGTACCTGAACATGTTGTGAGAAGAAATGTGTCACACATTTGTCCATTTTCTAGACTTAGGAGGTGTATTGCAGAGAGGGGGGGGGAGAATATGCCCTGCACACAGGGCATATTCTAAAAGCATCCACATACAACGCCCAAAAAGCATGTACTGTAGAAAATGAGGAACCATCCGTACATGACCTAAAATCTGTAAGCAAGTACAACGAGTGAGACAAATGTGCAAATGAATCTTCATGTGAAAAGTGTTCTGCTTGTGTTCTGTTTATATACCACCCCATACCACTTCAAGTACTCTCTGGGCAGCTTACAGTTTAATTAAAGTATGCAGGCTACACATTGCCCCCCCCCCCCCTGCAAGCTGGGTACTCATTTTACCAACCTCCGAAGGATGGAAGGCTGAGTGAACCTTGATCCTGCTATCTGGGATTGAACCCCAGGTCGTGAGCACAGTTTTAGTCACAGTACAGCCATTTAACCACTGCGCCACGAGGCTCCTTGAAACACCCACCCCGACACAAAAATCTCACTGAATGATATAAAAGAATGATGGGAAGAAAAACTGTTTAAGATTGGGAGAAATGCACTACAAGGAAGTCTGAGAGAGTTTTATATCCTTGGTATTAGGTATGAAAATGAAAACACTGTGGAAAAATTATACAGTGTTCTTGTACAATGATGCTGACAGTAGGCAGACTGCATATAAGAACGAATGCATGTAAACATGGCATGAATCAAGAACAGAATGACTCATTTATCCATAAACTAGGGGTCTGGTGAGCTCTGGTCCATGGAGTCATGACGGCCTGGCGAGCTCTGGTCCATGGGGTCACGAAGAGTCAGACACGACTGAACGACTGAACAACAACAAAACAGTTTTAAGAGAAGGTGTCTGCCAACAGAATAATCATTTTGTTGGTGAGAGACCCAGGAAAATCCCTGCTCCACTCTGAAGCACACTGTTAGACAACTCCATATATCCTTGTCTTACCCAATGCTACAAGAATACTGTGATAATCAGTAGGAATGATAAAACACTGTAGATGTAAAAATACGTTTTGGAGAGGATGCATAGAAATACAAAGAAGGCTTTGCAGCCCTGACCTGCAGCTGCAGCACGCAATAGCACCCATGTGACCCAGGAATTCCTGGGCCTCGAAGCCCAGGGAACGCTGCTCCCTCCCCCTCTTTTCCAAATCTTTGCATGCATCCGCCCACCCACCTCTAGTTGTTATGAGAATGAAATCAGCTGGTCACTTCAGGGCTGGATGGGAATTTTTGAACACTACCCTGATTGACCCTTGGATGGTGGTGTTTTTTCGCCCATCCCATTTTCATTACAGAGTTAGGCAGGTTTTCACCTTTGCTAATCTAGTTGCAACAGCAGGTAATGCAAGGTGGTTGGTTTATCTGAGTTCCATGATACAGTCCCAGTAAGGGGATAGGGCTGCCTCGTAATTAAATAGCATAGAGTTTAGGTTAAGCTTGGTTAAAATTAATAAGATAATTGCCTTTGTTAAAGTTCTCTATGATGGCTTTGGGGAATCTAGTCTCCCAATGTGCAGAACAAGAAAATTAGCACATTTTCAGGAGGAAAACTCCCCAGCGCGAGTTTGGCCTTGAGATCAAGATGGTCAAGGTCATGGACTTACTTGCACTATGGCAGGCCCCCCTCAATTTATTTGAAGTATTCAATAAAGTTGTGGCCCATGTTTTATTTGTTTTGTTAATTTATGCAGTCTATACGCCACCCAGTACCCAAAGGTGTTAAACGCCATTCATTTGTGTCGACTAATTATTTCAGGTCTGAGGGTGCAAAGACCTACACACAACCGGTTTTCTCCAGAACAATGTAGTAAATAGTATAATTTATGAAAGACAAGTCTGAAGTTTAAGCTTTGCCCATAAGCAATCCAGCCTCACAGTACCTCTGTAAACTGGTTTGACAGGTCTTGCAAATAATACATTCGGTTCCATACATCAATTGAAAGCACCACTTCATATATTTTTAACAGAGTTGAAACCACTACCTGTCTCTAAATATATTTTCAGTAATTTTGAAAAAAGACCCCCTCTTATTGAGGCTTTTTCAAAAACACCCCTGTGGATATCCAAAGTGGGCCTTCAACAAAGCAGTCTGCTGACTCAGAAGAACAAGGGATCAGCCTGAGACCCAGACCCGATGGAAGAACCTAGTCATTCCTTACATGGCTGGAGTGTCTGAGACCTTAAAAGGATTTGTGTCAAATACCACATCCCTGTTTATTTCAAACCCACAAGCACACTAAGGGAGAGACTTGTCCACCCAAAGGACCTGATAGCAAAACACTAAAGGAGCAATACAGTATATGCGGTCCAATGCAGTGAGGAGTGTGCAGACCTCTACACTGGAGAAACTAAACAGCCATTAAACAGAAGGATGGTCCAACATAGAAGGGGTAACAGTTCAGGACTAGAAACAGTAGCACACCTCCACTTGAAGGACAAAGAGCGCTCATTCAAAACTGAGGATGTACACAGAGAAGATAGGTGGTTTGAGAGAGGAGTCAGGGAAGCCATTCATGTAAGCATTGAAACCCCATCTCTCAATAGAGGTGGGGGCCTCAGGCACAGTCTATCTGCTACTTATCAGGCTGTGCTTTCAACAATACCCAGATAAATCAAAAAGCCTTCACCACCAAGGCCATAGCTAATGACCCATACTTTATGGGTTTCAGCACCTTAGGCAATTGTTCACCTTAAGGCTATGGATACTATTCAGAATCAGAATCAGAATCCTTTTTATTAGCCAAGTGTGGTTGGACACACTCAGAATTTGTTTTGGTAAAATATGCCCTCCATATATAAAAGGAAATATAAGAATCATATATTCAACAATAAAAACACAGTACAACAATACAATATAACCTATTATTATAAAAGGAAGAAGAGAAGTAAAAATTAATTATTCAACAGTTTGATAGCACTTGGAAAGAAACTATCTTTATATCTAGTTGTCCTAGTATGCAATGCCCTAAAACATCGCCCTGAGGGTAACAGTTGTAACAGATTATGTCCAGGATGTGTGTCTACCTAATTGTCTACCTAATAACCCTATTCAGGGCATTGTTCATCTTATGAGCCTAAATTTTAGACCAGGGTGACGAGGTCAAAGTGGATTATAAGGTGGAGGGCTCGCAACTAACTTTATTCAGACTGATGAAGCTGTTTGGATAAACACCAAAACGTTTCTATCTCTCAAGAAAAGAAGTCCAGTTGCCATGACTCAACTTCCAGATAAACTCACCTGGATGACTGAGAATCTTCACAGACACGCCTAAAAATGTTTGCTTATAAGCTTCCCAGGTCCTTGCCTTCAATTGCCCTCAGTTGCCCCCAGGCTTGTCTTCCAAGAAGCAATAATGTAGCCATATCCTAGACCCCAGGAGCCTCACCACCCTGGTTTATGCACTGGTAGTCTCAAGAACAGACTGCTGCAATCACCTCACTCCCTTGAGACTGACGTGGAAGCTTCAACAGAAAATACAATCACAATAGCTCTGCATCTCAAACAGTGCAACAAAGATAATTAACACAGAGAGAGCCATGCAAGGAAAGAACTATAACTTGTGTCTTCTCAACGGTCATTCCAACACTTTGGAATGACTTAACCACCTGAGATTAGACTGACCCCCTCTTTGGAAACATTTAAAAAGACTATTAAAAACTAGACCGCTTAGGGAGGCCTATTCAAAGACAACTTAAAATAACAGATACCTAGCCTTGAATGATCTCCCCACAACAGTAATATTGATGTGTTTGATGTCTAAAGCTGTTTTTACAATGTTGACTTATGCTGAGGTTTATTTCGATGATAGATGGTTTATTTGTGCTGTTTGTTATTTTCATTTTATCTTGGAATTATATTGTGCTTTGCTTTACTGTTTTATGTTTAATTGATTGTTAGCTGCACAGAGTAGCCTTTGGGCCAGAGGGGTGGGGTGGGTGCGTGG
This sequence comes from Phrynocephalus versicolor, assembly GCA_023846285.1. NCBI lineage: Eukaryota > Metazoa > Chordata > Lepidosauria > Squamata > Agamidae > Phrynocephalus > Phrynocephalus versicolor. The sequence goes on along the minus strand of JAHTLZ010000379.1, from coordinate 55,974,385 downwards.
ATGGATGGGTAAATAAATAAATAAATAAATAAAATCACCAAATGCTGGGTTGAAAATAAAATGGAAGCAGATTAAAAACATACAGTTTTTTAAATAAAAACAAGTCCTTTCAAGACCCCTTTCCAGGCTTCAGATTAGAGATGGGCACGACTCAGAAAAAAATTTTCGTTTTCGTTTTTGGCTAGGGTCCGTTTCGTTTCGTTTCCGGTTTCGTGAGCTAATTTCAAAATTTTTCATTTTCGTTTCGTTACGTAACGAAAACGAAAAAACGAAAACGAAAACGACAAATTTTTCGTTTCTTCCCATTTAGCTCTATTATGTGTTTTTCCAGTAACGAAAAACGAAAATTGGCTTGTTTTCGGTCCATTTTTGAACCGTTTTTCGTTTTCGTTTCGTTACGTAACAAAAACGAAAAAACAAAAACAAAAACGAAAATTGCGCTAAGTCGTGCCCATCTCTACTTCAGATATTTGCTTCTAGGCAGACATTCCGAATCTACCCACTCTGTTACCACCTTATTAGCACCCAAGTTTTATTTTGGTCACTTTTATCTGGCATATCCCCTAGCAAATTTGGTGTAAACTTTGTTCTAAGTTGGGTATACAGAGAGCAGTGCACTAAATAATGTTGCAGGTCCCACCACATAATGGTTATCAGTCAATCCAGGAAGCGTGAATAAGAAGGAAAGTTGAGAAAGGAATCACCCGGAAACAAAAGCGACGAATGATACTCCGCTTGACAAAATATTATCCTCTGGTGATACAAAGCTTCTTAGTAATTTCCATACTATTTTGTTAAATGAGAAATTGATCGAAGATACACTGGTAAAAGATACTATGATAAGATGGGCAGAAAACTTTGGCTATCCTATCCATCTAAGCAAATGGGACTCCTTGTGGAATACTGTAAAACTTTTTAAGTCTATAGCTTTTAAGGAAAATTGTTATAAGATGTTTTATAGATGGCATTTTTCACCTCACCGTTTATCCAAGATGTATAATTGCTCACCCAGATGCTGAAAATGTAAACATGATACTGGTACCTTCTACCACATGTGGTGGGCATGTAAAGAGGCAAATCTATATTGGAAAACGGTAAAACTATTTATAGAGAGATCTTTGAAGATTAAGTTAGAGCTTCGACCAGAACTTTTCCTACTAAATATAGTGGATATAACTATCTCTTATGATCAAAAATATGTACTTCATCATGTAATAGTTGCAGCAAGGATACTATATGCGAAACTTTGGAAACAACCAGAAGTGCCAACAGAGAGAAACCTTCCTGAAAAGATAAGAGAATGTATCGAAATCGACAGGCTCTCCGGATTTCTGAAGGGAGACTATGAAGAGATCTCCAAAAAAAGATGGCAAGAAGTAGCAAACTTACTAGTATTTTGATATTACTCTGTGATACTTTGGCATGTACAATTGTTATTTTTGACTTGATACACTCAATGTAACTTTTTATAGTGTATCCCCCCCTTCCTCTTTCCCACTTACCCCCTCTTACCCCTAAAACCAATAAAATTCTTTAATATAAAAAAAAGAAACAAAAGCAATGAGAAAAGGATTGGGTAGAAACAGATTTTTAAAAAGCAGTGAATGCTCATGCTACAGAGAGGCAGGTGGGATAGCTGCTTCATTGAAATGGCTGGCTTCTACCCAAAGATTGCAATCAAACATTGAAACTAGAGAATTATTAGCACAGCTGCAATCATGAATTGAACCGCTCGGATAAAGGGATGGCACCATGGCAGGTGTGCCTTTTAAAAAATGAAAGGAAAAGAACCACAGTTCAGCAAACCTTCGTATTCCTCCAAAATCACTCCCCAACCAATAACGGTAGGGGACATATTTTGTAGTTGAAGAGTTTTATGATGGGCTTAATAACATAAGCTCTCCTGCCTTCTTCTTTTAAAAAAATATATCCTGGCCCAGTACAGCTGCAAACACTTCTTGCATGCATATCAAAGTGTATCGAGATTATAGGATTATAAAACAGGTTCACTTAATGCCATTCATTTTGTGCTGCCATTAGGGCTGTGATTTGATATTCTGTAAGCCAAGTAGATGCTTATTTTATTAGCCGCAGGGATTCGTGAAATGCCCTCAAAGTCTCCCTCTTTGCCATGTAATGCAATCCAGTGCCATGGAGCAAAGGAACGATTTTGAACACAAACCTAGTTTACAGAGATCATTAACTTTAGGACAACCTCTTTGACAAAGCTCGATGCAAAAGCGTCGAGTCATGTCACTCAGAGAAAGAGGCAAAACGGACCCTGAAGGATGAATTGAACTCGGTTTGTTCTGGCCGCTCAGTAACACAGCAGACTGAGAGTCCTCCATGAATTCCTTTGTCAGTATATCACTCTAAGATCTTGATTGCAATTCCTTTTATTAGAACAAGACAAGACACAAGCAGAGAATAGCCAGAAAATAATCTTAGCTGACATCTGAGGTTAAATGATGAGAAGAAAACAGTGCTCCATAGCCTCATTGGTCCATAGACACATTGTCTCTCCTTTCATTATTATTTTTCCAACTAAACAGAGAAATATCCGAATATCAATATTAGGAATATCAGAAACAGATGTTATTGTTTTTAAGGTGTGGGTCTCTTTCTTCACATCAGGTGGAACCAGGGCCGGCACGTCCATTAAGGCAAACTAGGCAGTTGCCTAGGGTGACAAAATGTAGAGAGGGCGCTGGCCAGCCTGCTGCCCCCCTGCTGCCCCCCCTGCTGCTGGCCATGGCCATCCATCCCCCTGCCGCCCATCGCCATCTGCCCCCTGCCCCCGCCCCCATCACCGCCCCCAGTACCTGTTGCCGTCCGCCTGCTCCCCGCTGCAGCTGGCCACCACCGTCCATCCGCCTGCCACCCCGCCCTGCCCCCCCACCATCCAACTGCCTCCCCACCCACTCCTGCCCCCTGCCCCACCCCCCATCCCCACCCCACCCCCCGCACCTTGTCTAGGGCACAAAAAAACCTAGCGCCGGCCCTGGCTGGAACAAGGCTGGTTGGCCGTTTACCATCAGTACCATAGTAATCTTCCCCATGGACAACAGCACTAGAAATCTGAAGGTATGAAGCAAGTGGTAGAAACCAACAACATTTCTTACAATTACATCTACTATAGACTAAAAAAAACAGTGGTTGGGGTGATGTAATTGTAATTTCATCCTCCTTTTTTTAAAAAAATATATAACAAAGATACTTCCCCATGCCTCTTCCGAGCATACCTACAAACATTATTTCTTTCTCATGCTTTGTTAATTTGGGCACAACATTTGCCATTTCAGCCCTACAAATGGGAAAGAATTAGGTCTGTTCTTGACCCTTCTATTGTGGTCAGCCAAGACTCTTGACCAGCTGAGCTTCTTATTTATTAATAGTTCCTCAATAAATGACAACATTCAGGCAACACAACGGCGATCCTTGCTTAGTTTTGCCGAGTGTCCTTTTTGGGCTGTACAGTACTTACCCGCATTTTGCAAACTTTGTTTTGTTGGGTTCCTCCATGCTAGCAGCTGGGTAGACTCTCTCACCTGACCATAATAAAAAGCACCTCTGCCAGAAACAAGAGGAAAGCAATATGCAAAACAAACAAAGAAACCCAAGAGGAAAGCTACACCCTATAGACCAGTACTCATAGCAACAGACAAAGAAAGACTATACCCTTGCAAGTTGTTAACTTTTTCCAGCCAGGAAGCAAGCCGTTCCTTTCAGCAGTTCAGCAGGTTGGGTCCAAAGGTGCTTTGAAACGTTATGTTTGTCACTTGGTTAAGAACATAAGAACATAAGAAGAGCCATGCTGGATCAGGCCAACGGCCCATCTAGTCCAGCTTCCTGTATCTCACAGTGGCCCCACCAGATGTGTTTGGGAGCACATGAGACTAGATATCTGTCTCTTGATAGCACTCCCCTGCATCTGGCCCTTGAAGTACCCCAGTTTTAAGCCTGGAGATTACACATCTCCATCACATGGTTTGTAACCTGTGATGGACCTTTCCTTCAGGAATCTGTCCAATCCCCTTTTGAAGGCATCCAAGCCAGATACCATCCCCACATCCTGTTGCAGGGAGTTCCACAGACTAACAATGTTCTGGGTGAAAAAAATATTTTCTTTTGTCTGTTCTTACTCTCCCAGCCCTCAATAAGAGTGTATGTCGCCTAGTTCTGGAGAAGGAGAAGAGCATCCCTCTATCCACTTTACTCATGCCCTGCATTATTTTGTACCTCTCAATCATATCCCCCCTCAGGCACCTTTTTTCCAGACTCAAGAGCCCCAAATGGTTTAGCCTTTCCTCATAAGGGAGGTCCCCCAACCCAGTAATCATTTTAGTCACTCTCTTTTGCACCTTTTCCAGGTGGGGTGCAAAGGTGCTTTGAAATATTGTGTTTGTCGCTTGGTTGCCATTCCATTCCTCAGCATCCCTGCCAATCTGGGACAAAACCCTTTCTGATGTGGCAAGTTCTTCACCACTAGCCTGGCAGGAATGGAGCCCATTCATTTGGCTGACAGATAGCAAAGTTGAGACTAGTCTGGTGATGAGGGGGTGGGAAGGTATTTATAGGGTCTGCCCTTTAGTGCATTTTAAAAAGTGTGTTGTACTTCAACAACAAAACTAACAAAAAAGCAAGGGGGAAGGCTTATCTTTCAAAACAGAATGCTATTTTTAGATGTGGCTATTTCTGGGAAATGCAACTAGCTAGTTCAAACAGGGAATGCAGAAGGTGTGGTTTGTGTTATTCATAGTTCATTGCTATTATGAATTGGCAGCACAAACACATACTCAGACTCACACACAACACAGAGACAAACAGGTTTAGAAAGAAGAATTTGTGATTGTGACGAGAAATTGATAGTGTTCCATTCTATCGCTCAGGAAAACCACAGAGAGCATCACAAGTTACTTCCAGTTTACTCAAGCCTACGTATATTTGGGAGCAATGCAGTGCTGAAATATGTATTGCTGACATTTAAAGACAGAGAGGAATGAAATGGCAAACCCTTCTCATCCAATAATAACCTCCAACTCATGCAGATCTATCAGAGATGGGAAGGGCTAATTTATGTTCGATAACCCCTTGGAATATGTTTTCCCCATTAAATGGGGAAAGCACCTAGGGATGTCTATGTTGTTACTGTTAATATGGTTGTTATAGAATGCAATCTCATACAAAGCAAAGCAAAAAGCAAAGTGTTCTGCTTATATACCACTCCATACCACTTCAAGTAGTCTCTGGGCAGTTTACAGTTTAATTATCGAATGCAGGCTACACATACCCCCCCCTCAAACTCGGAAGGATGGAAGGCTCAGTGAACCTTGAGCCTGCTACCTGGGATTGAACCCCAGGTCATGAGCATGGTGTTAGCCGCAATACAGGCATTTAACCACTGCGCCATGAGCCTCATTGCTGGGAGTAAGGGATTTAGCTCTTTTTGAATAATCCATTTTGGGAAGAATATATTTTTAAAACTCCCAGTCTTGCATTACTGTTAGTCTTCATTGACATAACGGATAAACATGTTTAAGACTTAGTTCTGTGTTGTTAGGGTGGGTCATGGGATCCACAACCACCACGTAGGATTTCTGAGCTTCCACAAAAGAAAGATGCAAACTTAGACTTGGGGCAGCCTGATGCTTTGTGGGTGACTACACAGCTACACTGGGGCCAAAATACTACTACTGTTTGCATATACTTGTCACAGCCAATTGTAGCTAATTGATGAAGTGCTAGGTACAGGTCAATGCGGTGTCTGGCCACATAGCTGGGTGCACAACACAAATGATTGCACATCTCATCAAGAGGCTGTTGAGGAGGGGGCAGGGGAAAGCATTTCTTAAACTACCTTAGAAGTTACAGGCGACAGAGAAAGAGAAAGGGTAGAGCACCACCTACAGTCTGATTTTTTAAAAATTCAACTTCAAAATGAAGCAGAAGAAAATAGAATTTTTTTTTTGGAGGGGAGTTTTCTTAGACATATGCAAACACATTATTCCCACTTGGCTAGCTTTGTGATTTGGTGTCAAGCAGGGCTCGGTCTAACTTCTTTCTTGATCAATACAAACTTACCCTTATTCCACCAGTGCTACTAGTATCAAAATGTTTTGACTATTCTGTGCACAAGAATGTGAATTTACAGCATACAAGTATTGGTATACATACAATGCCATTATACAAGACGATAGTAAAGCCACACCTGGAGTATTGTGTACAATTCTGGTCACCACATCTGGAAAAGATGCAAAGGAGGGTGACTAAAATGATTACTGGGCTGGAGGATCTCCTTTATGAGGAAAGGCAAAACATTTGGGGCTCTTTAGTCTGGTAAAATGGTGCCTGACAGGGGGAATATGATAGAGATGTACAAAATTATGCAGGGCATGAGTAAAGTGTATAGAGGGACGCTCTTCTCCTTCTCACAAAATACCAGAACTACTGGGCATCCACTCAAATTGAAGGTTGGGAGAGTGAGAACAGTCAAAAGAAAATACTTTTTTACGCAGCATTTTGTTAGTCTGTGGAACTCCCTGCCACAGGATGTGGTGATGGCATCTGGCCTGGATGCCTTCAAAAGGGGATTGGACAGGTTCCTGGAGGAAAAGTCCATCACAGGTTACAAACCATGATGGAGATGTGTAATCACCAGGCTTAAAACTGGGGTACTTCAAGGGCGAGATGCAGGGGAGTGGTATCAGGAGACAGATATCTAGTATCATGCCCTCCCAGGGGCATCTGGTGTGGCCACTGTGAGATACAGGAAGCTGGACTAGATGGGCTGTTGGCCTGATCCAGCATGGCTCTTCTTATGTTCTTATGTTCCTTTGCTGATGTCTTTGGCTAATGCTGTTTATGGGTGCAGCAGGTTCGGGAAGTCCACCTCTCCCTCTGAAGGAGCTTTTGTATGTGTCTGATATATTATTTTTGCTTTATTAGATTTAATTATGTTGACTGAATCATAGAATCATAGAATCACAGAGTTGGAAGAGACCTCAAGGGCCATCCAGTCCAACCCCCATCATAGTATTTCCGACAGGTGGCCATCCAGCCTCTGCTTAAAAATGTCCAAAGAAGGAGACTCCACCACTCTCCGTGGCAGTATATTCCACTGCCGGACAGCTCTAATTGTCATGAAGTTCTTCCTAATGTTCAAATGGAATCTCTTTTCCTATAGTTTGAAACCATTGTTCCGAGTCCTAGTCCCTGAAGCCATGGAAATCAGACCTGTTCCCTCTTCAATAAGACATCCATTCAAATATTTATACATAGCTAAACTGACCTGGATGACAGAGAATCTTCACAGGCATATCTCCTACTTTTCTAAACCCCCCAGAGTGGCCATTGGTCAGAAGGTATAATATAGAAGTCAAATAAATAAATAAATAAATAAATAAATAAATAAATAAATAAATAAATAGCAGGTCTACTCTAATTGGTAATCACTAGAGATGGGCACGACTCGGGGAAATGACGTTTTCGAGTTGTCGTGTGTCGGAGGCAGCCTGTGTCGGCTCGTTTCCGTTTTTCGCGAAACTTTGCAAAAATTAGTCGGTTCGTTTTTTCGTTTTTTCGTTTTCGTTATACTGGTTTTTTTGGGGGGGTAGTGGGCTCCTGGAGGCACCTCTGTGGGGTGGGTGCCTCCGCCGGCCCGCTATAAAGGGAAAGTGGGCTCCTGGAGGCACCCGTGGGTGCCTCCTATCCTCACCCACTAGGAAGGGACAGCAGCAGCAGGCTCCAAGACACCCCTCAACATGGGGGTCTCCCCTCCTCACCTGCTGCTGCTGCAAAATGGCATGCATAACCATATGGATATGCATACCATTTGCAGGCAGTGCCAGTGACACCTGCTCAAGTACCTGATCCCTTGGTACGAGCGTGTCGCACCTGCCATGTCCCACAAAGAAGGGAATCGTACTTGCGTGTAGTGCAATGCAAGTAGATATGGCTATGGGTTAAGGTGGGTTAGTGCAAGGGCTAGGGCTAGGCTACTGACGGGTAAGGTTACGGTGGGCTATTGGGTTGCACCTCTGGGTGCCTCTCTGACCCACTAAAAAGACAGTCTGTGACGTATGGGTAAGGAGTCAAGGATTAGGGTTAGGGGGTTAGGGAGCTAGGGCAGGTTTTAGGGGGCTTTTTGGCACATCCCAGAAGTCTCAGTTTCTGGTCTGGAGGGGGGTCCCGCCTCCCCCCCGTCCTGGGCAGCCGGACTCGCCATGCCATGCCCCCTCCAGACCAGAAACCCCCCCCCTCTGGTAGGTGCCCTGCGCCCTTAGTCAAGCAGGCATTTTTCCGCCTGCTTTTTGGCCCGGGAATGGGTGGGGGGAGAGTTTAAAAGTTTTTTCCTGTGCCGTCCGTGCCGCTTGAGCCGGCGGCGAGACTCGTGCCGTGCGGCTTGTTGCTGCTGCGAGCCTGCGGTGAGTCCCACCAGAGCAGCCCAGGAGGGAGGAGGGGGGAGGCCGGGGACCTCCAGAAACAACCCCTCTGGTAGGTGCCCTGAGGCACAGCAGGCATATTTCCGCCTGCTTTTTGGCCGGGAACCGGGTTTTTTAACTTTTAAAAACTTTTTTTCTGTACCGCGTGGCATCGCGCGATCGCGCGATGCAAGTAACGAACACGACAAATCAGACCAAAATTGTTCGTTCGTCGGTTCGAGCTCGAAGTCTGGCGGAGTAATTCCCGTTACCGTTTCCGTAGAGTAACGGAACCGAGTAACGGAAACGGAAACGGGAATACCGCTAAGTCGCGCCCATCTCTACTTAGAACATGCCTAGAAGGGTTGACACATGCTTCTCCCTTTTCTGGATCATAATAAAAAGTTGTGTCTATGCAAATGACATCTATCAGCTTCATTGTAAGATAATCCCCTTTGTAGGCATCTGCCTCTGTTCCAATGACCCCAAGATTCTTAAAGGGGCAGCCAATAGTATAGGCAGTTATATAGTAATAGTTGCATGCACTCGAGTTAATTCTGAATGTCACTTGGAATGATTCTGTTTTCTAGGTTTTCAAAAGAGGTTTACCATACCCTTCTTCTGAGATGTCCTGGAACGGTGCTGTTTTTGCCCAAGGCTTCACAGGCTGGCTGTTCTCTTGGGATGCACAGCAAGGAACTGAATTCCCAAATGAAACCTAACTTGCCTGGCCGTATACCAGATATGCAGTACAGATTTTAAAAGTGACTATTTGGAGCACAACTCCCAGAGACCTCTATCCTGCATTCATCAGACTGAAGGAGTAACATTGGAAGAAATGTTGTCTCTTAAGTTTTTGAATGTTACATTTCTGCCTGTAACTGGTTCAGTTAACATACTCTTTAATGGCTGGGGGAGGAATTTAGGACCACAGTTACATCATTTTTAAAAAAATGTATTTGAAGTGGGTTTGAATGTTTTAAGTAGATTTTTATAAGATGAATACATGACACACATGGAAGCACAGATAATTTTGACAGGGAATCATGTGTGTTCCTTTAGTGGAAGCCATTTATTCTACTGTTCCATCAGAAGGTTGTTGATTTTAACTTGGAAGTTGAATCGATTTAATATCAAGCAGTGTGCCACCTGTGAAAACTTATTCTGGAATAAATTTTACTAAATTATTGTTGCCTGTCTGAATGTCTGTTACAATTACAGTGGACCCTCATATAACAAACGGTTTGTATAACATAAAATCTGTACAACATAAAAAAATGTGGAGATTTACATTGTGAGTGCAGTATCTGACACTGATACAGCACTTTAAAAAAACACCAGTTTAAAACCTATCCCAAGAGAACACAAACAACTATTCAAATACCACATGACTGCCATGTTACTATAAACCAATTTCAATAGCACCACCATGTACTCTGAGTAGGGATGGGCATTTCGTTTCGGAACCAGAAGGTTACAAAGTGAACCACACGAGCCCAGGTGGTTCTTGGAACCAGCTGATACACACAGATCCAATTGCTTTACCTTTCTCTGTCTTGCACAGGGTTAAAATTCAATGAGGAAGAATGCTGCGACATCATCTGTGCTAGATCTGTGATGCTGGCCAATCAGGAGCTGTGCAGGGACAGGCATAATCCCACCTCCCTCTCTGATTGGCCAGCAGCACAAAGCAGGAAAGATGGCATTGCAGCATGCTTCCTCGTAGGATTTTAACCCTGTGCGAGACAGAGAAAGGTAAAGCAATTGGATCTGCGTGTATCAGCCGGTTACGAGGACCACCTGGGCTCGCATGGTTTGTTTCATAACCTACTGGTTCCGAAATGAAATGCCCATCCCTAATTCTGAGTTATTTCATTAATGTAACAGGGTCTTGGTTTAACTGTCAGGATTTCTATGGGATGTGGCAGCTCATTTCTCTCAGCAGATCCATTTCTTTTTAAAACAGACAACTTTGCATTCTTAGTCTTCCGAAGCTATACCATGCTTGGAGTGGGCTGTGAGTGATAATATATATGCAGTCTTCAATTACAATTAGTGTTCAAGAGCAAACACTTTTCTCTTTTCTACACACTGGGTTTCTCAATAGCCCTCTGGTAATTCCAGAAATTGTCTAAGGATGGGTGATAAATATGCCCAGGGAATGACATGCTTTAATTAGACGGCTCTGCCTGCAGACTGAAGAAATCTTAACTAAAAGCTGAGAGTCTTTAATATTCAAAGAAAGGTGTGCAAATTTCCATCACCAAACATATGCGAAGGAAGATGTGTGGCTTGGGATTAACCCTAAAAATCATCTTCATCATCTGGCAGGTTAAACTGGAAGGGAACACCAGATGACCTCTTTACCTGGCATGTTTATTCGTTCCATAATTCACTATTCAGGGCCCTTTGTACGCCTTAGAAAAGGGTAGATATATGAAGGCTGAAACTATAGAAGAGGTGAGGAATCTTTGGTCCTCTAGATATTTTGGCCTACTAATCATATCAGCCCCACCCTGTTTGTCCAAGACATTCTGGGACTTGTAATCCAAAAAGCTGAAGGCTTCCTCTTCTGGTTTTGGGTGTGTATGAGGCCTAGTGTACAGTAACTCCCCTCCCATCTATCCCGGGGGTTAGGGACCCACCCGACCTGCAATGACTGAAAATCGGCAATATGCGGATGCGAGTTGTGTGGGGCCTGGGAGGCGGGGAGGGTTATCAGATCCCCCACGGGGCTCACTCGGGCTGCTCCAAAACTTCTCAGAGCAGCACGGGTGAGTGGTGGTGGAGGATCAGATCCCCAACGGTGCTCAGCCGTGCTGCCCCGAGACTTCTCAGAGCAGCACACGCCGGCAGCATTGGGGGATCTGACCCCCCACCGCTGCCTCCCCATGCTGCCCCAAGACTTCTTGGAGCAGCGCGGGCAAGCGGCATTGGGGGATTTGATCCACCACCGAGCTGGAGCCCGGGACTTGGGGAAGGGAGAAAAGGGGTTTAAAAGCCTGGGCTTTTAAACCTCCCACACCCTTCCCCACACCCTGGGGTCCAGCTCATTGGCACTGGGGTGGGGAAATAAAGGTTTTTCTCCCCCACCCCAGTGCTAATCAGCTAGACAGGTACTGGGATCCCGTGATATAGTGGGACCGCAGTACCTGAACCACGAAATGGCGGGGGGTTACTGTATGTATTTCAAATAAGCCATCTTTAAACTGCATGTATATTATAAGGATAAACACTTGCAAAAGGGCTCAAGGATCACTGCTACTCCATTTCTTCCCCTATCATGCTTAAACCACTATTGACGACACCTACCCATCTTTGGAATAACGGAAGTGGTTAGAACAGTGGTTCCCAACCTTGGGTCCCCAGGTGTTCTTGGACTACAACTCCCTGAAATCTTCAGCATTGGCTAATCTGGCCAGGAATCCTGGGAGTTGCAGCCCAAGAACATCTGGAGACCCAACGTTGAGAAGATAAGCTCTAGTTTTGTAAAACAGACAACAAAATTGTAGGTGGAAGTAGAAGTAGCATGAAGTGAGAGAGGACTATGGAGGTTCCTAGGATACAACTCTTCATTTTGGGAACACACAAAGCAAAAAAGCAAAGTGTTTTGCTTATATACCGCCCCATACCACTTTAAGTAGTCTCTGGGCGGTTTACAATTTTAATTACAATGTGCAGGCTACACGTTGCCGCCCCAGCAAGCTGGGTACTCATTTTACCGACCTCGGAAGGATGGAAGGCCGAGTGAACCTTGAGCCTGCTACCTGGGATTGAACCCCAGGTCATGACCACAGTTTTACCTGCAGTACAGGCATTTAACCACTGCGCCACGAGGCACATTTCATAATTAGTTGGTTCCTGCCTGCAATGCACCCGACTTAGATAGAAATGAGTCCTATTGAACTGAGCCGAGTAACCATGTGTAGCCCTGCGGCCAAAATCATAAAGTGTAGTAAAGGAAACAGAATTAGCCATTGCTTCAAATGGATCACTGGTTCAGTTTAGCTGTAACTGTTGGTGGGTGGGGGAGTGTTCATTTTTTAAAAAATGTGCATATGTTGAGTGGATTTTTTAAATGTACGTGAGAGTGTTCAGTGTGTGTGTGTGTGTGTGTGTTGAATCTGGTCTCTGGGTGTCTGAATTCCATTGTATGTGTATACTGTGTATATATACACAATGACAAATTATTATTATTATTATTATTATTATTATTATTAT
>JAHTLZ010000379.1:55931794-55958961 GCA_023846285.1 Phrynocephalus versicolor | reverse complement strand
TGTGTGTGTGTGTGTGTGTGTGTGTGTGTGTGTGTGTGTGTGTGTGTTGTGTCGTTACAGTCGTGGCCGACTCTTCGTGACCCCATGTCCATGGAGTTCTCTTGGCAGGATTACTGGAGTGGTTTGCCAGTTCCTACTCCAGGCGCCTACAGCACCTGCTATTCCCTGGTGGTCTCCCATCCAAGTACTAACCAGGGCCGACCCTGCTTAGCTTCTCAAATCAGGTGAGATCAGATGTGCTTAGGGCATGAAGGACATTAATTGGCCACCCATTGGAAGCTTGAATAGAGAGAGAAGAAAGACAGTTTGGATAGTTACTTTTGAAAAGAATTACTATAACAACATGCTAAATGCATTATGGATGGTATCAGCATGTACTGTTCATGCTTCCAACAAGTAGTTTTCCATCACCTCAGATAAAGCAATTTTGACTCTCTGGTGTACTAACTGCATCGGCAGTATTGCATGATGGGTAAAATGCCAGCTGAGAACACATTATTAAAATGTTATGTTTGTCTGCAACCATCACTGAAGATGTCACTCTCATCCATGCCATCTTTTTTGATCCTTCAGAATCTCATCTCTCTCTCTCTCTCTCTTTTCCCCTCCACACTGTGACTCACTGAGCTTGTTTATTCTCCCCGTGTCACTAGGATGCTCTTGGGAGTTCTATAAATATCTGTACGACAACTGTGTGTCTAAGGTAGAACATTCTAGATATCTCAGGGATGACGCAAATTGGGCAGGTAAATGCCAGCTGGTACCACTAGCACCCTATACAAAGGGAATGGAATAGAGGCAGCCAGCGATAGCAGGCTGAAAACACAGCTATCGTGAACTCTGCTCACATTCTCTTTGGATGCTAGAAACAGAAAGGCACCATTTGCTCAGCCAGCTGGCATGAACTGGAGGTGGTATACTGAAGATATGTTGGTAGCCTTTGAGATAATAAAATGTGGTCTCTGCTTCCGGAAGCCTTGGTGTTTTTCAGCATCACTGTTCTATGGATACAGGAGAGCATCTTCCTTCCAGTAGCAGGAAGAACATGGGTCCTTCTAGAGCAGGGAGTTCCCTACCTTGAGTCCCCAGGTATTTTTGGATTACAACGCCCAGAACTTTGGATTACAACTCCACCAGCAAGGCCAGGGCTAACGACTCATACTTTATGGGTGTTGGGAAAGTTGTGAAGGTGGGCCATTGTCCACCTAATTTGCCTATTGAGACTATTGTCCACCTAAGGAGCCTATTCAGGCCATTGCATATTTTACAAGCCTATTTCAGACCAGGGTGACATGAGGTCAAAGTGAGCTACAAAATGGAGGACTCACCACTAGCTTTCCTCACACTGACAAAGCTGTTTGGCTGAGCAGCAAAACTTTTCAATCTCTCAAGAAAAGAAGTCCAGTTGCCATGACTCAACTTCCAGATAAACTCACCTGGATGACTGAGAATCTTCACAGACAACTCCCAGAAACCTTCACGATTTCTGGGAGTCGCAGCTCAAGAACTCCTTGGGCTACCACTAGTGGTCAGCTTCCACAATTCTAGAGCATCAACTTCACCAAGTATACGGACTAATGTTTTTCACCCTGTGATCCTCCAGCAGCCTCAAAGACCTCTGAGAGTTGGCAAAAGAAAAATTATACCAATAGCAACAACAAAATGGAAATGGTGACAAGTCTACTTTAGGGATTGTAAATTAGATATTTGGGGGTGCATGAGAGATTGCTCTGTGGGCCATATATATGGCGAATTTGCACTCCTGTAGACTTCCTTGTATGCTACCCACCCCATTCAGCATCATGTACAAAATTGTTATGAGGCATTTCCCTGTGCACATCTCTTAATTGGGATATATGTTCGGTGGTATGGCTTTCCATTATTTTGTTTCATTGAGAATTTATTTATTTATTTATTTATTTATTTATTTATTTATTTATTTATTTATTTTATATTTATATACCGCCCAACTTTCCGAAGGAACTCTGGGCAGTTTACAGCAAGAAAATGCATACAATTCAGCTATAAAAACAAATGTGCAACAAACCCGATTGATCAAGGCATTCAGATCAATGTTTAAAAAACATGGGATATAAAATGGTGGCAAAAAAAAGAAGGGAAAAGAGAATAGGATAAACCACCGTTAGTTGCCAAAAGCAGCCTGAAAGAGCCAAGTTTTTAATCGCTTTCTAAAGGCTGAGGGGGCTCCCCAGTCCTAATATTGCTGGGAAGCTGGTTCCAGAATGCTTCAAGCATTCACATTTACTCACATTCAAATTTATTTATTTATTTTATTTATACCCCACCCATTTGGTGGCAAGCCATTACTCTGGGCAGCTATATAACATCAACATAAAAAGACAAACAGAATTAAAGCAATAAATGGACAAGGGAAAAAAACAAAACAAGAACCTGCAATAAAAACCTCCTTTCTAACAGGAGTTACTAAATCTCAAGATGGCAAAATCAAGACAACTAAATCAGCTGTTAGACAATCAACCAACACTGCAGGGCTGACACAGCAAGACCTCATAAATAAAATTAAGAATTAAGAAAGGGTACGGTTTCCAAAGGGCTAAGTAAAAAGTCCAGTTTTAATTTGTTTCCTGAAGTTCAGGGAATAGATGGGAAGCATGACCTGAGGCGTAGAAGAACATTCTGTCTTAAGAATTTAAGGCAATGATTAGCAGTGGGCACAGCTTCTCTAGTTAGAATAGTTTTATAGTTTGTTTTTTTTAAAAAAAAAACAGATCGTGCTACTGATTGCCAACATTCTAAGAGGGCATGATCCTTGAAGAGGAAGAAGTTCAGGAGGACAGAAGGGGGGCAGACTCCACCAGTAGGACACTCCAAAGTGAGGTGGTCACTACTCAGTTTCTATTTGGTAACATTCATGGCAACCCCAACATCAGAGATTGAGGGGTGTAGATAGGGAGAGGCACTCATTTGCATACCTTGTAATTATTGGGGGGAGGGGACACACATACATGTTTTATGAAAATTGGAAGTAGATTTTTAATTGCTTCCAATTCTAAAGGGAGGAGGTGGTGTGATCACTGCTGGATTCTGGGAGACAGAACATGGGCTGCAGGTGCTCTAAAGATGGTCACTTCAATCCAACCAGTTGATTCCCTTCCCATCTGGTGAACTCTGGAAGTTGAGTCACGGCTAACGGACTTCTTTTTCTTGAGTGATGAACTCACCTTCGAGATGAACTCACCTGGATGACTGAGAATCTTCACAGACATCTGGTGAACTGTATTTCTGTGAGGATGGAGCCATAATTTCTCAGAGACTGGGAAATCCCAATTAAGCAACCACTGAGACAATGAGAATCTGTAGAGCCCAAAAAACAATGGTGGCGAATAGAGATGGGCACGACTTAGCGGTATTTTCATTTTCGTTTTCGTTTTTCGTTTCCGTTACGTAACGAAACGAAAAACGAAAAACGGCTCAGAACTGGAACGAAAACGGAAACGAAACGACTAATTTCGAGCCAATTTTCGTTTTTCGTTACTGGAAAAACACATAATGGAGCTAAATGGGAAGAAACGAAAAAATTTTCGTTTTCGTTTTCGTTTTTTCGTTTTCGTTACGTAACAAAACGAAAACGAAAAATTTTGAAATTAGCTCACGAAAACGGAAACGAGCCGAAACGGACCCCTAGCCGAAAACGAAAACGAAAACGAACAATTTTTCTGAGTCGTGCCCATCTCTAGTGGCGAACCTTCAGCACTCCAGATGTTTGGGACCACAACTCCCAGAATTCCAAACCTGAATTGCCAATGACAAAGGACTGTGGGGGTTGTGGTCCAAAGCATCTGGAGTGTCAACGTTCACCACCACTGAGCAAGTCAGCAAAAAAAAAAAAGTATTTGAATATTTGAAATTGGCAGGCAAGTTGTTCCAGCCAGGTACAGCTTTGAAATAGGTAGTGTATTCCAAACAAACAGATCATGAAAGAATTAAACTGCTTTGGACAGCTAGCATCCTTTTCTTTCATCCTTTTCCCCCACCCCTTGTCTAGAAAATTAATAAAATAGAAATATCGCGGGGGGGGGAATCATACAAAGCACAGAGCTTTGGAGAGTTGTAATTAAGGTATTTTGGCAATTAAATTCTAATCCTTAGGAAATAAACAATGTAAAGAGATAATCTTTCTCATCCTGCAATTTGAAGCAATTAGAAGCCCAGTTATGGAAGGCAGCAATTGCCCTCAGCTTTGCTAAGTTTGTTTGCAAGGAAGGGAGCTCAGAATGCCAGCAGGGCTCAGGCCTTTGCAGAATTGAGTCCCATGAGCTCCACTGTGTTTATAATGATCCTAATTGAAGGCCTATTCATTTGCTAATTAAACATGTCCGATCAACATATAACAAGGGGGAGAAAATTGACTCTTCTACACTCCACTCTTTGAGCCCTGCCACACTTAGGTTTTGAATCGCCTTTTGCTTAAAGTCAAATCGCCTTAAAAATCCCCTACCGCGTTTCCAATCGCTTTTTCTGCGGAGCCCCCTTGGCCACACCCCTTTTTGGCTGCTGTGTCAGTTTTTCTTGCAATGGCCACTAGGGGGGTGTTTTTTTAAACCGATTTCTAGACCGCTGTTTGAAGCAATTTGGCTGAAACTGCAGACACCATGCACCGTTTTCCCCCAGGTTTTCCCCTCTGTATGCCTTATCCTGCCATCAGAAAAGTGGAAAATTAGCTACATTGCTTAGAATGGAAGAACAACGGCATGACGTTACCCTTAAAAATATTTTCCAAAATAGAAGCAGATGATGGAGAAATGATGAACAAAATCAGAACAAAAGTGGTTTAGCAAAGTGCAGATGGGGAAACCGGTTCATGAGAAAACGCCAAGTGCAGAATGCTGAATCACTTCCATGATCACATGACTGAGGGAGGGCAGAAGGCGAATCAAAACAAAAAGTGGTTGCTGTTTGAAGTGCGGTAGTGGCCATTTTTTGTCCTATCAACTTATTCATGTAAACGGCATGGACTGTGATGGGTACCAATCTTTCACCTGGGTTAGAATTCTACTCAGGTTAAAAAGATGCAGAGCTCCAAAGGTGCTGGGAAAGACACAGGCAGGTCCCAACCCCATGCCTGCACCCCCTAATCCCACCCAGAAGTCATGGAAACATTGCTAGTTTAGTGTCAAGGTCCACGTAAATGCTTTTAGACACCTGGGCAGATGTCCCTGCTGAGGTCTGGAGATTGTCTGGAGGGGTGGTAAACTGGAAGCAACGTTTATGCTCAGGACCCCTTCCTCATCACCCTTTGAGCCCTATAACCTTCCAGTAAGACCCCCTTCAAATAAACCAATGAAATGATTTATTTATTCATTTATTTATTCTTATGTTTCTATACTGCCTGCCTTCCAGTGGAACTCCAGGTGGTTCACAACCATATAATTCTACAGTAGCATTAAAGTCAGAGTAAAAACTTTTTTAAAAAACAGCAAAGATAGCGGCAAGTATTTATTGGGGAAGAAAAAAAAACCTACACACTCTGATGGTCGCCAAATGCCTCTCTAAAAAGCAAGGTTTTAATAGCTTTTTTGAAGCACAGCAGGGACGGAGCAAGGCGCAACTCACTAGGCAGGTGGTTCCAAAGCAAGGGGCCAGCCACAAAGAAGGCCCTGTTTCGGGTCACCAATTTCCTGGCCTCCCTGGGCATGGCCACCCGAACTGAGTGCGCCCGCAGCCTTCTGGTGGGACAGGCCTCAGTCGACCTCTGGGAGGTCCGCTCCACCAGGTATTCAGGTCCCAAGCCATGGAGGGTTTTGTAAATCAAAACCTGTATCTTGAAACTTATTCGGGATGCAACGGGCAACCAATGCAGTTGAGCCAGAACTGAGGTGATGTGGTCATATTTCAGTTCTTTGAAAATAGTACATCAAAGCAAGGGGTAACTACAGCATTCAGGGTCCTCCTAATTTCAGTGCAAAGTTTTAAAGATATGCATGCCAGAAATATTCATTTCTATGGCAATTCAGTTTCTTTTGTGGGAGAGGTGCCTCTTTAGTTTACAGGCTTTTTTCTGGGGTGAGGGTGTCTCTTTTCATTCACCATAGAACTGGGTGTGTCTTTGGGGTCATTTTGATTCCATTCTCCCCCCTTTCACTGGTGGTGGCAGAGAACTCTGGACAGTCAATAAATAGATTAAGGAGTGCAGTTTTGGTGGGAGAATGAGTGGAAGAGAAAAATAGGGTTGGCACTCAGCAAGATAAGGGTAATGGTCTTGGCAGCAGCGGAGGAAGGAGGGGGAAGAGCAAGAGAAGACCTGGTAGAGTTGAAAACAAGCCAGGGAGGCTCATAAGAACATAAGAAGAGGATCAGGCCAAAGGCCCATCTAGTCCAGCTTCCTGTATCTCACAGTGCCCCCAACAAATGCATCTGGGAGTGCAGGAGACTAGGTATCTGTTTCCTGATACCACTCCCTTCCATTTGACCCTTGAAGTATGCTGGTTTTAAGCCTGGAGATTACACATCTCCATCATGGTTTGCAATCTGTGGTGGACTCTTCCTCCAGGAATCTGTCCAATCGCCTTTTGAAGGCATCCAGGCCAGATGCCATCACAACATCCTATGGCAGGGAGTTCCACAGACTAACAACACGCTGGGTAATTTTTTTTCTTTTGTCTCTTCTCACTCTCCCAACCCTCAATTTGAGTGGAAATTCCTTAGTTCTGGTATTTTGTGAAAGGGAGAAGAGTGTCCCTCTATCCACTTTACTCATGCCCTGCATTATTTTGTACGTCTCAATCATATTCTCCCCTCAGGCACCTTTTTTTCCAGACTAAAGGCTCCCACCACTGGCAATCAAGTAAGGAAAATTCCATGGACAATTTGGATGAAGGCAAATTTTAATGTAAGAGGCACTTAATTTTTGTGACCACCTCTTTTGTTTGAAGGAATACTTCGGGTGTAAGAGGAATACTTTTGGTAATCCAGGGGCTCGGTCACATGTCCCTTTAAAGAGAGTTTAAATTACTAAATAAATCGTGCCCCAAAATACCGCCCTCATGGCCACCCCGCTTTTCGAAAAAAAAGGAAAAAGAAAACCCGGTAAAGCTCCCTTAAGCGAGGTTTCTGTGACCTACCTTCCAGGCTTCGGAATTTTTGCCTCCCTTTTGAAATCCGGCTTTTAAGGAGGCAGACGCCATGGGACCGCGCTGATGATCCGGGTTTCTTTTTATATTTTTTTTGCATAGCACGCACCGGCTGTTCCTGGGGCCGATCGGTGCTGTTTTTTTAATTTGGCTCCATATCGGAGTAACAGGAAGTCCGACACAGAATTAAATTCCCCCAGAAAAGTCTTCCATTTTTTTTTCAAGTGCTTGCACCACCTGCTGGCCAAGGGGGCTGAACTGCACTTTAAAATTGAAAAACCAGATTTTGATGTGAGACCTCTTCTCCCACATTTAAATCACGTGATGGGAAGAAGAGGAAAAGCCGGACCTTCAGAAGATCAGGATCAAAACCCAGGTGTGACCACAGCCCAGGAGAGAATTCACAAAAGAAAAGAAAAGAGCCCCTTCCATGTTTTCCTCATTCTGGTTAATCCAAAGGTTCCAACAAAGCCTATTCTGCAGGGCAGGGTATTGCTTTGTACTCCAATACTGACTATGATAGATAATTTGTTGACTGTTTTAGAAGAGTTACAATTACAATAGGCAACCTGCCCCCATAACAGTGGTTTCATTTATTCACAGTATGAAAATATTACAAAATAATAGAAGCTATTTTGCCATGTATTTCCAGAACTAACCACTAGAGGGGGTCAGAGATTGTTCTATGAAGAATAGTAGCATAGTCTCTGGCAGCTCCTAGTGGCCAGTTCTGGTAACATTTTTTCTGCATTTCCCCCTCCCACCTTTTGCCATGCTCTCTCTCTCTCTCTCTCTCTCTCTCCCTCCCTCCCTCCCTCCAATGGATACGAGGGTCCTACTCTATTATTTCTATCACTGCTTAAGGGTATAAAAATTATAATTCTGGATACAAATAAAAGTTGCCCATAAATTTAATGTCTATATATAGTTTATATATAATGTCTATATATAATTTCTGGGCAACTTTTATTTGTATATATATATAATGGTTTCTGTGTATTTTCTTTCAAAAGTTCAAAAGTTTGCCTTACTAAATATATATTTTGTCCTAAGATGTTTTTTGTAATATGCACTGCTATTTAAGTAAGGTTGTCTTTTGTTTTGTTTTTTGAGCCAAGGACTGCTCTGCAAATTTCATAGAAGCATGAAATTGAAGTGTAGCTCTGTTCCAAACAACATGTAATTTCAAGAGGTGCATTTGGTTCAGTAGAATTAAATCCTCCAATATCCCTATTTCTTATCTTGAGTACTGTGTCCAGTTTTGGTCTCTGAACTTCAAGAAGGATGCTGAAAAATTGGAACAAGTTCAAAGGATGTCAACAAGGATGATTCAGGCCTATAAGGGAAGACTGAAAGAACTAGGCCTATTGAGAAAAGAACGAGGCTGAGGGTAAAATAGCGCTTTTCAAATATTTGAAATGCTATCATACAGATGAGGGGCAGGACGTGCTCCTGGTCAACCCAGAGTGTCAGATATGCAACAATGGGTTCAAGATGCAGGAAGCTAGATTTTGGTTGAATAAAGGGGGGGGGACTTCTAACAAAGGCTGTGGTCACACCTGGGCTTCGATCCTGATCTTCTGAAGGTCCGGCTTTTCCTCTTCGTCCCATCACATGATTTAAATGTGGGAGAAGAGGTCTCACGTCAAAATCTGTTTTTTCAGTTTTAAAGTGCAGTTCAGTCCCCTTGGCCAGCAGGTGGCGCTAGCATTTAAAAAAAACGGAAGACTTTTCTGGGGGGAATTAATGTTTGTCGCACAGATAGAGTTTCCTGTTACTCGATATGCAGGCAAATTTAAAAAAAAAGCCCCGATCGGCCCCAGGAACAGCCGGTGGGTGCTATGTAAAAAGAAAGAAAAAGAAACCCAGATCATCAGCGGGGTCACACAGCGTCTGCCTCCTTAAAAGCTGGATTTTCAAATCGAGGCAAAAAATGCCCAGCCTGGAAAGGTGAGTCACAGAAACCTCGCTTAAGGGAGCATTACCGGGTTTTCTTTTTTCTTTTTTTTCAAAAAGTCCGGAGGCCATGAGGACGGCATTTTTGGGCACAATTTATTTAGTAATTTAAACTGTTTTTAAAGGGACATGTGACCGAGCCCTTAAAGAAATGTGACAATGGAACCAATGATCTTAAGAGGTGGTGAATGTTCCAATACTGGAGGCATACAAGAGAAATGGCAAATATACTTTGATTTTCTTTTCTGATTTGAGCATTGAATTGGATTTGATGGCCTTGTAGATTCCTTCCAACTTCATGATTATATTTTTCTAAAAGAGGTTTTTTCCCCCCAACCAGGCTTTGTTTTGCGGAAATCATTTTGATGACATAGGAACCTTAGTTACTACTTTTCCAGTGGTCTCCTTTTCCTAAAAATCTCACGCTCAATTTCTTGAGACCCAAAATAGCCAGCTGTGGAGACAAAGAAGTTGAACTTTTTTGGTAAAGGGCTGTTTTGCAGACATGCACCATGATACCTACCAAGAAATCGTGGTTTAAATACCCTGAGCAGCCATAAAGAAATCCTGTGGAAACTCTCCAGTAGACATGGGCACGACCAGAAAAAATGACATTTCGAGTTTTCGTTTGTCAGAACGGGTCTGTTTCGGGTCATTTCCATTTGTCGTGAAATTTTTCAAAAATTTGTCATTTCGTCATTTCGTTTGTCGTTTGTCGTTTCCACCGCAATTTAGCGCGATTTGACGTCCCAATGTAATATATTTTTAAAATAAATCCACACCTCCTCCCAGTCGAACCTCCCTTTTTACCCAATATCAGAAAAAAAATCCTCACAAACTGCCAGGGGGGGGGGAGAATAAACTGCTATTCCCTTCAGCAGACAAAGCTGCAGAGAATCAAAGAAATTATTTTCTAAATTCAATTCCCTCCCTGCCTGCCTAACTTAAATCTAAAGCCTCCAGCCTCCCTCCAATCAGCCAGCAGCAGCCAGCCACACAGCCCTCCACCCTCCACATCCAAGACCCGACTGCGAATTCTAGAAGGTGCCTGGGCGTTTTATGCCCTCTGGCACATCCAGAAGCATCAGTCAAAACCTGGCCATGCCATTGGTGGAATGGTTCAAAAAAATTGCATGGTCCCATCCCATGCCCAGCCCAAATGGGCAGGTCTAAAATAAAATAAAATAAAATAAAATAAAATAAAATCAATGCAACGTTTTATTGCTATAAAAAACCCACTGCTGCTACTATTAAAAATCAGGCATTTAAAATAAATAAATTTCACATGTTTCTGTGGTGATTTGGTGTGTTTTTTTACCATGATTTCTAAAGAAATATTGCGGTCACCATTTTGGATCCCCCCCCCACCGGATGGCATGTGAGACAGATGACGAGGATGACCCCCCCCAGCCTGGTGCAAGCAGCCCAGGACAGGAGGGGGGAAGGCCGGGGACACCCCCCCAGAAACCACCCCTCTGGGAGGTGTCCTCGGGCAGGCATATTTTCCCCTGCTTTTTTGGCCGGGAGTCGGGCTTTTTTTTTTTTTTTTTACTTTTTAAAACTTTTTTTCTGTGCTGCTTGGCAATGGCATAGCGCGATCGCCGCGATGCCATTAATGACAACGAAAAACCCAAACCAATTTTTCTTTTTTCGGGTTGGGTTCGAGCTGGAGCGGCGTAATTATCATTACCGTTTCCATTATGTAACGGAAACGATAACCGAAAATGGAAATGACCATTTCGCTGCTCCGTGCCCATGTCTACACTCCAGTATCAAGTAAGACTGTCTGACAGGATTTTTCTGCCTGAGACAAAGCAGCTAAGGGTACCTCTCTCCCTTCAACCCAGGCCAACTGAACAATGGTTAAAAATTACCAGATTACCTTGGCACCTGAGGCAAAACAAACAAACCAAAACAAAAAACACCCATGTACATTGGCACCCTCAGCTATGAAAAGACTGTGTCCTGAAATCTATCAAGATGTGCTGAACAGTGAGTTAATAATTATGTTAGCCCTGTCATTTTATGCAGAGTGACCTCACTGCCAGATGGGCGGTATAAAACTCCAATAAATAAATAAATAGATAAAATTATGCAAATTCCATTGATTCAATAGAAATGTGCTACAGAAAACTTCAGAAAGGTTTAAGCAGCTCCCTAACAGGACTCAGGCCAGCAATAGCAAGGGTAAATGACTAACAATTTGCTGCCCAATTCAGCATATCCCAAACCCTCTGCAAGGTGTTTCATTCTGCCTAATGGTAGGGCCAGACTCTCACAAGTGTTGTCCTTGCGTTCCTTTTTTGAAGGAAGGTCGGGGGAGGAGTGGCTAGGAAGCTGGGGACTGAGGATGTACCCAGTGAAAGAATATGTGGGGGAAAATACAACTCTAGAGCTATTTAAACAAGATATGATAACATAATTCAAATCAGTCAAAAATAATGTGGCACAGGGGCTAAACAATCAAGGGGCTAAGCAATCAAGGTTCTGAGTTCAGTCCCAGCAGATTCAGGTAGCCAGCTGAAGGCTGACTCAGTCTTCCATCCCTCAGAGGTTGGTAAATCTAGTACCCAGCTCACTGGCAGGGGCGGTGTGTGTGTGTGTTGGGGGGGACATGTAGCTTGCACAAATGCATTGAAAACCACCCAGATAATATTTTAAACTCTATGGGGTGGTATATAAGCAGCACATTCTGCTTTGCCATAATACTGGCTTAAAATTGAGAGACTGGAAGGTACGATCAGAGCTGGCCCGACCCACCCGTTCCTCTATGGCTCTCTCACTCCGGGTGGCCACCAGGGAGGCCCGCTGGGTAGTAACTCAAAAACGGGCCTTCTCGGTGGCCGGTCCATCGCTTTGGAACAAGCTACCTGGTGAGATATGCCAGGCTCCCTCATTGGCATCCTTCAGGAAAGCCCTTAAAACCTGGCTGTTCAGGGATGCCTTTGGCGACTGTTCATGTGGTACCAAGTTGTGTTTTTTTTTTGCCCTTCTCTTTTTTCATGGTCGTTAAGTGTTTGCCTCTTGCCCAGCACCATTTTACTATTTTATATTGTTTTACAGTTGTTTTATTGTTCCTTTGGGAAATGGGAGCGGTATACACATGCAAAAATAAATAAATAAAAATAAATAAATAAAACCCGATCTTCCATTTTGGTCTGCAAACGTCTTGCACTTAAGTTTAAAAAATCTGAAGTTAGAGAATTGGATAAAACAGGGTGGCCATGGGATCTACACTGAGCACCATATTTGGAGGAAGGCAGGGGGTATAAATTAAATTAATAAATGATACATGACAAATAAATTGGAGGTAGAAATCAAAAAAATTCAGGTGGAATATAAATAGAATGAGAAAAATAAACAAGAGTTTGATACTTCCTTTCTTTAAAGTGATTCCCACTGTTTAGGTGTTCCAATGGCACTTTAAATGGTATTTTATTTAATTATTGGATTTTTATACTGCCCATCTGTCAGCGAGGCCATTCTGGGCAGTTAACAACAATTAATCAGCACAATACAAGCAAAACACATATAATTAATATAGTAAAATAAACACAAGAATACAATAAATATAATGAAAATAAAATTAAAATGACATGAAATGAAATGACATATACGGTAAAGCACTTTATTATTCTGAGTTAAAAAGCAAAATATGGTGGAAAAGGAAGTTGTTGTTAAATGTTCATGTGTTATAAGCCAGCTCTAGCTATATCTCTCTGCAGAAGTAAACCTTATTGAGTTCAGTGAAGTTAAACATTATCTCAAAGATATGTACACAAGATTGAAATCTCAGAACTAATTTATGTGGTTGGACACGTTTACTGTTTAGATGGCGTTCTATAAATAGAATATGGCAGAGTTTGCCCATCTGCCATCTTTTGCCCAAGGACCTCTACATGCAGTCTCTTTGTCTTTTGAAAAAAATACATATTTGTGAGTTGATAAAGCTGTTAAGAAGCTCTGACAATTCATATGAATAAATTTGGACTCATGACAGATTGTATGTTTGCTTACTCGATACATGGTACATTACTTACTAGATCTGTGGCATTGCGACTGCATGGTTTGTAGCAGACCTGTTTGTCCTAGTGTGGTGCCATGGATAAAGTGATGGAATCAAGAGGCCTGGGTTCAAATCCCTCCTGAGTCATGGAAATTCACTGGGGATATGGTATTGGTACAGCCCCTCCTTAAACTCCACACTTATCCTCAAAGCCCTATTAGGGCTGCCAAAAATTAGTTTTGACTTAATGGCACATAACATAATATTTGTCCTGAAGGCTGTTGCAGAAGGAAATACAGTGGTACTTTGTATAAAGGAATTAATTCGTTCCAAATGAAATTCTGCTAAGCAAAATTTCTTTTGTACAAATTTCCCATTGGAATGCATTGATAACAGATTAATCCTTGATCGCCACCATTTTTCTATTGTACGGATTCGCCCTATAGGCAATTCTGTTTAGCAGTTTTCCCCTCTCTCCGGAATGTCTGTGAAGATTCTCAGTCATCCAGGTGAGTTTATCTGGAAGTTGAGTCATGGCTACGGGACTTCTTTTTGATAGATAGAAATGTTTCAATGTTCATCCAAACAGCTTCATCAGTCTGAATACAGCTAGTCCTCCATCTTATAGTCAGCTTTGACCTCTTGTCACCCTTATGAGCCTAATTCAGACCAGAGTGACAAGAGGTCAAAGCTGACTGACTATAAGATGGAGGACTCGCACTAGCTGTATTCAGACCGATGAAGCTGTTTGGATGAACAGTGAAACGTTTCTATCTCTCAAAAAGAAGTCCAGTAGCCATGACTCAACTTCCAGACCTATCTCTGGAAATTTTTTCCTTTAAGCAGATTTTCTGTTAAATGGCTTGTTATACGAGGGTCCACTGTGATCACAATAATAATGTTCCTGTTCCAGATTTATTTTCTTTTTTAAATGAGTGTTTGGAATTGAAAATGAATAACTATCCACACAGAGAGAGTTTCAGTGATGCAACTACAAAGTGAATGGTGGGATCCTGCAATTGTGGTGGAGAATTTGATTGTCCCCTTAGTGTACATTGTCGTACCTCTTCTTCAGGCCAGTTTAACTTTGAGTAAACTGAATTGTACAGTGATGAAATAGAAGTCTAGAAAAAGTGGGTAGAGTGCAAAATTATGCCAAGTCATGCAGAGAAAGAGAATAACAGGTAATGACTGTACATATTTTTACTCTGTGTTTTGTGCATTGTATTTTTGTTGTTGTGGCATTACAGTTGTGACCAACTCTTCGTGACTCCGTGTCCATAGAGTTTTCTTGGCAGGATTACTGGAGTGGCTTGCCAGTTCCTATTCCAGGCACCTACAGCGCTAGGTAATCCCTGGTGGTCGCCCATCCAAGTACTAGTTACGGTCCCCTGCTTCGCTTCCGAGATAAGGTGATCTCAGAATTCTGAGATTAAAAAGGTAAAGGTTTCCCTTGCACATGCATGCTAGTCATTTCTGACTCTAGGGGTGGCTGTTTACCTTGCCACTTTTTACAGCATTATCTATTTATCGACTTGCATTTACATGCTTTTGAACTGCTAGGTTGGCAGGAGCTTGGGTTAACAGTGGGAGCTCACTCCACTGCATGGCACCCGGGATTCAACCCGCCAAGCTGCTGACTTTGCAGCAGACCTTTTCAGCACTCAGTCTGCTGAGCCACCATGCCCCAGTCATGCTCTAAACCTCACAGAGTGGCCTTCGGCCAGATGAGGACTATAAAAATGAAATTACCAATAAATAAATAAATATAACTATTTGTAGATTCTACTTACTGCAGAAAGCCAGTGTGAATAAAATGACAGACTAGGCCTCAGAAGACCTGGGTTCAAATAACCTCTTAGCTATGGGGAAGTTCATTGGAAGATGATACTGGGATAAAATCACTCCTTAAAAAATTCTCTTATGCTATATTGGAGTTGCTATTAAAGATGTGCATTTATCAGAAAAATGGTGATTGTTTTGATTCATGATTCATCAGGATCTGAATCACAAAAATTAATTTAATATTTTCTTTCTGAATAATCAACAAATTCATAAATATTTATTTTAGTTTGAAGCCATATGGCCTTCAAGGCACCTAGAGACACCAAACTTTCAGGAAAGCTTCCTGTGATCCTTCTCCACAAGACTGGATATCTGAGTTATGTGCCCCCCCAAGAGTCCCCCCCAGGAAAGTTCCCCCAACACCCAGAAACACCAAATTTGTACAGACTGGTTGCAGAGAAATGGCATGGGAGGCTTCCCTGCAAATTTGGTGCCTCTCGGTGCCCTAGGAGCTATTTTATAGTGCAATCAATTGACAAATCAAAAATCACTAAAATTAATCAATTTGTATTCATTGGGAGTATCAATTCATATGGATACAAATTGACAAGTTAACAATTTTTGAATGAATTTTGAATTTTTATAATTCATGCCCATCTCTAGTTGCTATACTTCAGATGTGATTTGATGGTGTGTATTTACTAGGTAGGAACGAGCAAACCACTCGTTGGTGACTAGAGATGGGCACGACTCAGCAAAATTTTCATTTTCGTTTTCATTTTTTCGTTTCATTACGTAATGAAAACGAAAATGAAAACTTTCAAAACAAAACAAAAATGAAAAATTTTGCCGTGTTTTTCGTTTTCGTTGCGGCAAATGCATTGAACTGAAAAGAATGCTAACGAAACAGCAATTTTCCATTTCCATTTTCGTTTTTCGTTTCGTTACGTAACTAAAACAAAAATGAAAAATTTGTGGAAAAACCCAACGAAAACGAAAATGAACCGAAACGGACCCCTAAATGACCAAACGACAAATGAAACACCATTTTTTTGAGCCATGCCCATCTCTACTGGTGACATATTTTCAAGAGGGTTGTAGTAGTGGCTAGCTGCTTTTCAAATTTTGTTGACCACACAATTGTTAGGGGTTCAATAGAGGTGAGCTTTGTTTTCAGTTAGGTAGGAGTAGTATGAAGATGTGTGGAATGAAGAGAAGTCTATTACAGTAATGCAAATTCGCATTTCAGACCTTTGCTGTGGTGTTTGTTTGATCCTTTTTAGTATGTGCTTACTTACTGATTTTTGCTTCAAATATTGCCTTTGAATAATGTAAATCACGTTAGGTCCTTCTTAAGGTGAAAGTTGGGATAGAAATGCTATTAGTGGTGGCTAGGCTGGTGGTAAAATGTACCTAGTAGCTACAGTGGTTGCTAGCTTTCTCACTAAGACTTGTGTGTGGTCTTCATCTAGGTAGCATGTTGCATGGTTCTCTAGGCCCACCTGAATGGCTAAGCTTGAGATCTGTCTCCCTGCTCAAACAATACCAGGAAGAATGCCAATCCCTGATACAGTGGTACCTTGTATAAAGGAATTAATTTGTTCCAAACGAAATTATGTTAAGCAAATTTTCCTTTATACAAATTTCCCATAGGAATGCATTGAAAATTCTGTTAAACAAATTTCCCCTCTCTCTGGAATTGTTTATGTTGTACAGATTTTATGTTATACAAACTGTTTGTTATACAAGGGTCTGCTGTACTTCAGTTGGTGCCCTGAAGCCTGTCAACCCAACTTGCGTACCTATGAAGGAATCTTGTGGTGCAGTGGTTAAACTGCTGCACTGCCATCAAAACTGTGCTCACAATCCAGGGTTCAGTCCCAGGTAGCTGGCTCAAGGTTCACTCAACCATCCTTTCAAGGTCGGCGAAATGAAAAGGCAATATGTAGCCTACATCATGACTTGTAACATACCCTCTTTTGTACTGCCTTACAATTTGTATTAGCTTGATTCACACATGGTAAGACCACTCCATTATTAGCAATATTTTTATTTCCTAGTGGTAGTCTTACAGATGGGTCCATGTGCAAGTCCATCATAAATCCCACAAGGAAATGGATGAATGGATGGATAGACAGATGGATGGAGGGATGGCTTGCTCTCCAGGTTCCCTCAGATGACATCTCTTCAACAGCCCAGGATTCAGTAAAGGGAAGCAGTTTGTTTATCTGTTTGTGTTTCATTTGTTTGACTGCTCATTTTAGCACCAGGCAGAGAAGTCATGCAAAAACCTCTGAGAAAAAGCAAAGCTCTCAGCCTGATGAATGTGCTGTGCGGAGAGATCATTATAAGGTCCGGAACTGCGGCACAGTCAGCTTTGTGGGAGTTCTTGTTCTCTCTACCATGCCATGAAAGTCCTTATTTACATTTTGCTAAACAGTTCCCATGGCTGGTTGCCATGGGGAAGGCCCGATGTTGTCTGGGATACCCTCCCTGAACACATTGGTGAATGTGTACAGTCACCCAATGGCTTCACAGTCCTGTTTTGAAAGCTCTCAGAAGCATAGGAAAAGGCCTGTTGTTTTGAATGCGATACCAGCTGTGGTGTCAGAGAAGCACTGTGGGATTATGAAGAGAAGACTTGGCTGTTTTGTCATTTGGTTGCCGTTTTTTGCTCTGTTCCTCCACTTCCTCGTTCAAATGTTTTTAATAAATAACTATAGCGCTTGTTATAATGTGTGTCTGAGGTGAAACAGATGCAATACTGAGGATTCTTTTCACTTTTCAAGATGATTGCTGCTGGTTTTCTAAACTTGAAATCTGCCCTGAAATATATAAAAATGTTTTAGGGACATGAATCAATCTATAAGTATTGGCCATTTAGTATCACTCTCATGAATGAAGAAACAGACTTGTCCACAAATGCTGACACTAAACTATGGCAGTTAGTCAACGCACAGAGTAACTGCTAGATGGGTGGTATAATTTTTTTAAATAAATAAATAAATAAATGTATCACAATATTTTTTATCTTCTTTGTTTTTTTGGGTTTTTTTTTGTTTCAGCCTTCACATACCAGCACAGATTGAAATGTTTCCCTCTTCTACAACTATAATTAAAAATATTTTTTAAAAAAATTGCACTAAAGCCTGTGGAGACCACAATCCATTTATTAAAGGTTCAAATAAATATGTCTTGACTTGAAGCTGGAATGATGTCAATCTTGGTGCCAACCAAAGCTACAAGGGGGCCATTTGTGCTTTTGAATATAGCCAAGCAGAGAAGAGGGGAGGGGAAGGGAAGGGAAAGAAAAAGGGAACAAATTCACAGTGACTGAGAAGAACAGAGTAACCATAATTAAGTGCACCCTTTAGTGATAATTAGGTTTATACTTTAATATAGCACAGAATAAGTGTACATGTTTGGTTTTTTTTAAGCCCACATTAGACTGATATGCAGAAAAATGCAGAATACATGTTCAAATGTGGATATAGAAGTAAGATCTTCAGAGACTTTAGAGCAGTGATGGCAAAACTTTTAGAGACTGAGTGCCCAAACAGCGATTCAAAACCCACTAATTTTTCTCAAAGTGCCAATACAGCAATGTAACCTGAATACACGTGGCTGTGAAGGGGCGATGTTGGGTGCCCACAGAAAGAGCTCCGAGTGCCACCTTTGGCACCTATGCCATAGGTTCGCCAACACTGCCTTAGAGGGTGGATCGTTACCATTCCAGCCTTGGGGACCTTATGTGTCCTTGCAACTACCAAGGCTTAGGGGATCCGCCTACACTATTTGTGTGTAAATCTCTGTATCGCTGAACTATATGTTGAAAGTACAATAGAATCTGTTTATGCACAGGATCACTATCTGCAGATTCACTTACCCACATTCTGAAAATATTAAAAATATTAAAAGAAAAATTGTAGCACTATCTATTTCTAACAATGAGGTTGCAATGATCCCGTTTATCATGGGGTTTAGGGACCCATCCCAACTCATGGTAAAGTGAAGTCCGCATTATGCTGGGTGGGGTCAGGACTGGGAGGGGGTGTTTGGGCCTCCTGAACTTACCCCAGCCCTGTCTCTGCCCCAAACAGGCCTCCCACGGGCTTTCTGGGCCTGCCAGAGGCCCGCTTTGGGGCAGCTCCATGCCTGGGGTAAGTGCAGAATGTCCCAAACTGGCCCACACAGCTTGCCCCAGGGGGCCTTGCCTTTATATACTGTGTGATGTGGCAAACCAGTGCATTAGAGATGCTTAAGCCGATGGTATTCTCTCATAGGGGCAGAGATAGTGGATCCTCTCTATTGGCAGGAGGTTAAATCATCCTTGACTAGAGTTGCCTTCTAGTTTCATGGTTTAGCCACTATCATTCATCCACATAATCCTGTCCTGAGTAGGTTTCTTCACCACAGGGATATGCTTTGGTACAGGATATCGGCAATTGCCTTTAAATAGAAAAATCTCACCTCCTCTGCAATTTGTCAAAGGAACCAAGAAATTTATTTTATTTTATTTACACGAGGGCAATGAACATAAACACTTTTGTTTTATTTACCCAGAGCCACCCAACTTTGGATACTGGCTTCTCATTCAATCTTCAACCCCCATTTCTTTGGTTGTAGACTTTGGGGGTCACTAAATTTCCAAAGAACCCCAAGAGACTTTCTTGTGTACCTGAAAGAGAAGAAAGAAAGAAAAAAGTTTAACAAAATAAAAGGGAAAATAAGACCAAGGATTGGATGAGTAGATAATGTCTAAAGTAGGGTGGCTATAGAAAATAAGAACTAGGTGGTTGTTTTGAACTTTTCAGGCTCTTTGGCCATGTTCTAGAAGTTTTTCTTCCTGATGTTGCGCCAGACTCTGTGGCTGGTGAAACATCAGGAAGAAAAACTTCCAGAACACGACCAAACAGCCTGAAAAACTCACAACAACTATCAGATCCCAGCCGTGAAAGCCTTCTAACATACAAATAGGGTTTTTTTTTTTTTAAAAATAATTTTTTATTATCAATTTTACAGGGATCCAGGGGGGTATCTCTGTTTCAGGTACGAGTCTTGGCAGGGGATCATATCAGTTGGTAAAGTAGCCATCACATCCTTATAACATCAGACTGTCATGAACATAAGAGCCATGCTGGATCAGGCCAAAGGCCCATCTAGTCCAGCTTCCTGTATCTCACAGTGGCCCAACAGATGCATCTGGGAGCACACAGGACTAGATATCTGTCTCCTGATACCACTGTCCTGCATCTGGCCCTTGAAGTACCCCAGTTTTATTTAAGCTTGGAGATTACACATCTCCCCCATGGTTTGTAACCTGGGATGGACTTCTCCTCCAGGAATCTGTCCAATCCCCTTTTGAAGGCATCCAGGCTAGATGCCATCACCACATCTTGTGGCAGTGAGTTCCACAGACTAACAACATGCAGGGTAAAAAAAAAATTCTTTTGTCTGTCCTTACTCTCACAACCCTCAATTTGAGTGTATGTCCCCTAGTTCTAGGGAACAAAATGTGACTCAGACTATCCTAAAGCCATAGCATTTCCTGTGTTTTTTTGCCAACATAGTTGCACTCAGTGGTTTAGGTGTCTGGCCGTAGAGTCCAAACTAGAGATTTGATGCCTGGATGTGCCCCCCTGCCAGTGACTCTCTTCCACCTCTGCAGTTCTAAGATTATTTCTAAAACCTAAAGGGTTTTATTCACTCTGTAACAGCCAGGCCATGGGCAGCAACCAGACCAACAGCCGGAAGCCAGGTCCAAGGTTTATTCAGAGGTGTTGTCACACAAGGGTCAAGAAACACTGAGCAAGTGGTCAGCCAGTCCAAAATCAAACACCAAAAAAAAAAAACACAGTCCCAAAAAGAGGCAGCAAGCCAACTAGACAAACATACGGAACAGCAAGATTCACAGCCAGAGCTTCAGAGTCCCAAGTCTCACGTTGCTGAGGCAAAGAGCAGGGAGTGGCAGCTTCCGGTTTTAAGCTAGTAGCAAACCCCACCAGCTGCACTCCCCGATTGCCTCAGCTCCAGCAGGCGCTGATCCTGTAAAAACTCAGAGCCAAACAGACCCAAACCTGACACACTCGAACTGGCACGTGCATGATGTGACCCAGTGTAGAGGGTTTCTCTGCACATATTTCTAGGCCCAGAACTTAGGCCGTGGTCTCACCAGCATTTTCTGCACATTTTTGTTGCGGCGAACTGCACAGTAAAAGATCGTGTCCTAACCACGAAGGGAAGTAATTAGGTGCCCTGACTGACCACGCCCACGGAAGGGCACTTTCACTGAAGTTTTTTAAACCACCGCTAGGGGTTGGTTTAAAAAACTTCCCTTAAAGATTATCAGCTCTTTGCTACTCTAGCAAGGTGCAACCCCAGAAAATATGCAGTAATTAGCTTCGTACCCCTTTTCCTGCCACTTCCTGCAACGGAGACTTAGAAAATTGACCCAGAAAAATGGGAAAAGATATGCAGTAAGCAAGTAGAGACGGGCACAGAGCAGTAAAATACTACCCTGTCGACAGGACACTAACTGTGCATCAAACACCACGTGACCGCCCCCCCCAAACCTACGCATCAAATTAAGATGCGCAGAAAACTTTAATGAGACCACGGCCATAGAAAAAGCTACTTTTTGGATTACAAATTACAGAATCCCTCACTCGCCATGGCCGTGCTGAGGTGCAGGGCCATGCTGACTGGAAGAATCTGATGGGGTGGAGATTAGAGATGGGCACGAATAAAAAAATGGCATTTCATTTGTCATTTGTCATTTGGAGGGTCCGTTTCGGTTCGTTTCCATTTTTCGTGAATTTTTGCAAAAAATCATTTTCATTTTTGTTCATTTCGTAACCATTTCATTACCATTTATTTCATTTTTTGTGATTTTTTTAGGATTTTAAGCAATTTACTCATATTGCAGTAACAGAAACGAAACACACAACAAAATTTCTGGTGTTTCTGTTCGTTTCGTTTCATTTTAGAGACAAAATTCGTTTGTCATTTCGTTACATAACGAAACAAAAAAACAAAAACGGAAATGAAAAATTGTTCATTTTGTGCCCATGTCTAGTGGAGATTGGCCATAAAAGCTCTGCCTAAGTTTACTGATGAAGAGTCAGCTTCATTCCAACCCATAAGTGTTCTATTTAAATTCATTAGTTTTCTTTAATATGCTGTTATACAGGGATTCCCCCTCTAGAGGTCACTGTAACTTTGAGAATCTGGGAAAAAGAGCTGGTAGGCATTTTGTTTTCTCCTTTAAAGGAAGCTCCAATTGATACACAATCTTAAAAGAACTTGGGGGGGAAATCCTGGAACATGTGCAAGTAAAAAGAACAAACATCAAGGATGGGAAATCCAGAAAGAATAAAAGGAAATAATCACTGAATAAGAACTTCTGAGCTTACTAGCATTTCTCTTTGAAGGCCTGAAATCTTTGTAATAGGAAGACAACATAGTTGTTGGGAGTGAAATATAGGTGTGTACAAGCTTCTGTGGAAAACAATAATATAGGAAAGGAAGAACAATTGTGCAGTCAAGCAAGGCACATGGTTCTGAACGGAGACACATTTTATAGTCCAAATGACTCAGATGGGAGGGAGGGTCACCAGTGACACTCAACATCTTCCAGATGTCCTAAGTCTGGCTCAGTTTTTCTGTGTTACTGTTATCTAGGCATGGGCCTTTCATTTCAGAATGGTTCTGGTTCTGAAACGAAGCACACAGCACAGGCACCAATTGGAACTTGGACTCACCCTCCAAAACAAAATCACCCATTGACTTGCCTTGCCTTACTTCGTGTGGGGCTGAACTCCAAGTAGGAAGCAGCCTCTGATGCATCATCATTCCTTCTCCCTGGTGCTGGCTAATCAGGAGCTGGCAAAGACATGCATCGTCCCGCCTCCCTGGCTGATTGGCCAGTGCCAGGGAGAAGAAATGATGATGCATTGGAGGCTGCTTCGTGGTTGACGTTTAACCCCACACAAGGTAAGCCAATGGGTGATTTCATCTTGGAGGATGGGTCCAAGTTCCAAACAGTGCCTGTGCTACTGTGCTTTGTTTCAGGACTGGACCCATTCCAAAATGAAAGGCCCATGAGTTTCTCACAGGACTGGGGAGACATCTCATTCTGATCTACAATATATATCAGGAACACATATGAACACAACGGGATTTTCTGGCAGCCATATCTTTCTCACAGCGTGTAATTTTAGTTGCACTATAGGCTCAGATAAATACAGCTCAGATACTCTGAGTAAATACAGCTCAAATACAGCTCAGTTACTCAGAATAAAAGACAAGAACACATGCAGGAGTTATGTGCTCTTGTCTGTTCCTATGGAGTCACCAAGGAACAGAAAGAACAGATGTTACAATCCAGAGAAAGGATGAGATTCCCTAGATTCCCATCGAGAGAATCTCCAGATCAGTAGCACAAGTCAGACGTGGGCAAGCCATTTGTGGCTAGTGTTAGTTGCAGCTCACAAGTCAACCATACCATTCTCCCCCATGCCCCACTTATTTCAATGGACAAATCTGTAGCTTGCACACAGCAAGCTGGAGGTGACATGGGGTTCTACACGTCTTTCTGTAGTGTAACATGTGATACCTACCCTTGTATTGTGCACAAATTGCCATTGCTTAAGGGCAATTGTGTAAGTGTTTCAATGCGCTGGCACTCCCCACCCCCAGTTGTATGACTGTCCAAACAACTAACTGCACAATCAACCTCACAAACAGTGAGGTGACATGCAAAGAGGAGACTGCTGGAACTAAGGAAATATTTACAGAATTATCCTGCAGTTGCATAATGCAACATTTTTACGGCCTTGTTACACAAAATCGATCAGTGTAAATGTAAAGTAGTTTTCAACCATGATTTCATTTAAAAAATAATTCTTCTTTTGGTATTGACTTCAGGATGTAGTGGTATATGTGATATTTTGGGACAACAGCAATAGCAGATTCAGGCAGCTGTCAGTGATCCAGCAGAGATGATAGCAGCAACTTCATTAGGCTGAGTCCTTCTACCTCCCTTCATCCACTTATTTAATTAGTAGCACCAGCAGATGGTTGGGGAGCTGTCATTTTTGGCCTTCCACTGTATTCCCAGTCACACAATGTTGGGAGCACTGCAGGAATATCAAAACAAAATGGTTGGTGGTCACAAGTTGTAGTATAGATAATAGCATATCAGGGTCTGATCACCACTGATAAGATCACTGATATTTGTTGTTGTAAGGTGTGGTTGGTTGGGGTCTTTTCATATTTTCTTGAGGTCCTTTCACACACAGTGCTGGTTTTAGACAAGAAATTATATCTGGTGTGTTATATTCACTAATAGCTATGGCAGAATAAGGTAGCAGCCAGCCAGATATCCAAAAATGTCTTAAACTAATAAACTAATCTATTGATTCCATCATTCCACATTGTTTACAACTCTGATATATGTATCATGAATAGACATGGGCACGACTCAGCGAAATTTCCGTTTCCGTTTCCGTTTTTCGTTTTCATTACGCAACGAAAACGAAAACAAAAGTTTTCCAAAAAAACAAAACGAAAACGGAAACGAAACGAAAAACTTTGCTGTGTTTTTCATTTTCGTTGCGGCAAGTACATTGAACTGAAAAGAATGCTAACGAAACAGAAATTTTTTGTTTCCGTTTTTCGTTTTCATTACGCAATGAAAACGAAAATGAAAATTTTCCAAAAAAACAAAACGGAAACGGAAACGAAACGAAACGGACCCCTCAACGAAAAACGAAAAATGAAAAACCTTTTTTTTTTAGTTGTGCCCATATCTAATCATGAATTATAATTTCATGAGAAAATAAATGTCCAAATTCAGTCATTAGTCATTCAGCAGATCTGTAGACCCAACAGAAAATTGGTAAGCCAGTACTTACACAAATGCTGTTGATTTGATGCCTGTAGTTGAATTGTGACTGACAAATGGATTTAGGCTCATATCATATCAAGTATCCAGAGGTTGAATCATGGCAGCTGGATTTCTTTTCTTGTGAGATCAAAACTCAACTGCCAGATAACCTTACCTGGATGACTGAGAATCTTCACAGACATGATATCAAGTATTGTCTCAAATCCTATTAGTTACACCAATTAGTAAATCTCAGTGGCAAGTTGCCAGATGTTAAGTCAGCATAGGAATTTGCTGTTATGTGCCTGTTTGCCCAAATGGGTGTGCACATCTTGGTGTCCACAAGCAAGTGCTTACACTAACTTCCTAAACTGTGACGATTTGCCACTGAGATTTAAGTGAACTGAGTTATGCTGGCAAAAACCTTTACAGAATTTTGGCCATCACCTCTTCCCTTTAAGTGTTCTCTGCTTCTGCTTATATACTGTACCATACCACTTCAAGTAGTCTCTGGGCGGTTTACAGTTTTTAATTACAGTATGCAGGCTTTACCTTGCCCCCCGCAGCAAGCTGGGTACTCATTTTACCAATCTCAGAAGGCCGGAAGGCTAAGTTAGCCTTGAGCCTGCTACATGGGATTGCACCTCAGGCCGTGAACCCAGTTTTACCTGCAGTACAGACATTTAACCACTACACCATGGGGCTTAGCTAGTTCTGTAGTCCAAGAGTTCTCAACCTTGCCTTCTCACCTGTTGTTGGACTGTAACTACCAGAATCCCTTGCCATGCCCTATTCTGGCTGAGGTCTAATATCATCTGGGGATCAAAAGCTGAGAACTATTTTAGGCTAGGGATTTTGGGAGTCTTGACTTCAATTACAAAAGAGTAGCTTTACAAGGGCAGATGTTGGAAACCTTGCAAATTTCACACGCTGTTCCCATTTTCAAAGGCTCAGTTTGTCCCTCAAAGAGACAAGGGTTTTTGGAGGGCAGAGGGAGATTGATGGCAACAGGTTTTTCAAAAAGACAGAATGCTCAAAAATGATCCTTGAATTCCGTAGGGGAGGTCACTATATGAGCTCTTTGTCGTCAGCAATTTCTGGCCTTATTCCCAAGTTTTTTTCCAAGGACAAAGGGTTAACGGAGTGGAATGGTGATATAACATCACATCAGCATTGTAGGCATGAATCACAGGCAAATTCCTGACAAAGACTTCATTGTACAAGTCCCCTCCTTTATTTCTTTTCATTTTAATTCTTTTTAGAGAAACACTGGAGGAATCTGGCATTTTGTATGCTAAAACGTCCAATGTGGCATTTGAAAGTAATGTAGAATTTTCAATGCTAGTGCTCATAAAGACACCACTTGGTGTCTCATCCTTCATGGAGAGTGCATGTCACAACATGAGTCAGCTTTGCCCCGAACAAAGAGGTATTTTTTCTCTCAAAATATGTAGCTCAAAATATAAGCACAATGATGTAAAGCTGCTAGAAGACTGTTGAGCTTTATTTCATTGCAGTTTTACGAGCTTTATTCCTGACTAGGCAGGGTGCAGGCAGATAAGTTTAGAAAGCAGTTGTGAGTTAATTGATTAAATTAAATGATCCATATGCAACTTCTCCATAAAATCCCAGAAGTTAATATTATAAATGGCAAGGTTTCTAACCTTGGGAGGCATAGTTAGGTAAGCCATGCTAGATCATATCCTGTTGTGTCAATTGCCAACTAAGACCAGGAGCAGGTTACGAGCATGGCAGCAATCTCCCACAAGTTCCTGTATTTCCTAGGAAGTTACAATCAAGAGAAAGACAGAGAGAGAGACAGAGAGACAGACACACACACAGAGAGAAGGAGAGACAGAGAATTTATGTATATGTAAGCCACCAATCCGGATATGCTTTAAAAGTATAAATGTGTTTATGTTTAGATAGATAAGGCCTTTTCACACGACCCCTCTGGTCCGACTTAAATTCGGACCAGAGATCTTGGGGGTTCATTGCTCTTCCTGCATCCCCACCCCTCTGCACTTCCTTGCTCCTGTCTGCATGAGGGGAGGGAGAAAAAAAAGAGAGGAAAAAATGCAGGCTCACTTCTGAAGCCGCCCGTCGTCGTCCTGATTCCTTCTCTTAAAGGGGTGGGAGGCAAAAAAAACCCAAACAGAAGCGAGGAGAGCCCGGCACTCACCAGATTACATCTGGATCTGGGGATTTTCACCCTCCAAGAGCAGGTACATGAAAAGTGCGCTGGGATGCGCTTAGGTAGGCGTGGTCACACTTAATTTCCTGCAAACTCCGGAGCTGGTGGGGAAACAATTGTAAGCTCCGGAGCTGGCAGCCATTTGCGGTGGAGTTTAGGGGTCGTGCACAAATACCTATAGATAGATAGATAGATAGATAGATAGATAGATAGATAGATAGATAGATA
>JAHTLZ010000379.1:55919447-55931784 GCA_023846285.1 Phrynocephalus versicolor | reverse complement strand
GATAGATAGATAGATAGATAGATAGATAGATAGATAGATAGATAGATCTTTATTGTCATTGTCCTGTGCAGACCAACGAGACTGAAAGAATCTACATCAGCTTTTACAGGACCTAACAATACCATAAAAAAACTATCTATCCCCACACCCCACGTACACATTTAACCCACTAACACACTTAAAAATGCTAAAAATTCTAAAAAAAACCCTCTAAAAACTCTTTAAAAACCTCTAAAAACTAATTAAAGAAGCTCCCGCATAAACTGCATTTCGCTGCATTCAAAGCCAAAACCGCTCTTGGATAGAAACTATTCCTCAAGTGGCTAGTCCTGGTCTTATAATGACCCTGTATCTCCTCCTAGAGGGCAGAAGCTGAAAGAGAGCATTTCCAGGGTGTGTGAGATCCCGCACAATCTCTACAGCTTTCTTATAACACTTGGAATCATAGATTTGGTCTAAAGTAGGGAGGTGACACCCAATTATCCTCTCCATAGTCTTAACAACCTTGGACAGCATTGTTCTTTCTCTGGCTGTACAACTCCCAAACCACACACACTTGAATTATATGCAGATTCCATACAAAGAAAGTATAAACCCAGCAGAATATGAAGATGTCAATGTGTGTATTAAAAAGTATACAGACAAATTTACACATATCCATGCCCATGTGTCCTCTCCATAAAACACGTATCAGCACAAAAGAATGCAGAGTCTCCTCCCACCTGCTGAGACATGGGTGGTGGGAAAAGTGCAGGACTCACAACAGTGGGCTCAAGTTACAGGAAGCCTATTTCAGATGAATATCAGGAAAAACCTCCTAACTGTTAGAGCAATGGAATCAGTTACCCCAAGAAGTAATTCATTTCACGGAGAGGTGGTGAGTGCAACAATGCTGGAGACATACAAGGGAAATCTAGACAACCACCTGGCAGATATCCTATGACTATATAGGATAATGCCGGTTTTGTTTTTTGTTGTTTTTTGTTTTACCTGCTGGCTCGCGGGCTGAACTGGCAGGCCTGCAGGCTGGAGGAACTTTTTAATTCTTTTTTTAAAAAAACTTTTAAAAGTCCCTGATGTGGGTCCCGCTGCCGGATTAGGCTGACGGCGACAAGGTAGGAGACAGGGGAGGGCAACTGAAATGAAATGTAATGAAACAGAAATTTCCATTTTGTTTTATTTCATTTTGCTTTGATGGGTGGGTTCATTATTCATTTTGTTAGCTAACTAAACAAATAACGAATAACGAAATGTATTAAAAAACAAAATGAATTAAAAATTCATTTTGTGCCCATCTCTAGTCTCCTGGTATCCAAGCTGGCCTTTGGTTTTTGCCTCTTTCTGAAAAGATACTTCAGTTTCCTTTGCTGAATGTGTTCTTGTAAGAGCCATCATTTTCAGTGTCTCTGCTTACACAAACTCACTACTGTCATGGTCAAAAGCTACCATCCTATATGAATTAAGTGTGTGTGTGTGTTCCAAGTTCTTTTTTAAAGCTTCCCATGTTTTCTTGAAAGCTTTGCTGCTTGTTCTGAATTCCCTGTGTTCAGAGCTAGTCTCAAGTTCGTAGGGCTGGCAA
This sequence comes from Phrynocephalus versicolor, assembly GCA_023846285.1. Classification (NCBI taxonomy): domain Eukaryota; kingdom Metazoa; phylum Chordata; class Lepidosauria; order Squamata; family Agamidae; genus Phrynocephalus; species Phrynocephalus versicolor. The sequence continues at coordinate 55,930,205 of JAHTLZ010000379.1, read as the reverse complement.
CTGCTCAGAAAATCTGTTCAGAATAAACCAGGGGAGAAGCTAGCCAACAAACAGAGCTGTACTGTGTGATTCTGAGAAAAGTGTCAGTTCTCAGAAGACAACATATCTGCTCCTGGAAGACATTTCCATCAACAATTCATTTCTTGAAATGGAAGGGGAAGAGATCTAAATTGTAGCTTAGCAATGCTTACTCATTTGAAACTCAGAAACCCAGCTATCCCTCAAAACATACTCCTGTTTTATCACTATATTGCCTATATCTATATCATCTTCAGTGGTTTTTAAACTGTGGATCCCAAAATGTTCCTGGACTGCAACTCCCATAAATCCTCGTCAGCTCAACTAGTGATGAAGTCTTCTGGGAGTTGCAGTCCATGAACATCTGGGGACCCACAGGTTGAGAACCATTGATCTAGATCTTAATAGTGGTTCACAAACATGGGTCCCCATACCTTGGACTACAACTCTCAGTAATCCTGGCCAGCACAGTTAGTGGTGAAGGCTTCTGGGAGTTTTAGTTCAAGAGCATCTAGGGGCAAAGTTGAGAACCACTGGCCTCTATCTGTCCATCTTCCATTTTCTGCTCTCTAAAAATAGATGTGTTGCAAAGAATCCAGAATGATCATTTCTTTTTCCTTTTTCTAAGGGAAGGGGTGAAATGAACCTTTCAGAACCTTCTACTACAATGGTTCTCAAGCTGTGGGTCCTCAGATGCTCCTGGACTGCAACTCCCAGAAATCCTGGCCAGCTCAGCTAGTGATGAAGACTTCTGGGAGTTGCAGCCCAGGAACATCTGGGGACCCACAGGTTGAGAACCACTGTTCTACTAAGCCTTCATTTCCTGCTGCCCTGTTTCCTAGGAGAAAGCTGCCCCCTAGTGTCCTTGAGTGACAGTTTCATTGCTCTTCTTGCTCTCAAGAGAGCATCGCCTTAAGAACCACCACTTGCAGGAAGCTCTGAAGCGACTTTTATTTAATTCAGTGCTGTTGGTGTGAATACATTTGCATGTATGGATTTGGGCGGGTTACTAATCATGCATTTTGGTCTGAAACGCAATTACGTTGCTAATAGTAATTATGTTTTACTTCATGGCCAGTAAATACTCCAAACAAGACACAATTGCTGCTTCAATGCTTTTCAAGAAAAGATCATTTCCATTGTCATAAAATGAAATAGAGAAACTGGCAGATATAAGAGTAAACACAAGCTCCTGTTGTTGCTATGGCTATTTGTGGGGAGTTACCACTGGTCTTTAGCAAGAAAAAATAAATATAGCAGGAATGTGTGCCACATTTGTTAAGGTTGAGGTATGTCTGCAGGGCTTGGAATCTGCAATGCCTTGGCTGAAAATTAATGAAAAAGAAGCCCTTTATAACTGTGCTTTGGACCAAAATGCATGGTTAGTCACTAGCTAGAATCCATATGTGCAACTGTGATTATTTACATTGGGTTCTAACGTAGGCAGGGCAATGAATGATTTTGCCTCAGTTTACTATAGAGTGGTACCTCTACTTATGAGTTTAATCTGTTCCGAATGCATGCTCATAAGTCGGACAACTCATACGTAGAGCAGCTGTATCTAAAAAAAATCAAATAAATAAATAAATAAATAAATTTAAAAAATAATTAAAAAAATGTAAGTAGAGCAGACCGCATCTAAAATTTGTAAGGCAGCAGTTAAAACACCAATAGTGTCCCGCTCTTAAGTCGAATTGCTCATAAGTAGAGCTCCACATAAGTAGAGGTACCATTGAATGTATTTTATTTTATTTCATTTTCTTTACATTCACTTTCTGTATTTCATTTTATTTCATTTATATTCCACCTATATCTAAGTACAGCAGTGAAAACAATCTAAAAGCAATGCAACGTTTAAAAATAACTTTTGAAAAATATTAAAAATTACATATATACGTTAAAACCCACAATGATAAGAAACCTACACAGCTGACTAGCTTATTCCCACACATTATGGTAAATAACCATGTTTTGACTTGTTGCCAAAATTAAAATTCCTGTTGGCATCAGTTGAGCTTCAAAGAGGAGAGCATTCCATAACTGAAGTGCTATAGCCACAAATCCCCCCTCTTTGTCTCTGCACAGTAGATCCACTTCCATCATGGGACACAGACAATCCCCCGTCCCCCAGCAGATCCTAATGATATCAGGCAAGAGTGTACAGGAAGACAAGTTTTCTCAAGTGACTAAGTTTCAAGTCATGTAGACTGTTTTATAAGTTATCAACACCTTGAATGTAGACCAGAAGCATATTGGCAGACAATGTAATTCTTTCATAACCTGTGTCATATAGGCACTGAAAGGTGTTCCAGGTAGAGTTATTCTTTGATTTAACTTGGTGGTATATAAATTTAAAGCAAGCAAGCAAGCAAGCAAACAAATTGTTCAGCTACTGCATATTGGACTTGCTGCAGCAACTAGACAGTCTTCAAGGGTAGCCCTACATAAACTACATTGGTGTAATCTAAGGGAAAGGCTACCTGTACATTAACCACGGTAGTCAATATAGGAATGTGGGCCTTTGGAAGACATCCCCAGGGATGCTGAACCATCGTGTTCACCAAGTCTTCATGTGATGAAGATGGGTCAAGCCCTTTTTGAACAACCATGATTTAAGTGATCTCTTACAGGTGGCCAGTCAAATTTGGGTGGTGGCGGCACAATTGAGAAGGCTCAGTTTCTGGTCTTTTCCTTCCAGGCCTCTCTCAGGGTCAGGGTCCTCAACCGCCCTGCCTGGGACAAATGAGTCAGCTAGATTTCAAGTCTCTACCTCACCTTTCCTTCGTCTGGTTTGTCACGCTCTCACCACCATATCTCCCAGCTAACACCAATAGGAGCACCCCATTCCTTTGAGATTCCCCCAAACATATGTGAAAGTTATTATGTAGTTGTCCTGTGCCACCAAGTGAGAAGCAACTTACAGGGACCCTAATAGGGCTTTCCAGGTAAGTGAGATATTTATGGGGTGGCTTTACCATTTCCACTCTCCCAGTGAGTTTCCATGGTTCTGCAGCTATTTGAACCCGGTTCTCTAGAATCCATTGCTCTATCCACTACAGAGTGCTGGGTATCCAGTAAAATTGATAGCAAGGTGTCAATACTCCACTGGTTGTAATGAGTAAGGCTGCTTTCACACGACCCCTAAAATCTGCTGCAAAATGCTTGCAGATGTGGAGCATAAAATTGTTTGCCCACCAGAAGTGGACTTAAAAAAAATAAAGTATGACCACGCCCACTTAAGTGCACCCCAAAGCATTTTACAAGTACCTGGTCTCGAAGAGGTACAAATTTTTCTGATGCGGATTTTAAAACTGTGAATGGGCTCTCCTCTGTCTTCTGTTTGTTTTTGTTGCACCCCCCTTTAACAGACAGGAATCCTTAACGGGCTTCCTGTCCTACTACAACTAGCTGCTGCCGATGGCAGGTGGAGGTGAGCCTGCATTTTTTTCTCCCTCCCCTCACAGCAGACAGAAGCAATAGAATCAGAGTGCGGGAGGGTGGAACACAGGAAGCAGAACAAAAACCACATGATCTCTGGTTGGGGGGATCCAGATTTAAGTTGCCAGCAGATTTTAGGGGTTGTGTGAAAGCAGCCTAAGTTGTGAGAATTTAGAGGGCAAATTGTTGATCCCTCCTACCTCCCGTCATCCCTGTTGGCTCAAAAAGGTTCATATGGAGCAAAAGATAGCTCCCAGGATTCTCAGAACCTGAAAGGGGAGCACCAGAAGCTTTCAATTAATTTAAATTCATTCCTTCCAGCACCATTTACAATTTATGCCAGCATAACTTGACCCAACAGGCGTTTGTCTCTTGTCTCATAACCTGCTGCGAAGCCAGGTTTGGAAAGAAAGAGCGGTCTGGATTCAGGGAAAGATGACGAAATTGATTTGGAGCTATTTCCACATTTCCTGTCCTGGGTTCTATTGATGGCTCCCTCAATCTGCTTCCCTAGCAGATTGCATACAGTGTTAAGGGAACCTGTTTTGAATATGAGAAACAGGAGCACACACCAGATGTTATTTATTATAAAACAGACTCTGACCTTTTTTTAAAAAAACAAAAAAGCATAAATACATGACTGAATATTTGTGCTTGATTGTGGGAACATTTGTACAGTCCTAAGGTTGCCCTGACCCCTCAACAGGGGATGGAGGTACAAATGTCCTGTATAGAATTGTAAAATAATACAGCTCCAAGGACCCTAGAAGAACATGATGTCCAAATGCCTGATGAATGCAGGAATCCATTAACTGGCTTCTGATCAGAGATGGGTATGGACCTCAGTTCAGAGGTTTGTGGTAGTTTGCATGGGCAACAGCACAGGTATTGCTGTACCCAGTCTCCATGTCCTCAGCAGATCAGCCACTCACCGAGCCCAACTTGCTTGCTTTTCTCACCTCCTCGGATAATCTGCCAGCAGAGATGGGCACGACTTAGCGGTATTCCCGTTTCCGTTTCCGTTACTCGGTTTCGTTACTCTACGGAAACGGTAACGGGAATTACTCCGCCAGACTTCGAGCTCGAACCGACGAACGAACAATTTTGGTCTGATTTGTCGTGCTCGTTACTTGCATCGCGTGATTGCGCGATGCCACGCGGCACAGAAAAAAAGTTTTTAAAAGTTAAAAAACCCGGTTCCCGGCCAAAAAGCAGGCGGAAATATGCCTGCCGTGCCTCAGGGCACCTACCAGAGGGGTGGTTTCTGGAGGTCCCCGGCCTCCCCCCTCCTCCCTCCTGGGCTGCTCTGGTGGGACTCGCCGCAGGCTCGCAGCCAGCAAAAAGCCCAGTCTCACCGCCGGCCGCCAAAGCACAAGCAAGCGGCATGGGCGGCACAGGAAAAAACTTTTAAACTCTCCCGGGTCTCCCCCCCACCCATTCCCGGGCCAAAAAGCAGGCGGAAAAATGCCTGCTTGACTAAGGGCGCACGGCACCTACCGGAGGGATTGTTTCTGGAGGGGGGGTCCCGCCTCCCCCCCATCCTGGGCAGCCGGACTCGAGTTGCCATGCCATGCGGTGCGGGCGGCGGATCCAAAATGGGGCGGCGAACGCAATATTGTTTTTGAAATCGTGGTCCAAAAACACACAAGCACAACAGAAACATGCGGAAATTTATAAACTGCCAGATTTTTCACAGTAGCAGTGGGTTTTTTCTTGCAACAAAATGTCTCTCCTCTCCTCCTCTGTCCTCCATTGATTTTATTTTATTTTATTTCATTTACACCTGCGCAGTGCGCAATGATGGGCTGGCCCAGTGGCCTGGCCAGCCATGTGGGAGGGGATGACCATGCAAATTTTTGGAGCCATCCCACCAATCGCATGGCCACTTGGCCACTCAGACTTCTGGGATGTGCCAAAAAGCCCCCTAAAACCTGCCCTAGCCCCCTAACCCCCTAACCCTAATCCTTGACTCCTTACCCATACGTCACAGACTGTCTTCTTAGTGGGTCAGAGAGGCACCCAGAGGTGCAACCCAATAGCCCACCGTAACCTTACCCGTCAGTAGCCTAACCCTAGCCCTTGCACTAACCCACCTTAGGCCATAGCCAGATCTACTTGCATTGCACTACACGCAAGTAAGATTCCCTTCTTTGTGGGACATGGCAGGTGCGACCCACTCCTTGGAGGGTCGTACCAGTGGACCAGGTGGTCTCACTGTCTGCAAATGGTATGCATATCCATATGGTTATGCATGCCATTTTGCAGCAGCAGCAGGTGAGGAGGGGAGACCCCCATGTTGAGGGGTCTCTTGGAGCCTGCTGCTGCCCCTTCCTAGTGGGTGAGGATAGGAGGCACCCACGGGTGCCTCCAGGAGCCCACTTTCCCTTTATAGCGGGCCAGAGGAGGCACCCACCCCACAGAGGTGCCTCCAGGAGCCCGCTACCCCCAAAACGATAACGAAAAAATGAAAAAACGAACCAACTAATTTTTGTGGTTTTTTGCGAAAAATGGAAACGAGCCGACACGGGATGCCTCCGACACACGACAACTCGAAAACGTCATTTTCCCTAGTCGTGCCCATCTCTATCTGCCAGTCATGAACACAAGCACAGACTTCTCTGCCCTGCCTTTTTGTCTGAGTGGGAGATCAACCAAGAGGGCAGGGCAGAGAAGCCTGAGCTATTGCCTGGACTGGAAGATTGATTGAGGAGATGCAGGAAGTTAGCACACTGGGCCTTGTGAGTGGCTGACTGAGGCCGAGGAGGTGAGGGAAGGGGAGCAGCATCAATTGTGCTGCGGCCTTTACAAACTGGCACGAACCAGTGCGTGCCCATCTCTACTTCTGACTGACATGGAAAACATTCCTTCCCATTCTGCTCCATGGAGGATTTCCAGGTGTATGTCCTAAGGAGGCAGTACATACACAGCCTTTTCGTGGTTCATATACTGTGGCCCAGCTATATTACGGGACCACCGCACTCTGAAAGAGCTTGAGGGAGGTGGGAAGGTTTTAAAAGCTGTGGCTTTTTAAACCTTTTCCCCTTCCCCAAGCCCGAGGCTCCAGCTGATTGGTGCTAGGGTGGGGAAACAAAAGGTTTCCCCCCCCCCGCACCCCAACACCAATCAACTGGAGCCCAGGGCTTGCCTCCATTGAGGCATCGCATGCCGCTTCCCCTGCACCCGGGGGAGTGGCAAGCGATGTTTAAAATGTCTTTAAGCAATGGAGCTAAGCTGACTCCATTGCTTAATGACATTTTAAACATTGTGCACCCCCCCCAGCCTCGACCAGACCTGCATCCGCATATCGCAGATTTTCAATGATCATGGGTCGGGTCGGTCTCAAACCCCCGTGATAGATGGGGGGGGTACTGTACTGCTTAAAGGTGTGGGGCAAGGAGAAGACGTAGGATTTAATTTTACCCTTTGTTGAAGGCAGGGCTGTAGTAATGAGGGTTTCTCCTGGGACATTTAAGGGGCACTGGAATATAGAAATAAATCCATTGGCAATATTTAGGAAAATAAACAGCACAGCTTTTCTGCCCTCTTTGTTTTCTATACTTTTTTTGTAGCCTTCCCTTTGTTTTTATGGGCTGACCACAATTTCCTCCTTCTTTTTCATGAGGGGGACTGTGCCTTTCCTTCACAATGGAGTGTGTTGGAGACAGGGCCTCTTACCGAGGTGCCCAAATGGCCAGTTATGGTTCTGGTTTGAATTTCACTCTTTTTAATAAGATTTGAGCCTTCCTTGCCAAATTGCCCATTGCCTATATGAATAACGTAAGAACATAAGAACATAAGAAGAGCCATGCTGGATCAGGCCAAAGGTCCATCTAGTCCAGCTTCCTGTATTTCACGATGGACCCATCAAATGTGTCTGGGAGTGCACAAGACTAGATATCTGTCTCCTGATACCACTCCCCTGCATGTGGCCCTTGAAGTACCCTGGTTTTAAGCCTACACATCTCCCTCATGGTTTGTAACCTGTGATGGACTTCTCCTCCAGGAATCTGTCCAATTTCCTTTTGAAGGCATCCAGGCCAGATGCCATCACCACACCCTTTGGCAGGGAGTTCCACAGACTAACAACATGGTGGGTAAGAAAAATATTTTCTTTTGTCTGTTCTCACTCTCCCAACCCTCAGTTTGGGTTGACGTCCCCTAGTTCTGGTATTTTGTGACAGGGAGAAGAGTGTCCCTCTATCCACTTAACTCATGCCCTGCATTATTTTGTATATCTCAATCATATCCCCCCCCTCAGGCACCTTTTTTCCAGACTAAAGAGCCCCAAATGTTTTAGCCTTTCCTCATAAGGGAGGTCCCCCAGTCCAGTAATCATTTTAGTCACTCTCTTTTGCACCTTTTCCAATTCCACTATGTCTATAAATGACTATTTGTTTACACTGGAGAAAGTGAAGAGGCCAGGGTCTCATGGAATGAGTGCGGTTGCAGCCTAGAGGTAATGGCATCATAGGGGCAGGAGGTAGCATATTTCCTTATGTTTCAATTGTCTTCCAGAGCAGCCATGCCCAACGGGGGGCCTATGACACTTTTGAAGGAGGACAGAGACAGGAAACAATTCCTTACACGCCACCTTATAAAATTATTTATGCAAATCACGCAATCCTGATTTGGCCTTAATTGCTTTCATATTGTGTTTATGGCTGTGGCCAGGGAAATGGCTGAGAAAGAGAATGGCCACTGTACACTATTATGATACTTCAGGGGTGTCCAAACTTTGGCTCTCCAGATGTTTTGGACCACAACTCCCAAAACTGCAAGCTTGTATTGCGAATGACAAAGGACTGTGGGAGTTGTGGTCCAAAACATCTAGAAGGCCAAAGTTTGGACACCACTGTGATACTTGATTTGTAGAATAAGTTGTGGTCCGTTGTGTGTTTGTGTGTTCTGTACCATCATGTCGGAACTGACTTATAGTGACCCTAATGGGGATCTCAAGGTAAGTGAGATATTTAAGGAGTGGTTTTTCCAGTTCCATTCCTCCAGTGAGGTTCCATGGCCAGGTGGAAATTTGAACCCTGTTCAAATCTCCACCTGGCCATGTCTAGTATATCACTCTATCCAGTACACCACACTGGGAATCACACATTTGTGATCTTCTAGCTGTCACTAAAAAATCCTTCTCATGATCTTCTTGAGTCATCAGCTGTGTTGTCACCAGTTGATAGAAGTTGATAGAATATGCTGCCACAAAGGGTGGTGGAGTCTCCTTCTTTGGAGGTTTTTAAGCAGAGGCCATCTGTCGGAAATAGAGATGGGCACGACTCAGAAAAATTGTTCGTTTTCGTTTTCATTTCCGGCTAGGGGTCCGTTTCGGCTCGTTTCCGTTTTCGTGAGCTAATTTCAAAATTTTTCGTTTTCGTTTCGTTTCGTAACGAAAACGAAAAAACGAAAACGAAAACGAAAATTATTTCGTTTCTTCCCATTTAGCTCCATTATGTGGTTTTCCAGTAACGAAAAACGAAAATTGGCTCGAAATTAGTCGTTTCGTTTCCGTTTTCGTTCCAGTTCTGAGCCGTTTTTCATTTTTCATTTTGTTACGTAACGGAAACGAAAAACGAAAATGAAAACGAAAATACCACTAAGTCGTGCCCATCTCTAGTCGGAAATATTGTGATGGGGTTCCTGCATGGCAGGGGGTTGGACTAGATGGCCCTTGAGGTCTCTTCCAACTGTGATTCTATGATTCTATGATTCTAGCCCAACAATAGTGAAATAATAATAGTTTATTCACCCATCTCCTGCAGCAGCGATATATATCCTGATTTTTGCAGTCAAAGGTTGAAATCCTATTATTCAGCTATGCAAATTGCAGAATGTGTAGACTTACAGTGATGTAGGTTAAGAAATCTCTATAGGCATCATCTGTTGCACTCACACAAATAATACATATCAAGATTTCTTAACTTGGGGCTTTTCATTTCCAAAACGTACATCACGTGCATAACTGTGAAACCGAACTGGGTGCATTTTGCAGATCGGGTGCATTTTGCAGAGTTGTCTCTTCCTTGGGTGACTACTGCCATCACCCCTGGCCACGGGCCATGCCAGATTGGGATGAAAGAGATTGTAATCCAACAGGTAGAGAACCAAAATCGGGAGCCTTGTGTTAGACCGTGACAGAAGGGGACAAAGGGATAGAACCGAGGATGTGGCATTTATGGATAACAGGTACAGCAGTACTCATGATGATGGGAATTAAACAGTAATTATGATGATTACATACGGTGCTTCATGGGTGTGTGGCTTTTGGTGCTCTTATTAAAACACAACAAGCCTGCTTGTTTTATGTCTCCATCCATCCCTGACACACTTCTCCCCAGGTGAGCTGTATTTCCTTCCTTAGCCAGACAAATTGCCCGAGGAAAAAGAACCCCCAGTCATGTGCAGGACCTTGGGAGGGATGATGGGGAGCAATTGTTCACTGCACAGCTATATATTTATCCTCGACAGCTGGCCTGGATCCAACCAGAAATTTCAGGCAGCTCCACCGGAATTGCTACAGCGGGCAATCATTATTCTAGACACAAGCTACCGAAGGTGAAACGGGATCTTGCCAGAACGGCAGATGGGAAACACCGCATGCACCGTTCTGCCCCAGCAACGAGCCACAAGAAACGATTGCAAGTACCTGGGGCCGGTGCATGTCAATCACCACAGGTGGCGTGTTTAATACAATGCATCAAATCGTAGGGTTGCCACCCGGCACAATCATTTCTTTTTAAAGAGCATGGGCAGTGAAATGTATGGAAATTAAAACCAGGAGAGCAATAGATGCCGAGCTTGGAATCCCTCAAGCCCTGACGACCAAGTCCAGGTAACAATGCTAGGAAACCTACTCACACAAACTGAATGCCCTCTGAACTATTCAATGCAACAGGCAGTGTCTCCCTAATCTCACATCATCCTCTACTCAATTAACCCTGCTGCAGAAGAGCCTTTTCACATTAGAGAATTTTGCAGCTCGTTCCAGGAAATATTCAGACTTGGATGTGGGAAGGTCAGCAGCAGGGATGGAAAATGTGCATCAGGGGACTTTTCTAGCAATTATTTTTTCTAACAAATAGCAATCACTTAAAAAAAAGAAAGAAAAAGAAATAGTGATTGTTTTAAAAAAAATCTTTCTGGAAGTTAGCTGCATATCGTAGCCAAATAGCCGGGCTAATGGACTTTGTTTGCACAGAAGCAGGACTGTGAAGAGACATTTTGAGTGAAAGTAGCCTGGATAGATAGATAGATAGATAGATAGATAGATAGATAGATAGATAGATAGATAGATAGATA
>JAHTLZ010000379.1:55898270-55917057 GCA_023846285.1 Phrynocephalus versicolor | reverse complement strand
ACGAACTCCACTCTGGAAGAGAAACAAAATGAAATAAAACAGAAATATCTGTGTAATTCCATTTTGTTTCATTTCCCCATAAGAATAATGATAAAGAAGAATGTTGAGGTGGTGGCAGAGGAGGATATGACAGCTTCAGCTATCTCAACAAAACCCAACTCCTCTCTTGCATCCACTGGAAGGCCTGGAACTGATCCCAAGCAGATACTGGGGTCCTACTGTATATGGTGTTCCAGGTGTAGCCATTTAACACAAGTGTACAAGAACAGGTTAAATCTGAAAGCATGAAGAGGGGAGCTCCCTATCTACTGTATCTGTTGTCCTAACCTAGAAGGAGTCTGAAGAAGAAATGGTTTGGTAAATATGGGGTCTGTCTGTGCAGGTGGGGATCATAATTCACTGTTGCATGATGAGATTCCACAAGTAGCTCAAGTTGCCTTCTTCAGAAACCCACTCTCTTCACAGATGAACATATGCAGGCCTATATGTTCTGATTCCTCTTTTCCCATCTTTTTAATGCAGGAGGTTGGGTGGGAACTATCCCAGTCTTCATATATTCCAAACCAACTTTTTCCCTGAATTTCTGAGTAAGAATCTGGTGAGCATGACGTAAGGTTGTCAATTTATGCTGCCCACTGGTGAAAATAAGATGTGTGCTTGAATTATATTTGGGAAAAGATTTTTAGAGTGAACTTTTATACCAGACAGGTAGGAAACGAATGCAATAATAAATAAATGGCTTGCAAAATGTATGCATCAGGCGGACGTGTGAATATAAATGCATGTCATTCAGAGGAATCAGAACACATATGCCTGCTTACGTTCGTCTATATATTTGTATCAGAGATGGGCAAGAAATGAATTTTTAATTCGTTTTGTTATTCGTTATTCATTTTGTAACATTACGAAATAAATAACGAACCCCACTCTGGAAGAGAAACAAAACAAAATGAAACAGAAATTTCTGCTTCATTCCGTTTCGTTTCGTTCCCCCATAGGAAAGCATTAGCAATTCACTCCTATGGGGAAAACCCAGTGGTTCCCCCCCGTGTGCCCAATGGGGTAAGGGAAACTGTGTGCTTTTGGCCTCCCACAGCGCCAATCAGCTGGCACACGGGTTGGGGATGCAATAAAAAATGTTTAAAGCTCCTGCCTTTTCCCCTGCGTGAGGAAAAGGCAGGAGGTTTAAACTTTTCTTTTGTTCTCCCACAACCCGTGTGCCAGCTGATCAGCACTGGGGGAGAACAAAAATAATTAAAAACCTCCCACCTTTTCCCCCATTCGATGGGGAATGTGGAGAGGCGGGAAGTTTTTTCCTTTTTTCTCTCTCTTTCTCCATTGAAATGTATTGGCTCAATGCATTTCAATCGAGAAATTTTTCCTCATTTTCCTCATTGGAATGCATCCACATATCACAGATTTTCCATTATCACGGGTCAGGTCAGGACCCTAACCCCCGTGATAAGCAGGGGGTTACTGTAAAAGGGTAAATCCATGTACCTTTCAGAGACAACTGCATGTCATTCCTAAGGAGCATTGAGCACTGCTAACATCATGTTACACTGCATTCAGTGTTCAGTGCAGGTGAGCATCAAATGAGCATGAAAGGATGCTATCCTGGTGTGTACAGATAGATTTCTCACTCCTGGAAGGGAAGGCTTAAATACTTCCGTGAGTATCTGCTCCCAGGCATATTTGTTTTTTCCTGCATCCCTTTCCATTTTGTGGTTTGCTATGCTAATAGGATTTCCCTTGCCATTTGCCTCAAAGCGAAACACCTGGTCCCAATCCCAACTCAAAATAAATTCAGTAAATAACCACCACCTGTGTTTCGACACCTGAATCAGTGACAGATTTTTCACCGTTAGAAACAAATGTGAGTGACAAGCAGAGAAATGGCCATTAAGAGAAGCTGACTCATTTTCTCCTAGCCAAATGCCAAAGGAAAGGTCTGCATTTTAATTAGAATACCAGTTCTTGCAACGCACAATTCATTTCCCTTCTCAACTTTAAGGAGATGCTTAAAGAGTCGCCTTGAATATGGAGAGAAACATCAAGGCAGTAATATGGGCAGAACCTCGCAGCAATGCTATCAGTGAATACCTTTCATTCCCATACTGAAATTTAGTTTAGCCCCATTGAACTCAAACTGCTTTAACTGGAACTGGAAAAGGTGCAGAAGAGGGCGACTAAAATGATTACTGGGCTAGGGCACCTCCCTTATGAGGAAAGGTTAAAACATTTGGGGCTCTTTAGTCTGAAAAAAGGCACCTGAGGGGGGATATGATTGAGACATACAAATTTATGCAGGGCATGAGTAAAGTGGATAAGCGATGCTCTTCTCCCTCTCACAAAATACCAGAACTAGGGGACATACACTCAAATTGAGGGCTGGGAGAGTAAGAACAGATAAAAGAAAAAAATATCCAGCACGTTGTTAGTTTGTGGGACTCCCTGCCACAGGATGTAGTGATAGCATCTGGCCTGGATGCCTTCAAAAGGGGATTGGACAGGTTCCTGGAGGAAAAGTCCATCTGAGGTTACAATGGAGATGTGTAATCTCCAGGCTTTAAAAAAAGGATACTTCATAGAATCATAGAATTATAGAGTTGGAAGAGACCTCATGGGCCATCGAGTCCAACCCCCTGCCAAGCAGGAACCTCTTCACAATATTTCCAACAGATGGCCATCCAGCCTCTGCTTAAATACCGTCAAAGAAGGAGACTCTACCACCCTCCGTGGCAGCATATTCCACTGCCGAATAGCTCTAACTGTCATGAAGTAGTTCCGAATGTTCAAATGGAATCTCTTTTCCTGTAGTTTGAAACCATTGCCCCGAGTCCTAGTCTCTGAAGCCATGGAGAACAAACCTGTTCCCTCTTCAATATGACATCCTTTCAAATTTCAAAGGCCAAATGCAGGGGAGTGGTATCAGGAGATAGAGATCAAACCTCGTGTGCTCCCAGAGGCATTTGGCAGGACCACTGTTACAAACCAGGATGGAGATGTGTAATCTCCAGTCTTAAAACCGGGGTACTTAAGGACCAGATGCAAGGGAGTGATATCAGTAGACAGATATCTAGTCTCATGCACTCTGAGCCGCATCTGGTGAGGCCACTGTGAGATACAGGAAACTGGACTAGATGAGCCCTTGGCCTGATCCAGCATGGCTCTTCTTATGTTCTTATGTTCTCAACTCAGATCAAATCAATTTAACGGCATAAAAATGTGATTGATTGCACCAACTTCACCTGTTGCTTGGAAACAGAGTAATCTATTCTTCTGCAATCCTAAATTATGGGTGTATTGTGTGTTCTGTGCTGTCAAGTCAAAACTGACCCTAATGGGACTTTCAAGGTTAGAGAGATATTTAAGGAATTGTTTTACCAGTTCCACTCCCCCAGTGATTTTATGAGGCCAAGTGGGGGTGTTAGAAGTATGGTTGTGAAAAAATGGTGCTGTTTCCTCAACTTTCTGGGAGCTGAGCTGCCTCAACACATCAAGACAACCCTTCAAGCCCACACAAGAGTTCTTACCTCCATGGCAACAGGAAGCAGAAAAACACATTTTATGTGGTGTTTCCTACATTTTCTGCAAAGGGGCTCCATATGACACAAGGGCTGTTTCCCTGTATGAAGGTAGGTACATGCAAGTGCACACAGAGAGGGATGGACAGATGGAGCAAGTCCAATCAACAGATTGATTAAGAAGACACAAACAATCCATCCAAGGTCCAGCATTTAGTAGTTTGTGCCAGAGGACAACTAGACATGGGCAAAGATCAAAAAGTGAATTGTGATATTTATCAGAAATACTGTATCTGATTCTTCAAAAATATGTTACTTTATACTTGTTCCGTTCAAAGAGCTTGATGAACATGAAGCAATGATTTTATCCCTTTTTTAATTCATTGATTTTAAAGTCCTTTTTGAACCCCTTTTGAGTGGTTCTTTTGGTGTGCATAACTCAGACATCCTTAACAAAAACTTCACCAAACATTCCGAGATTGTAGAGGAGATTTGGGTGAATCTTCTCAGCAGCTGACAAACTGATGCAATGGTTTGTCAAAATATAAATAAATCATGAATTCATGATTAGTCAATGTTATGAATTACAAATCATGACAAATCACTATTTCCCCCCCAATTTGTGCCCATCTTTAAAGGCAGCATTTATTGTAGTCCCAGTAACATACACACTGATTTCATGCAGATCAGTAGGAGACGGTGCTAGGAATGTGTGGAGTTGTAAGTTACAGATTTTTTTCTAGAATACACAACCTTTGAGTTAGTGTCACATGTGGCCTTTAAGACTGGTTGCTCTTGCGTTATTCAGTAGACATCCCACTTCTGTGAATTTCACATCCTCCCTGTGTTAGAGGAGATTTGATCTCCATCCATTTCATGATACATGACTCAAGAGAGAGAGGAAGTGGAGATGTGGGTTGATAGCTTTTGATGACAGCAATGTGTTAGCGGTAACCAGGGAGCGGCAGACCTGTCTGCTTCTGAAATTTTGTCAGAGAGTGGAATGAAATCATCCTGCTTTATCAAAGCCTCCCAGATTTGTTTTCTTCTGTAATGCATCCCACAGTGAAAGATTTTTGCCAACTCCCTGCTAGAAAGGAATCCCCAAAATATAGACTCTGGATTAAGGGATGAATGAAGACCCGAGGAAAGAGTCCTGTATGCAACTTTTAACTCTTTGGAGAAGAAGCAATATAGCAGCATAAATCATAAATATATAAAAGAATATAATACAGCAAGAATAAAATTGATTTCAACTCTGTATGAGAGACAAGTAAGTTGCTGGGATACATATGAAGTGCTGCTTACAACCTGAAAACCAGAGGTTCTGCACAGCTCAACGTTTGTCCAGTAAACTTAGGAGTAAGTTTCAAACCCTCCACAAACATTCTCTACTTCTATTTTCAGAAGAGACTCAAAGCTCACCAGAAGGCCTAGAACCATTAGTGTGTTTCACAAACAATGCTGCTTTTACAGATTAACCATAAAATTGGAGCTTTGGGGCTCCATTTATAACCAAACTTCAAAAAACTACAAAAGAAGGACAATGGTATATATATGGCAGGAGTGGGGAGCCTTCAGCCCCCCTAAAAAATGTTTGGGACCTCAACTCCCATAGGCCTTTATCATTGGCAACATAGGCTCAGAATTTTGGGAGTTGCAATCTAAAACATCTGGAGGGCCAAGGTTCTAGGCCCCTGGGGTCTCTTAATCGTCACTTAGTTTTAGGTCACCGTGTCTTAACAAATATATGTTTTCATCTTATCTGAAAGCACTGGTTTCACTGATTAGAACAATAAAAGACTAGTCTAGAGAGAAATCTGAATAAAATGGTGGCTTCTTAAGGTGAAAACATGGATGGTATCAGATTCCAAATGCAGTGGCAGTGAGTGTTTCCGCCCGTACAAGGAACCACCACACAACACAAGACAATTTTCTGTAGCAAAACAAAAATCCAAAGTTCGGGACTTCCGGCTTCCGGTTTGGCACAGCAAGATGCCTTGATAAGTCCTCCGGCTTATCAAGCTGAATTTACTCAGATAAACAGGACCCTGCATAAGGGTAAGTCCTCTTGGAGGGGGGACGAAGAGAGGCAGCATCTGGGGGCTGTGAAGAATGCGGTGGCAGACTTCGCAGTTCCAGAAATAGCCTAAACTCCCTTCCGGGGGAAGTCCGGCAGCCATTATGGAGAATGGTCTTCAGCTGCAGGCTCCAAGTATGTAAATAATCTTGGACTCTACGAAGCCTTGTTGTCATGAGTAGATAGTTTCCTTCTTCTCTACTTTATCCCATAACTCTATGTGAGAGATATTTTGTTGACACCTTGATTTCTGTTCTTCATTAAGCCTCATTAAGCTTCTTCAACCCTCCTTCCCAAAATAGGGGCTAAAAGTATGAGGGGAGAATAAATAATTATTTCATGACACTAATACAGAAGTGACTTTTATCATTACTACATTGTGCCTTTTGGCATTTTTCGCTGGTAAATTACTTTGAAGAAGAAAAAAAAGGAGAGTGCTTCCTTTTTCAATATATAAACTCCTATCATATAGAGACAGTGTGCACTGCAGCGATCTATGACCTTGGACAATCTAAATGCTTAATGTTTTCAAAACATTCTGAGATATCTGACTTGGAACATTTTTTCTCTCCCTGCCCTCTCTCCCACACACACCCTTGAAGCTCAGTACAACTGAAAGATTAACCCTTTGAAAGGATTTATAACTGATTACAAAGATAAAAATTAGCTGAAACAATGATAGATCAACAAATTGATGATTTGCTCCTCATAATGCAAAGAGTATTGGACTATTTACAGGCTGAACGTTCTTCTGAACTTTCTCCTCAACCTGCTTCTGAGTGGAATGAGGAGTCAGATCAGAGCATTAATCCCAATTTCCAAGTTTACAACTCACAGAGCAGTACTGAGGAGGAGGAGGTGGAGAGTACGGAGTTTGGCCCTGCTTTGGAAACCGAGCTTTCTCTTGAACTTGGTGAAGAGTCCCAGAAATGGTTTTGTTTGGAGCATGAAGCTGCAGCAGAGCATTGAAACTTTTGAGACTAGTGTGCAGCCTGGCCTTACTGGGGAATCTTCTACTTCACGGGAAGGATGTTTGGATAGGTTGGGTCTCGAGAGGATGGGAATTGAAGCTTCTCCTTCATGGGAAGGATGTTTGGATAGGTTGGGTCTCGAGAGGACGGGAATTGACAGATGTGCGTGGTTCATGGGGGTGGTGGATCCATCAGGAAAGACCAAGATTTGGTTTAATGAGTCAATTACTTAGAAGGTCTGTTTTTGTGTTTGGCCAATGATGGTGTGCCTTTGAAGCCCTGGTTGTCTGGTATATTGGAGACACACCACCTATTACCTATTACTTATTATTGGTTATTAATGAACTATAATGGATTGCAATGAAAACCAGTGAATGGAAATATGTACTGTAATAGATTAGTTCAAGACTATTGCCAAGCTAACCTTATATTTGCCAAACCAGACTGGTCACTTTAATGCAGAAATCGGCTTCTTGTATCTGGACCATCCTTAAAATATTAAACAAATATTAAGATGTGAAAATGGAGAGGGGAGTGAGATTACCAGCCTGAAATGTTAATCTGTTTGACCTCCTAGAGGAATATACTAACCAAGAATAGAAAATTTTAAATGTACTATGAAACTGAGAGACCAAGATATAACTCTCTTTTTTTTTTATTAGCCCATTAACTATTAGTCTCAGCCATATTGATATATTTGAATGTTGATAGAACTTAGGTGAATAGATAAAACATAATGGGTTGATGATGTTTATTATTTACTTGATCTTATAGATTAGATAGGATATCTTAAGTCAAATTTACTATCTTCACTAGATGAAAACAGATATAAATATATGCCTATCATATACTGAGCTAGACAAATAGACTTTAAAATGCTTAGTATAATGAAGAACTAAGATTAAATAGGCTATCTTAATACTGTACTTTATTATTTTCACTTTTTGTACTGTAAGAAGATGGAGATAAGTAATGATAAATACAATGATGGAAAAGAAGGATGTAAATGTGGAATATTCCAAACACTTGGGCTGAAATATTGGGAAAATATTTGCATTTTAACTATGCGACACGGCAACACACAAGCAATGTCTCTGTTTTAAGTTGTTATGTTTAGAAAATTCAATAAAATATTTTTTAAAAAAATCCAAACTTCAGTGCATTAGGAAAAAATATATAGGCCAGAACTTGGAGGAGTTTGTTTTAAATGTACAACCCCCAGAATGCCTCAGTTATCAAGACTATTGGTTATACTGGTCAGAGTTCTAATCTGGGAGCTCTCATCCAAGGGCTAACTTTTCTGAGAGTGCCCACCTGTATTAGTTTTCTACTGCCAAGGATGTGGGTAGGACTTTGATACAGGCCACGTGTTTTTGAGAGGTTCAGAAAACAAGCTACGTGCCACCGAGGTGAAACTGTCTGAGACTCTTGCCTGAACTATCAGCAAATGAAGCCTGGGCTGCTCTTTCAATGACCTGTCACTAAGCAAAGGAAATCCATCTCCAAGCTACAGAAGGGCAGAAAAGCTTGTACTGTGATGGCAAACTATATTTCAACATTACCAAAATCCCTGCTTCTGCACTATCTGGTACTGTACAATCTGAGCCCATCACTCGAGGCAACCATTCTCCTCTCCCCCAAAAGAGCCAACTTTATTTCACAACCGCAAGAATTTGCCTTCTCTTCCCCAGTTACCGCACTTCATTCTTCTTCTGTAAAAACCAATGGATCAAAAGGAAAGGAAACTTATGTTCCAATGCACACAAAAAAGGCTATGTGCAACCTCCTCCCTGTCCTATGCTACCGCACATAGGCATGTGCGGTATGGCATGGCCTGCATGCAGCTGGCCTGTAGATGTCTTCCATGTTAGCCTCAGTGCCTGATCCTGATCCCATCCTTGAGGTGGCGTATCTACTTCAAGTCTTCAGCCAAGACATGAAAGTTACTGTCCAAGGTGCTGAACTGAATTTTGGCATAGGGTTCCATGCCTTGAATAGCCCCTATGTAGTTTTTGACTGAAACCTGAAGCTGACTCCCACCCCCACCACCAAATACTGGAGCCACCAACGTCAACTGGGCAACCTTAGAAGCTGCTGTCATTTTTTTACACAGGGGTAAGTGAAGTTTCGTCCCAACAGAGCTATTCTTGTTCCTCCTAATTCCCCTCCCCCTCCCCTCCCCCCCCAAACTCCAAACCACTCAGCCTAAGCACCCATACACACCCATGGACTTCTGGACAGCTCAGTGGTTCAAATATGGTACCAGAGGTTGGGTGTTCAGTTTTGCAGTGTGCCTCCATGGGAAGGGTTGGTCCTGATGAACCATAGGGGTCCCTTCTAGTTCTGCAGCTCAAAGTTTATTATTATATTGATATTATTATTCCTCTTTGTCTTCAGGAATTGTAATCCACCTTTTTGAGGTAGGTGGGTCTCCTGCAGCACTTAATACCCCAAATATACCTTGTTTGGAAGGGAATGCTAAGCACGTCCACTTTTGTGTTCCCCATTTTGGAATCAGAAAGTCACTTCTTAGACCTATCAAATTGTCCAACTCTGTTTTAAATGAATGAGCCTGAAAATGGAAGTGATATTTCACATGCAGCCCAACAACTCAAATGATATGTCATTAGTTTGTGGAACAGGCGTAATTATGGGTTATTTCTGTTCTAAAACCGTCAGTAATTTGGAAACACTGTCTCTCCCCCGCCCCATGCCAAAACATAATATGGCTTTTTCACCCTTTGGTGAGAAATTAATAGACCCACTTTCTTGAGACATGGAGGCAAGACGTTCTTCCATTAGGAATACTAAGAATAGGATTCTACTGCAACTTGGCAATTGCACCTCCTACATTTTTTTCTGTAATGAGTTTTCCAGACTTTGACAAATGCTACCTCAAGCATGACTTGGGTAGAAAAAGAAGCAAAATCTACTCCAAGAGTTGACTGGAATAAAAAACTTTTCTAGAGCTGTCTCTCTAATAGACTACATTCTATACTGTGCGAACTGGATAGTGGTGGGCATTTATTTATTTATTTATTTATTTATTTATTTATTTGATTTCTCTACCACAAAACCATCTGGCCCAAGGGCCACTTTGAACAGTGTACAATATCATTAAAATACAATAACATAAAATACAATATTAAAAATACATTAATGAAGAAAAAGACAAAAAAGATCCAAAATTAACATTAATATATGCACTAAAATGTAAACAAACATGATCATTAAGGATCATCATAATAAATAAATAAATAATAAAGGGGGAAAGAGAGGGAGAAGAAAAAAACTATCAAAGACATGGAGATAAGAGAAGTGCAGGTCAAAACAACACAAGTGGACCAGTAGTATGTGTTAGTTATGAATAAATTCTGGCTAGGCCATGCTGAACAGCCAGGTTTTTAATTGGCATTTAAATTACAGGTGCAAGGGTGCCTGACAGATCTCGAAGGGGGGTGTTCTACAGCTTAGAGGTGACCACTGAGAAGGCCTGGCTTCTCATTGATACCTTCTGGGCCTCACTTGGGGTTGGAACCCTCAGCCCTCCCGCCAGGGATGCATGGTTAACTCAGGCAGTTCTGTGTGGGAAAAACCTCTCTGAGAGATATTGAGGTCCCAAATCATTTAGGGCTTTGTATGTTAACAATAGGACCTTGAAGTTAATGTGGCAATGAATCGGAAGCCAGTGCAGGGCAGCCAGGATTGGCATGATATGTTGATGTTTTCTGGTACCCATCAACAGCCTGGCCACTGTATTCTGCACTAGCCGGAGTCTCCACATTAACCCCACAGCAGCCCTACATTGAAAGTACCGCAGTAGTCTAATTTCAAGATAACAAGTGCATGGACCAGCATGGCGAGGGCTCCAGTGTCAAGGAGGGCTCGCAGCCGGGCAATCTGGTGCAGTTGAAAATGTGTAGATTGGACCACAGACGCCACCTGAGATACCATGGAAAGCTCCAGGTCCAAGCTATGGACCTTATCTTTCATGGGGAGAGTCACTCCCCTAAAAGAGAGGGAGCTTCCCAATCCGCAGACACTGGGAGCACTCACCTGAAGGACATCCATCTTGTCTGGGTTCAGTCTCAGTTTATTGGCTCTCATCCAATTCAGAGCAGCAGCCAGGCAGTGCGCTAAGGACGTGGCAGCATCCAGTGCAGATGAACAAAAGGAAATAGAAAGTTGAGTGACATCTGCATATTGGTGACATGAAACTGCATAATTCCATGAATCCTCTCTGAGCACATACTCAGATTAGCTTAGTTTAAGCATGTGCATGTGTATCCTCACTTCACTCCGCCTTTGATTTCTTTCTTTTCTCTTTGTTGCTGCTCCTGTGTCTGTTCCTTGATTATAAATAGAGAGGAGCGGGAAGTGAACAACGAACTGGGGGGAAAAAAACCCAGCACAAACTCGGCTGGTTCGTGGTTCAATTTGTGGGAGCCTGTTTTGCTGAATGATAACCAACCTGTGTGGGTTGTTGTTGTTGCTGCTGCTGCTGCTGTGCTGCCACTGCTGCTGCTTTTTAAACTTAATTATGTTGACAAATTCAGAAGGTTTTCAATCAAAGTCATTCTTGGTTAATTTGAAGCTCAACACTGGCAACTACTCAGTCTAACTGAAGACTACTGGAATCAGTTAGGTCATTTAAGGGAGAGGCTTGCGTTAGTTCTGAAAATAATATCAAATTACTAAATACATCCAAACTTATTTAGTCCAAAAGGTAGAGTTTGTATAAAAGAACAGCAGATCAACTAGAAAAATGGCTGAGAGCTAGGAATGGGCACGAAATGAAAAACCTGTGTTTCATTTCATTTCGTTTTAGCCCTCATTTCGTTTCATTTTGTTTTGTTTCAAATAATTTGTTTTCAAAACAATCATTATGAAATGAAACGCTTATGAAGTTTGAACAGTTTCATAACTCTAAAAGTTTGAACTGTTTCGTAACTCTAGAGGCACCAAATTTGGACCCAGGGGAGCTATTTTACATAGTAACAAAACAGTTCATTTAAAAAGAAAGAACCACCATTTCATTTCGTTCCATTACAAAACACTGCCTGGCATTTTGTTATTTGTAAAGTGCCCATCCTTACTAAGAGCCACATCATTTTTTTCAACAGCAAATTGATCTGTGGATTGTTTAAAGTATTATTTTTGGGGGGCGGGCCACAAAATTGACTTAAGGGTCTACATGTAACTTTTGACAATGCTCAAATTCCTCCAGTATACACTGGGGAAGAAAGATTATGACCTTCTATAAAAGACAGCCCACACAGTGTTGATGACCCAAGCTGAGACTTGGCCATCAAGGGATGTATGTACTGTAGTTCTCATATTTCCGCTCCTTTGTACCTGAGGAATGAAATGTTTTCCAGGGAAGCATAGCTGTGCCCTCACATTTCAGAAATACCTCAAGATCTGCCAAGCCTACAATATATGTAATAGAACTTTTGCTTCTTAACACTTTGGGACTCCTGGCTCATGCAGGTGGCCAAGGTGATGGTAGTACAGCAGGTGAAAAGGTGAGCTCTACCCCAAACTGTAACCTTTTGTAACCTGTACTGATATAAAGGATGTCCTATGACCTGTTGTTCCTTTAACAGAACCTCTGTCCTCAAAGCTAAAATATCCTATAGACATTAATATGAATATTGAAGATATAGATGTTTCGTTGTTTACTAACTAAATTGCTCTACTCAATTTCTTGTTATGTCTTTCCATTTTAGAATCCTTTATGGAAGGTACAAATAAAACATAAAAACCTATAATTAATTACTAATCAATTAGTTAATTGCCAGCTAACTACAAACTCTTTGACAACCATGGTAACATGCTCACTGATTTTCTCAGCCTTAGAAGCATCTATATTCAATGTCCTCTCTTATCAAAGTGACAGGCCATCCAATAAGAGAAAACAGCAAACTCAGAGGAAATAGCACACCAATGAGGCAAAGGTTCTGGAACCAGAAAATGCTACGGTAGAAAAATACCAGGAAGTTAATGCCATACAAATGAGAACGTTAAAGAACTTTGAAATTCCATTAATGTAAGGAGGAGGGGAATTAGTAAAGCAAATAAATAAGAGGAAAGCCACAAAAGAATAACATACCACAAACTAAGTTAAAGCAAAGAGAAAATATGATTGTTGGCATTCAACATGGAAGAAAGTTCCAACCAAACAAGAGGAGGAAAAAGATCAAGTCTCAGGGGTCTGGCTGAAGACTCAGAATTCCTAAGCTTCTCTGGGAAGATAGATTTAATCTCAGAGAGAGCGGGGCAGGAGAACGAGTAAGTTCTATTTGCATGAGAAATAAAGATGTGACTCTCACAACTATCCCACTTGGTGAGAAACAGAAGGGAGAAGAAAAATACTGGCGGTGGCCAGGACTGCATTTACAGAATTCTTTTATTTATTTATTTATTTATTTATTTATTTATTTATTGGATTTTTATACTGCCCATCTGGCAGCGAGGCCACTCTGGCCAATTCACAACAATTAATGAGTACAATACAGTGCAAAATAAACACAAATCATAGAACCATAGAATCATAGAATCATAGAATTGGAAGAGACCTCAAGGGCCATCCAGTTCAACCCCCTCCCATGCAGGAACCCCCATTACAGGACTCCCGACAGGTGGCCATCCAGCCTCTGCTTAAGAACCTACAAAGAAGGAGACTCCACCACCCTCCGTGGCAGCTTATTCCACTGCCGAACAGCTCTAACTGTCATGAAGTTCTTCCTAATGTTCAAATGGAATCTATTTTCCTGATTCATACAATACAATAAGCAATAAGTATAAAATAAGGTAATAAAATAAAATAAAATAAAATAAAAGTGACGTAAAATAGCATATATGTATAGTTATTGGCAGGCAATTAAAACTAGTATGCCAGCTACCCATTTCTTAAGAGATCTGATATGGCCACTGTGATGCATACCCTAGTGCCATGTTGGCGAACCTATGGCATGGGTGCCAAAGGTAGCACTTGGAGCCCTTTCTGTGGGCACTCAACAGCCATCTGTATTCAGGATAAATCACTGTATTGGCATTTTGCAAATAATTAGTGTGTTTTGAATCACAATTTGGACACTCGGTCTCTAAAAGGTTCGCCATCACTGCCCTAGCGACTTCCCGGCTGGACTATTGTAATGCACTCTCTGTGGGAGAACCAATGGAAAGTCTCAGGAAACTTCAGTGGGTCCAAAATGCAGCAGCCAGATTGCTGAATGAGGCTGAGCACAGGGATCACATAACAGTCTTCTTACAGGAGCTCCACTGGCTTGCAACCATTTACCGAGCACAATTCAGAGTGTTGGGTTTAAGCTATAAAGCCCCAAATGGCCTAGGACTAAGCTATCTCAAAGACGATATCTTCTATTATGAGCTGGCTTGAGTACTAAGATAATCTCGAGAGGCCTTTCTCTTGGTCTCGCCACCTTCACAGGTGCATCTGATAAGTACACATGAGCGGGCCTTCTCTGTTGCAGCTCCCAGACTTTGGAACTCCATCCCACCGGAGGCTCGACTTGCTCCATCTTTGATGTCCTTCTGCAAGCAAAGACCTTTCTCTTCAGAGGAACCTTCCAACAATAATTATCTATCTATTATGTGATGGATTGCCATGCGTTACTGCTTGGACTGGACTGAAATTACTACTTGTGTTTTCCATTTTTTTTTTGTATATCATCACTTAGAGTGATGCTTGTTCCCCTTTATTTGTTCGCTTATTGTTCTTAGCTTTAACATTGCCTTTTAATCATGTGAGATGTAGGCTGACTCCTGTAAGATGTAAGATGCCTCTTCACACTCATTGTTTTTAGCTTTAAATATTATATCTATTTTTGTTAACAACTGTTGTGTACTCAAAGCAAAGTGATCTGCTCTGCTTCTGTAAGTAGACCTCATTGTCTCCAATGATATATATTGGACTTCAGTGTAGTAAGCCACCTTGGATCCTTTCCAAGGAGAAAGGTGCAATAAGCATATCATAAATAAACAAATTAAATTTAAAAACTGTCATTTCTCCTCTCAGCATGATGTCTTTATATGTTGCTGGCTTTTAATTTTTTTATTTTTAACTTTCTTGGATGTCTTTTATGGTATCCTCCCCCCTCCCACAAGAAATATCCATCTGTATAGAATTATTACAATTATTGTCCCAAACTGGCATGTTTTCTGCACATTTTTGCATCCATCCATCCATCCATCCTTCCTTCCTTCCTTCCATCATCTAACCAACCAACCAACCAACCAACTAACCAACCAACCAACCAAACAACCATCACATAAATCTGAGGTGACTTTAAAACCTAGTTTGCCCATCACAACCCATTTCCAGCCTGCTACCAACAATATCTTATTGCCTTTGATGATAGGCCATTGGAAAGTGAAACCATCCAAACACAGTAGCACATACTACCAGTAGTATAATACATGAGAGGATTGCTTCTATCAACAAATGTGTGATTTTTTTCCAAAGAATCTAAAATATTGTTAAATCAGGATTGTATACCTTATAAAAATGTGTATACATAGCGAAGGCCTGCAGATCAAAAATACCATTCACCCAGATGATAAATTTCAGCGGCCCCTGAAACTTGACATTGTTGTTGTTGTTGTTGTTGTTGTTGTTGTTGTTGTTGTTGTTGATGACGACGACGACGACGACGACGACGACGACGACGACGACGACGACGCGGTTGTTTTGGCTTACATACCGTCCCATACTCTTTGGAGCCATCTCTGAGTGGCTTACAGCATAATTATGCAAATAACAATTTTACTCCCCAGCAAGCCATCCCTCAGTGGTGCCGTAAATGAGAGCTCTGAAATACAAGCATCTGTGTTGATCTGTATCAAGGGGGACCCAGCTGCCTTCATATACTTTTCATTACAATACAGAGAGCATACAATAATATATTGCAGCTGGAAATAACTCCTGTTTGCCAATAGGTGTTATGAGCAATGCTGGTGAGTGGGGAGGAACCTGGTGTGAGTGGCAGCTTATGTCCTGTTGGTTGTCCCAAGTTGGGATGGACATGAACTGCCAGGAGCAATTTACTGATTTCCTTGCCCTAACTCATCCGGGCACTGCCTCTGAGTCAGACCTTGCTGAAGGGAGCTGGGTGCTGAACACCTATTCAGCCATCATCTGAACCAGCCCAAACCTCTAATCCAGTGGTTCATGCCCCTGCCTTATCCAGAATCAATAATTTCTGGTGGTCTGATTCTGTTATGTTGGATCTGTTATCTACAACATTTCACAAAGTGGTTGCCCCACAGCTCTGGTCCCAACAATGGCCTAAAAGCAATGTTTCTCCCCATTTTCTTCTGGTTGCAACAGGTTCTGTCTCTACCAAACCCGCCTTTGTGGTCTCATCTTGCTTCCTTCCCTCGGAACCATATCAAAACATAGCCGTCTTAGGACTGATTGTCAGGGAGCTGGAAGTAGCTTTGTTCTTAAACTTGGGGACACACACACACACATCCAGCCAGCCAAGAGCCTTGAAACTTCCCTTTTTTGACTTTCTCTCCAAAAATCCCCCAGCCATGATGTAATCAGTTGTTCCCCCCCCAAAAAAAATAACATTTCCAAATCTGTGTTCTCCTGCCAGCCCTACTTAACATTGAGGTACTGAAATAAAGGCCATAGTGCAGTGGTGGTGAACCTTGGGCACTCCAGATGTTTTGGATCACAACTCCAGAATTCCAAGCCTAGATTACCAATGACAAAGGACTGTGGGAGTTATGCTCCAAAACATCTGGAGTGCTGAAGGTTCACCACCAGTGCTATAGTGTGTAAGAAAGCTTTGTAACATGGTGTTTGGACAAAACCTTCTAGAATTCCCTCATCATCATGGCTGCTTGCCATGAGAATTCTGGGAGCTACAGTCCCTTGAGTATGAGGAGTACAGATGAGCACAGGTGAACAGAATTCCCAAATCAGTTTCCTAACCAGACAACCTAGTTAGATAAAGAAGAGCACTGGAGGAGAACAGCAGCGTTGTAATAGCATATGAAATTTTTCAGAGACAACAGTATTTTTGGAACAAAAACAATTCCAGCCAGTTGTTCCCTCCAGCTCAAAACATGTCCTTTATAGAAAAAAAAAGTACCTCATGGCATAGGGATGTCATGAAGCAGAAAAGTTTCCAAAGATCCATTCCTCTTCTTATTGTCTAAAAATAACACAAAAAGGAACATTAGATTCTGCAGTAGGCTCCTTCCAGGAGCCTGGACCTACTTCAACCAAAATATCCCCGGAAATATTCCATGTGTCTAAATATAGTATATAAACAATGTAAAATATACACTATATATTTTCTCTGTAAGATGCCTAGAGTTGTCATTTTTTAAATATTAAGGGATCCATGATTTGGAAGGAACAGCAACAACAATTAACTCCTTTGATGTTGCCACAATGTTTCCATCCCCCACCCTACCCATCCCTCCTAATTTATACAGTATACCCAAAATGGTTGGTACAAATTGGGACGTCTACTTTTCATAACTGCATTCCCTTTGGATTCCTGCATTTATTGCCATGGAAACTGACCCAGTTCTTAGAAGTGCTGCAAGCCTTCAGAAATGACTCATTATTTGTTCCTTTTTAAAATATATGCAGCTCTAGAATTTATAATACGTTAGGCAGGAACCTGTTTTTGTGTGCCACAGTTGAATCACGACAGCCTTCAATGTCGTTCTCTTGACGCAACCTGCCTGCCCGCAGTCTCTAAGAATCAATAAGAAATCATGATTATCCTTGATATAGCGTAAGAAGCTGCAGTGGAGGAAGTTGGTATTATTCCCATGGACCTCAGACTATACATTCCATGGAAACCTAGGTAGGCCTGCTAGTTATTTAATCCTCCTCCTCCTTTAAGAACCTCAGAGTTGAAAGGAACCCTATGGATCAGAAAGTCCAGCCCTTGTCCAGGAATCTCAGTGGCGAACTGAACTCCGCCCTGACCTTTGGCTCCACAATCCATATGCAGTATGTCTCTCTCTCTCTCTTCCCTCTCACAAAATACCAGAACTGGGGGACATCCACTCAAACTGAGAGTTGGGAGAGTGAGAACAGACAAAAGAAAATACTTCTTTACCCAGCGTGGTGTTAGTCTGTGGAACTCCCTGCCATGGGGTGTGGTCATGGCATCTGCCCTGGATGCCTTCAAAAGACGATTAGACAGATTCCTGGAGGAAAAGTCCATCACAGGTTACAATGGAGATGTGTAATCTCCAGGCTTTAAAAAAAAAAAGGATACTTCAAAGGCCAGATGCAGGGGAGTGGTATCAGGAGATAGAGATCAAATCTCGTGTGCTCCCAGAGGCATTTGGCAGGACCACTGTGAGATACAGGAAACTGGACTAGATTTCTTTATTTATTTTAGAGTATTTTCACCCCACCTTTCTCTTTGGAAAAGGAGAAAGATGCGCCCGTGGCCTGATCCAGCATGCCTCTTTTAATGCTCTCATGTTCTTATGACCAGGACTAGGGAGAGACTGGCTTTAATTTTCACGTGGGCATATGACTCAAATAATGACTTGAAGTCTTTCACCCTACTTCATATAGATACAGGTAGGATAAAAAGAGAGCAGAAGATTACGGTGTGAACACAATGGCGAGTTGCAGTTAGAGCAGATGCACACAATCAATGGAATTTGCATAGTCTCATTGGTTCCATGGATAGACTCTATCTGTAACTAAGGTCTGTATTTAGGTTGTGCTTAGAGATGGAGCTGTTCGTTTTGACCCACATGAGCCCAGATGCTGCTTGGAAGCCTCCAAAACACAAGCAGCCAATCACTTACCTTCCTGCAGGTTCGCATCGGGCTAAACTCCAACCAGGAAGAAGTCTCTTGATGTCATCTGTCCTTCTCCCTGGTGCTGTCCAATCAGACGTTGTGCAGGGAAATGCACCATCCCACCTCCTTGTCTGATTGGCCAGTGCCAGGGAGAAGAACAGATGACATCAGGAGACTTCTTCCAGCCCATCCCTAAAGTGCCCATTCACATATCAATGTTTAATGCTGCTTCTAAACAGGAAACCTCTTCATTAGAAAAGGAAGAAAAGACAACTCTATCTCCCAAAAATATATGCATGTCTTTGTGCACACACACTTTTAGGGAAACGTGAAATAATTCACACATACTTCTTTCTTTCTTTCTTTCTTTCTTTCTTTCTTTCTTTCTTTCTTTC
>JAHTLZ010000379.1:55876798-55898260 GCA_023846285.1 Phrynocephalus versicolor | reverse complement strand
CTTTCTTTCTTTCTTTCTTTCTTTCTTTCTTTCTTTCTTTCTTTCTTCAACATCCTGCACCCCCTGTAGCCAACCTCCTTTAAATCAGAAGGTGTCATAATTTCATATTGTTCTTTCTCTCCAAAATAACAAACCAGGAGGGAAACAAAGCAATTGTCTCACTGTGAAACTTCTCCTGATGAAAATCAACATTGTTCAGCTGCCTTCAGGAGGGGGAAAAAGAGTACAGTACCACAAAAATTAAATGATCACAAAGCTTCCCGGAATAAAGCTGTCAGTGGTGATAAAAGCTTCTATAGCAACAATAAAGCAAAGGATTCTGTAAGACTGCCCCTCCCTCTGGCCAACTGAGCCATTGAAATTAGAGATGGGCATGACTAGGGAAAATGACATTTTCAAGTTGTCGTGTGTCGGAGGCGGCCCATGTCGGCTCATTTCCGTTTTTCGCAAAACTTCGCAAAAAATAGTCGTTTCATTTTTCGTTTTTTCGTCTGTCGTTATACTGGTTTAGAGGGGTAGCGGGTTCCTGGAGGCACCTCTGTGGGGTGGGTGCCTCCTCTGGCCCGCTATGAAGGGAAGCGGGCTCCTGGAGACCCCTCATGGGGGCCTCCTCTCCTCGCCTGCTGCAAAAGGGCATGCATAGCCATGTGCATACCAAGTTGCAGACACAGCAGACTGGCAGAGGCACCCCTCTTTTTGGGGTGCCTTCCCTGCATCAGTCAGGCTTCGACGGGCATGGTTTGCATGGCACACAAATGCTGCCAAGCTGAGCCTGCAGGAGTCAGCCAGAGCCACAAGTGACGAACTGGCAGACTCTCTGCATCCGCTGTGTCTCACTAAGAAGGGAAGCGTACTTGCGTGTAGTAGTGCAGTGCAAGTACAGATCTGGCTTAGGGGACAGGGTTAGCGCAAGGGCTAGGGTTAGGCTAGTTACTGGTGAGGTTAGGGTGGGGTAGTGGGGTGCACCTCTGGGTGCCTCTCTGACCCACTAAGAGGACAGTGTACTGTGGCCCAGTGTGGCGTATGGGTAAGGCTTAGGGTTAGGGTTAGGGCTAGGGCAGGGTTAGTGGGCTTTTTGGCACATCCCAGAAGTCTCAGTGGCCAAGTGGCCATGCAATTGGTGGAATGGCTCCAAAAATTTGCATGGTCCACTCCCATGGCCACATGGCCAGCCCATCATTGCACAGGTGTAAAAAAATAAAATAAAATAAAATAAAATAAAATAAAATCAATGGAGAGAGGAAAGAGGAGACATTTTGTTGCAAGTAAAACCCACTGCTACTGTAAAAATTCTGGCAGTTTTAAAACAGCAATTTGTGCATGTTTCTGTGTGGTGCTTGTGTGTTTTTGGACCACTCCACGATTTCAAAAAAAATATTGCGGTCGCCGCCCCATTTTCGATCCCCCGCCCGCACCGCATGGCATGGCGAGACGAGAGCAACCCAGGAGGACAGGAGGGGGGGAGGCCGGGGACCCCCCCCCCAGAAACCACCCCTCTGGTAGGTGCCCTGAGCCCTCACTCAGTCAGGCATATTTTCGCCTGCCTTTTGGCCAGGAATTGGTTTTTTTAAATGTATTTTTAAAACTTTTTTTCTGTGCCGCTTGGCATTGCGGGATCACTGCGATGCCAGGAATGACAACGACAAACCAGACCCAATTATTCTTTAGTTGGTTCAAGTTCGAGTTCTGGCGGAGTAATTCTCGTTACCGTTTCCGTTCCGTAACAGAAACGAGGAACAGAAACGGAAACGGGAATTCCGCTAAGTCGTGCCCATGTCTAATTGAAATGGTTGGCACTCTATAGGCAGTTGACTTATGTGCTATGCAAATGACAGATTAACAGCTGCTGGAGAGGTGATCTTTCTAAGAATAGCTTTGTAATGAGGAGAACTTACAAAGCTAGTAACCAGGGGATGAATACATAAAGAAAGGGGATGAATAACATTAGCCAAGCTTGATCACCAGCATTACTGTTTGTGTGTGGGGGGGAAACAGAAGTCTTAGATGAGAAGTTGTTCTCTGTGGCAGGTGGAAAAGAGCAGAAGCTTCCGGAAAGTCCTTCCACTGAAAGTTAGAGTGTTGCTGCATGTCATTCAGGATGGCCTACAATGAGAGGCAGTACATTTCCAGGGGTTAGCTTAGAATCATCATCAATCCCACCAGGACATGTCAGAAATTGAACCTGGGACTGTTCCCATTCAAGGCACGTACTCTGCCCCTGAGTGATTGCCCTTCTGGGGAATATATAATGCCACCTTTATATTGTGTTGAACCATTAATCCATCCATCTCTTCTCTCTATCTATCAACGCATTGTCTGCACTGACCTTAAATGGCTCTCCAACATTTCGGAGAGTACTTTTCCCCTTTTAATTCTGGGAAACTTCAGAGGCTGAATCTGGATTGGGCCCTGATTCAGAAGTCACATGATCTAGAAATGAAACTGTTGTTAAGAGTGAAGCTCTGTACATATCTACTAAGGCGTGCTCTCATATAAGTGAATGTAAGATTGCAACTTTTGTTTAGGGCTGGGCATGCTGGCACGTTGACACTCACAACATTTGGGGTCCGTCCATCTGTCTATGAGATAGAGTTGGACAGAGATAGGAAAATGGTTAGAAAATTGAAACCTTGCTTTTTTTTAAAAAAAAAATCTCAGGTTGAGTTAATTTATCAGAAAATTTTAGAGGAGCCAACTTTCTGAGATATATTTTTTCTGAGGGTTCTGATAACAATTACTCACCATCAAGGTGATTCCAACTTACCACGTGTCTTTCCAGGATCTCGTCAAGTTCTCAAGAGTGATTTATATAATTCCCTTCTTCTGGGGGCACTCTAAGAGCCTGCAGCCTGCTGAAAACAACATAGCCTGGCTCTTCATACACCAGGGAGCCAAACTCCTGACCTTTGGCTCAACAACCAGAGACTCAACTTTCCTGAAAAGAAGCAATGTAGTAGAGTAATAAAGACCTAGAGTTATGTCTGAAGAGACTAAAAGTGCATGGCTTCAGTAGGCCTGCCCAAGAGATAGACCGTGGGCTACTGGTAGCCCACAAAGGGTTCAAAGGTAGCCTGCTGGCCATCAATAAAAAAGTGAGGGGATAAGTTCTCCACCCCTCCCTCCCCCATCCCAAGGACCACCACTGCCCTAGCAAAGTTCTGGGTCTGCCAGCCCACTATCTCAGCCGAACGGGGCAGTTCAAGGGCCCTGGCGCATTGAAATCTTTTCCCCCCAGATCAGCTTAATTGGCTTTCAATCCGTTCCTATGGGAAACTGCTGCTCTACTTAAAAAAGTTTTTACTTATGAGCATGTGCTTGGAATGGATAAAATTCGTAAGTAGAGTTTTTAGTATAGTAGCCCTCAGGCACTTTGGGCCGGATAAAGTAGACCTTGGCCTGTTCAAAGTTGAACAGCCCTGGGCTAAATGATAAAGATAATAGTAATCAAGATAATGGTAATCAAGATGGCTGGTTGCAGCCATTCCCAAAAGCTTACAGAACCTTTCACAACAAGCTGACCCTATAAGGCGAATCATCCTTTACTCTAGGGACGATTAATTTATGTGAAGTGTCTGAAGTGATAAACAGAAGATTTTAGGACAGCATGTTTTCCTGTAGCTTACGTCGCCCTTGTGAATCCAAATAAAACCAGTTGAATACTATGAAAAAACAACAATAAAACACAATTTGCAAAGCAAAAATTCAGTAACAAGGACAAAAAATATCTGGGGTGGGGGTGGGGACCAGCCAGGTCAAAAACAATTTTAAAACACAATCCAATTAATGTAGTGAAACATGCAGCAACTTGAAAGCCCTGGGGGAAACAAATAACACTCTTTTTTATAAACTCTTAATAAAAAAGACTTGGCTCAGAAGTGTGAACATAGTAAGTGCCCAGTGTGTCTCTCCAGTCAGGGGATTTCACAGTTAAAGGGTTCCCACTAAGGTGGCCTATTCAACCATGGGATCCCAGTGGATCTAGGTGGGGATGGGTTCATACAACAGGCATCATAGGGTGCTTTTACACGACCCCTAAGATCCGCTGGCCACTTAAATTCGGACCAGAGATCTTAGGGGTTTGTCACTCTTCCTGCATCCCCACCCCTCTGCACTTCCTTGATCCTGTCTGCGTGAGGGGAGGGATTAAAAAGGGGACAAAAGAATGCAGGCTTACCTCCGGTGCCAGTGGACGACGGGTGTCCTCCTGATTCCTTCTCTTAAAGGGGCGGGAGGCAAAAAACAACAACAAAAAGAAGCGAGGAGAGCCCGGCACATCCGCATCAAGATTTTTCACCCTCAGAGAGCAGGTACCTTAAAAGTGCGCTGGGACACGCTTAGGTGGGCGTGGTCGCACTTAATTTTCAGTAAACTCCGGAGCTGGTGGGTAAACAATTTTAAGCTCTGGAGCTGGGAGCCATTTCCGGCAGAGTTTAGGGGTCATGTAAAAAGGCCCATAGAACAGGGCTCAGGATCCAATCGGAGCTTATCTAACAGATGATTGTCCCTTTCCCCCCTTGAATGCCTCCCAAGCATCCTGAACATTCAGGCAAGAAAATATGTGGAGTTAGGCCTTCGTGTACTATGTTTCTAAGCTAAACATCTAGAAATAAATGCAACTGTATAGCTCCATCCAGCATAGGTTGAATCTTTCTTTTCAGTTTCACCTTTTGTCTGACTGTCTTTTCTGAATTAAGTTTCAATTCTATCACCTCAGCCCAGTTCATTTTTTACTCCAGATATACCCGTATATACTCAAGTATAAGTTGACCCGGGTATAAGTCGAGGGCCCTAATTTAACCGCCCCCCAAACCTGAGGAAACTTATTGACTCAAGTATAAGTCTAGGGTGGGAAATGCAGCAGGGCCTGGCAGCTCCTCCTTTGTGAGCTGGGGGAGTGGTGTGTGATGTTTAAAATGACTTTTAGCCACCAAGGCAAGCGCTTTCCTCGGTGGCTAAACGTCATTTTAAACATTGTGCGCCGCTCCTCTGTGATGCAGAGAGGGGTCAGGAGAAGTGGCGCACAATATTTAAAATGACTTTTAGCCACCGACCCAAGCACTTGGGGGCCAAATATAAGTCGAGGGCCCCCCTTTTCAGCCCAAAATTAGGGCTGAAAAACTAGACTTATATTCAAGTATATACAGTAAGTTTATTTCCAGCTCTCCTTGTGTAGAAGACTATTTCAGAAGGATGAAGTACATGACAGCCCCAATGGCAGTTTTCCTGACCTCTCTGTCTTGGAAGGCTGGAGATTTCCACAGTGCTTCTAGTTGTGGTCAGTGGAATACAACTTGATGCATCTTTGTAACCAGAACCTTCCAATATCAATGTTCTTACTTCTGAAGAAACTCATATGGAGAAGTAACATCTACTTCATTCCACAGGGCAGGATATATAATAGGCTCAAGTTACAGAAAGCCAGAAATAAATCCTAACTGTTAGAGTAGTATGATAAGGGAACCAATTACCTTGTGAGGTGCTGGGCATTGCAACACTGGGGGCATTCAAAAGAAAATTAGATAACAGTCTGTCAGATCTGCTTCTTGCATTGAGCAGGGGGTTGGACTCAATGGTCTTATGGGCCCCTTCCAACTCGATGGTCTTATAGACCCCTTCCTACAGTTACTGTGGCTACTGTTTGTTCACTGACACATCATCATTAAACTGATCCCCTTAAGCCCTTTCACTTGCCAAATGCCAACGAGAGCCTCATTTGCACAAAAGGAAGACTTTATATCTCCATCCAGACTGCTTGAAGGCAGCCGATTTGATCAACACGAATTTCTTCCTGCAAATATCTGGTTCAACTCTAAAGGAAGACTGGCAGAAAAACTATGTCCTTCGGGAGGCTTCAGAATCCCTTGCTGATGAAGTCTGCATAGTTTTCCTTTGGCCAGAGATGGTTATTTGTAGAAACAAAGGCAGGTCCTTTAGAGAGGAGTAGCCCTCCTCCTGCCTAATCCCATATTGTTGTATCTGAATAATTTAAAGAGGATTTGAAAAGTGTGCTTTATTTTAATTAGTTTCTGAATCAATTTCTCTTTTGTAAGCCACCCCCACTGCATCCATCTTCTTTATTTGCACAGTTTGTTTTTTGTGATGATATCTACAGCCTTATGGAAAGGGTGGGTGGTTGCTGGGTGGTGAAAGGGGAGGGGTGGGAGAGAAAGCAAATTAACTTGAGTCAGCCTACGATGGTTTATCCTCTGGAAGATCACAGTGTCGAGCCATAAAAATATGCTTATGCAGAAGAAAAACAACGAAGCTCAAAGGGCTGTGAATGTACTCACCCTTTTATTAAGTGTGGCTATTTTTATTATCTTATGAAGTACTGGGAACAGCATGTTTGCTGTAGCTGTGCTGTAAAGAAGAAGGTAGATTCTCCTCTCCTGCCTGAATGCAATGGGAACACAGAAGTGCCCTTAGGGGATCCCAGATCCTTCCAGTAGATCTAACTTGGTGCTCATTTACATTAAATAAATAGTTCGGAATATGCGCCAATGTAAAAAAAAAACTGAGTTAGAGCCTTTTCACACGACCCCTAAACTCCGCGGCAAATGGCTCCCAGCTCCAGAGCTTAAAATTGTTTCCCCAACAGCTCTGGAGTTTACAGAAAATTAAGTGCGACCACGCCCACCTAAGCGTGTCCCAGCGCACGTTTCAAGTACCTGCTCTCCAGGGCTGAAGAATTCCTGATGCGGATGTAACTTAAGAGTGCCGGGCTCTCCTCACTTCTGTTTGTTGTTTTTTGCCCCCCCCCCTTTAAGAGCTACTTAAGAGAATGGAATGCTGCGGGGGCAAGAGCGATATGGCAGAACGGAGGTGAACCACGTTCTTTTCTTTCTTTCTTTTCTCCCTCCCCTCACGCAGCCAGCAGCCAGGAATGCAGAGGGGGTGGGAACACAGGAACAGCGACAAGCCCCCAAGATCTCTGGTCCGAATTTAAGTGGCCAGCGGATCTTAGGGGTCGTGTGAAAAGGCTCTTAGTTTGACTCTGAGGCATTTGAATCCCAGTTTTGCGTACCTTTGGAACAAACTTTATTCTAGAGATTCTGAAGGACATCCTTGCCGGATGCATGCTCTCCCTCTTCAACCCAAGGCTGGAATTCAGAGAGGCAGGTATGTATTTGCACATATCCTGACATATGTTACAAATGTGGAAACCACAAGTGCCGGGTAGGTTCATATGGAAGGAGGCAGTCCTTCAGGTATCTAGGTCCTAAGCCGTTTAGGGCTTTATATATCAAAACAAGCACCTTATGCTGATGGGCGGCAGCAGTCCAAGGTCCCAGCCTGGATTTTTTCCAGCCCAGCTTGGAGATGTTGAGCATTAAACCTGAGCTTTTTCCAATGCAGATCATGAGCTCTTCCACTAAGTTACAGCTCATAGAAGATCCAGGGTGTTGCATATGGGATTATGCCTAGTGGACAAAGCTATACAGAGACACATGGGGTGTCACAACACAATTTCAGCCATGGATTTAAAACACAAAGATTATAATGTAAGAATGGAATTAAACAAATCATGATGTGGAAGCATGGTTGAATTAAAAAACATTTAAATGTACATTGGCTATTTATAGATAACATATAGCATCCAGTAGCCAAAAGCCTGCCTTAATAGGAGGGACAGCATAGACAGATGCAGAGTAGCCTGGAATCAGCCTTTGATTTCCCTTGTAGTTTAATTCCAATGCAAGGTGATTGAAAAGCTAAGGAATAGAGATGGCCACGACTTAGCGGTATTTCCGTTTCCGTTTCTGTTACTCGTTTCCGTTACTCTACGGAAACGGAAACGGGAATTACTCCGCCAGACTTCGAGCTCGAACCGACGAACGAACGATTTGGTCTGATTTGTCGTGCTCGTTACTTGCATCGCGCGATCGCGCGCGATGCCAAGCGGCATAGAAAAAAAGTTTTTAAAAGTTAAAAAGCCCGGTTCCCGGCCAAAAAGCAGGCGGAAATATGCCTGCCGTGCCTCAGGGCACCTACCAGAGGGGTGGTTTCTGGAGGTCCCCACCCAGCCTCCCCCCCTCCTCCGTCCTGGGATGCTCTGGTGTGGTGGTGGGACTCGCCCGCCACAAAAAGCCCAGTCTCGCCGCCGGCCGCCAAAGCACAAGCAAGCGGCACGGGCGGCACAGGAAAAACTTTTTTAAACTCTCCCCTGGGTCTCCCCCCCACCCATTCCCGAGCCAAAAAGCAGGCGGAAAATGCCTGTTTGACTAAGGGCACTCACTCAGTAGGGCACCTACCGGAGGGGGGGTTTCTGGTCTGGAGGGGGGGTGTCCCGGCTTCCCCCCCCTCCGTCCTGGGCTGCTCTGGTCTGGTGGGATTCGCCGCAGGCTCGCAAAAAGCCCACTCTCGCCGAGACGCCGCCGGCCGCCGCAAACGCAAGCGGCACGGACGGCGCAACGGCAGGAAAAAACTTTTAAACTCTTCCCCCCACCCATTCCCGGGCCAAAAAGCAGGCGGAAAATGCCTGTTTGACTAAGGGCACTCACTCACTAGGGCACCTACCGGAGGGGGGGTTTCTGGTCTGGAGGGGGGGTCCCGCCTCCCCCCGTCCTGGGCAGCTGGACTCGAGTCGCCTCGTCGCCATGCCATGCGGTGCGAGCGGGGGATCGAAAATGGGGCGGCGAATGCAATATTGTTTTTGAAATCGTGGTCCAAAAACACACAAGCACAACAGAAACACGCGGAAATGTATGAACTGCCAGATTTTTCACAGTAGCAGTGGGTTTTTTCTTGCAACAAAATGTCTCTCCTCTCCTCTCCTCCTGTGTCCTCCATTGATTTTATTTTATTTTATTTTATTTACACCTGCGCAGTGTGCAATGATGGGCTGGCCCAGTGGCCTGGCCAGCCATGTGGGAGGGGATGACCATGCAAATTTTTGGAGCCATCTCACCAATCGCATGGCCACTTGGCCACTGAGACTTCTGGGATGTGCCAAAAAGCCCCCTAAAACTTGCCCTAGCCCCCTAACCCGCTAACCCTAATCCTTGACTCCTTACCCATACGTCACAGACTGTCTTCTTAGTGGGTCAGAGAGGCACCCAGAGGTGCAACCCACTAGCCCACCATAACCTTACCCGTCATTAGCCTAACCCTAGCCCTAACCCTAATCCACCTTAGCCCATAGCCAGATGTACTTGCATTGCACTACACGCAAGTACGATTCCCTTCTTTGTGGGACATGGCAGGTGCGACCCGCTCATACCAAGGGACCAGGTACTTG
This sequence comes from Phrynocephalus versicolor, assembly GCA_023846285.1. NCBI lineage: Eukaryota > Metazoa > Chordata > Lepidosauria > Squamata > Agamidae > Phrynocephalus > Phrynocephalus versicolor. Next base: position 55,889,022 of record JAHTLZ010000379.1, on the reverse strand, counting down.
AGCAGGTGCAGTGGCACTGCCTGGCCTGCAAATGGTATGCATATCCATATGGTTATGCATGCCATTTTGCAGCAGCAGCAGGTGAGGAAGGGAGACCCCCATGTTGAGGGGTCTCTTGGAGCCTGCTGCTGCTGTCCCTTCCTTTATAGCGGGCCGGCGGAGGCACCCACCCCACAGAGGTGCCTCCAGGAGCCCGCTACCCCCCCAAAAAAACCAGTATAACTATAACGAAAAAACGAACCGACTAATTTTTGCGGTTTTTCGCGAAAAACGGAAACGAGCCGACACGGGCTGCCTCCGACACACGACAACTCGAAAACGTCATTTTCCCGAGTCGTCCCCATCTCTACTAAGGAAGGAAGACTGGTGGTGGTTAATATATCGGACCGCCAATGAGGTGAACCTGGTTCCAAACTACCCTAAGCCATGGAAGTTACCGGGTGACCTTGGACCCATCATTTCTCCTGGGCTTCTTGTTTGACTGTTCTAAAGGCAACGTGGAGAAGAGGGTGGCCATAAGAACATAAGGAGAGCCATGCTGGATCAGGCCAAAGGCCCATCTAGTCCAGATTCCTGTATCTCACAGTGGCCCCAGCAAATGCCTCTGAGAGTGCACGAGACTAGATATCTGTCTCCTGATACCACTCCCCTGCATCTGGCCCTTGAAGGACCCTGGTTTTAAGCCTGGAGATGACACATCTCCATCATGGTTTGTAACCTGTGATGGACTTTTCCTCCAGGAATCTGTCTAATCCCCTTTTGAAGGCATCCAGGCCAGATGCCATCACCTGCAGCAGGGAGTTCCACAGAATAACAACGTGCTGGGTGAAAAAACATTTTCTTTTATCTGTTCTTACTCTCCCAGCCCTCAATTTGAGTGTATGTCCATCTAGTCCAGCTTCCTGTATCTCACAGTGGTTCCACCAAATGTGTCTGGGAGGGAACGAGTCTAGATATGTCTCCTGACCCACCCCCAACATCACTGGAGGGAAAAAAAGATATATAAATGTAATAGATCTTGACCGACTGACGCCCTTCAGGCTACATCTGATCTCCATAATAATTTCATTACACCTCCCCTAGAAACCCTGCCAGGTTTCAGTTAAGACTGAGTACACATTTCTCATTCACAGGGAAGAGAAAATGGTTTTCAGGAGAAGTAAAAAGGTAGAGATAAGCTCTTTGGTTTTCTGTGTTTCATTTTCTTTCCCTTAATGATAAAACCCCTTAATAATAGCTAATCTAACAGCAGAGCTTGTAAAAATTGCTGCATTGTGTGTTCAGGGATCCCAGAATCCTCCAGACAATCTAGCCAGCAGCCATACTGGTCGGCAAATTTGTGAAGTTGTTATTTTTTTAAAAAAACCCTCACTTTGTAGATAGCAGTAATTTCTTTGACTTGGTAAATGAGGCTGGGTTCCAGGATGACAAGAGTTTGAGATTTAGTGCCACTGTGATATAGTGAGGGTGTGATTACATGGGGAATTATGATGGAATGCTTGCAGAGTGGTCTGATGTAATCTTTTCCCCAGTGATCACAAATCTGTTCCCAAGCTTGACCTTTTTGTAAGGATTATACTTGCTGAAGCTGGGCTGAACCATTTTTCCAGAAGGCACACCCTTTGGGAGTGAGCAATTGAGACTATAAGTGCCAGTTAATGAGAAAAGAGGGTGGACCATTCCGATGAACCGGAAGCTAATTTCTGCTCTCTGGATTTCTGCACTTCTGCTGTGCTGCTAGTGGAGTTTAACCAAAAATCCAAATCTTTGTAACAGGTTTAAAGGGTGCTGTTCACTGTTAGCAAGAGTAGGCACACTCTTTTTCAAACAACTGATCACAGCCTGAATCAGAGAGTTGGAAGGGGTTCTCCAAGTTGTTCCTTGATCAACACAGCAGCCAGGATTGAGAATACACGTTTGGCATCCCTGATAGAGTTGCCTTGAGCCATTCAATCACTTTTGAATACCTTCAGCAAATGAGGTTTCTCCACAGCAATCTTAGCACAACAATACAGACAGATGAAACTGTCTGCTATTTGGTGCTCTCTGAATTTTCAGCAAGGGAAGACTTGGTGTTTTTTTTAAACTCACTCTTGGGTAAGGAAACTTCCTCAGCAGCCACAACAACACCCAGAAAACACTGCTGTTGCTGCCGGACTGGGCCTGGAGGAGCCATCCTTTCTCTCCACCTGCTCCCTTCCCTGCTACAATGGTGTCAGTGAAAGAGACACTTGGAGGGGCAGAGCCAGCCTACCATCAGAAGGGAGGGGCTGAAGAGGAGGGATATCCACCCAAGGCCACCTTTAGCCAAGCTTTGCTATCTTGGCAGGCAACCCTTAGTACATAATGATGGGGAGGGGAGGCGGGATGGTGGGTGAATGGGTAGATGTTTGTTGTCATCAGTTGTAGCAGATAGGACCCACAATGGAACGGAGGCAACAGGAAGGGGGGAGGGCAATGGAGGGGGCAGCCATTGAAATTGTGCTGGGTAGAGGAAGGTATGGTAGCAGGAGTGGAACGTGCTGGTGTAGGAGAAGAGAGGTTAGATTCCTTACATCTGTCCCCCTTTCTGGTTCCACCCCTAGCTGGAAGGAATCAGGTGACCATATTAGCAAGCCCACGAGCCACACAGTGCTGTTGTTGAATGCCAGGTCCATACAAAATAAGACCACCCTCATCCATGATGTCATTCTGGATGAGCAAGATGAGTTGGCATGTATTACCGAGACCAGGTTGGGAGAGGAGGCGGTGTTCCCCGCTCCCTGCTATGCCCACCTGGGTACTCGGTCCAGCACCATTGTCACTTGGAGGGTCGGGGAGGGGGAGTTGCTATAGTCTATAGAAGTTCTATCTCCTTGACCAGGCTTCCTATCTCTCCCCTTACGCAGAGCCTGGATGGTTCCTTGGTATACAACTGAGCTGCGGGCGATGAAGCAGGAGGGGAGATGGCTAGAGTGCAATTGGTGAAAATACCACTGTGAGTCTAATTGAACATGGCTTAGAGCCCATTATTGGGCCTATTCCATGGCAATATGGTTGGTGAAAAGGCAATATTTCACAAACCGTATTTCTTCCTCAGAGTGCCATCCGGTAAAGCTGTTTCGGGTGTTCCAAAACCTTCTTCAACCGAGAAATACAGTGGAGGTTCTGGATCACTCATCAGCCCGTTGTGATGAGTTTGCTGTTCACGTTGAGGGGAAAATAGCTCAGATTCACAGTGAACTGAACTCCACTATTGGTGCAGAATCAAGGGATGTGTCCAGTGTGCCTTGCTTAGGTCCAGTCTTATTGGATGAGTTTCAACTATTGATGTGGACAGGGTGCCTTTTTAAGAGAGGGAGTGGTCCCCACCACCTTGAAAGAGGTGGTTATTAGACCACTCCTCAAAAAAACTAACCTGGACCCAGGGCTGGTGGTTAACTACCGACCAGTAGTGAACCTCCCTTATTTGGGCAAGGTGTTGGAGCGGGTGGTGGCTGGGCAACTCCAGGCGCTGTTGGATGAAATTATGGGGGTCATTTTCTGTATCCATTTCAATCAGGTTTCAGGCTGGGTTTATGACATTTGCCGGGAGAGTCAGGGGGAGTGCAACCTTATTGATACTCCTGGACCTCTCAGCAGCTTTCGACACCATAGACTATGGTGTCCTTCAGGATAGGCTGGCCAGGTTGGAGGTTGGAGGCACTGTTTTGCAGTGGTTCCACTCCTTCTTGGCTGACCATGTACAGAAGGTGGTGCTGGGGGACAGTTGCTCTGCTCTGTTTACATTACGGGGTTCTCCAGGGCTCGATGCTGTCTCCCATGATGTTTAACATTTAAATGGCACTGCTGGGAGAGGTCATCAGAGGTTTGGGCTAAGGAGTCAGCAATATGCTGATGATACTCAGCTCTACCTCTCGTTCTCCACCAATCCAAGTGAGGCAGTTTCTGTGCTGAAATCATGCCTGGGCCAGATAATGGACTGGATGAGGGTTAATAAATTGAAACTCAATCTAGACAAGATGGAAGTGCTGTTAATGGGTGCTTTGCCGGACAGGTTAGAGGGCCATTTTCCTATCCTGGATGGGGTTGTACTCCCTTAAGGGACAGGGTCCACATCTTGGGGGTGCTCCTGGACCTCAGTCGAACTCTGGAAGCCCATGTGGATTTGGTGGCCAGGAGTACCTTCCTTCAGCTGCGGAAAATATACCAGCTCTGCCCCTACCTGGATGATCAGAGCCTCATGACAGTTATGCATGCACTGGTAACATCCCACATTGATTACTGCAATGCACTCTACATGGGGCAGTCTTTGAAGATGGTTCAGAGATTGCAACTGGTTCAGAATCGTGCAGCGCGGCTAGTAAATGGTGGGGCCACCACCAGGGATCACATCACACCAATTCTGTGTAACCTGCATTGGTTAACAGTTGTTGACTGAGCCCAATTCAAAGTGCTTGTTTTGACATATAAAGCCCTAAATAGTTTAGGACCTAAATACCTGAAGAACTGCCTCCTTCCATAGGAACCTACCGGGCAATTAAGATTGAGCCACATTCTTCACATGTTCTTGAAACAGCCATACCTCTGCTCCTGGGACCTGAAATGTCAAGGAATCGGATGCTGGCAATCTGGTAATCCCAATTAACCCAATTGTACTAGCTTGTGATTGCTATAGTTGTTATGTGCTGCCTAATTGGAACCAACTTATATTGACCTCAATAAGGCTTTCAAGCTAAGTGGCTAAATTATTCTCTTCCTGTAGGGTTCCTTGTTCTTCAGGCATCCACTATATTTAATTCATCCACTGTCTGTAGAAAATTCTGTGGTATGGCCTGTCTTCTACTCTTCTTTTTCTTCACATGTTCTATCTTTGTAGCTAAGACTTTGTCATATATAGCACTGAAATCCTCCAACATCATATACTCATTCTGATTAGTTTTTATTAATTCTTTTTCCAGCAGCTTATAGAACATCTCTTATTTCTCGTTAGATGCATATAATTGTTTACTATCAAAGCCTTCTTACCTTCTTGTTGTATTTTTATCATTAATATTCTAACATCTTCTGAAGCAAACATCAGTTTTGGATTCCACTCCTTCTAAACATATATTGCCAATCCTTTCTTTTCTTGGAAAATGAAGGGCATTTTCATGGAAGCTTTTCTGTGCAAATTATGGGGGTCATTTTAATGAATTTTTAAATTAAACCACTCTTAATAATAATTAATACTGAAGCCCTTGGTTTTTACAAAATATCCTCCAGTGGAAGCAGTTGCTTAAAAGACAACAAGCATCCTTAATAGGATCTAGGAACTGATGATGCCATTAGTTCACTCTGAAATGTGCATGTATGCATACGACAAGTGATAGACCTAGTTCTGTTATTGTGTCATTCTGTTTTCCAGGTCCTCTCTTAAACTCCATCTACTAATGTGTGACAGCTACAAAGTGGATTACAGGATGCTCTGTCTGGTGCCACCAGTCACAATCCATCAAACATCCATCTATCACCTAGAATCACAAATTGGTCTTGAACTTGGTCTCTTGTCTTCCCTGATAAGTAATGTATCATTTTTTCCCTAAAACATTTAACCTCCTTACCCAGCTCTCTCATGTGGTTCCAACAGCATAATCTGAATTCTTCATTCAGCAGCATTTTCCAGCACCCCACGAGCCAATACAGTGGTACCTTGTATAAAGGAATTAATTTGTTCCAAATGAAATTATGTTAAGCAAATTTTCCTTTATACAAATTTCCCATAGGAATGCATTGAAAACAGAGTAATCCCTAATCGTGAACATTTTTATGTTGTAAAAATACAACATAAGGCAATTCTGTTAAGCAAATTTCCACTATCTCCGGAATTCTTTATGTTGTACAGATTTTATGTTATACAAGTCGTTTGTTATACGAGGGTCCACTTGTATTTCTAAGAATAATGTAAAGGTCAAAGCCAATAGAAATCACAGTATAAAAGAACCAGCAGGAAGCTTTCAAATGAGCAAAAGCAAAAAGTGTTCTGCTTATATACCACACCATACTACTTCAAGTAGTCTCTGGGTGGTTTACAGTTTTAATTACAGTAATGCAGGCTACACATTCCCCCCCCCCAGCAAGCTGGGTACTCATTTTACTGACATCAGAAGAATAGAAGGCTGAGTCAACCATGAGCCTGCTACCTGGGATTGAACCCCAAATCGTGAGCACAGTTTTACCTGCAGTACAGGCATTTAACCACTGTGCCACAAGGCTCTTACAATCAATACTATGTCCGTTTCTTTAGTTTTCCTGACAAAAATGCAAAAAAAAAAAAAAAAAACCCTACGTACACTTATTCCAAAATAAGTCCTACTGGCTGGTATCCTATTGAACTCGACTGTCATAGACCCAATGGAATTTACATAACTAGGGATGGGCACCAAATGAAAAATGAAATGCTGATTCATCAGTTCGTTACATAATGAAGCAACATGAAACAAAACGAAGAAGCAGAATTACAAATGAAACAAAAATATGGTCTTTTCCATTTCAAATGAACTGTTTCATTCTGCTTGTAAGTGCTGCTGCCTCCTAGCTGGGAGGCAGTGGGGAATCCCCAGGCAGGGAGCAGAGAGGGGAATGCTGACATCATTCCAGCTGGGAGGTGGCAGCGGGCAGAGAGTCTGAGGAGGACTCATGCCGCTGCGACCACCTCTGCTGCTGCCTCTCCAGGGCAGGCAAAGGAGTGAGCTAGGAGGCGTGTCCTCCTCCAACACTCTTCTCCGCTGCTGCTGCCATTTTAACCAGGCTGCAGCCTAGCTGTCAGAGGCTGGAGCCTGTTTAAAATGGCAGCGGCAGCAGAGAAGAGTGTCGGAGGAGGACTTTCTCAACTCCTAGCTCGCTCCTTTGCCTGCCTCGGCAAGGCAGCAGTGGAGGTGGGTGCAGTGGCACAAATCCTCCTGGGACACTCTTCTATGCCTGCTGCCACCTCCCAGATGGGACGCAGTGGGGAATCCCACAGGAGGGGACTGAGAGGGGAGTGCTGACATCAGTGCTACCCTCTCAGCCCCCTGCTGGGGGATCCCCTTACCTCAGGGGTGTCCAAACTTTGGCTCTCCAGATGTTTTTGGACCACAACGCCCAGAATTCCAAGCTTGTTTTGCCAATGACAAAGGACTGTGGGAGTTGTGGCCCAAAACGTCTGGAAGGCCAAAGTTTGGACACCACTGCCTTACCTCATTTCGTTTCATTATTCGTAGGTAACGAAATTCTTTTGACGATACAAATTCTTCTTACAATACGAAATGAAATGCAGGGGTGACAAAATGGAACAAACAAAACTCTATTTTTCCATTTTGTGCCCATCCCTATAACATAACTCTTGATTTGGAACATCTGGCATAATGGATCTGCTCTCTGGTATGGACTAGCAACAGGGTCCTGGCCTCCATAGTCACTGGGATATACTCCCAGTACACGTGCATGGGCTATAGACCATGGTGTAATTCAGTGCTTGTTATTTGAATTATCACTTTCCATCATTCCTTGCTGCGATGTTTATGGTTGTTTATTTCTTACCAGGGTCTGTAGGGTACGATTCTAGGTAAACGTGACTGAATTCAGTGGGCATTCCTGTCTGATTAGAAGTACATGTGCTGTGAATGCTGTAAGTCTATGACTTTGTTCAAATATTTACACTCAGGTAAGGAAATTTTAGCAAGTGTGGCTTACTTGGATTCAACCACCTTGTAGTGTGACCCTAAGTTTTTCCAGAAGGTGTAGGTTAGCTGGAATAGACATGCAGTCACTTTTACAAATACATAACATAGTCATGGATGATTAATCCACCTCGAGGTAAGTGGTACATTTTAATACCCCAAATTCCTATTTTGTTTTAGAACTCACACAGATCTACAAGGGAAGCATTTCATTTAAAACATTAATGATAATACTTGGAAATAACATTACTCACACAATAACGTACACAACACTACATTTACCCTATATTTGGTACATGAGTCTTATCAAGCTTAAAAGATGTCAGACCAAAATTCAAGGCGACTTCTCAAAATGTCCTCTCCATTTAATTCCAAGCCAAGAAAGAGCACCAAATTTTAATGAATTTATGTTCTTTTATTTCTCCTCTAAGAAGTCTAGTGAGAGTAGTCAATTTTTTTCTATCACTGCTATTACTCATATTCTATCCAAATGTCTTTGAAAAGTGAGTACTTGGGCAAATTTCCAAGCTCAGGCAGTTTCAGTTTTTGCTGCCCCTATAAGGATGTCAATCACACAACAGATATTTCATTACATCATCCACCATACAATTGTGGGCAACGTTTGAATGTTTCAGCCACTTGCCATGAAGGCATTTTTTTGCAATAGGCCCCAAACAGCCAGAACAATAGCAAACTCACAAGAGATCTATTACATTTTGCCACTGTCATGCTTCCCCATCCCACACCCCTGAAGTAAAACATTGGAACAGGGAGGCCTGTGTCGCCTTTTTAAATCCATAATGATGAAAAACAAAAGCAATTATAATCTTCGTTGTAAACGAAGACGTCTGTCTTTAACTGGTGAGAGGAGTTGGAGACAGACAGACAGCCGGACCTTGGAGGGGAGTGGCTACATGGGAGGGACCTGGTCTCACAGCTGTTTTAGCTGCCTCCCAGCCTTGCTGAAGCCTTACCATCTGCCAGCAAAAGCCGGACTCTGCTTCAGGAAGCAGCCCCCTCGTTTTCACTTGCCTGCAGCAGCTGTCTCTGAAAGTGTGGCAGACGTCAGAGGCAACCAGCTAATGTACCATCAAAGGGGTGGGGATGGGGGAGGGACACCTGATCAATGTTAAGCTTTGATACTGTGCTGCTACCCCCTCCAGGTAGAGGTGGTGATGTGCTTATGGAGCAGAATGGGCGGATGGTTGTTCTAGTTCTGTTCTGTTTTCTCTTTTTGCTTTGTTTTTTTCTTTTTCTTGTCATCAGGTATAGACGGTAGGAACCCAAAATAGAACTAAGGGAACAGGAAGGGGGGAGGGCAATGGAGGGGGCAGCTATTGAAACTGTGCTGGGTAGGGGAAGGTATGGTGGTAGGAGTGGAACGTGCCCGCATAGGAGAAGAGGGGTTAGATATCTTACACCTATCCCCTCTTCTGGTTCCACCCCTAGCCAAAAGGAATCAGGTGACCATACCAGCGAGCCCACGGGCCACACAGCGCTGTTGTTGAATGCCAGGTCAGTACAGAATAAAACTGCCCTCATTCATGATGTTATTCTGGATGAGGGTGCTGACCTGGCTTGTATTACCGAGACCTGGGTGGGAGAGGAGGGTGGAGTCCCCCTTTCCCAGCTATGCCCACCTGGGTACTCGATTCAGCACCAGTGTCGCCCGGAGGGCCGGGGAGGGGGAGTTGCCATAATCTACAGGAGTTCTAACTCCTTGACCAGGCTTCCTGTCTCTTTGGGAAAAGGTCTGGAGGGCTTATATTGTGTGTTGGGCTCACGAGACAGAATGGGGATTCTTTTGGTGTACCACCTACCCTGCTGCGTACCAACAGTCTCCCTGCCTGAACTGATGGAGGTGGTCTTGGACCTGGTGTTGAGGACCCCCAGACTGTTGGTACTGGGGGATCTCAACATCCATGCTGAGGCTACCTTAACTGGAGCAGCTCAGGACTTCATGGCCACCATGACAACCATGGGGCTGTCTCAACATGTCATCAGCCCAACACATGAGAAGGGCCATACCCTGGACCTAGTATTCTCAACGGGACTGGGAGATGGTGGTTTGGATGTGGAGGGGTTGGTTCTGACTCCTTTGTCATGGTCAGACCAATTTCTGGTCAAGTTTAGGCTATTGGCTACTCCGACCCTCTGCAAGGGTGGGGGATCTATTAAGATGATCCGCCCTCGGAGACTAATGGATCCAGATGGTTTCCTGAAAGCTCTGGGGGATTATCCGTCTGATATGGTCAGCACTCCTGTCGAAACTCTGATATGGTCAGCACTCCTGCGGAATAGGGAAATGTCCCGGGCGGTTGACACGATCGCACCTAAGCGCCCTCTCCCCTTACGCAGAGCCCAGACAGCTCCTTGGTATATATCTGAGCTGCGGGCAATGAAGCAGGAGGGGAGATGGCTGGAGCGCAAGTGGAGAAAATATCACCATGAGTCCGATTGAACACGGCTTAGAGCCCATTATCGGGCCTATTCTGTGGCGATACGGTTGGCGAAAAGGCATTATTTCGCAAACCGTATTGCTTCCTCAGAGTGCCATCCAACAGAGCTGTTTCGGGTGGTCCAGAACCTTCTTCAACCAAGAAATATGGTGGAGGTTCTGGACAACTCATCAGCCTGTTGTGACCAGTTTGCTGCTCACTTTGAGGGAAAAATCGCTCAGATTCGGAGGGAATTGGACTCCACTATTGATGCAGATTCAAGGGATGTATCCAGTGTGCCGTGCTTAGGTCCAGTGTTATTGGATGAGTTTCAATTATTGAGAACTGAGGATGTGGACAGGGCGCTTGGATCTGTCTGTGCTACAACCACACCACTCAACCCTTGCCCTCTTGGCTAATTGAAAGATCTGCCAGGGGGGTTCGCACCTGGGTCCAGGAGGTTGTTAACGCCTCCTTAAGAAAGGGAGTGGTCCCCACCACCTTGAAAGAGGTGGTGATTAGACCACTCCTTAAAAAACCAAACCTGGACCCAGGGCTGGTGGTTAACTACCGACCAGTAGCGAACCTCCCTTATTTGGGCAAGGTGTTGGAGCGGGTGGTGGCCGGACAACTCCAGGCACTGCTGGATGAAACTGATTTTCTGGATCAATTTCAATCGGGCTTCAGGCTGGGTTTTGGTACGGAGACCGCCTTGGTCGCCCTGTATGATGACCTTTGCCGGGAGAGAGACAGGGGGAGTGCAACCCTGTTGATACTCCTGGACCTCTCAGCGGCTTTCAACACCATCGACCATGGTGTCCTTCTGGATAGGCTGGCCAGGTTTGGGGTTGGAGGCACTGCTCTGCAGTGGTTCCAATCCTTCCTGGCTGACCATGTCCAGAAGGTGGTGCTGGGGGACAGTTGCTCTGCCCCGTGGCGTTTACGTCACGGGGTTCCCCAGGGCTCCATACTGTCTCCCATGCTGTTCAACATCTATATGGAACCGCTGGGAGAGGTCATCAGGAGGTTTGGGCTGAGGAGTCAGCAATATGCTGATGATACTCAGCTCTACCTCTCGTTTTCCACCAATCCAGGTGAGGCGATTTCTGTACTGAACTTGTGTCTGGGCCAGATAATGGACTGGATAAGGGTTAATAAATTGAAACTCAATCCAGACAAGACGGAAGTACTGTTAATGGGTGCTTTGCCGGACAGGTTAGAGGGCCATCTTCCTGTCTTGGATGGGGTTGCACTCCCCCTAAGGGACAGGGTCCACAGCTTGGGGGTGCTTCTGGACCCCGGTCTAACTCTGGAAGCCCAGGTGGATTCGGTGGCCAGGGGTGCCTTCCTTCAGCTGCGGAAAATATACCAGCTCCACCCCTACCTAGACGAGCAGAACCTCATGACAGTTACGCATGCACTGGTAACATCCCGTATTGATTACTGCAATGCGCTTTATGTGGGGCTGCCTTTGAAGACGGTCCGGCGATTGCAACTGGTTCAGAATCATGCGTCCCGGCTCGTAAGTGGTGGGGCCGCCAGGGATCACATCACGCCGATTCTGCGTAACCTTCATTGGTTACCAGTTGCTGTCCGAGCCGAATTCAAAGTGCTTGTTCTGACATACAAAGCCCTAAACGACTTAGGACCTAGATACCTGAAGGACCGCCTCCTTCCATACGAACCTACCCGGCAATTAAGATCGAGCCAGGGGGCCCTTTTGAAAGAGCCATCCCTCAAGGAGGTGAGAGGGATGGCCTGTAGACATAGGGCCTTCTCGGCAGCTGCTACCAAGCTATGGAATGCCCTCCCGATTGAGATCCGCCTGGCACAAACACTGATTACATTCCGGCGCCAGGTAAAAGCCTTCCTGTTCCAGAAGGTTTTTAATTGATACAATATAGATTGTGGGTCCACTGATGACAATTTTAGAATAATGATTTTAGTGTAAGGTTTTTATTGATGATTTATTGATATTTTACTTTTAACTATTTTAAATTGTTTTATTCTTTGGATTGTAAGCCGCCCAGAGACCTTTGGGTAGTGGGCGGCATATAAGTTAAATAAATAAATAAATAAATAAATAAATAAATAAATAAATAAATAA
>JAHTLZ010000379.1:55831713-55857723 GCA_023846285.1 Phrynocephalus versicolor | reverse complement strand
TTAAATATACATAACATATGTTTTATCAACTTTTACATATCTTGACAGTTATTTATTTCATTAGCTAACAAAATGAATAACGAATAATGAAACAAATTAAAAATTGGAAGGCACATCCTGGAATAAACGCCACGTGTCTTCTATGTACAACAGAAATGTAATTTAAAATCACATTACCACAGGGGCACGTTTATTTGGTGTGACTACACCCTTTGTTTTATTATGCAATTGGCCACAAATAGTTACACACTGGCATAATTTGCATTCTGATTGTTCAGGGAGTGACCTGCGTGGCCACAATCCTGATGATTTGTGATGTGCTAAATGTAATAACTGATTTGACCTGGGGAGGAATTGGAGACAGCATCAATCCCAGAGTCAAAACACTCCATATATCCTCCTCTGAAATAAAGGATCCTGCATTATCACACTTTCCTGACTGTCTTTACCTTATCATTACACACAGTTATAAGCATACAATGCTCTATACACACACTCTGAAGATATGAAAGTTGGAAGAGGGTCACTGGTCCTTTTCCTCTGAACGTCATAAGTTGAAAGCTTGGGGGAGACACTGGCCTATATCTAGCACTTGATCTATTACGCCACACTTGATTTTACAGAAGAAGGTTTGAAAAAAAATGTGGGAAGAAAGACTGCTCTATATTTGAGAGGCTTCCTATCACATAGTGAAGACCTTTATCTTTTTCACAACACAGAGAGGCCATCAGTTTTCAAGATATTACCAGAAAGTTGCCCACAAAGTAAAACTGCATGAAGGAGACCCACTTCAGTCACCTTGGAAGTATGAGTCAACTCTACTGGGATTAACATGCCCTTCAGGACTTGATCACTGGCACAGAAAACCTCGTAAATTATCACAAAAGCATTACAGGGTAGCACTTATATTCAATAATGTCCCTAATGTTCTAAAAGCACTTTTAAATTTATAGTGTACAAACCTCAGACAAATAGCTACTTTTGCTGATGACAATAAAATAGTGGATATTTTCCAATTAATGGTGCTGACAGCTTGTTTTTGAGTTCATCATTTAGATGCATTCCCTTTGTGCCTTTGTTGTCATTGTTTTGTATGATATAGGCAGTACAATAGGACTGTATATTCCAAAAAGCCATTTGTGGTTTCACCTCTAAGTATAATGGCTTGGATCTATGAATCACTTGCATGAATCCCAGCTGTGCAAACAGTTGCATTTTTTTCTGTTTTGCAAGATCTAGACTAAACATTAGGACACATTTTCACAATGGAGAGAAGTGAAAAGTGATGTGCCCCAGGGCTCGGTCCTGGGACCGGTGCTTTTCAATCTGTTCATAAATGACAGGGATAAACAGTGAGGTGGCCAAGTTTGCAGATGACACAAAACTTTTCCATGTGGTAAAAACCAGAGAAGATTGTGAAGAGCTCCAGAAGGCTCTCTCCAAACTGGGGGAGTGTGCTGAGAAATGGCAAATGCGTTTTGATGTAACCAAATGTAAAGTAATGCATATTGGGGCAAAAAATCCAAACTTCATCTATCAACTCATGGGCTCTGAGTTATCTGTGATGGATCAGGAAAGAGATCTTGGTGTGTTGGTGGACAGCTCCATGAAGGTGTCTCCCCAATGTGCGGCAGTGGTGAAGAAGGCCAATTCCATGCTAGGGATTATCAAAAAGGGGATTGAAAATAAAACAGCCAACATTATAATGCCATTATACAAAACAATAGTAAGGCCCCACCTGGAGTATTGTGTACAATTCTGGTCACCGCATCTCAAGAAAGACATAGTGGAACTGGAAAAGGTGCAGAAGAGAGCGACTAAAATGATTACTGGGCTGGGGCACCTCCCTTATGAAGAAAGGCTAAAACATTTGGGCCTCTTTAGTCTGGAAAAAGGCACTTGAGGGGGGATATGATTGAGACATACAAAATAATGCAGGGTATGAGTAAAGTGGATAGAGGGAAGCTCTTCTCCCTCTCCCAAAATACCAGAACTAGGGGACATACACTCAAATTGAGGGCTGGGAGAGTAAAAACTGACAAAAGAAAATATTTTTTCACCCAGCGTGTTGTAAGTCTATGGAATTCCCTGCCACACAATGTGGTGATGGCATCTGACCTGGATGTCTTCAAAAGGGGATTGGACAGATTCCTGGAGGAAAAGTCCATCACAGGTTACAACCCATGATGGAGATGTGTAATCTCCAGGCTTTAAACCAGGGTACTTCGAGGGCCAGATGCAGAAGAGTGGTATCAGGAGACAGATATCTAGTCTCATGCACTCCCAAACACATCTGGTGGGGCCGCTGTGAGATACAGGAAGCTGGACTAGATGGGCCTTTTGCCTGATCCAGCATGGCCTCTTCTTATGTTCTTATGTTCTTATAAACGTCTTAAGAGTAAGAGCTGTTCAACGATGGAATAGTCTACCATAGAAAGATTTTGTTCGGGTGAGGGGTACTTCTGCAAAGATTTAACAGCTGTTTTTCAGCGATGCTGCAGCTGTATCCTATATCACAGGTACGGATGGGCATGAAATGGAAAAATAACATTTCATTTCATTTTGTTTCATTTCATGCCCACCCGTGTTTCACTTTGTTTCATTTCTTACATTTAAAAAAAATTGTACAAAACGAAATGAAACAAAACAAAAATGCCTCCCCTAGAGGCACGAGATTTGGTGCCCAGGAGCCATTTTTAAAGGGGTCCAGCTGAGATGTCATTGGCTGTACCCCTACAAAACTGGCCCAGTCACCACCTCAGTTTTCAACTGGACCATTTTTAAAGGAGTACAGCCAATGGCAGCTCGGCTGGACCCCTTTAAAAATGGCCCAGTTGCCAGCGTGGGGCTCCCGTGATGGTGACTTGGCCATGTTCAGAGTGATCCAGCTGAGCTGTCATCAGCTGGACCCCTTTAAAAATGGCCCAGTCAGCACCACTGGGATCCCTGTTGGCAACTGGGCCATTTTTAAAGGGGTGCAGCCAATGACAGCTTGGCTAGACGCTCTGAAAATGGCTCCCTGGCACCACGTCTGGTGCCTCTAGAATGCCGCCTCCCAGCTGAGAGAAGGCAGGAAGACGGGGATGAGAGGAGGAGGCGGGGAGCGCCGGAGCAACTGCAGGGACCCACTTCCTCTGCTTCCCTCCCCTAGGCTCCAGCAGCAGTGGCAGTGGCAGGTCATTGCGAGCCCGGCAGGTAAGGAATGCCTTTTACAGATGGAATGAAACAGTTCATTTCAATAGGAAAAAAAGTTTTATTTCGTCTGTAACAAAATGCTGCTTCCTCATTTCATTTCGTTTCATTTCCTAACGAAACGACAAAAAAGCATTTTGTTTTTCTTTTCACGACCATCCCTAATCACAGGTTCTGGAGTCTAAGGTTTTTGGCCAGATGGCCTCTATGAATCCTTCCAACTCACTAATAGATCAACTAATTCTTGGTTAATTCTTGAGATATTTTGTGAACTGTGCCAACAATCTGGGATTTTGGTTTGTGATTGGCCAAAAAATAACCCAACCAAGTTGTGACCTACACGATGAAGACCACATCTGTTGCCTTGGATTGCCTTCCTTGCCCATTGGAAGCTTTTATTTTTTGCATTGGGAATAAAATAGAACAGAATCATAGAATCAAAGAGTTGGAAGGGGTCTATAAAGCCATTGGGTCCAACCGTCTGCTCAATGCTGGAATCTAAATCAAAGTAGATCTGACAAATGATTGTTCATTCTTCTCTTGAATCTCTCCAGCAATGGAGCACCTCCTAAGGCAGGGGTGCCCAAACTTTTTGTAAGGAGGGCCAGATTTGGTGGCTGAGAATGTGTCAGGGGCCGGTTGCTCCCCAACCCTGCCACCCCACTGCAAGCCCCACCCACTGACCCATAAGCCCCACCCTCTGACCCCATGCAACCCCAATTGCAGGAAGGAAGGCAGGGACCAAGGGAGGGAGGGAGGGAGGTGGAAACCAAGAGAGGAAGGAAGGAAGGTGGGGACCAAAGGAAGCACAGGGAGCTGTGGCCACTGCAGGGGAATGTGTGGATGAAGGACGGGGAGGGAGGGGCGGGCCAGCCAGCCGCGGGCCACTCAGAATGCCCTGACAGGCTGGATTTGGTCCCCGGGTGGGACTTTGGGCAGGCTTGTCCTAAGGTAATAGTTCCTCAATATGCTCCCTGATTTTCAACAAAAACCTGGTTTCCTGTAAGTTGAGACCATTATTACATGTCTGATACTCTGGGATGATTGAGAACAGATACTGCCCTTCCTCTGCATGACAAACATTCAAGAATTTGAGAAGTGCTATCCTGTTTGGCAGAGTTTGCCTTCCGTCAGATATCAGGATAATTGAAATCTCCCACTACTACTACGGCTTGTATCTTTGAAATTCTTGCTATTTGTTTCTTTATTGATTTATTCACAAAACAAACATGATTGCTTGGACACATTTTGCGTGAGTTAACACATAGCTGGGGAAAAGGAAGGTTATCTGGGCATCTGTGTATTGATCAAAACTTACAAAACACTAAATTAGTCTCTTTCTTTAGTACGCATAGACTCATGGAAAATATTTTCCTTCATTCCACAGTAAGGTAGAACTCATTCTTGACTTAAGAAATTGAATATTTTTAAAACCCGGGATCTCAGAAGCTGGAAGGCAGCTGAGCCACTTCAAATTAGTGTGGGGGAAAGCTCTTTGGAAGAGAGATAAGCAGAGAAGGAGGACTTAAGCCTTTATAAGAACATAAGAACATAAGAAGAACCATGCTGGATCAGGCCAAAGGCCCATCTAGTCCAGCTTCCTGTATCTCACAGTGGCCCCACCAAACGCATCTGGGAGTGCACAAGACTGGATATCTGTTTCCTGATACCACTCCCTTGCATCTGGCCCTTGAAGTATCCCGGTTTTAAGCCTGGAGATTACACATCTCCATCATTGTTTGTAACCTGCAATGGACTTCTTCTGCAGGAATCTGTTCAATCCCCTTTTGAAGGCATCCAGGCCAGATGCCATCACCACATCCTATGGCAGGGAGTTCCACAGATTAACAACACGGTGGGTAAAAAAATATTTTCTTTTGTCTGTTCTCACTCTCCCAGCCCTCAATTTGAGTGGATGTCCCCTAGTTCTGGTGTTTCGTAAGAGGGAGTAGAGCATCCCTCTCTCCACTTTACTCATGCTCTGCATTATTTTGTATGTCTCAACCATATCCCGCCTCAGGTGCCTTTTTTCCAGACTAAAGATCCCCAAATACTGTAGCCTTTCCTCATAAGGGAGGTCCCCCAGCCCAGTAATCATTTTAGTCACTTTCCTTTGCACCTAATACTGTTTTATATTATTTTTATTTATTTATTTAGAGTATTTTTACCCCATCTTTCTCCTTGGAAAAGGACCCAAGGTGGCTTACAGTAATGAGGACATTACCACAGTCCAGTACAGTTAAGACATATTCAAGTGTGAGAACACAAAATTGAGGGACATCTTACAGCATTAAAAGATAACATTAAAGCTACAAGAGAACGTGAGCAGTTAAAAAGAAGAGATTACATTCTGTGTAATCATGTATGGTAGACCATCCAAAAGTGAATGGAGACTAACATTGAAAGTATAGTGCCAAAGCAATCACATAAGAGAGATATAAGCACAAAGTTATATGTGGTTATCTTATAAACACAAAGTCTGAGTAATCATGTATGATAGATTCATATAAAGACACATAATAGGTAGCAATCTTGTATTCCTCCTGCTGTTATATATTTTTTCAAGCATGACAAAAATACATCCGGATGTCCTGGCTAGTAAAAGGCAAGGGAAATGCAGAACAGAAAAGCATAATGATGGCATAATGATTAAGGACTTTTCTTTCCCCTTGTTTCTCCCCTCAAAATAGCCTCCTAGTTTTTAAAATCAGGAATAAGAAGTATTTTCTATTTTTCCACAGGCTTCATTCCCTCTGGCTAAATTTCTGTCAGGCTCTGCAAGCAATTGGAGGAGGGCTAGCTTGGACTGGTTGGTCTCCCTTCCTTCCCTCCTATCCTTAAAAAGAATTGGCCAACTATGTGAAATTTTATTTATTTATTTATTTATTTTCATATTTGTATACCGCACCTATTTCCCGAATGGGAACTCAGGGCGGTTTACACAGGGTTAAAAAAGATAAAAAACAGAAAAACAGCACCCAAGATGCTTGCGGACCAATATGGCAGGGGCAGATTAAAGAAAAAAAGTTCTTTCCATGAATGTGAGCTTGAAAGAAAAATCAGAGGTGGGGGACTGCAAATGGACAGATGTTCTCACCCTCACTGAGAGCATTGAGTGATTAGTTCTCTCCCTGACCCGCAAGGTCCCCAAGGGTTGGTTCCTTCACTTTGTCACCCCAAGGAGGGAAGCCCATAAGTAGAGATGGGCACAATTTTTGAATTTCATTTTTCGTTTTTCATTTCATTACATAATGAAACAAACAACAATCTTATTTTTAAAAAATGAAACAAAGCAAAACAAAAATTTTCAGTTCACACTCTTCTGTTCTTTGTTCTGTCTTTGAGCCACCACCACATGCATATGTGGCTAAAGACATTTAAACAACCCACACTCCCCTCAATTAGGTGCATTGGGGGAGAAGTGGTGGGTTGTTTAGCCACCGAGGCAAGTGCTTGCCTCAGTGGCTAAAGACATTTAATTGGCCCATGTTGTGGGAGAAGTGGTAGGCTTTTTAAAAAGTGTTCGCAGTTTGTCTTCCCAGCTGCAGAAAGGAGGGTGAGCAGGCCCTGCAGGAGGCCTGGGCACCCCGAGGCCACTGCCGAAGACAGGGGGGTGAGCGAGCCCTGCAAAGACCTTGCCGCTCCACCACTGCGGGCACAGAGAGGAGGGCGAGCGGGCCCTAGGGGAGGCCTTGCTGCCCCGCTGCCACCATGGCCCTTACCAGAGAGTAGAGGGCAAGATCAGGCCCAGCAGGCCTGCCTAGGCTTGTCACTGCCACCACTGGAACCACTACCACTGCCAGACGCCAAACGGTAACAAAGCATTTCGTTACCTTTTTATTTCATACAATTTTTTGTAAATATTCAGATGAAACAAAATGCAGGGGAACAAAATGGAATGAAATGAAACACCGTTTTTATATTTCATGCCCTCTCTACCCGTAATTCATTTACAAGAGGTAGGACCTTCTATGCAGTGGCACCCACATGGTGAAACCGGCTCCTGGAGAAGCTGTGCCTGGCGCCCTTACTTTTAACATTCAGGAGCTGGCTAAAAACATGGGTTTCCAGGGAGGCCTTCCACGCTGACATAAAATGATTATATGCTTTTTTCCTGCTATTATTGGGGATGGGGAGTGTCCAGCATTATTTTACGCTATTAATTGTTTAATCTGTTAATTGTTAATCTGAGAATTGTTTTAATTTGTTCTTGTTTTACTTATGTTTTTGTATATGCTTATGTATATGTATATGCTTGCACAACCACCCAAAATCGCACCCAGCACTAATGGGAAAGGAAAGGAATAATTTAAACAACAACGAAGCAAACTAGGACTTCAACATCTAAACAATATGTGACCATGTTGAATTTTAGCAACTGAGAATCTATTTAACTAA
This sequence comes from Phrynocephalus versicolor, assembly GCA_023846285.1. Lineage (NCBI taxonomy): Eukaryota > Metazoa > Chordata > Lepidosauria > Squamata > Agamidae > Phrynocephalus > Phrynocephalus versicolor. Next base: position 55,850,133 of record JAHTLZ010000379.1, on the reverse strand, counting down.
GAATGATTTTCCTCCTAGCAGAGTGTTTGTCCTTGTTCGCAATGGTGTCCATGAACCACTGTTGCCAATGTGATCTGCAAATAGGTCTGTGTTTTCCCAAATTCTGGTCAAGAAGTCCTTGTCTTCATCTGGGAACAATGCAAAGCATAATTTCCCAGCCAGTCATTTGTGAACATAATAGTGATTTATGGGAGGACCTCTGCCAGTATAAACCATTTTGCTGTGGGTACTCTTGCAACATATTTGATGGTTGTGGCTACAGAGGAGCTAGGCCTTCAAAGGCTAGATTCATCAATCAGGCCCTTTGCACTTTGCCTAGGCAAATGTGGATGGATTTACCAGCCTGTTTATGATATTCCTACCTTGGAAATCTCTGCACTTGATTTAAAAGCAAACCCCAACTAGTCATTAATGCTGAACTTCCAAATAAATGTGGGTCAAGGGCAAAATAATGCCTCCATGTTTTATCTCTTCAGGAGATTTAATTGATGGCAAGTTTAGAGTTAAAAATAATGCCTCTGTTATGACTCAAAAAGTCTCTTACATAATTGTTTTTCCAAAGCTTTTCATTGCTCGGCTAATAATTACAGCCATAATTAGATATTAACAGTTCCCAGATCATTAAAAAACACGAAGCTGTTCCAGAAAGGGATGTAAACAAAACAAATGGAACAGTCAGGAAATTGTACTGTACAGGAAAGGCATCTGATTTGAGCTATGTTTGGATGGGTAGTCCTCTTGGCAGGACAAGATTCAAATGAATGGAAAATGTTGAGCTAATGAAATAATTCATCCTACATTTCCCATGATCATTGACATAGGCTGTGGTGTTTGGGAGAGGCAGTCTACTTCTTTTAGATCAAGCATATCTAAGGTCGGCCCCGGGGGCCAAATGCAACCCATTTTCCAATTTCAAGTAGCCCCACCGGCTCAGCCTGTCACGCATCCCTGCCAGCTGTCCCCTCCCCGTACTGGATGGAGGCGTTAGCTTGCAGTTTTACGGTTTCCCTGCCCTCCCTGCCTCTGTCCACCACCACCCCCAGCCACCTGCCCAGCCTACCCGCTCCTAGTTCCATTGCTACAGCTTCCTCCTCGCCTCCTTGCATGTTATAGAGACTTGTCCAAAGTCCAGCCCGGGTGCCAAATGCGGCTGAATGGTTGGCCTGCACACATTTTTACCTTGCCAAATCAGGCCCTTCTTGCAAAAAGTTTGGACACCCCTGTTTTAGATCATGAAGTGCCACCTCATAAACTTAGATTTTTTTTTCTAAATTCATTTTGATGCCTATTACCGATGATTTTGTTTTTTTACCTATTTTCCCCTCTCTTAATTTCTGTCTTGATTCTTTGATAGACTGTTGTATTGTATTTTAATTGGCTGCTTCAACCCTTGTTGTTAACCGCCCGAAGTTCCCTGGGAAGACGGGTGGTATATAAATAAATAAAATAAATAAATAATAATAAATTAGACATGGATCAAAGGACATAAAGCACAAGCCTTCTCTGTTGCTGCTCCCAGACTTTGGAACTCCTTCCCACAAGAGGCCTGACTGGCCCCATCTTTACTGTTCCTTGGTAAGCAGATGAAGACTTTTCTTCTCATGCAAACTTTCCTTGAGTGGCAGGCTACCAGGATGTCATTTTTTAAAAAAAAACATAGACTGTTGTACTTGACCGCTTTGAATGTGTTTTGGTGTTGGTTATGTTTTGTTTTGTATGAGATTTGGTGACCCATTTTAGTATTTGTATGCTCAGTGTTGTTAGCTTTTTATAATGTCTTTTAATAATGTAAGCCACTTTTGGGGGGGGGGGTTTAAAATAAAGGGAGAGTAAAAATGTTTTAAAGAAAATAAATAATTCTAAATAGGTATAGAGTTGCTACGTTAATACCCATATGATTTAATAATGATTGTGTCAAGTCAAGTCATTTCTGATTTACATGACCTTTTTCAGTGTTTTCTGGATAGAGAATACACGGAGGCATTTCATCTTTCTTTTCTTATGGAGGTGCCGTGGAACTGTGCAGTTTGCCCATGACGTGTCTCCCAAGAACCACAGTGGGGAATCAAACTCCCAACCTCTGACTCCACAGCTATATTCCTAAACCACTGGACTATCCATCCAGCCATATGGTTTAGGAGTGAATATTTGAAATACATTCCTGCCCAATATAAGAGGATGTCATATTGAAGAGGGAACACATTTTTTTCCATGGCTTCAAAGACTAGGACTTGGGGCAATGGTTTCAAACTACAGGAAAAGAGATTCAATGTAAACATTAAGAAGAACTTCATGATGGTTATTGCTGTCCGGCAGTGGAATATGCTGCCACAAATAAGGGTGGTGGAGTCTCCTTCTTTGGAGGTTTTTAAGCAGAGGCTGGATGGGCATGTGTCAGGAGTCCTGTGATGGGGGTTCCTGCATGGCAGGGGGTTGTACTGGATGGCCCTTGAGGTCTCTTCCAACTCTATGATTCTGTGATTCTTACAAATGCAATAGTGAATTACTGAGCAAACCTAAAATGACTTCAGTATCCTTTTTCTGGAGTTTCAAATGAATATGAAACTAATTTGCACAAACTCAGTCTCTACAAGATGCTTCTGATATTTTCAGTAGCCTTCATCACAGTGTTGTATTATACAAATTCACAGCTGATGAACTTATATAATGCAAACACTTAATAGGTATGCAAATGGTGTTTTACAAAGTGTAAGCAGCCATGTCTGTTAATAAATTAACAGATTAGTAAAGCTAATTTTTTTTTAAATCAAACTGATTGAAATTACAATTTAAATCATGATTCAAAATAAAAAAAATTACATTGTCAAAAATCCAATTTTTTAAAAAAAATGTTTTTAAGCAGAGGCTGTCGGAAATACTGTGATGGGGGTTCCTGCGTGGCAGGGGGTTGGACTGGATGGCCCTTGAGGTCTCTTCCAACTCAATGATTTTATGATTCTATGAGATCTATCTTCTATAAAGACCTACTTGGGCATTATCAAATTAGCATTTGGTTGGAACAGGCTGTTTCCTGTATCTGCAGCAGACGTTGGCATTCCCTGCCTGGCATCACAGTTCATCTTGCTCCCTTCCAACTTTGTTTTTTATTCACCACACAAAGGCCTGGCTACCTAAGAAAAGCGTAGAGTCTTCAAGAGCAGGACTTCCATGCCTGCCGCTATGAAGCCCTGCTTTGTTTTGGATATTTCTTCCTCTTCTTGTTTTCAGTTGCCTTTTCCTACCTTTTTGTGTTTGTGTTTGTGATTTTGTTTTAAATTTCACTGTAAATAATTATTAGGAAGAAGAGCATCGGCAGTAGTTTTAATTGCTTTTTGTGTCTGTGCGCAAGGGGCCTTGGATAGCTTTTTTCCATTTCTCCAAGTCTGGTAATTTTATATAGACATTAGGTAATGTTAATTGCATATTATGTAGATATGCATAGTAATAAAACTGCACAATATGCAAATTGGTTTTCTACCAAAATGTTTCAGTCCTAACACTGATCTGAGAGGGCAGGGTAATGTAAAGTTAGTGTGATGAATAAGAAGAAGGAAGATCTCATAAATTCTTGCTTAATCACTCACAAAGCATTTTGTTTGCAACTTCATATGCTGTTTGTAGTTTGTGTGGTTGTGAGATACTTTTCTGGGCTGGAGGGTTGTCTATCTGTCCAGCCCTAACAAATAATTCCTTCCAGCCTTTAATTTGAATAGTGTTCCCATTCCTCTCTTTCCTTGGTTGGGAGCAGTTGTTTTGTTTGTTGTTGATCAGTTCAGTTGGTTGCTAAGTATGTATACAGTAAAGAAAGCAGCGTACACTAGTCTGCAATTCAAGCAACTATAAGTAAAGAAATGTTTTCATTTGTGTACATCCTCATATTTGAATGAGTGTCCTTTGTCCTTCAAATGGAGGTGCACTGCATTCAAAGATGAGTATGTACGCATATTAGAGAAGAGAAGATAGGTAGTTCGAGAGAGGGGTCAGGGAAGCCATTCATGCAAGTGTTGAAAACCCCTCTCTCAACAGAGGTGGGGGGCTCAGGCACAGTCTATCTGCTACCTATCCAGCAGTGATTTCAACAAACACCAGACAAATCAAAAATACTTCACACCTCCACCACCAGGCCATAGCTAACGGCCCATACTTAATGGGTTTCAACACCTTAGGCCATTGTCCACCTGATGGCCTATTGATCCACCTAACGAGCCTATTCAGGCCATTGTTCTTCTTATGAGCCCATTTTAGTCCAGGGTGACATGAGGTCAAAGTGAACTATAAAATGGAGGACTCGCAACTAGCTTCCCTCAGACTGACAAAGCTGTTTGGCTGAGCAGCAAAACGTTTCAGTCTCTCAAGTTGCAATGACTCAACTTCCAGAAAAAACTCACCTGGATGACTGAAAATCTTCACAGACACATCTCAGGGTAAGTATCGCTGGATGACAAAATAGCTTGAGTTTCTCAGGAGTAGTGGCTTTAAAATCTGGACACACCTTTCTTTTCCCTTTCCAAAGTGCATATGATCAGTGGACGTATTTGGGGCACATGTTTATTTAAGAATTAGTGCAGGAAGTCTACATTGTCTCTCTTACCCTCTCATGCACATACATGCATGTGTTGACACTAACATACACTGTATTGCACATCCCACACACCCCAGAGTAAAACCAATGAAAAAGGTTTTTCCCCCCAAAACATATGTGAATCTTGAACAAGCAGAAGAGAATGCCAGTACCTCAGTATAATGTAGAAAGAAGGAACTATCTGTCTCTTAAGAGGGATGGAGCCCTAGGAAAGTCTCGTAGGTCCCCATCCCATGGAGGACTGGGTTATTTGAAAGTCACTTAATAGGCTATAGAGTGGAGCTGGCAGAATCAAAATGAGAGACAGGACAGGCTTCTTGAATGAGCAGTGCAAAGAAATAGAGGAAAACAATAGAAAAGGAAAAACCAGAGATCTGTACAAGAAAAGTGGAGATTAGGGATGGGCACCAAATGAAAAACAAAAAGCTGTTTTGTCATTTTGTTCGCATTTCTAACTAAACAAAATGAATCACAGGGGAAAGAAACACAGTAAAATGAAACACAAAATTTCTGTTTCATGCCCATCCCTATTGGAGATATTAAAGGGGCATTTCGGGCAAAGATGGATATGATGAAGGGGAAAAAATGGTAGCAACTGAACAGAAGCAAAAGACATCAAGAAGAGATGGCAAGAATACACAGAGGAATTATACCAGAAAGATCAGGATGTCCCTGATAACCAAGATAGTGTAGTTGCTAACCTCGACATCCTGGAAAGTGAATTCAAGTGGGCCTTAGAAAGCACTGCAAACAACAAGGCCAGTGGAGGTGATGTCATTACAGTTGAACTATTTAAAATCTTAAAAGAGGATGCTGTAAAGGTGCTACATGCAATAAGGCAGCAAACTTGGAAAACTCAGCAGTGGTCAGAGGACTGGAAAAGATCGGTCTACATCCCAATCCCAAAGAAGGGCAATGCCAAAGAATGCTCCAACTGTCATAAAATTGCACTCATTTCACACTATAGCAAGGTTATGCTCAAAATGCTACAAGTCAGGCTTAAGTAGTATGTGGACAGAGAACTCTCAGAAATGCAAGCTGGATTTCGAAGGGGCAGAGGAAATAGAGATCAAATTTCCAACATGCGCTGGATTGTGGAGAATGCTAGAAAGTTTCTGAAAAACATCTACTTCTGCATCATTGACTATGCCAAAGCCTTAGAATCACAGAATCATAGAATCATAGAGTTGGAAGAGACCTCAAGGGCCATCCAGTCCAACCCCCTGTATGGGCCACAACAAACTATAGCAAGTTCTTAAAGGAATGGGAGTGCCTGACCACCTTATCTGTCTCCTAAGAAATCTATATGTGGGACAAGCAGAAATAGTCGGAACTGGATATGGAACAACTAACTAGTTTAAAATTGGGAAAGGAGTACAACAAGGTTGTATACTGTCACCTATTTAACTTATATGCAGAGTACATCATGCAAAAGGCAGGTCTGGATGAATCACAAACCAGAATTAAGATTGCCGGAAGAAATATCAACAACCTCAGAAACGCAGATGATACTATTCTGATAGCACAAAGTGAGGAGGAATTAAAGAACCTCTTAATGAGGGTGAAAGAGGAGAGTGAAAAAAATGGACTGAAGCTCAAAATAAAAAAACAAAGATCATGGCCACTGGTCCTATCACCTCTGGCAAACAGAAGGGGAAGAAATGGAGGCAATGAAAGAGTTTTTCTTGGGCTCCTTGATCACTGCAGATGGTGACTGCAGCAACATAATTAAAAGACGCCTGCTTCTTGGGAGGAAAGTGATGTCAAACCTAGGCAGGTTTGACATCACTTTCATCTGATTAAAAAGCAGAGACTTCACTTTGTCAACAAAGGTCCAGTTGGTCAAAGCTATGGTTTTTCCAGTAGTGATGTATGGAATAGAGATGGGCACAAAATGAATTTTTTTGATTTGTTATTCGTTATTCATTTCATTATGTAATGAAACAAATAATGACCCTAGGGGCAAGTTTAACACAAACCGAACCGAACCGAGAAAAATTGGTTTGTTTAGGTTCGTTTCGTTAATGGGGGGCAGAGATGTCTCCTACCTGGTGCTGGTCCAGAGGTCCTTTCGTGCCGAGCTGCACGGAGGGAGCATGCATCTCGTCAGTGCCATCAAGGGACATGGCAGGCTCGAGCCTCAGCCGAGCCCCTGGTGATGGCCCGGCAGGGTCCCCCTTTTTACTTCTTTCGTTTTTTAAAAAACCCTTAAAATTGTCTGTCTTCTGATTTACCTACGGTTTAGGGGGAGTTTGTGAAGCAGGGCGGGTCCCAGCCCTCCTGGCGTTGAGACCCATTGATGTCACACACCCCTTGCACCTTCCTCCCGCGGCCCATTATCTCAGGCTGATTGGGAGGAGAGATAAGAAGCAGGCCACGCTTAGGTGGCTGGAGCAGTGCAGCTTCGAAGCCGCCCCCCTTGCGCCTCCCTCCTGTGGCCCGTTATTGTGGGGCCAGTTGGGAGGGGAGATAAGAAGAAGACCACGCTTAGGTGGCCAGAGCAGCACGGCTTCAAAGCCCCCCCCCTTGTGCCTCCCTCCTGCGGCCCGTTATCACAGTGCGATCAGGAGGGGAGATAAGGAGGCCGCACTTAGGTGGCCAGTGTTGCATCACTCTGACGCTGCTTCCCCTCTTTATTCCTCCCATGGCCTGTTTGTAGGCACCCCCAGCTCGGACCAGGCTCCAGGGGCCGTGCGGTGGGCACTGGGGAAAAAAGCGAGTAAAAATGAATAACGAATTAACCAACCAACCAAATGAATTTTTTGAAAAAATCATAAAAAACGAAACAAAGCAAAACGAAGCCTGAAACGAAACAAAATGAAACACCATTTTTTCAGTTCGTGCCCATCTCTAGTATGGAAGTGAGAGCTGGACCATAAAGAAGGCTGCATCTCTATGGTCATCATAGTGAGTGGTTACTGTCTAGCTGCATCTCTATGGTTATCGTGGTAGGCGGTTACTCTCTAGGCCATTTCTCAGCTCTATGGTCTCCAATCGGGCCGCTCTCTCTCTCCATCTATTATTATATGGAACAAATCAATCATGCAAGGTAATTATTAAAAAATAGCCTGGCTAGGAAGGGTCCGTGACATTTGCAGCTGGAGCTAGGACCTGCACTGGATCTGGAGGCATCTGCAAGGGCTGGAGGCTTCCCAGCATGGAGACCCAGGCAGGGAGGCTTGTCTTTGCACTTTACTCTCTAGCCATGCCTCTCCGGGCCTCCCAAGTGCACCATGGCTGGAGAGTAAACTGGGTTGGAGATGGACCAGGACCGCAGTACGTATGTGTGAATATTTTTTTTCCACACATACATACCTCTAAAAACTAGGTGCATCATATGGTCTTATGGTGCAAAAATACGGTAATTACAAACTATGTACTATTTTTTCATAATATGTAAAATCAGCTGCCAGTGACAGCCATCTCTGCCAATTTGGGTTGGCAAATGGAATGAGAAAATGCTACCCTTTCTGTAGTCTCTGCACATGCCTAGTTAGAACTAATTAATGTCTTTCTGCCATTCAGTTTGTGCAGCTTTGGATTCCCTTATGCAACCCAGTGGTTCCTGTTAGCAGTTCAGTAAGTTAATTGAAAAAGTGTTGCACTGCCAAATGGGATTGGGGGGTTGTTGTTGTTTTAAGAAAAATATGTATTTAAATTTTTCAAATGAATGTTGACATTTATTTAGAAACTGAAGTTGGCAGCTAACAGAAGGTTCACCGCTTATATTAACTGAGCCATAACCCCTATTATTCCCTCCTTTTTCTTTTGACAAGAACGCTAACAAAAATGACAGCTTTGCTGAGGGTTTTCTTTAAAAAATCTTTTTTCCCCTCCACACATGATGGCTGAGGCCAAAGTTCAAATAAGGATAATAGGCACAGGGGTATAGGGGAACCAGGTCTCAGAAGAGCATTCACACATCTGTTTTCTTTTGGCCTCTGTACATGGGGTTGCAGATGCGTTTCAGTCACCACAGACATGTGCACATACTCATGTGTACACGCACAGACACACACACACACACACACACACACACACACAATGCACAGAGAGATGGATGGAGACACATGAGCACACCAAAACATGCTGTATTTTGACTGCCATTGAAGAAACACAATTTAGAAGACTGGAAAAGGCACCCAACTCTGGTTCTACTGCGGCCGCCTAAAGGTCTCCTTTTGAAACCGGAGCCAACCACTGTTGGGAGTCTGGCCATTGAGGCTACAAACTGGCTTTACCACTGACTGGTGGGCAGATGAATGTGAGAGATGCAGCAGGACGAACAGAACTACAAGAAAGGGGGGGTAATGTTACCTGCAGTGCCAACAACTCTGCTTGCTCTGCATAGGAACAACAGAAATGGAGGTGCTTTGACAGAAAGCAGGGATTGAAGGCCAAACACAACAACCCTCTGGAACAAATTTAGCCAGTCCCTTACCTTGGACTGGGCTCACGCAGGACTATACTCCAATGAGGAAGAAGCCTCCAATGTCATCTTTCCTTCTTCCTGGCACTGGCCAATCAGACAGGCGGGATGATGCATTTCCCTGCACAGCTCCTGATTGGCCAGTGCCAGGGAGAAGGATAGGTGACACTGAAGGCTTATTCCTAATTGGAGTTTAGCTCCATGCGAGCCCAGAGCAAGGTAAGGGATTGGCTGAATTCATTCCGGAGGGTTGGTCCAGTTCCAAACACCAGCTGAGCTCCCGCATTTTGTTTTGGAACCAGACCACTTCCGAAACGCAACATCCATGCCTACTGGAGATATTTCAACCTCGTATGTTGCCTTTAGTGGGTTTGGCTAGGAGGTGGGCTGGTCTAGGAAGACTGTCAAGCAACCCAGCAGCAATCAGTTATTAACCTCTGCCTCTGATTTCAAACAGAGATGCCTCTCTGCTAAGAGTCTTTCCCCCTCTCTTTTAATCTGCTGACAATTAGACAGTTTAATTTTGTAAATGTAGTCTCCCGGAGTCTGCCAGAAGCTGGCTGTGAGTCTTGTGAGGCCTGATTTTTAAAACCTCTGAACCGAAATCGATTCAAATTGCCAATGACTACAGCCTTACAGACCATATTCAGTCAACCACTCAACCACTACACAATACTGGCATATTGTGCTGGTTCATTTTTTTCCCATTGAACCAGTGTTCAGGGGTTCCCAGACCAACTTCCTCTGATGGGCGTAGACAACCACTGAAGCAGTGGTTTGCACCCATCTCTAGGCATAACATGTGCCAACATAGCCTCAGGCTCATTGTTGTCATGGAAACTCAGCAGGCCAGACTAGAAGGACTTAGCCGCGCAAACATTCTTATTGGGGGCCATATGGCTCCACTGGGGGACCCAGGCACTTTTGAAGGGACCATAGATCAGAAGCAACTCTTCACATACCACTTTGTAAAATTTGTTATGTGGCCAAAAAGAGGTTGAGAACGTCTGACCTAATCATTTTGTAATTTCTTCATTTTATATAAGTTGGACCACTTATATAGCTAAAAGAAGTTATTAATGCAGGCTTGTTTGTTGTCACCAATAAATACAGTGGACCCTCGTATAACAAACAGTTTGTATAACATAAAATCTGTACAACATAAGAAATTCTGGAGATAGGGGAAATTTGCTTAACAGAATTGCCTATGGGGCGAATCCGTACAACATAAAAATGGTCGTGATTAGGGATTACTCTTCTTTCAATGCATCCCTATGGGAAATTTGTATAAAGGAAAATTTGCTTAGCATAATTTCATTTGTAACGAAGTAATTCCTTTATACAAGGTACCACTGTACTTCACTTTGTACATTAAAACAATTAGATGTTTTCCATCTGTTAATTGTGGATGGTGCAAGGATAGATTTAGGCCGTTACTTCACGAGGCTCCTGGCTTCGGAGCGTCATTGCCTTCGATCTGAATTCGAAGGCGATCACGTGGTCTCCCTTCGCCCCCACCCCCTTTCCTATGTACTCACGCGGGCAGCTTTTCCGTTCGAATCTAGAATGACCTCACGAGCTCCATTCGCATCCAACCACTCATGTTCTTTGCCCGTTTCCCGCGATCTCCGCTTTTTTAAAAAAAAAAGGAAACGGTGTATCGATGCATCGATGCTTGGCTGTCAGTTACGGCGAAGCGCTGTAAATGTGTGACTCTTTGCTTCATAATTATTACTTATATTATAATTTCCATTGGGGGGGCTCCTACAACTGCTGTTCCCCATCATGGTCACTAGGTGGGCTATCGCACAACGATTGTACTTCTTCGTTCAAAGGTCCTCCAGGACACTGGAGTAACCCCCTCCTTACTCCCTAGAGTAGACACCAAGCCTCTTCCGCCTTCTTTCTGCCATTCTCCCGGTACCATGCCTCCATCGCGTTCTTCTGCCCGCCTGCAGAAACTCCATAGGTATACTCCATACATTATTGCTGTGTTGCACAATGTCAACTCTTTGTTGAGCACTGTAGCTTTGTTACTTCTGAGAAAGGGAAGACGCGTTTTTCGACGCAGAGTGCTATTTGGCGAGGCGTTGAGGGCATGCAACGCTTTGATATGGGTTACTTCGGCTTGGATGAGAAGCTCGCCTCGAGAGAAGCTTTTCTGGTGTTACCCAGGACGTTCTCAGTGGTTTCACGACACGGTGCTTCAGCTTTGGGACGATCGCCAGTGGTTACAAAACTTCCGTATGACTAGAAGAACACTTTTTTGGGTGGCAGACAAGCTGCGTCCGTTTCTGATGCGCAGGGACACAGTTATGCGCTCAGCTGTCCCAGTGGAAGAGAGAGTGGCAATCGGCGTGTATTTTTTGGCAAGCCGTTCTTGCTACAGAACCATCGCTCTAGTATTCCAGAAAGGAAGCTCAACTGTTGCAAGCATTGCAATCGAGGTTTGCCTTGCAATGGAACACGTTCTTCTTAAGGAAGAGGTCCGCCTGCCTGACTTCAATAAGGTAACCTGCTTTCGGTCATCCCAGTCTTTACTTGTGTTCTGAACCAGCGCCTTTACGGTTTAGGAAATTAATGATTCTTAATTTTTTTTCTCTGTTTCTACAGATGACATCATCTATGAAAATCTTCGGGTTCCCACATGCTATAGGTTGTATCGACGGAACGCACATTCCGATAAGCCCCCCGAAATTGCAGGGGCCTGCTTACTTTAACAGGAAATCATTTCATTCTGTATTGCTTCAGGCTGCTTGCGACGGAGAGGGAATTTTTTTCTCTATGTTGACTGGTCATTCAGGTGTTAATCATGATGCCCATGTGTTCAGATCATCTATGCTTTTTAGTCGGATGGAGGAAGGAACCCTAATACCTGGCAGTCCTATGTTCCACTATGCAGGGGTGTCAATACCTCCCATTATATTAGGGGATGGTGCCTATCCATTGTGTAAGTGGCTAATGAAGCCCTTTGCTGTTACTAGAAATGACAGGGAGCGCCACTTCAATAAGGTTTTTAATCGCTCAAGATGCGTCGTGGAGAGAGCATTTGGGCGCTTGAAGGCCAGATTCAGACGTCTGTCTGTTAGGATTGAGGCTCACATAGAGAACGTTAATTCAATTATTGCCTCTGCTGTGATTCTACACAATATATGTGAACGAGAAAACCATGACATACTTGATGATGAACAACATTCCATACCCCCACCTGAACCACAGGAGGAGTGTGAAATAAATGACTACCACAGATCTGGAACTGCACGTGCAGAGGCTGAGGCGGTTCGTAATGCTATTGCGGAGTACCTGTTTACCCATGTGAAGTGACATGGGCGCAAAATAATAAGTTCATGTACTCTACCTCACTATTTTATGTTACACTTTCATTTGCAGTAGAATTGTGAGGCTTTACATTATTGGTTACTCCTGTAAAATTCCTTCCGTTAATAAATGTTTCTATTTGATTTGCAGTACTTTCCTTTAACTTAAGTGCGAAACACCAGTAGGTTTGGCAAACTACTACACCGGCTATGCAAAAAGAATGCCTGACAGGGGTATTTGCTTCAAGGTTACACAATAATCAGTAATAAACCTAGCAAAAAAACCAAGGCACTGGACCAAATTGATAGCAGTTTCTGAACGCATAACATCGAAAAACAAATAATGCCTTGACTAAGGGTTCATCTGCCCTGTTGTATGTCACTTTAGAAAACATGCCTTTCAGAGAGGCCCCCCTTATGAGAAAACATTCCGATGTTTTATTCTTGTAACACCTCCCTCTTCATATGCAGAGTACGGCTGCCAGAGTAAACTTAAGAAGGAAGTATCACATTACAGTTCCCACTGCAAGCATTTTATGGCCTAATGGCTCTGAAGGAAAGCCAAAAATAAACTGTTTGTGTTGCCTTTAGCCAGCTAGGGAAAGTAATCGCATATTTTTTATCCATTGATGTTAGCTTCTGAGGAATAAATCAGTTTATAATGCATTACAATGAATTCCTTGGTTTTACAGTGTATTTTTCTTTACACTTACCGCACAATACTATTAATTGCTTTGGGTTAACAGAACACAGTGTCAATAGCATACTTTGCATTAATACATTATTTCGGTACTCATTCCTAGACCAACATGATACCAAGACTGGAAAGATGTGAAACTTTTCTTGCTGTGCTATGGCAAGTAAACCAGCAAATAACAAACTTACTTCCATTGAGTCAGCAGTACTTTGCATAGGCAAAACGAAAGTTAATGAAACATTTCGGCACCACATCCTAGCCAGCTGAGACACAGGACAGGGTGGCCCTTTGTAATCAATCACCCATCCCCCTTCCCAAATTGAGATCACCTTTCTGTTGAAATGCTAATAAAGGGAGCCAAAAGGTGCAAGGGAAGGAAGTTAGCACTCAGGCAACTGAGTGCAGTTGCTGGTGTCCTTTCAAACAGAAGGATTTCCCTAGAAAAATAATTTAACAAGGCAGCTATAGGGATGGATTCTGAGGACAACTCAGAGAATTGCACAGCCAGTTCTGTTCATTCCAAAATTAAGAGAGGGGTTATTTGGGGAAACGAGGAGACTGCAGCCTTAATTAAGGTTTGGGGTGAGGCGGAGATAAAATATGCTTTGTCTTCCCTCAAAAGGAATATTGAAATCTATGAGGTGATTTCAAAAGAATTGCGAAAGATTGGATTTTTTAGAACTGGAACGGAATGTAGAACTAAATGCAAATCGCTTCGAAAACTGTACAAACAGGCTGTACTTCAAAACAGTACTTCTGGAGCTGGGCGTGCAAAATTTATTTGGTACGAAGAAATGGCAAACATTTTTCGAACAGACACCTCAATTCACCCATTGCGGACAACCGAGAGCGAGTCCAGCGGGAGCACTGGTAAGTATTGACTAAGTTCCATTTTATATATACCGAAAAATACGTCACGTTCCCTGTATTTCACAGAGAAATATTATGTTACTAATAGTAACTCTATTAATATACCCAAGTACAGTTACTTGGTTTCAGAACACGTTGAGTGTTTCGATAAAACGAAACACCGAGGGAACGGGAATACTTGTTAATCTTTCGAATATATTGAGGGATGACTTTAATTTCCCTATTATATATTGATTTCGTTGTTGGATAAACAAACATTGAAAAACTGCATCGATGTACCGGTATTTCTTTATTATTACGGAGATTACATATGTAATTAAAAGTATCCGATTTGTAATGCTACACCTTAGTACAGACATTTGTTTTCAGAACTCGTTGTGTCCTTCGATAAACCGAAGCAACTAGGGAACGGGATGACTTGTAAATCTCTCAGATTTATGGACGGATGCGTTTAATTTCCCTCTCATAAATTTATTTCGGATTTTGATTTACAAACATTGAAAAAGTGCATCGATGTATCGGTATTTCTTTATTATTAAAGAGATTACATATGTAATTAAAAGTATCCGAATTGTAATTTACTTATGATACATTGTATCTCCACATCCCAGAGATATTCGATGGATCGAAAAACGACCGAGATAAAAGCAGGAAGTAAAGTAGACATATTTATCTTTATTATAAATGAAGTTTGCTTTGTTGTAAGATTATGAATCCATTTTGAAGTATACCGGATCTAAAATTTCCTTGATTCGGGCAAAAAATAAGTAGGGGCGGGACATGCCTCAGAAGTACCCAATCATGTTACCTTAACAATTATGTGCTCCGGAAACTAAAAGACTGCTTCCTGTGCGTTGCATTATGGTGTGTGTATCACTCCTGCCCTCTACGTCTTCAGGTTCCCTTATTTCTTTTGGTAAACCAAAAAAGGGAGCAACAGTTCAGGGAAGCAAACCAGGGGAAAAAATTATGCAGGACCACAAGAAAAGACCAATGACTAGTACTCAGAAACAGGGAGCAGTAGAACCACATTTCCCTGTGTCACCGTATTTGATTGTAAAGCAGGAAAGTGGTAGTGAAAACATTGTGCCCAGAAAATTAACCACACCAAAAAGAAGACGTATCAAGAAGAAAATATTTTCACCCTAGTTGCTTACTTATTCTATTTTGAGTAAATATGTGAACATGCCAAGGTTGGGAGTAGGGACAGAACACCCAGGCCATGATTTTTAATGGGAAAATTGCTGAAGTGCTTCACATTTGAAGCAAATTCAGTTACAATTAAAAGCAATAACTGCAGGAAAACACTAATCTACCTCTGTAAGGCATGATTTTCAAGGAAATTTAAATTCACTGTGTATTCTCCCCCTCAACTTATCCATAATGAACTAACCCAGAGTACATAAGAAACAGAAACTTTGATGATTTTTTTAAAAAACTGTTTTATTTCTATCAACTGAATAGGCAAAGTATAGGTTTGTGCACTTTTATGTTATTTTGAGTACTATAAAGTAAGATTTATGATAGGAGGAGCTGCACTCTACTAGTTCTAACAATGAATGCTGCTCTCCTGTGCAGGTAACACTGGCCTGTGGTCTTTTACAAGACAACAAGACTAATACTTTAACAGCACATAAAAGCTGTAAAGTACTTTTTAGGCAGTGGCTATTAGAAGAAATAATGTACATTGCTAATAAGATTGCTCAACAGATTAATATATTCATTCCAACTATAACCTAAGAGACTAGGATTCTCAGTGGTTTTCTGTGTCCAGGTTAAAGGAATTACGTGTGAGGCTTCATATTCTTCGGCCTCATACATACAGAAACCTTTTTTAAAAAATACAACTAGAACAGCATGTTAATTGCTTCAATTAGTACCGTATCATGTCTTAAAATTGCTCAAAGTGCACAAAGTAGAACACCAGAAAACTAAAAGTATTCAGCCCTTATATTTTCTTAGGAGATTATTTATAAATAAAACTTGTAAATATTGCTAACACAGTAACATTAAGGCACAAAAGGATAACCCCAGGGAACGTTGCTGGGTACAACATCAGTCCTTTAACACGTGAGTCAATGGAATATTTTGGCACAGGAGAACCAGTGTTCATCCCCTAAATTGTCCAAGAACCCCAAAAAAAGGCTTCATCGCCTTCGGCGTCTTCTCCTGGCTGGAGGTGCTCCTCTGTTTCCTGCAAGCACGATTTCTTCAAGAGCAGCTATCCTCTCTATTGCCTCTTGAAGAGCAGCAACCCAGTTCTGATGTTCTGCGCGGGTCACTGGTTGCTGCATAATGTCCAGCGGTTGATCCTCTTGTAGTTCTGAAAAGAAGAAAAAGATATTTATCTTTTGTAAATTAACGGTCTATTATGTGTACACACCTTAGTGAGGCCCACAAATGACTTTTACACACCTTCATTCTCAACCTGCTGTTCCTGAACGTTGCCTGGAACATTCGCCAATCCCTGTTCTTCGTGACCTGCACCTTGATTTGCTTCCCCTTGACCCTCATGGACCACTGGTGGTTGGAAATCATGGGCCATTGCCTGTTCCTCGTCCTCATCTGTGTCATTGGCCTGCTGCTCCAAATCTTCCCTTCTGTTTGGGTGCCTTGGAGGCCTTAGAGCACCACCCCTGTTGCCATGCCTCCTTCCTGGTCCAGCTCCTATTGAGACATAAGTGGGAAATAGTTTTATATTTCTATTGTTCACTGCAACTCTAAGATGTCCTTGTCAGAAGTTTTATTTCTATATATCTGTTCTAAAGCTTTGTTGTTTCTCCTTTTTATCCAGGATATTTACTAGAGGGTAACAGTTTTAAAGGGAATGTTTTTAAATGTCACTTCAGCTATTTATTGGGAGCAGACCATCTTTTAATATTTTAGCCTGCTTTGCCGTTTGCTGATCTAGAGTTTCAGCATAATTACATCAAATCTAGACTTTAAACCAAATTATATTGGCCCTTAATACTTCTCAGATTACACTTTTAGATATTTAAACATGTCATACGTAATTCAAAAGTAGTAACGTTTTTAAAAGAAAGTTTGTATAACTTACCCAAAGGAAAAAGATGTTGAGGGTCAGGCCTTCCAGCTTGATTCCACAATTCCAATAATTGAGGCCAAAAAGCTGTTTGCTGTTCCTCTGCTGCATTCTCTCCAAAATAAAACAATGCCCTATTGAAATTTTGTCTAATAGTTTTAAATTTAGATCTAATTTGGTTGGCATTCCGGGCATAGTTTAGCCTTGCCAGTTCTCTAGCAGCCTGTCTGAAAGCCTGCTGGTTTCCTCTTTGGTGGAGATGAAACAGAACTGGGCCCATTTCATTGTCAATAAAGAAATCCAGCAGACTGGACACCTCCGCCTCCGTCCAGAACCGGCCCCTCCCTCCCTCCATCTCCAAAGAAAAGGCCTGGTTATCTTCTGACAAGAAAAATAATTTTTTCCCTGCACAACTGCTCTCTAAGTAACTCCTAACTCTCCACGAGTGGCTGGGAAAAGTTGAGGGGTTCTTATAAGGTTTGTCCTAGGGATCCTGCACATTTCTCTGGAAAATGAAACTAATTTTAACCAATAGGATTAAGGGTCACCGTAGAGTTCACTTGCCAGGTGCCTAGCAGTATGTTTATCTGGCCCTTTACATTGGTAACTTAAATTACTGCAATAATGTACCTGGGGTTGTGATTTAAAAATATGCATTTGTCCTATTGCAAGGAATATTAGTAGATTTTACAATGCTTTTGTTTAAGAATACTTTTATTTAGCAGGAACAGTTAACTGTGCTATTTTGCAGAGCTCATGCAAAACACCTACAAATTGATCAGTTCAACCCAGCAACGTTGGTTGAAGGTCAGGAATGGAAACATTTTCTAGCTAGTGCTAAGAGTTGGCCATTGTTCCTGGAGGAAAATGGGTGGAGTTTGTAATTGGCAGGCTCCAAGAAGGCCAGCACCTGCCTGCAGATAGCGAGGCTCTTTTGTTCGGAGCCTGATGGCCAGAGAAAGGTGAAAAGTTCATGGCTCAGGACTGACCATAACGAACAATCTTGGAATGTACCACTTCTAATGTTGATCACTATTGGGGATGTTTATTTGTTGTTATAGTTCGTTGTTACAGTTATATTTTGTGTTATTGCATTAAATGGTTATCACAATAAAGTTACAACATTCATGAATCGATAAGCACATGGAGTGTTTGTTTGAAAAGTTTTATCAGTAGCTGCTGTTATAATCAGCACTATGGAATATTCCTGATCTGCTGAAAGGGAAGCATACTCATATCAGCTTTTCGATACAGCGGTTTCAAAATGTCCGCATAAAAAATGATTAGCTGTACCGAACCAGGACATTAGTATAACCTTTGAGTTCTACAACTACAATAGTGTTTTAAAATATTATTTTGCCCTAAAGAATGGGGGGAGATCCAGCAATGGTTTTCCTATGGCCAATGCTATTAATTCTTCGTCTGCAGGGAGGATGGGGCAGTTTGTATTTTTGGCAGTGAACCCATATCCGCGCTGCCCGT
>JAHTLZ010000379.1:55808746-55826117 GCA_023846285.1 Phrynocephalus versicolor | reverse complement strand
ATCTAATTATCTCTTTTTCATCTCCAGTTCTGCTACCCTCAATGCACCGAGGGCGGACGTCTCTTAACAAAAAACCCTGTACGACCTGTGGGAGCTCTCTACTTGAACTAAAACCCTGGGAAAATCAGGGTTTAAGTTTGCATGGAGTTTGCATGTGTTAGAGTCAATGGAAATGAGAATGGCGGTCAGAACTAGAGTGTTCCCCCTGAAGAAACAGCCAATTGCTGCGCTCAGTCTAGTTTCGATTTCGCGGTCGTGGTCGCGTTAGGAAGGCAGGGAGGGAATTGATTATTTGATTCAATTGAATTTTTAGGAAAAAATAATAATTTCTTTCATTCCCTGTGGGGAATAGCAACGCAGAGTTTATTCTCTTTTCCTGTAGTTTGAAACCATTGCCCCGAGTCCTTGTTTCAGATAGCAAATTGCCTCAAGAACGAATTAAATTTGTTATCCGAGGTACCACTGTAATAGGAAATAGCTTTTTTTTTATTCCTGCATTTTGGAGGAGGATTTCCTTTTTTTATTTGCTTATATTTGCTTCAAGGGGGAGGGAAGTTTTGAGTGGGAGCGGGAGGGGAGGGGAGGTGCTGCGGATTTATTTTGAAAATATATATTATTTATATACTACCATTTTTTTTTCTATCCCAATTCCCAACCAAGTTCATTTACTTGGCCAAGATCCTTTTACCCTGCCTGCAGCTCTGCTGCTGTGGGGATTGGGAAGGGAATAGCAAGCAAGCAACCCTACCCTAGTAGCAGTTTATAACTTTTATCTAAAAATATAATACTACCATTTATTTTCTATTTTCTAAAGTTCATTTGCTTGGTGGCAAGTGGCAAGCAACAGCCAAGGTCCTTTCATACCCTGCCACTGGGGGAATAACAGTTAATTATTCCTTAATCCTTTTTATTCTCCTGCTCCTCCTGCTTCTGAGGATTTCTTGATAGTGCTTAAAAGGGGAGGTTGGAGGCTGTGGATTAAATTATTTTAAAAATATACAGTATTACAGACAGAGTTCCCCATCGCCAACCAGTGCACTCAAACACATTTATTGGCAACAAGCCAAGGGCACCCACCTCTATAGAATATTTTACAATTACATTTTACTTACTTACTCTTTCACTTGTCCTTTACTGGTGTACTCTGTGCCAGCTTGGCACAATACTGTACCAACTTAGTGGGTCAACACCTCATTCATTTATTTGCAGTCAGGCACTCAAACAAACATATTTGTTGAAGGGCACCCACCTCTATAGAATATTTTACAATTACATCTTAGAAGCACTTACAGTTCACTTAGTTACTTGCCCTGTGCTGTGTGAAAGTATTGGCACACCCCTTCTACTAGCTTTGTTGTTTTGTTGTGTGAGTATACTATCAGTAGACCCCAGATTTGGGGAGGAACGGAATGTCTGTTTCTCCTGCTGCCTCTGAGAGAGGTGGAGGGGAGATGGGATGGATTCAAAACCAAACAACAAAAAAGTATAACAGGCACGGCAGCCAGACCAAGTAGGGTGGCTGGCCAGTTCAGCATCAGCAGACCAAGAGAAAAAAAAATGCATTCTTTCTGCCCCACTTTGTTTGCTTATAGGATGCACTAGTCTTGTTGTGCAGCAAGTCCATCACCCAGGCCAGTTTAAACTGTTTTTCACCTGCTCTGCGTCATTTGCGGGACCCGCGCCTGCGCGCCGCCTGCCTGCGTGCTGGCCGCCCGCCCCTCCCCCCTGCCGCTGCCGCCGCCCACCCATGAACCCCCGCCACCGCCGCCCGCCCTACGCCCGCCCCTCCCCGCCCCCACAAAAACACCGAGCACCGACTGGGAGTCTCGGTCGGGACCGGGATGTCAAATAGTGCGAAATCGCAGAAGAAACGACAAATGAAAAAACGAAAAACGAAATGACAAATTATTTCAAATTTTCGCAAAAAACGGAAACGAGCCGAAACGGACCTGCCCCCGAAAAACGACAACTCGGGGGGGGGAAATTTCCTAGTCGTGCCCATCTCTACCAGGAACTGTGAAATCTACGGTGAGGCCCCATCTGGAGTATTGTGTACACTTCTGGTCACCATTCCTCCAGAAGCATATTATGGAAATGGAAAAGGTGCAGAGAAGGCAACCAGAATAATTAGGGGACTGGAACACCTTCCTTACCATCTGAGGCTTCAATGGCTGGGCCTCTTCACTCTTGAATGATGGCACCTAAGAGGTAACCTTATTGAAGTTTAAAAAATCATACACAGTGTAGACAAAGTAGATAAGGTAAAACTGTTTTTGCTCTATCACACAACACTAGAACTAGGGGGCACTCCATGAAACTTTTGGGTGCTAGATCTCAAACAAATAAGAGAAAGGACTTTTTCACCCAGAGGATCACTGGCCTTGACAGCTTTATGAAAGGATTAGATAAGTTCATGGAGAACAAGGGTATCAATGGCGATCATTATGGATGCCTAAGGACACCCTCTGGGTTGGAGAGAGAGGCAGGGTATCTCTCAATGCCATTTGCAGGGAATCTTAAGCAGATGAAGACATCTGCTTGGGAATACTCTGAAGCAAACGGTGAGCCACTGTTTGAGACAGAATGCTGGACTGGATGGGCTGTGGGCTGTCCCAGCAAGGCTGCTCTTATGTTCTTAACTAGGCCTTCTTAATAGTGGCCACTGGCCATGAATTTTGGAACTTTGTGCCTGTTGATATTACATCTCTCTCTTTGTCCTTCAGGAAACAGTACCATTCAAAGAGATGTTCAGGAACATTTTCTGTTTGTGGGGCGACATAATTTAATTTGATTTAGCTGGCTGAGTGAAAGCGTTATGTTTATGCTTTTTTGTTATTGATAGGCTTGAGATGGTAAGTATGGGTTTGACTTTTGTAAACTATCCAGAATAGTGGCTTACCACTAGATAGGCAGTATATATATTCTAAGACACTGTAGGTCTCCCTTTTGCAATTATGTGCCCATCTCTAGTCTTAAAATATGAAGAAGAAGAAGAAACTAAGGGCTCTGGCAGTTTCTTTCAACAGGTTAGCTGGGCAGGACAAAAGGGTTGATTCAAATGAAATAATTGATTTATACTTTGTGTACAGACCCCTTCATCTTAGGTACAAAGGCCAGAATCCCACCCAATAACCAATGCTTCAGGTGTGTGTGTGTGTGTGTGTGTGTGTGTGTGTGTGTGTGTGTGTGTTTCATTTATTGCTTCCTTGTGTGCAGCAAAAATGTGTCTCCATCTGTCGATAATATTGTTACCCTCCAATAAATATTAGAAATGACATAAAGAACCAGAGAGAGGAGGTGAGGAATGGAGAGGAAAGCGAAGAAAGCAACTGGGGAAAAATATGGCTGGATGCCTAGGCAAGCTCAATAATTTACTAGGAGAACAGAACAGTTAATTAGACTCTTATATCCTGCATTTCTATATCCTCTGTGCATCCAGAATTTCAATGAGAATCTGAGCAAACAAGACAAAAAAATTCTGTTATTGATCAGCTAAAGCAGATGGATGGATGGATGGATGGATGGATGGATGCGCGCGCACACACACACACACACACACTCAAACACTTTAATAGTGATTCCTCAAATGCAACACCTCCCTTTGGATACAAGAAAGAAGATGCAATTATTAAGAAAACCCAAGTAAAAATTCAGCTAAGGAAAGTGAAGAACATTCCATGGAGTTACAAACCATCTAAACTCTGGGGGCCCTCAGAATTTACTTTCAGATATAAAAGAGAACCAGAGTGATGTATGAGACCCTGTTTGCTGTAGTAGGTAAGTGATTGACTAGAACTCAGGAGAACTGGGTTTAAATCTCTGTTCAGTGCTAGGGTCTCTATAAGCCACGTGTTATTGTTTTAGAGGAGTTTTTAGAGGAGTAGTGGAAACTGTGTAGCCACATGAAGCCCACTAAGCCTCCAGAGCAGCCCCAATTCACTTTAGGCCCCTGAGCCCCCCACATGTGTAAAAAGGTGAAACTTTGTGTGTTTAGAGTGTCACAGTAATTAAGAGGGGGAGTAAGAAAATGTGGCCTCAAAATGAAGGTGCTTTAAAAACTGAGGCTTGAACAATAGTTTAGTATAACCAGCTGATTCAGCTCATTGTACTATAGCAATCCTGACAGTCGAATAAAACATATTCGACTGTTCAATTAATTGATTAATTAATTATATTTTTTTATCCTGCCTCTTTTCTTTACAAAAGACTCGAGGCAGCAATGTGTAAATATGTAGGCTGATTTTGCAGGTCCTATAGCTACAATTAGACATGGGCACGACTTGGCGAAATTCTCATTTCCGTTTCCGTTCCTCGTTTCCGTTACTCAACGGAAACGGTAATGATAATTAAGCCGTCAGAACTCGAACTCGAACTGATAAAAGAAAAATTGGGTCTGATTTGTCGTTGTCGTTCATGGCATCGCGGCGATCGCGCGATGCCAAGCGGCACAGAAAAAAAGTTTTAAAAAAACCCCGATTCCCGGCCAAAAAAACAGGCGAAATTATGCCTGCCTGAGTGAGGGCACTTACCAGAGGGGTGGTTTCTGGGGGGGGTCCCCGGCCTCCCCCCCTCTCCTGTCCTGGGCTGCTCTGGTGGGGGGCATCCTCGTCGTCTCGCCATGCCATGCGGTGCGGGGGGGATCCAAAATGGCGACAGCAATTTTTTTTTTTGAAATCGTGCTCCAAAAACCCACCAAAGTACCACACAGAAAAATGCGAAAATTAGGTATTTTAACTGCCTGAATTTCTACAGTAGCAGCAGTGGGTTTTTCTTGCAACAAAACGTCTCCATTGATTTTATTTTATTTTATTTTATTTTTATTTTTATTTTTTTACACCTGCGCACATGCAATGATGGGCTGGCCATGGGATGGGACCATGCGAATTTTTGGAGCCATTCCACCAATCGCATGGCCACTTGGCCAGGTTTTGACTGAGACTTCTGGGATGTGCCAGAGAGGGCATAAAAAGCCCACCAACCCTAAGTCTAAGCCTAACCCTAACCCTAACCCATACGCCAGTACACTGTCCTTCTTAGTGGGTCAGAGGCACCCAGAGGTGCACCCCACTAACTCACCCTAACCTTACCCATAACCCTAAGCCTAGCCCTTGCCCTAACCCCAACCCTAAGACAGATCTGTACTCGCATTGCACTATACGCAAGTACACTTCCCTTCTTAGTGAGCCATAGGGCGCCCAGCAGAGAGGCAATCCTCTCTCACATCGCTCACCAGCCCAAAGTTCCAAAACCTGTACACCAGTATGCTCTCCTTCTTAGTGAGTCAGAGTAGAGGCACCCAAAAGAGAGGTGCCTCTGCCAGTGCCACTTGGTACGCAATGGCTACACGGTCATGTACCCTTCCTTTTCCCTTTGTAGTGGGCCAGAGGAGGCATCCACCCCAGAGAGGTGCCTCCAGGAGCCCGCTAAATGCCTTCCCTTCGTAGCGGGCCAGAGGAGGCACCCACCCCAGAGAGGTGCCTCCAGGAGCCCGCTACCCTACCCCCCTAAACCAGTACTAACGACAGACGACAAACAAAATGACAAATTTTTGAAAAATTTCGCGACAAACGGAAACGAGCCGAAACGGGCCGGCTTCGACACAGGACAACTCAAAATGTCATTTTTCCTGGTCGTGCCCATCTCTAGCTACAATAGTATACTCGGGACCCGGTCAGGGATGTGAATGTCACTCAGCCTCTGGGGAACAGTGACCATGCTGCAATCTCCTTTGCCGTGCATGTTGGAGGAAGAGTGTCAAGCAAATCAGACATGAAAAACCCATGATTTCCGAAGGGCAAACTTCCCTCAGATGAGGAAACTAGTTAGAAAGAAATTGAAGGGGAAGGTTAAAAGAATCCAGTCTCTTCAGAGTGCATGGAGCCTGTTGAGACGTACAAAATAATGCAGGGCATGAGTCAAGTGGATAGAGGAAAGCTCTTCTCCCTCTCACAAAATACCAGAACTAGGGGACATACACTCAAAATGAGGGCTGGGAGAGTAAGAACAGACAAAAGAAAATATTTTTTCACCCAGCGCATTGTTAGTCTGTGGAACTTCCTGCCACAGGAGGTGTTGATGGCATCTGGCCTGGATGCCTTCAAAAGGGGATTGGACAGATTCCTGAAGGAAAAGTCCATCACAGGTTACAAACCATGATGGAGATATGTAATCTCCAGGCTTAAAACTGGGGTACTTCAAGGGCCAGATGCAGGGGAGTGCTATCAGGAGACAGATATCTAGTCTCATGCGCTCCCAAATGCCTCTGGTGGGGCCACTGTGAGATACAGGAAGCTGGACTAGATGGGCCGTTGGCCTGATCCAGCATGGCTCTTCTTATGTTCTTATGTTAATAGTCTGTCAATCCAGGAATTGGCGTAACAGTACCATGGTATTACAGTATCCTGTTGTGCCAAATGCTTTATGCTACTGAGCCTTAGGTCATCCAAGCTTTGCAAAAACTCTCCCAAGGATGACTGGCATTAATTGCCAAACCAGAGGTTTGTGAATCAATAGATCTCTGCATTTGCTTTTAAAACCCAAAGCAGAGTTGAAGTCTTTACATTTTTATTTTTGGTGAGAGGGTATTAAAATTGGCAGTGGCTGGATAGCTCAGTGGTTTAGGCTGCAGAGCCAGAAGTTGGGAGTTTGATTTTCCCACTGTGCTTCCAGGGAGAAGAGCCACCCTATGTGGCCTTGGGCAAACTGCATGGTCCCGTGGTGTCCCCAGAAGAAGGGAACAGTAAACCACATCTGAGTACTGTCTACATAGAAATACCCAAAAAGGATCGTGATGGGGGTTCTTGCATGGCAGGGGGTTGGACTAGATGTCCCTTCTGGTCTCTTCCAACTCTATGATTCTATGATTCTATGACCACCATAAGAAAGAACTGACGACTCCACATGATTGATATTATGAGCCATATCAGCAGCTTTGGCTGTAGGACTTCAAAAGTTATGAATAATTTTCTTGACAGAAGCCTCAGTTCATGCCAGAATGAACCAGGAATGAGCTCCTGAGCCTGTTTTCTCTGTGGATTTTGAGGAGCTATATGGAGAAGTAGCTGCCTAGATGCTCTAAGCACATCCGATCTTACCTGATTTCAGAAGCTAAGCAGGGTCGGTCCTGGTTAGTACTTGGATGGGCGACCACCAGGGAACACCAAGTACTGTAGGCGCCCGGAGTAGGAACTGGCAAACCACTCCAGTATTCCTGCCAAGAAAACTCCATGGACATGGGGTCACGAAGAGTCGGTCATGACTGCAACCACACACACACACACACACACACACACACACACACATACAGGGAGAGGGAGAGGGAGAGGGAGATAAGTGGATTGTTCTCCACAAAACTTCACAATTATATGAATATATTAGGTTTAAAAGTGTCAAAGTACCCTGGTTTTGGAATTGTAAATTGGATACTGTTGTGTCCCTTACAAAACTGCAAAGAGCAGAATGTTACCCCAAATGATTTCTACCATTTATTTACTTAAATAAATGTACAAATACATATATAAGTATTTTCCAGGTAATTTAAATCAAATTTATAACTAAAACAGCAAGAGAGCATGATTTGAATCAGGCACAATAAATAATTACCATAAATTATTTATTCCATAAAGAGAACAAATCAGTCTTGAAAGCCTGGAAGCAGAGATACAATAAAGTAGAAATTAACAGAATTTCAGATCCATTTTAGCAAATGCAAATTCATCACATGTTTGTCTGCAGCAGCATTGCGTCTCTGCAGAGCCAGGAAAAACATACAATCTCACCTTAATATCCCTGTGTTCCATAGCTCTGACACTGTGACAAGCTGTAAATAAGGTTCGGTATTTATATGCGTTTTCAGCTGCGCTCTTCTTCAACCCTCCTATTTAATTTCCATTCTCCTGATTGAATGAAATGCAAGTGAAACATGTCATATCTCAAACACAGACACATTGGCAGTGGATCGAGCGTGCCAGCAGTAGGCACCACAACTGCAATCAAAGCCCTCCTGAAGGGATGGGAGGTCAGTAAAGGCCAGCTTTGATGGCTGATGGGAAATGGTGATCAATCAGTTTTTATGCACACGCTTGCACACACACACACACACACACACACACACAGAGAGAGGTTTGCTGGGATTTCCTGGTGAAATATTACTTTTGCTTTTAACTTCCACCAGACCAAAGCAAAATTGGCTTATTCTCTACCATGACAATTACTTGGGACTGCACCTACCTATCTACAGTATATACTGTATTTCTTTTAGAGATGCTTCCAGAAATTTCTTCCGCCAAATCATTTTTCAAACTATTTTATCTTGCTTCCAAAAATCAATCAATCAATTAAGAATTCTCTTTTTCTATTTAGTTATTTCTGATTTTTTTCCACATAGAGTTATACATGCAAATTTTGTGCAATTTTCAGTTCTGCAGAACCCTAACCAGGATGGGTTACCGGCACTTTGACCCAAGGTGCCTAGCCTTAGAGGAAATGAATATATGGTAGGAGAAGGTCATAAACCTGCCTGTCCTGAGCATGCAGATGAATGTGTATGATATCTGATACACATATTTGTATGATATCTGAACAAATATGATATCTGATTTTAGTCAAAAGACTGAGAAGCAAAAGGCCACCATCAGCATGCGCGTGTGCACACACACACACTCCGAGCTCTGGGGCTCTATGAATCATTGAGGGTGCTTTTACGCGACCTCTAAAATCTGCTGGCAACTTAAATCCAGACCAGAGATCATTGGGTTTTGTCTTGCTTCCTGTGTTCCCACCCTTCTGCACTCCATTGCTCCTATCTGTGGTGAGGGGAGGGAGAAAAGAATGCAGGCTCACCACCGCTCACCTCCATCTGCGTTGGAGCAGTCCCGTACGGATTCCAGGCTGCTAAAGGGGTGGCGGGGACAACAAAACAAACAGAAGGCGAGGAGAGCCTGACATCCACAACTTCAAAATCCGCATTGGAAGATTTTTTTACCTCCGTAGACCAGGTACTTGTAAAATGTGCTGGGGCACGCTTAGGTGGGTGTGGTTGTACTTAATTTTTTTTAAAGTCCGCAGCTGGTGGGGAAACAATTTTAAGCTCCGCATCTGGGAGCCCTTTGCCTCGGATTTTAGGGGTCGTGTAAATGCAGCCTGAGTCTACCCCCTGACAAGTAGGCCCAGTAGGGAATCGAACTTACAAACTGCCTAAACCACTGAGCTATCCAGCAGCCATTCCTCCCTAGTCAGAAAGAAACACAAAAGAGGCAACACAATGCAGAAGCAATATAACTGTTGCATGTTCAGAACCAAGCATTCCTTCTGTTCCTTCCCCCTCTCTCCACATGTGTCAAGTGTCACATGACCAGTGTTTAACCAATAGGACAAAGAAGCCCCCAGGGCTAACATTTATGATTATTTTTCTGTCCATTCCTTTTGTCTGGTGTCTGCAAGTTGATTCATGGCAACCAGAATTCTTTTATTGTGAGATTTCAAAAACATAAAAATAAAAAATGGAAGCCTTGCTACCAACTTTCCTCAGATGTATGAATCTACAGAGATGAGTAATTAAACGTTTCAATCTCACAAGAAAAGAAGTCCAGCTGCCATGATTCAACTTCTGGATATTTTCACCTGGATGGCTAAAAATCTTCACAGACTTTATTTGATGGTTTCTTTTCTTCGTCACACTAACATATGCACATAGGGCTAGTGCG
Source organism: Phrynocephalus versicolor (assembly GCA_023846285.1). Classification (NCBI taxonomy): domain Eukaryota; kingdom Metazoa; phylum Chordata; class Lepidosauria; order Squamata; family Agamidae; genus Phrynocephalus; species Phrynocephalus versicolor. Next base: position 55,816,413 of record JAHTLZ010000379.1, on the reverse strand, counting down.
TTGGGTTGGCACTGGAGGGTAGCTGCTAAGGACCCATGCAGCATTTTATTTACATGCAAGTACATGTGTATTTTCCACCTTTTCACATTACTTCCAGCACAGTCACAACAATGGAAGTACTTCCTTCAGTTTTTTATTAGCCAACATATGATTGAGACGTACAAAATAATGCAGGGCATGAGTCAAGTGGATAGAGGGATGCTCTTCTCCCTCTCACAAAATACCAGAACTAGGGGACATACAGTCAAATTGAGGCTGGGAGAGTAAGAACAGACAAAAGAAAATATTTTTTTCATCCAGCGCATTGTTAGTCTGTGGAACTCCCTGCCACAGGAGGTGGTGATGGCATCTGGCCTGGATGCCTTCAAAAGGGGATTGCACAGATTCCTGGAGGAAAAGTCCATCACAGGTTACAAACCAGGATGGAGATGTGTAACCTCCAGGCTTAAAACCGGGGTACTCAAGGACTAGATGCAGGGAAGTGGTATGAAGAGACAGATATCTAGTCTCGTGCGCTCCCAGATGCATCTGGTGGGGCCACTGTGAGATACACGAAGCTGGACTGGTTGGGCCCTTGGCCTGATCCAGCATGGCTCTTCTTATGGTCTTATGGTCTTATGTAACATTTGGGATGTCATTTGTTGCCATCTTACCTATAGTTTGTTGGGAGATGTCAGCTTCAAACTATAGTTTAAGATTAAGCTATCCTGATTACGTCACATAAACTATAATGCCGAAAAGTCGAATTTTGGGCTGTATCTCTGCATCAACATACTCATTTCCTGGCTTGGGTTATAGTCCCAAAACACAATCTTTCAAACTCTGAGAATGTCAATAGTTTCTTGATTTGGAAGTAACACTAAACTGTGATTAACCTAAAATGGAAATATTTTATTTATTTATTGGATTTTTATACCACCCATCTGGCAGTGAGGCTACTTTGGGGCAGTTAACAACAATTAGTAAATACAATACAGTGCAAAATAAACACAAATAATTCATACAATAAAATAAAAACATTTAAAAGTATAAATATAATAAAAATAAAATTAGAAGTAGAAATACCTAGCATTTACTCTAAAGGAGGACAGGGTTGGAAGTATGTGTTCAATATGGATAGAACTTTCATATTTCTTGGATGTCAGGAAGCAGAATTCACCAGGAATTCTCCCAGCCAGAATTCTGGAAGTTTTAGAAAAGAAATTTAAGTCTTCAATGGGGGAGGGGGTAGTTTTTTTTGAGAGGCACACTCGACAGAGTTTAATAAGTAGAGACCCTACCTGTCACCCAATCCTTTGCATCTGTGATAGAGTAATATCCGCACAAACCAAACTTTTTTTCCCCCTCACAGAAAAACAGTAGCTACTGGAGCCTTCACTCTCCACCTATGCTTAACTGAAATTTCCTGTAAAAAAATTAATTTCTTCGCTAAAACCCCAAAAATTCTGGTTGGAGAAATTCTTGGTAAATTCTTGGCTTTATATTCCAAAAAATACCCTTCAATATTAAAGAAGCAAGCAGAAAACCCTTGTACTAGAGATGGGCACGAAACGAAAAAAAAATTGTTTCCGTTTTCATTTTTTCATTTCGTTATGCAACGAAACGACAAACGAATTTTGTCTCTAAAATGAAACGAAACAAACAGAAACACTGGAAATTTTGTTGTGCGTTTCGTTTTCGTTACAGCAATACAAGTGATCTGCTTTAAATGCTAAAATATTCACAAAAAACTGAAATAAATGGTAATGAAATGGTAATGAAACGAATGAAAACAAAAATGAATTTTTTTGCAAAAATTCCCGAAAAACAAAAACGAAATGAAACGGACCCTCTAAACGACAAACGACAAACAAAACGCCAATTTTTTTTACTTGTGCCCATCTCTACCTTGTACTTTTGCATGGCATGCTTGTTTAGACTTTCTTGCTCAAACAAGAAATGATGCACCAGATTTCTTTTCTACTCATGCAATAGCTTCCCTTAATTTCAAATCAATACTACCTGATTTTTTTCCAAAGCTTGGCACATTTGTCTTTTGTTCCTGTGTTCAGCTGTTTAATCTTTTTCATGACAGGGAAATAAATCTGAAGGAAAAATGTACATTAAAATCAGAATGGATTATTCTAAGCAAAGTGCTGCTTTGCTGGTTGTAAATCTTTGGTTAAGTCAAGCCTGAAATATTCAAGCAAAAATTGCCCTATTAAGCATGTGTGGGGGATCGCCACAGTTTAATCATGTGTTAAATTTAGGCCTTTTATGAGCAGCAAAGCAGTACAGAAATATATCTATCAGCAAATAGATTTTACCAGGTAGGAACATGGCTAGGAATGGGGGAATGGATTCAATGTATGTAGCTGTCTTGATAGAAGTACTTTATTTTAACCTTCTGGGACTTGTTACAGGGAGAAACACATATGATGGAAGAAGTCTATCAGACTATACTAGAACTGAATGGGTCTATCAGACTATACTAGAAGTCTATCAGACTATACTAGAACTGAATGGGCAGTTACATATAATATATAATTAAATGTGTTTGCCACTGAGCAGTGCAGCAGTAACGTAGATAAAATGTCAGTATTGATATAAAGGGTTGCAGAGTTAGGCTAACAGAAAGACAGTGACAATGAATAGAGTAAAAAATCATATATATTATATACAGCAAAAATATACACAGCATAACAACCAAGCATTATATACAATATAGCAAACAGACAAACAGAGTGTGGGGTAAACTGTTCTCACCATAACAGTCCCCAAATACAAATGGCAAGCTAGTGCTATTTATACAAATCAGCACTCATAAGATCTGATGCAATCACTAATTAACAATCTGATGCAATCTGATCTAACCATTACAAATCATGATGTTACAATCAGTTCCACCTGCACTTCATCACTTAACATGCCTGTGATTACTTATCTCTAACACTTGTGGATTACCATCATGACACTGCAGAATCTAACTGCCTCCATTTTACAATTCTCTTTACACATTCTGTTAAATATACATAACATATGTTTTATCAACTTTTACATATCTTGACACCCCTCCTATATTTAACAGACTTCAACTCCTAGCCTTTTCTTAAAACATACATGTTTATCTTTACACAAAGGCTTTGTAAAAATATCAGCATAATTATCAACACTTGTACAATATTCCAATACAATCAAATGTTGTTCTATGCAGTCCTTCACATTCTGGTAACGGATCCCAATATGCTTGCTTCTGGATCCAACCTTCTGATTCTGTGTTAATTGGATACACGAAAAAGAATCATTATACACTTTGACTGGTAGTTTTACATTTACATTCACATCCTTTAACAACTGTACTACCCAGGTCAACTCACAACACAAATCACTCACAGCCCCATACTCAGCTTCTGTAGTAGAACACGAAATGTACCTTTGTCTTCGGGCCTTCCATACAATTAGTGAGTTACCTAAATATATGGCATATCCAGACATTGACCTCCTTTCTGGACTTGAACCCCAGTCAGCATCTGCATAGCTAATTACATCAAGATTATCACATATGGATATCTTCAACTTTTCATGTACTGTGCCTTTAAGGTATCTTAAAACACGCTTTATACCTCTCCAATGCTTCATCAATGGCTTTGCAGCATGTTGAGACAATATGGTGATAGTTGCTGCAATATCAGGCCTAGACCATGAACACAAATACATTAATGAGCCCAATACAGATTGGTATAGTTCAACATTTTTAAAATTCCCATCATCAGGTTCTCTGTTGAACCCTACCTCCATAGGTGTAGAGACTATGTTACAATCTCCCATCTTACACTTCTGTATTAACTGTTCTATCTTGTCACTTTGACATAGATAGAAATTACCTTCAGGATCTCTTGTGACATCTACCCCTAAATAACGTTGTATCTCACCAAGATGCTTCATTTTTACTTCTTTGCCTAATGAAGACATAAACCACTTCACATGTGAGATATCTGGCACCATTAAACATAAATCATCAACAAACACTATCAATATCAAAGAACCCTTTGTGTATAGGCAAGGATCTGCCCTACTTTGAGAAAAACCTATTTTACTCAATTTCTCATGCAGATGTTTATTCCATGCCAGTCCTGATTGCTTGAGACCATACAAGGCTTTGTTCAGCTTCAGAACAAGTTGTGGATTTTCAAATTCAAATCCAGGGATTTGTTTCATGTAGACCTCTTCCTTTAGACTTGCATTCAAATATGCTGTTTCCACATCAAAATGATGTACTTGACATTTTCTTGAAGCAGCAATTGCCAACACCATTCTAAATGTTTCAGCCTTCACTGTAGGTGCATATACATCTGTGTAATTCACATATTTCTCTTGTGAAAATCCTTGTGCCACAAGCCTTGCTTTGCAGGTAACATTATTGTCACTTGACTTCTTAATTTTATATATCCACCTGCATCCAACAGGTTTTTGTCCTTCTGGTAACATCACTGGAGTAAATACCTTATGTTCCTTCAGAGATTTATACTCCTTCTCCATGGCTGTCATCCACTGCTTCCTTTCTTCTCCAGGCATCAGCAGCACATCTTCAAAATTCTGTGGCTCATGGGATACATAATTCACAACAAACCTTTCAGGTGGCACTCCTTTGTTGGATCTTGTAGATTTTCTGATCAACACTGGCTTCTCATCTTCCACCTTTTCATCATGAAATGATGTAGACTCCCCTCCATCACTGGCAATTTCATCTTTCACTTTTCCATCATGTAATGCTGCAGACTCCCCTCCATCACTGGCAACTTCTTCAACCTCAGTGTGGGGATAAATGCTTGGCAAAAACACTTCATTATTAGCATGTAGAGCTTCCCAATTTTTCTGCTCACAGAATGTTGCAGACCTGCTTATATAAACTTTACCATGACTGTCACAAAAACGCCAGGATTTTGCTGCAGGCTGAAAACCAATAAACATAAGCTTTCTGGACTTTGGGCTATTTTTGTGTCTATACCTCTTTGGAATTAATACCCATGCTTCAGAGCCAAATGTATGGAGATATTTGATTGAAGCTTTCCTTCCATGCAGCAGAGCATATGGGATTTCATTCACGGCAGAACTCCACACCCTATTAGACACATAATTTGCATACTTCATAGCTTCAGCCCAATAACCTTTGGGAAGTTTTGCATCTGCCAACATTGCATTCATGATATTTTGAAGAATTCCATTCTTCCTCTCAGCTAATCCATGTTCAGCAGAAGCAGAGGGGTTTGTAAGTCTATGTTTCACCCCTTTCTTTTCTAAATAATCAACAAACTGCTTTGCTAAAAATTCACCACCCCTGTCACTCTGTACAGCTAAAATTTTCTGCCTGTATTGTCTTTCTGCCATCTGAAACCATTTCCTAAACATAGCACTAACTTCACTCTTGTGCTTCATTATGTATACCCAAGAATAACGTGAATAATCATCAGTTATCACTAGGCAGAACCTGGCACCACCAAAAGAATTTGCCATGGGTCCAATTACATCAATATGTACCAGCTGTAGAGGTTGATGTGACTTTCTCAAACTCTTTCTAGATATGGGAGCAGACTTCACCTTTGTGCCTTTACAAACATGGCAATCTAAAAACTTTTTACAGCTTTGCACAGACCCATGTTCCACATGCTGCAGAGTTTTCTTAATGCTTTCAAAACTTAGGTGCCCTAATCTTCTATGCATCAAATGTATGCATTTGTCATGTAGAGGCTTATTTTCAACCATGTTCAAAACTTTCTCAGAAGTGCTTATCATAAACAAATTGTTTTGGAGCCGTCCAGTTGCTATTGTTTTCCCATTTTTTACAATCTTGCAACTACTCTCAGTGAACTGTACATGAAAACCCTGTTTTACAAGCATAGGCACACTTAATAAATTATTCTTTAAAGACGGTATATACAGGACCTTATCAAATACACATTTGAGGGGCTTGAAAAAGATTGTACCTTCACCACAGACTTCTGCCTGAGTCCCGTCTGCCAAGGTCACAGTTCTAGAATTAAACAAAGTTAGTTTCTCAAACAAACATTTCTTGTTTATACAATGAATACTGGCTCCTGAATCTACAATAAATAATTCCTGTCTTGAGCACTCTTTTTCCCTGTTATCTTTAATTACAGACAGCTGGTGACCTTCACTCTTCCAGCGTGTGCCGGCATTTTTTCTCTGCCTTTGCCGCTTGTTTACCTTATCACAGAAACGAAAAACATGTTGGTCACTCCCACAATTATAACATCTTCTAACTACTTGTATTGTTTCTCCAGACACTTGAGCAGGCTTTTTATTTACTTTAGAATCAGTCCTCCTTGATTCTTCCTGCTGGAGCCTTGACTGTATGTAAGAGACAGACAATTCATCACTCTTCATAGCTTCTAATCCCATTACTAAATTGTCATATGACTCATCCAAGCTTGACAATATAACAAGGCATTTGTACTCCTCTTCATGATTTATGCCTACTTCAGACAATTGCTGAAATATACTATTTACTTTCCTTATATAATCAGAAATAGTTTCACCTGGGCTTTGCCTTGAACGGAACAATTTTCTCATCAGAGATACTTTACTTCCAGCTGTGTCTTTGATATGAGCTGCTCTGAGAAACGTCCAAGCCTCATGTGCCGTTTTTGCTTCCTTCACATAAACAAACTGTGATTCCTCCAAGGACAACATTATAACTGCCAAGGCTTTTTCATCCTTCTTCAAATCTTCCTCATCAGCTTCTTCATCAAGCTGCTTATCTACATACTGATAAAGCTCATGGAAGATCAAGAAATGCTTCATTTTCAAACACCAATGCAGGTAATTACTGTCAGACAGCTTTACAAGAGGCATTGAAGATAGATTTATACTTGCCATTATTGCTGATAGTGCCGGCTCCTTATCTGCCGTTCCTGCAACACTTTTTTCAGCTTTTTCGGCAAATATTTCTTCAGCCTCCACAGCTTTCACTCAAATCACACTCTGTTTTGCTTGGCTTGTTATTATCAGCTGCTTTTCTCCTCTGCTCACATTCCAAGCCTCTGAGAGAAATCCTTTGCAGCTCTGCTTTGTCTCCGTTCCAACTCCAACCTGTTTTCTCTGCAAAAACACAACTTTACACAGCACACACTTTATCTATACAGGTACAACAAAACCCATCAGGCTGCTGAACCAGCTGGGCCCATAACCCTGTCAACAGACTATACTAGAACTGAATGGGCAGCAACATATAATATATAATTAAATGTGTTTGCCACTGAGCAGTGCAGCAGTAACATAGATAAAATGTCAGTATTGATATAAAGGGTTGCAGAGTTAGGCTAACAGAAAGACAGTGACAATGAATAGAGTAAAAAATCATATATATTATATACAGCAAAAATATACACAGCATAACAACCAAGCATTATATACAATATAGCAAACAGACAAACAGAGTGTGGGGTAAACTGTTCTCACCATAACAGTCCCCAAATACAAATGGCAAGCTAGTGCTATTTATACAAATCAGCACTCATAAGATCTGATGCAATCACTAATTAACAATCTGATGCAATCTGATCTAACCATTACAAATCATGATGTTACAATCAGTTCCACCTGCACTTCATCACTTAACATGCCTGTGATTACTTATCTCTAACACTTGTGGATTACCATCATGACAC
>JAHTLZ010000379.1:55789190-55799800 GCA_023846285.1 Phrynocephalus versicolor | reverse complement strand
TTATTATTATTATTATTATTATTATTATTATTATTATTATTATTATTTGCAATTTTTAAAATGCAATATCTCAGAAGTGGATGGATCAAAAAATCTGAAAAAATATTAAGTATCTTGTGGTAAGGTACAAATGTACAAAAATGAACCAAATCCATGACATCCAGTTCCAAAATTGATTTTTCCTTGGTTGATTGACATGGACTGACCCAATAAATAAATAAAATACATTACAAGCTGAGCATGATCCAGCAGTGCCCTGTGGCTGCAAAAAAGGCAAATGCAATCTTAGCTGGCATCATCAGAAATATAGTCTCGGAATCCCATGAAGTACTAGTCCCCTCGTATTTGGCAATGGTTAGGCCTCACCATGAGTACTGTATCCAGTTCTGGACATCACACCTTAGGAAGGATGCTGGTAACCTGTAACAAGGATGATCAGGGGGCTGGAAACTAAGCCCTATGGTAAGCATTTGCAGAAGCTTCTCCCCCACATCCCACTCTATGCTCGCATAAAAGGCACATAGCAACCTGCCTCATATGTTTTAGGAAAGTTTCCATCCTCTTCCACTCCCAGGTCCATGACACTATCCTGGGCATTTCCAGACTCTATTAAAACATAGATACACCTACATTTTCACATATAAGGGGATGCTGATGACATGCTCCCCTCAGGATTAAATGACACTCTTCTAGTGTGACCTATTCACTCAAAGCCCATACAAGGATCATTCTGCTGCAGTGACACACACACACACACACACACACACACACACACACACACACAATCCTCACTGTCATATGGGTGGTATAAAACTCCAATAAACAAATAAATCCTAGTTATTTACAGTGAGCCTAAAGGTACTTCTGGATTGATGTCCAGAGAAACACATTCGTTATTTGGACATTAAGCACCAAAGCCGAGTGAGATCAAGGAACACTTTCTTCAAAACCTCTGCTCTTCCCAACGATCAGCCCCCATAGACTGCCCTAGAACTATGGAAGGTGAGCAAGGAGCTGTCGGTTAACTGGACAGAAACATGTGACCCTCCACCACCTGGCCAAGAACAACCTTGGTCCATAGGAAAGCATTAAACAGACTGTGTGTTGGATTTATTTTTTAATTTTATTTTATTTTAGAGTATTTTTACCCTGCCATTCTCCTCAGAAAAGGAACGAAGGTGGCTTACAGTAATGATGGATAATATACAGTTCAGTACAACTAAGAAAAGTTCAAGTATTGAGAACAGGGAAATAAGGAACATCTTACAGCATTAACAGGCAACGTTACATTAAAGCTACAAGAGAATGTGAGCAGTTAAAAGGAGAGTAAAATTCCATGTAAAGTTATGAGTGATGGAAACTAACATTTAAAACATAGTGCCAATGTAAACCCATAAGATTATACAGTGGTACCTTGTATAAAGGAATTAATTTGTTCCAAATGAAATTCAGTTAAGCAAATACAAATTTCCCATAGGAATGCATTGAAAACAGAGTAATCCCTAATTGTGACCATTTTCATGCTGTACAGATTCACCCCATAGGCAAGTCTGTTGAGCAAATTATATCTCCAGAATTTTTATGTTGTACAGATTTTATGTTATACAAGCCATTTGTTATACAATGGTCCACTGTAATTAGTTAAACGCAAAGTCTATGTGATCCTATAGATTCATATGAAAGACACATAATAGGTAGTCCATCATTCAGGGATTCAGGGAAAGCTTACCTGAAGAGAAAGGTCTTTGCCTGTTTCCTGGCCTCTAGTGGAATGGAGTTCTGGAGTCTGGTCGCCACAGCCAAGAAGGCCTTTCATGTGTTCCCACATGATGTACCTGTGAAAGTGGTGAGATGGAGAGAAAGGCCTCCCCTGATGATCTTAACACCTGAATTGGTTCATACTGTGAGATTCAATCTTTGAGGTAGCTAGGACCCAGGTCGAATAGTGCTTTATAGGTTAAGGTCAATACTTTGAATTGTGCCCGATAGCTGATTGGCAGCCAGTGGAGCTGCTTTAATAGTGGTGTAATGTGATCTCTGTATTCCACCCCAGTTAGCAATCTGGCTGCTGCATTTTGGACCAGTTGAAGTTTCTTGAGACTTTTAGTCAGTAGCCCCACATAGAGCACATTGCAGTAGTGTAACAGGGACGTCACTAGGGCATGTGTCACCATGCACAGAGCTGGTTTCTGAAGAAATGGGGGTAACTTAGGCACTAGCCTTAATTGTATATATGCTCTTCTGGCCACAGCCGTGACCTGGCTATCCAAGCTCAAGGATGAGTCCAAGAGCAGCTCTACGGACCACCCATTTCAATTTTGCCAGCTTTCCAGTAAATCAAGCAGCCAATTTGGGTCTCTTTTGAGGAAGGAGATGTTTAGGAGCTATCCAGTCAATGGTTTCGCTCATTTCCCCATTCCAGAGATCAACTAAGGATTCAATAGAATCATCCATCAGAGAGGTAGGGAACTCCCCAAGGGCAGTTAAAAATCATCTGGATTCATCAATCTTTTGGGACGTATTGCTATTGTCGGGCTTCCCCCTCTGGCCAGGCTCTGAGTTACAGTGAGTCTAAAGCAGACCATATAGTGGTCTGTCCATGACAATGGGACTACAAAAAATTCCTTTACCTTAATGTCCCCACTGTCCATATCAGGGCAGAAGACCAGGTCTAAGGTGTGGCCTGCAGGATGAGTTGGAGCAGATACCATTTGGGACAGACCCATTGTCAACATGGAGGTCACGAAGTCTTTGGACTCCCCAAACAGAGCTGCCTCAGATGGATGTTAATGTCCCCCAGAACGATGAGCCGAGGGGACTCCAACATCAGCCCTGTTATCAGTTCAGTAAGATGAGGTAGATAAGTTGTTGGGTCATGGGAAGGGTGATACACCAAGAGAATTCCTATTTTATCCCTGGCTCCTACTTTTAAGAACATACATTCAAAACCAAGAAAATTGGGGAACATGGCAAAAAAAGTTAATCTAAGAAAATGGGGTTTCCCAGTAGAAGACACCTTGTGCAAATATGGAGAAGTACAGACCATCTCACACATGTTACAATGCATACAATGCCCTTCAACATGCATGGATGAAGATCTTGTGGTCAAGAGGGATGTGGCCTGGTATTAGGAAAATGTCATCTAAGTTTTGCCAGGGGCTCAGTCTATTGTACAGTATTACTTTTTACGTCCTTTCTCCTGCACACATCAACATTTGATTTTGTCCAGTTTTGCCCCCTTGACCAAAGACAGTGCACATGCCTGCTTTTTGTACAGTTTTAGAAAATGAGAAGGTGCCTGCTGAACCATCCAACCTGCTCCATCTTAACACTGACAGCTATTTTCCATGGTTCCTAGCAGGAATCTTTCCAGCTGTATCTGAACACACCAGGGACTGAAGGAAGGGCCTTCTACGTGTATAGTGGATATCACTGAGATAAGGCACATCTGAGTATGTCATGGCATGGAAAGGCAGGGGATAAATATTGTTTTGAATCAATTAGTTGCACCCAATTCCAGAGGGGCCCTCTGTTATGGAAAAGAAAAAGAACAGCACGAGCGTACCTCGTATCCATTTTATCTAGGATTCGGGCCCCTTGATGCCATCTCCGGGGGGGTGGGGTTCCAAGATTCAGGATATTGTCAGGATATGTCTCAAAAAGGCATGATGTCTACTTAGACCAGTGTTTCTCAACCTGTGGGTCCCCAGATGTTCCTGAACTGCAACTCCCAGAAGCCTCCACCCCTCGCTGTGCTGGAAGGGATTTCTGGGAGTTGCAGTCCAGGGACATCTGGGGACCTACGGGTTGAGAACCACTAACCAAGGGAGGTCTCAACGCTTTCCCAAAGCCTTTGGCTAAGCAGCCAGACAAATAACAAAAAGCACCACACTGTAACTGGGACAAAAAAAGAGCATGGGAGTCTTTTTCTGTAGGAAAGTATACTTCACAGGTGGGCTCCTCTTTTTTGGCACAAAAAAAATCATCTTTGCAAGGTGATGCAAGTCAGCTGAAAAGGTTATTATCTGCCTCAGACAAATCCTTTGTTAGATATTTTTTCTCTTTCTTTCTCCCTCTAAAAAAAAAGATAAGAGGGAGAAGTGCAATCAAAAGAATGCACAATTTCTCTCCCCCTCCCCCTCCTTGGTTTGTATTTCCCTTTCAGTTTAGCCTGGCACCACTAAAGCTGCAGATCAGCCTTACATTCAGCGCATATTAAGAGGCAGGAAGCACTAGCACCATTGAGCGGAGTAGTTTGCTGGGCAAAGAGGAAGAGGGGGAAGACAGAGGGAGCGGGAAGGGAAGGGAAGGGGGGGGAGAGGTGCTTTGTTTGTATAGAAGGAAATTGAATTAGTTTTCTATTTATACAAACCCTCCAGCCGGAAAGGCAGGTGACCCTGGTGAGATCAGGATATGGTGCCATCCGATTGGAGCTGACAAGGCTGGAAAGACACCAGTGATGCTTTTAGCGGAACTGAATACAGATGGCAGCTTTTAAGAAAATAGGAGCTTTTAGGAGAGTGCTGTCATTGTTGGGGGTATTGTAAAGGATGATACAGCACAATGCTGAAACTAACTGGGCCAAGGCTGAAATGTAGCTTAATGAACTCTTGTATCCTCATCAGGGAAGAAGCTATCAAGCAAAGCGAGGCAGTCACCTCCACCTGAAGATTGACCATAATGAAAGTCCTGGAAGAAAAGTCCATCACAGGTTACTTACAAATCATGATGGAGATGTGTAATCTGCAGGCTTAAAACCAGGGTACTTCAAGGGCCAGATGCAGGGGAGTGCTATCAGGAGACAGATATCTAGTCTCATGCGCTCCCAGATGCATCTGGTGGGGGCACCGTGAGATACAGGAAGCTGGACTAGATGGGCCATTGGCCTGATCCAGCATGGCTTTTCTTATGTTCTTATGATAGCAAAATTCCTGGCTACTTGCTTTGTTGTGATTCCTTTTTTTCTACAGTCTGAGTTGCTAAAATAATGGCTCACTTTGGACAGCTATGCACCACGTAGGTCTGTCATCGGTCAAACTTTGATTACTGATTGAAAGGTTTAGCAGGACACGACTTAACTGGTTCCTTTATTTGCTGGTTCCTTTATTTGTATGCTGGTTTGTTTATGTGGTGGGGCTGAACAAAAGAGGGCCTCCCAGATTTCCTGCCCCATTTGGCACCCCAATGCCTTGTGGCTACATCCCAGAAGTGCTCAATTCAACCTGGCATTTCAGGCTTGGGATCAGCTCATTGTGGGGTTGATTTGAGGGGAAGGGGTGGATTTGAGTTGCCAGCTGTGAATTACAAACACCTCACAAAACTGCACTGTTTTAAAGAACACACAGTATGATTCCAAGAAATATATTGTGATGACAAGATTTTATCTGATTTTACTTTGTTTCTATTTCACCTTGTTTCTTATGGCTCCGTGGCCAAAGTCCTGCTAGGAATAAAATTTGTGCACAAGGTCAGTTGGGCAACCATTTCCTGTTTGTCACTTGCCATCTGCCACATAATTAAGCACGTAAGTGAGCAAGCCACTGCTTCCCTAACCTGAGGAAACGGAGGCACATGACAGCTGGTTGGCAGCTCACGTAGGTCTGCTTGAACAGTTGCCTGGTGACATGGCATGGGACAAACTAACCAATATCATTTGTTCAAACACATTTGATTCTGCATTCATGAGCCCTCCTTTGGGAGTGGGTTAGTTTTATTCCCCCACAATGCACTGCAGCTCTGTTTGGATTCAAGATATGCACCACAATTCAAACAATGTATTTATTTCCTAGTGTAGAGATCTTGAAAATAACTCCCTTCTTCTGAAACACCTCTGTTACCCCATCTTTTAACTCCCCATTTAAAAATCATGTCTGCTCCTGATCTGGAAATTAAGACGATTGGCATCCTAGCTGGAAACCAAACTTTGTAGGAAAGACAGAAAGAACCAGGTATGTTTAGCCTTAAGAAAAGAAGACTGAGATGATATACTGTATGATAGCATTTTTCAACATCTGTGCATAGTGTGGACATGTATTAATGGAATCAAGCTACAAGAAGCCAGATTTAGGCTGAATATCAGGAAAAATGTCCTACCTGTTAGAGCAGTATGATGATGAAAACAATTACCTTAGAAGGTGATGGACGCTCCGACACTTAAGGCATTCAAGAGAAAATTAGATAACTATATTTTAGAAAGAATGCAGAAAGTACTGTTAGATTATTCATATTTGACCTGTAGAGTTGCCCAGGATTCTGTTCTGTTTCCTATATTATTTAACATCTATATGAAACCTCTAGGGGAGATTATCAGGATTTGGGGGTTTAGTGCCAAGAGTATGCCGAAGACGCCCAACTATACCTCTCGTCACCTCCAAATTCTAAGGGAGCTGCTATTGTGACCTTACACAAGTGTTTAGCTTCAATAATGAACTGGATGAGGATGAATAAATTGAAATTAAACCCAGACAAGACAGAGGTGCTGCTGGTTGGTCAAAAGGGAGGACAAGGGATAGGGATGCAACCTACACTTGATGGGAGCACCGTCCAAGTGAAAAAGAAGTTTGTATCATTGGGCTGCTCCTGGACTTATTCTTGAGCCTTGACATCCAGGTCACAGCTGTGGCCAGGAGTTCATTTGCACAATTAAAGCTACTATGCCAGTTACGCCCATTCCTGGAGAAACCTGCTCGGGTCATGGTAACTCATGCCCTAGTGACGTCCCGACTGGACTACTATAATGTGCTCTATGTGGGACTCCCAATGAAAAGTCTCAACGGATCCAAAATGCAGCAGCCAGTTTGCTGACTTGGGCTGGGTACAGAGACCACATTACACCACTATTAAAGCAGCTCCACTGGCTGCCAATCAACTATTGGGCACAATTCAAGGTGCTGACCTTAACCTACAAAGCACAAAATGACCTGGGTCCTAGCTACCTCAAGGAGCGAATCTCACAGTATGAACTGACTCGCGTGTTAAGGTCATCAGGAGAGGCCTTCTCTCCTCCCTCCCTCCCTCACAGGTACACCCTCTGGGAGCACATGAAAGGGCCTTCTCAGCTGCTGTGCCCAGACTCTAGAACTCCCTCCCACTGCAGGCCAGGACTGCCTCATCTCTGTTATCTTTCGGGAAACAGGCAAAGACCTTTCTCTTCAGGCAAGCTTTCCCTAAATGATGGACTACCATGATGTGTCTTTTATATAAATCTACCATACATGGCTACACATACTTTGTGTTTATAACCACTTATAGCTTTGTGTTTATATCTCTGTTTGATTGCATTGACACTAGAGATGGGCATGACCAGAAAAAAATATTTTTCGAGTTGTCGTTTGTCAGGACGGGTCCGTTTCGGGTCGTTTCCGTTTGTCGTCAAATTTTTCAAAAATTTGTCATTTCGTCGTGCCGTTTGTCATTTCCACCGCAATTTAGCGCGACTTGGCTTCCCAGAGCATGGGGTTAGGGGGTAAGGGCTAGGCTTAGGGTAACGGTTAAGGTTAGGGTGGGTTAGTGGGCTGCACCTCTGGGTGCCTCTGGCCCACTAAGAACACAGTGTACTGGTGTATGGGTTAGGGTTAGGCTTAGGCTTAGGTTTAGGGTTGGTGGACTTTTTATGCCCTCTCTGGCACATCCAGAAGTCTCAGCAGAACCTGGCCATACGATTGGTGGAATGGCTCCAAAAATTTGCATGGTCCCATCCCATGGCCAGCCCATCATTGCACAGGTGTAAAAAAATAAAAATAAAAATAAAATAAAATAAAATAAATGGGATTGGAGACAGATGTTTATTGCAAGAAAAACCCACTGCGGCTACTGTAAAAATTCAGGCAGTTAAAATACCTAATTTTTTGCATGTTTCTGTGTGGTGCTTTGGTGGGTTTTTGGACCACAATTTCAAAAAAAATATTGCTCTCCCCATTTTGGATCCCCCTGCACCGCATGGCAAATGGAGACGATGAGGATGCCCCCCAGCCTGGTACCAGAGCAGCCCGGGACAGGAGAGGGGGGAGGCCGGGGACCCCCCACCCCAGAAACCACCCCTCTGGTAGGTGCCCTCAGACAGGCATATTTTCGCCTGCTTTTTTGGCCGGGAATCAGGGGTTTTTTATTTTTAAAACTTTTTTTCTGTGCCGCCGCTTGGAGAGTTGACGAGACGACGAGGATGCCCCCCACCAGAGCAGCCCAGGACAGGAGGGGGGAGGCCGGGGACCCCCCCAGAAACCACCCCTCTGGTAGGTGCACTCACTCAGGCAGGCATATTTTCACCTGCTTTTTTGGCCGAGAATCGGGGTTTTTTTATTTTTAAAACTTTTTTTCTGTGCCGCTTGGCATCGCGCGATCGCTGCAATGCCAGGAACGACAACGACAAATCAGACCCAAATTTTCTTTTATCGGTTCGAGTTCGAGTTCTGGCGGAGTAATTGTCGTTACCGTTTCCGTTACGTAACGGAAACGAGAATTTCGCCAAGTCGTGCCCATGTCTAATTGACACTATGTTATCAATTGTTAGCCTTATAATGTTGCCTTATAATCAATTGTTAGCCTTATAATGTTGCCTTATAATGCTGTAAGATGCCCCTCAATTCCTGGTTTCTCAAATTGATTGTGTCTTTAATGTGATGGACTGTAAGCCACCTTGGGTCCTTTTCCAGTAAGAAAGGTGGGGTAAAAATACCCCAAAATAAATAAATAAATAAATAAATAAATAAATAAATTTGATCTGGATTCCTGCAGTGAGCAAGAAGTTGAACTCGATGGCTTTATATGTCCAAATCCATTATTCTATATGTTTATTTCCATGGAGTTAAATAATAAGAAGAGAGAATCATGGAAATACTATATAGACTAATAACAAATTTCCATGGACTTCCTATATGCAGCTGGTGGGCCCTTTGGTATCTATTTGGTAAGCTCCTAAAGGTATGTATTGTTTCATTTTGAAATTCTCTACCAGTTTAGAATGCCTGCCATGCTTCAATTTTCATTCCCCTCTTCTTGAACTCTCACATTTCCATTAGAAAGCTAATTCAGTCCACCTCTTAAAGGAAATGTTGACCAAGTCTGGCTTCTTTTCTTCATTTCAGGAAGATTACCAGGCATAACTGAAGATGGAAAATCTCCTCACGTCTGGAAGAAAGCCTACCCTTCCATTTTATGATGATTGTGCTCCTCGCACTTCAGTTAGACAGTTTCATGCTTTTTATCTCTTCCGTCTGCAAATCACATAATCCACATGGTACACACAGCAGGACCGCTCGTACGGTAGAATGAGAGGTGTGGGAATAAAATAGAGCATTGCAATATTTTTTTTTAAAAAAAAGACCTTGAAGAAACAATGTAAGATGCCCACTGTCAAAAAGATGTCACCATCCTTTAGTGCAGAGCCTTCCAAAAGCCTTAGGTCAGGCATGTCCAAACTTCGGCCCTCCTCATGTTTTGGACTGCAACTCCCAGAATTCTAAGCTTAGGTTTCCAATGGCAAAGGACTGTGGGAGCTGTGGTCCAAAACATCTGGAGGGCTGAAGTTTGGACATGCCTGCCTTAGGTTAATACAGTTGTGGGCAGATCTTCTAGTTCTGTCTTTTGGAATGCAATTCCATGGCTTGGGTCCAGAATATATGGTGGAGGGTGTCATCCAAAGGTCAATTTCAGCCTGGCCCACTGGAACATCACAGTCCCTTTGGCTTCACGTTGCCACTCCCCAGGAGGCTCTTAAGGCCTCTGCTTAGAATCGTATCTTTTCTGTGGAGGGTCCAACACTGTGGAATCATTTTCCTAGCAGAACACCTCTAAGCTTTCAAGAAGCTGTTTAAAACTTGGCTTTTAAAGGCTGCCTTCAAAAATCATAGAGGTTTAACATCTCATTATTATGTGTTAGTCATCCACTTAGTTATTTGCTGCCATCTTGCTTCCCTTAATGGGCTGTGGTTTGTGTGTGTGTGTGTGTGTGTGTGTGTGTGTTTTAATATGGTTTACTTATATGGGTTTACATTTTATTGCCTTATTTTATTGTTTACTCCATACTGTTCACTGCCCAGTGTTCCTTTTGGAAAGTCGGGTGATCTATAAATGTAAATAATGAATAAATAATAAATAAACTAGACCAGAGTGATTTGTGGCCCATCGGATACATTTTGTGTTCCAGTTCTGAACTGATCTGCAAATTTGTAAAGTCAATGCACTAGAAATTCAAAATGACAATAACTTTTTGTTTTTTGTACTGATACATATGAATTTGGGTGGCATGTTGGACCCTGAAAGGGGGTAGGGTTACCTCTTATTGTCCTCTTTTTAAACAAAACCTAGTGAGGTAAAGTCCTCTGTCCCATCTAGTTGTGTGTTGTTGGTGATATGGAAGTTGAGTCAAGGCAAATGGGCTTCATTTCTTGTGAGACTGAAAGGTTTCAATCTCACAAGAAAAGAAGTCCAGTTGCCAAGATTCAATCTCTAGATAACCTCACCTCAATGACAGAGAATTTTCATAGACATGTTGATGGTGTTGTTGTTTTGCCCAAGTTCAGAACTGATTTATAAATTTGCTTTGCCCCAGAACCACAGTTTCACCTTAATCTGGAACTCATACAAATCATGCCAATTCAGGCCAATTCAGT
>JAHTLZ010000379.1:55771471-55781906 GCA_023846285.1 Phrynocephalus versicolor | reverse complement strand
GAAATTGATCTCATGCCCAGCCTTGCACTGATGGTAAGGCATTAGTGATAATGATGTCCGTTCCCTCTGCATTTAAAATAAAGAACATGACAACCTTCAACTTGAGAGAAATGTCATTTTTCTTTTGGTTACTGCTAGGACAGTACAAGATGGCCATGAAACAAAAACAATGAAATACTGTTTTATTGTTTCATTAAGTAATAAATTACTTTATTATGTAACAAAATGGTAGAAGATGTTTTGTTTTATTTTTTGTTTCGTATCAAAACACCATTCCCCCCTCTAGAATGAAATGTTTTGTCCTAGAGGATTCAATGACAGGATAGGCCAAGCTCTTCCCTGTAAGCCTCCCAAATTTGGAAAGGAGCATTCTCAAGTGTTTAATGGTTATTTCCTGGGGGCACCCCTTTGGAGCTTAATAACTCAGCCCCCTGACTCCCAAACCTTTCCATATAACGGGGGCCTACCTAGAATAGCTTGAGGAAGCTAACCCTACAGATTTGGTGCCAATGCCAAATCAATATTGGATGTGATCACTATTTTCAAATACACAAATATGTACTCAAAAATAGTGATCATGGGCACCAAAACTCAGGGTTAGCTTCCTCAAGCGATTCTAGGTAAGCCCCTGAAATTTGGAGAAGTTTGGGAGTCAGGTGGCTGAGTTATTAAGCTCAAAAGGGGGTGCCTCTAGGAAAAAAATCTTTCTAATTGGATTCAGAAGCCAAGTCATGGCAGCACTAATTGCTCACCTGTGTGTACGATTAGCAGCTTCTAGCTCAATTAGAAAGATATTTTCCCTAGGGGCACCTCCTTTGGTGCTTAATAATTCAGACCCCAGCGCCTAAGCCTTTCCAAATTTCAGGGGCTTACCTAGAATTGCTTGAGGACACTCCCCTGCCATTTTGGTCCTTTAAGACCCAGTGTTTCGTTTCGTTTCATTTCATTTTGCTATGAAAGTACTTTAAAAATTGTTACAAACAAACCAAAATGAAACTACTACAGAAACAAAACAGAATGAAATGCTATTTTTCTGAAGTTCGTCCCTATGCTAGACTTCAGGCTGGCTTTCACGGGAGCTTCTAGAGGTTGGAGCAGGTCCCTCAAATCTGGGGATTAATCGAAAGATATGTAGTGTGGAACAAAGCAAGTATGTGGCCAACAAAAAAAGACATAGCATAGAGACCAATCCGTAAGAAAACAATAACTAGATGGTCAGTCATTTATTTACTGAAATGTTTACCTTTGCAGTTCTGCTGGGTCAGTTCAACAGGGAAAGGGGGTGTTATTCAATGCCCTGGAGATCTCTAGGTGCACATGGGAAAATATTGCTAAAGAATGACTGGAGAAGCACCGTCTTTAGCAGCAGTCAGGCAATAGAAGAGGCTCCAGTTTCCTTCGCAGAAAACCACCCTGCATCCTCCAAAGATGAATATTAGAGTTAAGAGGAAAGGTAACTGAATTGGCTTTTCAGGCAGTTTTTCAGCATGATAACCTATAATGCCATGAGGTTACCATATTCCAGGATCCCAAGATCTATTCCTTACAGAAACTGCATTATCACCACCACCACCAAACCATGTAAAAGTTATGAGGGCAAAAATATCAGGGAGACTACAGGCAGGGAATACCTAATTTACTATGCAAGTATGTAGAGATGGGCACGACTCAAAAAATGGTGTTTCGTTTGTCGTTTGGTCGTTTAGGGGTCCGTTTCGGTTCGTTTTCGTTTTTGTGAGTTTTTTTGCAAAAAAATTCGTTTTTGTTTTGTTACATAATGAAGCAAAAAAACAAAAACGAAAAATTGCTGTTTCGTTACCATTTCACACAATTCACTGTATTTGCCGTAACGAAAACAAAGCGGTTGACAAAAATTTTCATGTTTCGGGTCGTTTCATTTCATTTTGGAGTCAAAATGAAAATGAAAAATCGCTCGTTTTATGCTCATCTCTACAAGTATGCCATTGGTTCTTGGATCTAGATCAGTTTTTCTTAAACCTGGGACCCCAAATGTTCTTGGACTACAACTCCTATAAGTCTTGGACAGCATAGCTAGTGGTGAAGACTTCTTGGGGTTTTAGTCCATGAACATCCGGGAACCCAAAGCTGGGCACCACTGATCTAGATGTTATTCTTCTGTTGATGTAATCAGTAATTACAATAATGCTTTCAGTCCCCATTTTACTGTTTTGATTCATTGTTTGTGTGGTCTGTAAATACCCCAAGAGCTTTTATACATGTACATCTGGCAAGAAAAGTGTCACCCATTCTGTATATATACATCTGATTCCTTTTATCTAAATGCAGAATTTTATGCTCTGGCCCAGTTCACCTACTTATCAAGGATATTGTATCTTGAATCCTATTGACACTTTTCATAGTATTGCCAGCAACATAAATCAACCACTGCTCTGCGCCATCAATAGCTTTGCATGGGAGGGAAATCTACTCAAGCCAGAAGATATGCCAGTTCACTATTCCAGCTGTGCTATATATTCCATATTTTCTCAAATTAGGGGTTGGAATTTTACAATCTGCTTGTTAGAAACCTCTTTTTTTATTACAGTGAGATTTCTTTTCTCATGGGAGTCTGCTGATTTTCCATGGCCATTTTTTTCCAGCAAAGGATGCCAAACTGAGCAGGATTGTTAAAATTCCTGTACAGAAAGGCATCTTTCCTAAACAGGATTCATGAACATAAAAAACACAATCTGTTGAGGATTATATACAGTTCCTACATGGGATGCCAAACTATTTTTGCAAGATTAATCAGAAATACCATGTAGATTTGCAGAATTTGGCTGTCTCTGTGGGGTATATATGAGGCATGCTTTGCTCTCTTTGGGGAGGGGGGCTGTACTTTGATTAAATTTTTAAAATATTTTTTCTTTGCATCTCTGTGTACTGCCAGTCAAGAATTGGCTTATAGCCATGGTTTCTATCAGCAGCAATCCACAGAAAATCAAAAATCAAAACAAAAACAAAAAACCCACCAAACTCTTAAAAAATTAATCAAATGTGATTGATGAAATCAGTGATAATCTAGCAGGTGCACTAAAATAATTTCATTTTCCTGTCCCTCTGCAGATGGATCAGGGAATGTTTCAATTTCTGATATCCATTAGCAGCTCATAAGACACTTCAGAAGGCTGGAAATGGATACTGTGAGGCTCTAGCTTAGTCCATTTCAGTTGACCACTTGTGCTGGGAATGGACTAAACTGGAGCTCTCCAGCTCACAACAAAATGGTAGAACCCTCTGACAAGGGTTCAAAAGGTACAGGTTGTAGCAAATTGATTCCCTCCAGCAATGGTCATGTGTGGATGCTCTAAAGAAGAGTGGAGCAACCCAACCCATCAGCACACAAAACAGTGGGCCAACGCCAGCACAGACAGGCACCACTCTCTCTTCTTCCATTTTAGGATCAGGACACTGACACTACCATGACATCTTCATGAGCAGGTGACTCTTCTCTCTTTTTCTTTTCAGATAGAAGGGCCTCAGCGACCCTAGCTACCGCCCATTAAAAAAGGGCCAGTGCCTCTGGAGAGCTGCTCACAGAAATGCTTGGCGGAAGACTGCAGGAGATGGCAGATGCACTGCCACTTCTGCAGTGCCACCAGATATGATGGCATCATGCAGCTTAACAGCAAGCCTTGCCCTGCTCCAGAGACAAAAAAAAAAATAGGATGAAGGCTGAGCTTGACCCAAGTGAAAGTTGACAAGCATTATTCCTGATTTAGTGGAACTTTGCTCACAAAAAGAGCTGAATACAGTGCATTTGAAAGTTAGCATTGCAGTTATTAAATGTTGAGATATGCACATGCTTTGATTTACAGAACAAAAAAAAAGCCCCCAACCTTTACTAAGTGCTGAGATCCTGGTAGTTTTCCAGTAATTTGCAGAGGGAGTAAGATACTTGAGAGACTGTAGTCTTCACCTTTGGTGGCCGTCAGAGGAGGGAAAATGTGTGGCCTGACTTTCCAAGGTATTATTTAAGAAGGTAAGAATAATACATTGAGATGATCTTTCATAGCCTGCATACATAAATGTATGAGAGTGCAACTTATCCATAACCCAATTCCATTGTCTCTTGCATTTACATTTTTCTGCAACTCAAGTTCTTTCCTCTTTGCATAGTTCAATTTTGGTTACTGGCTGAATCAACCTCCTCTAGCTTTTGTGCTGCCTGTCTTCCATAGATGCAACTATTCCCAACAGGAACAACATCTATTGTTGTGTGCCATCAAGTGTCTCTGGCTCATGGAGGACCCCATGAATGAGCGGTCTCCAGAACGTCCCCTTCTCAACAGCCCTCCTCAGGTCAACCCTGTAGTTTCCTTTTGGGAGGCCATCCATCTCACATTTGGTCTCTCCCCACCACCACCACACCCTGCTGTCTTCAACCTTTCCCAGCATTATTGTCCTTTCTGGAGAATCCTGCCTTCTCATGATGTGCCCCAAGAAGGACAACCTAAGCTACAACATTTTGGCCTCCCCACAACAGTTCAGTCCTGATTTACAGTAATCTAGGGCCCAATTGTCCATCTCTCTCTGGCAGTCCAGGGTATCCCCTAAGCTTTCATCCAGCATGAATTTGTTTCCCTGACAGCATTCTTTACTGTAAATTGTTAAACTCTTGAGCAGAGGGCAGCCTCAAGGCTTTCAGCCTATCCACATATTTCAATGCAAAGGGACTAAAATTCAAACTTTCTGTCATTAAGTATGCAGAACTTATGCAGAAAGTAGCATTACGTGATTCATGTTTGACACCATGGCCACTGACCTGTGGAGCCCCCCTCCCCCAGGGTTCTGGTATGTCTCCTATGTTATTTAACATCTATGTGAAACCACTGGGGGAGATTATGAAGAGTTTCGGGGTTAAGCACCACCAGTATCCCAATGACACCCAACACTACCTCTCATCACCTCCAAATCCTAAGGGGAGCTGCTATTGTGACCCTACATGAGTGTTTAGCTTCAATAATGAACTAGGTGGGGATGAACAAATTGAAATTAAATCCAAATAAGACTGCTGCTGGGAGAACAAGGGAGAACAAGGGATAGGGATGCAACCTGTACTGGATGGTATCACCCTTCAATTGAAAAAGCAGGAGTGCAGCTTTGGGGTACTCCTGGATTCATCCTTGAGCCTAGATGCCCATGTCACAGCTGTGGCCAGGAGCACATTTACACAATTAAAGCTAGTATGCCAATTATGCCCTTTCTTTGAGAAACCTGCTCTGGCCTAGTGGCATTCCAACTGGACTACTGTAATGCACTCTATGTGGGAATTCCGATGAAAAGTCTCAGGAAACTTCAGTGGGTCCAAAATGCAGCAGCCAGATTGCTGACTGGGGCAAGTTACAGAGATCACATTACACCCTACAAAAGGGTGTGGTGACTCGGTGGGCTATAGCACTGAAAACTGTCGGCTGCAAGATTGGCAGCTCAGCGGTTCGAATCCCGGGAGCCACGCAGTGGAGCAAACTCCTGCTGTTAAGCCCAGCTCCTGCCAACCTAGCAGTTTGAAAGTAAATAAATAGGTACCTCAGTAAAAAGTGGGAAGGTAGAACAGTGTTTCCTTGCAGTCATGCTGGCCATGTGGCCATGGACTTGCACAACCCTAGCTCTTCAGCTTGAATACGGAGATGAGCACTGTCCCTAGAGTTGCACATCTGACTAGCATGTATGTGCAGGGGGAACTTTACCTTTTTAAAGCAGCTCCACTGGCTGCCAATCAGCTATTGGGCACAATTCAAAGTGTTGACCTTAACCTACAGAGCACTGTGTGGCCGGGGTCCTAGCTACCTCAAAGATCGAATCTCGCAATATGAACTGGCTCAGGTGTTAAGATCATCAGGAGAGGCCCTTCTCTCCATCCTCCACCACCCTCACAGGTACATCTTGTGGGAACCCATGAAAGGGCCTTCTTGGCTGCTGCGCCCAGACTCTGGAACTCCCTCCCACTGCAGGCAAGGACTGCCCCTTCTCTGCCGTCTTTCTGGAAACAGGCAAAGACCTTTCTCTTCAGGCAAGCTTTCCCTGAGTGATGGACTACCTACTGTGTCTTTATATGAATTTACCATACATGGCTACACAGACTTTGTGTTTATAACCACTTAAAACTTTGTGTTTATATCTCTCCTTGTGTGATTTCACTGACATTATGTTATCAATTTTTAGTTTTAAGGTTGCCTTTTGATGCTGTAAGATACCCCTCAATTCCATGTTTCTCAAACTGAGTATATCTTAAGCTTAATGGACGCATACATTTCGTGGTCGTTATTCAGGCCCTGGGGTCCGCTTC
Organism: Phrynocephalus versicolor; assembly: GCA_023846285.1. Lineage (NCBI taxonomy): Eukaryota > Metazoa > Chordata > Lepidosauria > Squamata > Agamidae > Phrynocephalus > Phrynocephalus versicolor. The sequence goes on along the minus strand of JAHTLZ010000379.1, from coordinate 55,775,596 downwards.
ATTCCATTTCCATTTTTTGGGCCCCCAGGGCCCACTTCGTTTCTGTTTCTTTGTTTTTCGGGTGCGGCAAGCTGCGGTTGCAGGGAGCCTTCCCAGGGCCGGGCGCCACCGGAGCCAGTGGCATGCAGGCCGGGAGAGCATTCCTGCGGCCGTGGGGAGCCCTCTCAGGGCCGGGGCAAGCCTCCTGGGAGAGCCGTCCCGCAGCCACGGGGAGCCCTCCCGGGGCCGGGCACCGCCGGAGCCGGTGGCAGGCCTGCCAGCAGGAGAGCAATCCCGTGGCCATGGGGAGTCCTCCCAGAGCTGAGCGCTGCTCCGGTCACCACGCCCAACAGGCCGCCACCCTTGGAGCACCACCAAGCGCCGCCTTCCCTTGGGCCCCCTCCCCAAAGACCGATGTCCGCCACCCCCCATCAGGTTGCTACCCCTGGAGCCCCATGCAGCGCTGCCCTAACTGGTGCCCTTCTCCCTGGGGACCACTCCGCCCTGGGAGCTGAGAACCCAGCAGGCCGCCGCCCCGCACCCCCCCAGGCCTAGACCCAGGAAACCTGGGGGGGCACTGCACTCTCCCCCATGCTCCAATGACTCCCTCCGCTCCAGCTTCTGAGCCAGCTGCACCATTGCTGCCTCGCCATGTGGCCGAGATCCCGGAGCCCAGCCCATAAGGGCTCGGATCCCGCCTCTTCTTGCGAGATCGGCAAAGTCTCGCTTCGTTGGCTCCAGTGGCTCTCAGCAGGCTGTCATTCACCAATTGGAGATGGCTGGACAGGGGGCTGAGATCCCGCCTGCGCACGCGGAGGTGGGATCCCAGCCCCCTCTCGCCGGCGTCGCTGTCCTCCGCTGCTCCATTATTCATCGTGCGAGCGGCGCGATGGCAATAATGGAAATGAACAAAACCGAAGAAAATTTTCTTGGTTCTGTTCGGTTCAAGCCTGCCCCATCACAACGGTCATTATTCGTACTGTTACATAACGGAATGAATAACGGAGAACAGTAACGAAAAAATTGTCATTTCGTGCTCATCTCTACTCCTTACTGTAAGCCACCTTGGGTCCTTTCCAAGGAGAAAGGTGGAATTAAAAATATTCAAAAATAAATATACATAATAAATAAATGCTTTATGGCTGAGTGAACAAATCTCTATGTCTGTTTCACCTCCATCCTAATGATTTTAAATCGTTGGGGTTGGTTACCCCATCATCCTAAACTGAAGAAATCCGTGGATGCTGGTAACCAAAAATAAACTGATGCACAATTCACACTCATCTTTGGGGAAATGGTCAGTTTGTAACAAAGGGAGTAATTGTTGTTTCCATTCTGGAAGCTTTTATAAGTTGTCAGTTCACGGTAAACCACAGTGATGTAGCCTACCCACCCCCTCCTGAATTCCTGGAAGCACACACTCAGCATCCCTATTAGATGCAATTATCTGGAGGTATTGATTGTCCTGTTAATGTTATTTGATGAACAAGGGCCATCTTTAGCCTGTACGCTAATGCTGCCTTCTGTCAGTTTTAATTTGAGCCCTTCCGAATTGAAAGTAATATTCATGCAACCTCCTGGCTTTGTCCCAGCCACTTAGAAGCAACCCGAGTTGATGTCATATGAATGAAGGGCATGCACTATGTTCTTTGTCTCATGCTCCTCTAGGCAAATACATTTCCTCTAGAATCTGAGCCCCGCTGTTGATAATGCAATTAATACAGATGCACTCGCCATCACCTTAATTTGAGCCTCTGTTGCAAAACCACAGTGTGATTCGAAGGTGATTAATATTATTGACTTTGGCCCTTTTATAAGCTCAGAGATGACTGTAATCATGAGTAGAAGATAGATATGGGCACATATCAGGCCACGAACCAGTAAAACCAACAAACTGGGCTTATTCCTGGTTTGCATTGTGATCCAGTTTAGGGATATCCTATATTGCCAAAGCAATATGAAGCATTTAACCCCCCCCCCCTTGGCACTTTGTTTTGCTTCAGCAAAATGGATGCCTTCCTGCCCTCCTCCTGCTGCCCCTGCTGCCTTCCTACCTGGTCCTGCTTCCCCCGTCAGAGACAGCAAGACAGTTGGCAGACATGGCAGGAGCCTGCTGCCCAGCTGATAGGCAGCTGCATGGGTAAAGACAGTGAGCTGATTTCCCTTCCTGGAGCTGTTAGTTGCCTCTGCTCATGGTGGTGGCGGCAGGATCAGGTTGGGAAGTGACAGGAACAGCGAGAAGGAGATGGGGGAGGTAGTCACCCCCTCCCCATAAGGACCTGAAAATGTACTGCAAACTGATTCATTTTTCAAGGGGTTTGTGAGGTCCGTACTTTGTCAGTTGTGAACATAAGAACATAAGAAGAACCATGCTGGATCAGGTCAAAGTCTCATCTAGTCCAGCTTCCTATATCCCACAGTGGCCCCACCAAATGTGCCCAGGGGTGCACGAGACTAGATATCTGTTTCCTGATACCACTCCCCTGCATCTAGTCCTTGAAGGCTGGTTTGAAGCCTCGAGATTACACATCTCCATCATGGTTTGTAACCTGTGATGGACTTTTCCTCCATGAATCTGTCCAATCCCCTTTTGAAGGCATCCAGGCCAGATGCCATCACCACATCTTGTGGCAAGGAGTTCCACAGACCAATAACACGCTGGGTAAAAAAAAAAAATTCTTTTGTCGGTTCTCACTCTCCCAGCCTACAATTTGAGTGGATGTCCCCTAGTTCTGGTATTTTGTGAGAGGGGGTAGAGCATCCCTCTATCCACTCTACTCATGCCCTGCATTATTTTGTACGTCTCAATCATATCCCCCCTCAGGCGCCTTTTTTCCAGACTAAAGAGCCCCAAAGGTTCTAGTCTTTCCTCATAAGGGAGGTCCCGCAGCCCAGTAATCATTTTAGTCACTCTCTTCTGCACCTTTTCCAGTTCCACTGTGTCTTTCTTGAGATGTGGTTACTAGAATTGTACACAATACTCCAGGTGTGGCCTTACTATCATTTTGTACAATGCCATTATAATGTTGGCTGTTTTATTTTCAATCCCCTTTTTGATAATCACTAGCATGGAATTGGCCTTCTTAACCACTGCCGCACATTGGGTAGACACCTTCATGGAGCTGCCCACCAACACACCAAGATCTCTTTCCTGATCAGTCACGGATAGCTTGAACCATGCAGTGAACCACTCCAATTCATTGGGGGTTTGGTTCATGTTTACCTCTAGTGGAAAAATGAAGCCCATATAGGCTGCATTCCATGGAGAACAGACATCGGAATATATCAGAGTGTGTCTTAGCGGCTAGAATTCCTTTTAGCCTCCTGGGAGATGCTACTCTAAAGCTGAATCCTGCCTCGGGCAAATTTAGAGGCAAACAACAGAAGCAGCTGCAGAGTACCATTTGGAACTGATCATGCCCTGGGGAAAATTGCAGGCTTGGAAGATTCCAAGGTCCATCTAATGAGGCTTTACAACCTATATCTGGACCGTAGACCAGACGCCTCTTCCTTCTTAAGATATGGACACTCAGAAATTGAATAAGTGCCTTTGCAGACTACAACTCTGACAATCTCACATGCACTGTGCTGGCTGAGTACCTTTCCCAAGATCTTTGGATATCAAGCTAATTAGAGTGTCCACTATTCCTTTTGACACAGGTTTTGTTCATAAGGGGCTTCTTGCCATGCAAAAATTGCCTCAGTTTGAGCACTCATGTGATATTAACTGAATCAGCTCCTGGGATTTTCCCTTGTGTGGTGTCACAGAAGAGGGTATCTTGTAGGCCAGTGGTTCTCAACCTGTGGGTCTCCAGAAGTTCCTGAACTGCTACTCCCAGAAACCCCTTCCAGCACAGCGAGTGGTGGAGGCTTCTGGGAGTTGCAGTCCAGGAACATCTGGAGACCCACAGGTTGAGAACCACTGCTGAAGACCATCTTGACTGCTGTCATTGGTGTTGTCAGCATTTACGCTGCCCTTTGCTATGCAAAGTCTGGCATCCTTTTTCCATGCTGGTAACGTGGGCACGATATCGAGCAGCAATATTAGGCTATTTCCTGCTTTTTTGAATCATGGGTATAGAAGCATTCACAAACCAGAGTTGTTGTTGTTGTTGTTGTTGTTGTTGTTGTTGTTGTTGTTGTTGT
>JAHTLZ010000379.1:55757876-55771461 GCA_023846285.1 Phrynocephalus versicolor | reverse complement strand
GTTGTTGTTGTTGTTGTTGTTGTTGTTGTTGTTGTTGTTGTTGTTGTTGTTGTTGTTGTTGTTGTTTTGAAGAACTGAATTAGCATATGGACAGGCGGAGAGCTACTGTAATCTGTCCATACTGCACTGTTACAGAGACAGCATTTTTACCGGGGTCGGGGGAGCATTCAACATCTTAGCTTCTCTAGTATAATCATTGTCCTGAGCTCTCCCTATAAACCTAAAGAAGAATTCAGTCTTTCTTCTTGGCTTGATGCCATTACATCACTTAATTGATTTCTTTCTCTCCCCCCCTCCCTCTCCCCCCCATCCCGGGAGTTTCCTATCACCATAGTAACCCTGGTCAAAAAGTTTTTGACAAACACCTTCATTGCTTTCTGGGTTTTTTTAACAGAAAACATCTCTGCCCCTGCCTGGATTTCTTGATAAATGGTTGGGGGTTGGGGTGGTGGTGGATCCAGGCTAGGGATATTATGTATTCTGGTTTGACTGAAAAGCTGGAATATTTTACCAACCCAGGAACATAAGACGTGGTGCAAAGGACTGGGAGGTAAACCTCATGAGCCTAAAGGGAGTTGATTGTAAGGCAAAGACAAATGGATTATATGGATTACCATACATGACTGCATTGACTGATTTCACAAGAACCCCACACCAGTGTTTCCATGTTTACTTTCCACCCCTCATAATGGAATTTTTTTCTTTTGGCATGCTCTTTGGCTTCTATCACACAAGCACTAAATGCGGATGATAATAAAATGTGCACCTTTTTTTAGAGTGGTCATGTAACATTAGATGCGCAGTTACCGCCCCCATGGTAGCATTTTTTGAACCTATTTTTTGTGTGTGTTCCCCTTTGTCAAGTGTGCGTCAAAGTGCTGTTTTGAAAAGCTGTTTGCTGCAAAACGGGTGAAACCGGAAGAAGATGCGGCTTTTTGGAGATGACACGACCTATGCTTCACATCAAAATGTGCATCGGCAAACAAAGTAATTTGACCAAACCCCTAGTGGTAGTGCAGGAAGATGCGCTTGAGATGCGCTTCGGGGGGTGGGGGGTCGAGAGGGGTGTTCAGAAGATGCGGCTGGCTGTGGGGGCATGATCTTTAGATGAGAATTCAGTGAAGGAAAAAGGTGCATTTAAGTGGTCATGTGATAGAGGTCTTTGTAGCTTTAATGTTACCTTTTAATTTTCTAAGATGCCCCTTCTAATTCTCTAGTCTTAACTTATTTATTTATTATTTAATTTATTTGACCAAACCCCTAGTGGTGGTGCAGGAAGATGCGCTTGAGATGCGCTTAACTTGAACATGTGTTAAATGTTCTTGGTTGTATATTGTCCCTCATTACTGTAAACTACCTTGGGTCCTTTTCCAAGGAGAACGGTAGGGTAACCGGGTGGCATATAAGTTAAATAAATAAATAAATAAATAAATAAATAAATAAATAAATAAAAGGCTGTTGGTTTTTGGTCCCTGTATGTACTTGTCTTGAGTTCAAAACATTATAAATGCTGGATTCAGGAGCAGGCAAGTGTGCTGTAGTGGATAGGTGTTGGACTAGGACACCATGTATCAGGATTCAAATCCTCTCTTGGCCTTGGAAACTTTTAGCACTCAGGGGTGCTGAATCTGAAAGAGACACCCACTCTTTAAATATCCCGTATACCTTGAAAATTCATCTTAGCATTGCCATAGGTTGAATACAGCTTGGTGGCACATAACACAAATATTTCCAGGAACTAACTTAGTAACTAAATTTCAGAGACATCAGGCTTGTGGGCCATTAAGCCTTGGATGCCCTTGGCATGGCAATTCAACAGAAACAAATGGTTCATATTTGTTGTGATTTTAAAAAATGGTGCTTCACTCTGGAGCAAAGTGGATGGGAAGTAGGCACAGGATATTAGGATTATTTTTTCTACCAGTACTAGAATTCAACTGGAATTCCTCCAACCAGAATTCTGAAACTATTAACTAGAGATGAGCACGAATTTAAAAAAATGGCATTTCGTTTGTTGTTTGTCGTTTGGAGGGTCCGTTTCGGTTCGTTTCCGTTTTTCGTGAATTTTTGCAGAAAAATTCGTTTTTAATTTTGTTCGTTTGTTACCATTTCGTTACCATGTATTTCATTTTTTTGTGATTTTTTAAAAAAGATTTTAAGCAATTCACTCATATTGCAGTAACAGAAACGAAACGCATGACAAAATTTCCAGTGTTTCTGTTCATTTCGTTTCATTTTAGAGACAAAATTCGCTTGTCGGTTTGTTACGTAATGAAACGAAAAAACAAAAATGGAAACAAAAAATTGTTCGTTTCGTGCCCATCTCTACTATTAACCATTTTTCCCCCAAGTCCTCCATTCCTTGTCTCACGTCAAATGGCAGGATGGGCCCAACTGCATGGAAAACACCACCTCTCTCCTCCATCCCATCTGGCCACTCCTGGTGCACAAATACGACACATACATAAAGCTTCAGGCCAAGTTGAGAGTGGCCTGGTGCGAGCTGGGATTTGGGGGATGGGGCTGAGGGAGAGATACATACCTAGGCTTGAAAGGTACCTCTACCACAAATGCCAAACTTTCCACTCCATCACAGATGATGGTCCTGAGATATCTTTCCAGTAGGAGACACCAGGGGCCAGGACATAATTTCTGAGATACAGGTGGATGCAGGAGCCCTATGGCAGGATGGGGAAATGCAAAACTGGTTCAGAATGGAAGGGAGATGAGAAAATACATTACAAAGTGAGGGGGCTTCTTCCTCTCTCTCATATGCTTGGCCTCATTTCTTTCTTCTCCAGGGGAGGAGGTTGTTGTTTTTCAGTCCTTAAGTCATCTCTGACTCTTTGTGACCCCATGGACCAGAGCACACCAGGACCTCCTGTCTTCCACTGCCCCCCAGAGTTTGGTCAAATCCATGTTGGTTGCAGTGATGACACTGTCCAACCATCTCATTCTCTGCCGTCCCCTTTTCCTTTTGCCTTCAATCTTTCCCAACATCGGGGACTTTTCCGAGGAGTCCTCTCTCCTCATAAGGTGGCCAAAGTCTTGGAGCCTCAGCTTCAAAATCTGTCTTTCCAGTGAACATTCAGGGTTGATTTCTTTCAGGATGGATAGGTTTGATCTCCTTGCAGTCCAGGGGACTCTCAGGAGTCTCCTCCAGCACCACAGCTCAAAGCGTCAATTCTGCAGTGATCAGCTTTCTTTATAGTCCAGCTCTCATTTTCATACATCGCTACTGGAAAAACCATAGCTGTGACTATTATTCCGGATCTTTGTTGGCAAAGTGATGTCTGTTCTCTTTAAGATGCTGCCTAGGTTTGCCATCACTTTCCTCCCAAGCAGCATCTGTAGTGATCAAGGAGCCCAAGAAAATAAAAGTATGTTGTCGCCTCCATTTCTTCCCCTTCTATTTGCTAGGAGGTGATGGGACCGGTTGCCACGATCTTAGGGTTTTTCTATGTTGAGCTTCAGCCCATTTTTTCCACTCTCCTCTCTCACCCTCATTGGTTCTTTAATTCCTCCTCACTTTCTGCTATCAGAGTATTGCCGGCAAAAATCAAAGAGAAACAAAACAAAAGACACAAAACATGAGATACCTTAAAGACTAACTTTCATATTTTAGTCTTTAAGGTGCCACATGTTTTCTGTCTTTTGTTTTGTTTTGTTTTTCTTTGATTTTTGCCTGCAATTCTTGAAAAGACTAACACAGCTACCCTCTCTGAAACTTCTGCTCTCAGAGTAGTATCATCTGTGTATCTGAGGTTGTTGATATTTCTTCCGGCAATCTTAATTCTGGCTTGTGATTCATCCAGTCCTGCCTTTCGCTTAATGCATTCTGCATATAAGTTAAATAGGTAATGTGACAGTATGCAGCCTTGTCGTACGCCTTTCCCAATTTTAAACCAGTCAGTTGTTCCATATCCAGTTCTGACGGCTGCTGCTTGTCCCTGTCATAATATGTAGAACTGACAAAATGTATGTATATTTAACAGATTGAACAGAGAATTTGTAAAATGGAGTCAGTCAAAATGCAGTGTCATGATGTTAGCCACAAGTGCAAGGGATTAGAAATCACTAGAAGGTTAAAGTGATTTAGCACAGATGGAATAGTATAATGACATCATGGTGTATCAGGATGTGATTGGTTAAAATCATGTCTGATGATGAGTTCCAAATGTGTATAAAGAAACTGGCTGGTGTAATGTAAACTGGGACTGTTTATGGTGAGAAAACAGTACCCCACACTCTGTTGTATATTTCGCTCTGTATATATGTTATGCTTGGTGTTATGCTGCTGTTTTTCTTATCTACTGTATATATTCAGTATAAGAGTTTTATTCTAAGTCATGTTTTTGTCTCTCTGTCTCTCAGTTCCAATAATAACACTTATTGCAAGTATCTACATTTTATGTACATGCTGCTGCTGCTAAGCTAATTTTCTCTGCTATACACCTAAGCATGTGCATTTGTGTATTTGTATCATAATCCCCTTATAATATTGACAGTCCCACGTATAGATTTTCTTAGGAGACAGATAAGGTGGTCAGGCACTCCCATTCCCTTAAGAACTTGCCATAGTTTGTGTTGATCCACACAGTCAAAGGCTTTCGGAGGAGGTAGGGAGTCATTAACGTTTCCATGCCAAAAAGTTATTTTTCCACGTAAGAGAATGAGCATGGAGCTGCCAAGTGCCTTTGTTCCAAACTAAAGAGGGGGAGGGGGAATATCTAACACCAAAACACAGCAAATGTGATTACACAAAACCCAAGAAGACCATAATTAGATCATTACCATGGAAACAACCTAATTACATGGATAGAGCAGGGAGGCCTTGAGTTGCAGATCTGAGTTAGCTTTTCCTAATTTCTGACAGAACAGTTGCACAATGATGTTGGTCCTTTTTTCCTTCGTAATTCCCCCACCACCAACACCCTGGATACGACTGAGCTTCCTCAGTTCACTGTCCGAGACCACTGTTTCAATTCATGTTTAAACAGTACTTTAGAGTTTGTGGTCTCCCTGCTCCCTGATTTAAGGAATCAGTTTTGTCGGAAGGCTGTGTTCTTTAGGCAGTTTTAGCAAAATGAGCCAAACAGCAGGTGGGGGTGGGTGGGAATCAAGTCTGGGGTTTTATATAAAGTTCCTCATTTTCATTTTTGGTGAATCTTCTACTTCCTCAGATATCTAAATGTAAAACTGAAAAAAAAATCCCAAATGATTCAGGGATTGGAATGTTCAGTTCACGGCCTATGATCTTCTGAGTGTAAACATTGCATTAAAAGAGGTCAGAATGTTTCGCTGCTCATCCAAGTAGCTTCTTCAGTCTGAGAAAAGTAGGGGGAGGCTTCCAATTTATAGTTCACCTTTATTTCCACCCATCTTGGTATAAATAGGCTTGTTAGATGGACAGTGGCCTGAATAGGCTCATTCGATGGACAATGGCCAGGGGTATGGGGAAAACACACCTATGCAACCATTCCCAACACCCATTAAGTATGAGTTACTAGAGGGAATCTGCAGCTTCATCAGATTCCTAAAGGGATCCATGCCCCTCAAGAAGGTGGGAACTGCTACCCTGTCAAGTTGAATATTGCTACTGAAGCTGTTTTCTTAAAAATGTCAAGGACAAGGTTTTGTTCCAATGAATGCACCTGGATGTTCAGGGCACCCACTGTCACACCCTGTTACCCTGGGTGTGTGGACCAAATGCTTGATATCAAATGGCCAATTGTGCTCTCTAAGATTAGTTGCATACGTCTGATAGGGACCCAATAGCATACAGTGACACCCCCACCTATCGTGGGGGTTAGGGACCTGACCTGACCTGTGATAATTGAAAATCCACAATATGGGAAAAGCAAGTGAGAACACTGTGGCCCCAAAACTGCCTCCCTGTGAACCGGAAGTGACTTCCGAGTCACCAGAAATTATTTCTGAGGCTTCCGAATGGCCTAGAAAGGCCCCTGGAGGCCTCAGAAATGATTTCCGGCAACGCGGAAGTGACTTTCAGTTTACCAGAAGTCACTTCCTGTTCACAGGAAGGCCCTTTTGGGGCCTCCAGAAGGCCCAGGAAGGCCCTCGCAGGCCCATTCGGGACAGCACCAGTCCTGGGGTAAGTAAGGGAGGCCTGAAACAGGCCTTTCCCCAATTACCCCAGGGGGCCTTTGTTCATATACTGTGGTCCTGCGATATAGCAGGACCACATTATATGGACCACAAATGGGCGGGGGAGCACTATATGTGCTTTGACAATTAAGCCTTGTAGTAGGCAAGCCAACTGTCAGAATTAGTACCTGTACGTAAGCTGTGACATGTTGTTTGAAGGACTGGGACAATAAAAACACCACCCTTTACTTCAGATGCAGCCCCAGAACATCTAAGCTCTGGGCCTCAATTAAGAAACTACCTGGCATATTTTCCATCTTGCCAAGGACTTTACATCTAAGAAATAACTCCTGGCAACTCCATCTTTTGGCAATGTTGTAACCTGTTGGTACAGCTTTGAGGAAGAAGGTTTTGTCCTCGAAATATTAGCAATGTTTTGGTTATTTTTCTAGTCACGTAAAAGGCATCACCTGTTCTATTTTTGTACCCACGGCAGGTGAGTGTTAACAGGCTCAGGTTGACATCAGTACCTCCAGACTTTCCCAGCAAGTCTTGACTTCACTGCTGTGTGCCACTGCAGGGTGAGGCCTGGCTCTTGGCTGTACCGGATTGGGAAGGTTGGGAGACACACTGGACCTGGACCTTCCTCCTGGTCACAAGAATGCAGCAGAGGACAGGCCAGTGAGCCCATGCCCCTGGTCACACCTAGGTCCAGTGGGTCATTTTGATTTTGTAGACAATCTGAAAATAAGCCAAATGGGAAAAGCAAGTTAGAACACTGCGGTCAAAAAGGCCAAGCGCACCTCCTAATCTAATGTCCCTTTCTTATTAAAGATGTGTATCACAGGGGCTTCAAACGTATAATCTGAGCCAAGCAATACACATTTGGGCAGCCTTCCTACTGGAGCTTTGAAAATTTTCACTTTTTTTGGATGACACTTCCAGAATTCTCCAGTCAATGTGGCCAAAGTCTGACTGGCCGTGATGACTGATGGATGATTGGAGCGTTAATCCTAAAAGTAAACTTCTGTTAAGACCTTATCTCTACCAAACACAAAACCTGTCCGTACCACTCTTATCTGAATGTCTCATTTCCATGATCCAAAAGTGAGGATCATTTTGTACCTTATTTTTATCATAGCTCACAGCATTCCAGTTATACTGCTCACTAGCCAAGCCAATGTTGCAGAGCTTTAAATTTTTGGTTAAATTTTTGGTGCAGTGATTGACAAAGCAGAATAGTTTCAACTTCCACAGAGTAATCTAACTTTTTTCTTTAACTGGCACTTACAGTCTCAGCAACTCATTCTGAGATATAGGAAAAACATCAAAAGGTTTTATGACTTAGTGTTGAACAGATCAGACAGCAAACTGACACACATAACTGCTTTCAGTGACAGAATTCAACAGACTCGAGAGCAGTGATGGCAAACCTATGGCACGGGTGCCAAAGGTGGCACTCGGGGCCCTTTCAGTGGGCACCCAACATTGCCCCTTCATAGCCATCTGTATACAGGTTAAATTACTGTATTGGCACTTTGCAAAAAAAAATCAGTGGGTTTTGAATTGCAGTTTGGGCACTCGGTCTCTGAAAGCTTTGCCATCACTGCTCTAGAGAGAAGGAAAAGCACTGAGCAGAGAGGTGGGGTGTTCTTTGAATAAAAGTTAAGAGAGAACAATTGATTAGGGGTCAATAGATTGACAGTCATCCCAGCCCATAAAGGTCCCTCAGCCAAGCAAACTACCAGCCACATGCAGGATTGCAATGACTCCAGTTGCCAACTGGAGGATTCTGACGGTCATTGTCCAAAAGAGTAACTTTTTAAAGCTCAGCCTGATCCTCACTATAAGTAAGGAAAGGTTTGGGGCGATTAACGGCCTATTTCTGCATAGCTATGGGGTATAACAGATACACTTGGATGCAGCAGCCATAGAGATGCCTGCAGAGTTTACCCATGGTCATCCAACATAGAGCTACATCCATATGGCAATGCTTTATTGCACGTGGAGCAGCACTGAGGCCGACTACACAGAATGAATCAATTTGACATCCTGCTGGGCGACAGGCGCTGCCGCTTGTTCAGACAGTTCCCTGCAGGTGATAACTAGTCTGAAGGCTTAGGTGTATTTTTAGCACAGCAGAGTTGGGTGAGTTGGAGAAGGAGAAAGTAGGGCAGGGAGGATTAACAGTGAAGTGTGTGTAGGCAGGTTATTGGATACTGAGCGTACTGTGGTTCCAAGGTTTTGCTGATCCCATGGAAATGCTTTAAAAACAATCAGGTTTCTTTGGCAAGCTTCTAGATTGAAAACAAAAGACCCACAGAAAGGGACTTGTTTTGCAGAAAAGCAGTCCATCTTAATTAATTTTGTATCATCTGCCAATGAACAACAGAAACCACAACAATCCTACATAGCTGAAACAGACTGCAGACCAGCTAGCTCAGCTTTGATGTTGTGGATGTTAAAACTCAGGCATGCACAATTTGTTATCTGTCAAGCCAGAGACAGTCATAAGAACATAAGAACATAAGAAGAGCCATGCTGGATCAGACCAAAGGCCCATCTAGTACAGCTTCCTGTATCTCACAATGGCCCCACCAGATGCATCTGGGAGCGCACGAGACTAGATATCTGTCTCCTGATACCACTGCCCTGCATCTGGTCTTTGAAGTACCCCAGGTTTAAGCCTGGAGATTACACATCTCCATCATGGTTTGTAACCTGTGATGGACTTTTCCTCCAGGAATCTGTCCAATCCCCCTTTGAAGGCATCCAGTCCAGATGCCATCACCACATCCTGTGGCAGGGAGTTCCATACTGGGTGGAATAATATTTTCTCCAGCCCTCAATTTGAGTGGATGTCCCCTAGTTCTGGTATTTGGTGAGAGGGAGAAGAGCGTCCCTCTATCCACTTGACTCATGCCCTGCATTATTTTGTACGTCTCCATTATTTTGTACATCTCAACAGCCATGTAGCAGAGATGGGCACGACTCAAAAAAAATGATTTTTCATTTGTCGTTTGTCGTTTAGGGGTCCGTTTCGGTTCGTATTTGTTTTTCGGGTTTTTTTGTACATTTTTCGTTTTTGTTTTCGTTACAAAATGAAACGAAAAAACAAAAACAAAAAAGAAAATTTTTCGTTTCATTAGCATTCTTTTCAATGCAACGTGTCTGCCGTAACGAAAAAGAAAAACACGGCAAAATTTTTCGTTTCGTTTCCGTTGTCGTTTTGCTTCTGAACAATTTTTCGTTTTCGTTTTCGTTACAAAACGAAACGAAAAAACGAAAACGAAAACGAAAATTTCGCTGAGTCGTGCCCACCTCAACCATGTAGAGTAACCCACCAGCAGTTCAACAAACATGTTTGCTTGAACTAAAAGCATAGCTAAGTGGCCAGCAGAAGATGATGCCCAGGTGGATGATGCCCAGGCAGCACAAGCCTAATGTTGCCTTCCTACTATCCCCCATTGAGCTTGTATGATAAATTTCTGGTCACATGAACACGTGGCCATTAGTGAATCATTTAACCGGCAAGCATGTGAACTATGGGACTTTTATCGTTCAGCTAGATGCTTCCACTTTTCTCTGCTGTGAATCTTTTTGAAAAGAATGTTGTGTTGCTGCATGCGTGAGCTGTCTTACTGCAACTTTTTGAACAACCATCACTGTACGTGCCCTTTTAAACTGTGTTTAGCTTTGTTTTTTAAAAAGATTCTGCAGCATTTGTGTCGATGCACCAGTTAACCTCTGTCAGACAATATCAACAAGTTCTAGGTGTTTGTTGAATTGGAAGGAAATGATTCTGTCATTTCTGTCATTTTCCCCAAAATATATTAGAAGTCCTAGGACACACACATCCCAGAATACACTGCCCGGAGTTGTATTCAAAGACGGGTGGTATATAAGTTACAGATTTTAGATTTGGGGGCATTGAGTTACAGGAGGATCTGTCCTGGAGTGTCAACACAAGGGGACTTGCAAAGAAGGCTCAGCAGTAGAGATGGGCACAGAACGAACATTTTTTCATTTCCGTTACCGTTTGTCATTTCTGTTACGTAATGAAACGACAAACGAAAATTGTGATGAAAATGAAACAAAACAAACAGAACCACAAAAACTGTGGTCGTTTCGTTTCGTTTCCGTTAATGGCGACGCGCAATGAAATGAGCTGTTTTAAATGTTAAAAAACGCCCTGGACAGCCGTAAAAACTCAGCGATAATTATTTATATTGTCTGATAATACCTACCAGGGGGGTTGGGGTCCTTAAAACATTTGTTTTTGTTTTCTCCCATCACGATGTATTTTTCTTTTCCCTTTAAAATGGATGTTGCCACCAGGCACAAAATGGAGGCAAGCCATGTGATGGGATCATGTTCAACCAATAGCATGCCCAGGTTGCAGACTGGGTGGGCAGGTCTGGCAGCCACAGAGGGCATAAAAAGCACTGGCAGTCCCCGTCCTCCTTGCAGTCTCTGGTGGGAATTAGGGTGGGATTGCTGTCTCTGCGACTCTAGCTTCAGTCCTGCAACCTCCCTGTGTGTGTGCGTGCTGCATAACTCTCAGTGAGTACCCTCCCTTGCCCCGCAGTGCAGTCACTCTGCGGCTGCCTTGCACCCTGGGCAACGCCCGCCGCTGCCTTTGCAGCCCCCCTGTGTACCTAGTCTATACTGTGTCTCTGCCAGCATCCATTTTTTTAGTGTTTTCCCTCTGGTCTGGGGCGTTGGGGAATGCCTGCGCACTGAAATGCTTTAAAAATCGGGCAAAAAGCGGGTAGAAACGACATATGAAAAAATGAAAAACAGTAACAAAAATTTTCCAAAAATTCGCGACAAACAGAAATGAACCTCTCAACGACAAACGAAAAACCGAAATGCCATTTTTTTTGTTTCGTGCCCATCTGTACTCAGCAGAGACTATTTTTCTTGAGAACTTTAAGGAAAAGCCATCTTCCGCAAAAGCTGCTGCTGGCCTTCTATCATTGTGCAATTGAGAGTGTGCTTACTTAGAGGTTATATGTATGGTATGGAAGTTGTACCCATCAGGATAGGCTATGTGCAGGCTATGCCCCATTGTCTTGTCCAAAAATTATAAAGGGGAGCCCAAAGAAATTCATGGGAAATGGTTATGCCAGGCAGTCTTCTCGGAAGTGAGTTCGGAAACAAAGCAGGCTTGCATTGGAGGCGTGGCTTTTAAACTACTCCCTAGGTAGCTGTTTGTTAGATATTATCCTATATCTAACACTAGATATTGGAAGATATTGGCTCTTCCAGTAAATACGAGTCACCAGATAATAGTCATGTGCCCCGCCCGCCTCATATAGGCCATATAAAACTAAGAGTTCCTATTTGGCTGGAGAACAGGGCAAAACAAAAACCTTCTCCGTGGTCTGCATGGCCTGAGAAAATAGACTTGGCCCCACAACAGTTGCTGATTGATGTTTCAGTTATCTTTAAAAAAGGTATTTCCTGGTTCCACATTTTGATACACTGAAATTCTCCTAAGGCCCGAAAATGCCTCAGAAGTTATTAAAAGCAGGGTTAAACAAAATCTATGTGGAATTAATATCAATTGTGTCAACAATCCAGGCATAAATAATTGACTGGACAAATCCTCTATGAACTCATGCTCTGAAGTCTGCCTCACTATAATGAAAGATAGATGTTTTCTTCAGAAATCCAGTAGGTTCAGATTCAGCGCAATGTCTACACAGATGAAATGAGTGAATCCGAGAAATATAATGATTG
This sequence comes from Phrynocephalus versicolor, assembly GCA_023846285.1. Taxonomy (NCBI): domain Eukaryota; kingdom Metazoa; phylum Chordata; class Lepidosauria; order Squamata; family Agamidae; genus Phrynocephalus; species Phrynocephalus versicolor. Next base: position 55,759,608 of record JAHTLZ010000379.1, on the reverse strand, counting down.
CAAATTATAGAGGCTGTGATTTATGAATTGGAATAGAAGTCTGTCCCCTCCCCTTTGTTTTTAACTGCCAAATTGTAGGCTTTTTGGAAGGAGACTTGAACAGACTGCTGACACTCTTTTAAAATTGCCATTGCACTCTTTAATACCCGGTGCCAATGTTTATTTTCAAACCGCTACAGAAGCGGTGAGAGAAATATAGGAGGCCTCTCCGTATGTTACCATTTGGAACCATTTTCTTGCAGACTCAGTGTTTGTGGGCAGATCCCTTCGGGGATAGAAAAGAGATTATTACATGAGATTGCCAATGCAGCAGAAAGAGGATATGGGCTCCAACTCGAGATAATAAAAATAATGAGAAGGAAAGTATACGAAGAGCAATAGTAATAATAGATGATAAAAGCAATAAGAAGAATAGTACAGCATTAACCATCCTCATCCTGTGCTGATATTTAACAGAGACTTAGGTTCTTGGTTAACATTCTCATTTGTTAATGTTTTTATAATTTTTATGGACTGTGGTAGTTTTGGATAATATTATAATAATAATAATTCCCAAAGCAGAAAATTGCCTTTGATGCAAATTCAAAAGTTATGGCTGAAGCTCTACTCCTCAAAACAAAGGCATTTAGGGCCATTTTCAAGCCCCATCCTAATTGCGATTTTCACACCAAGTAAACATTTATAGTGGTACCTTGTATAAAGGAATTAATTCGTTCCAAATGAAATTCTGTTAAGCAAAATTTCCTTTATACAAATTTCCCATAGAAATGCATTGACAACGGAGTAATCCCTAAAAGCATCCATTTTTATGTTGTACGGGTTCACCCCATAGACGACCCTGTTAAGCAAATTTCCCCTATCTCCGGAATTTTTTATGTTCTACAGATTTGATGTTATACAAAAATTCGTTATACAAAAAATTATGTTGTACAAAAATTTGTTATACGAGTGTCCACTGTACTCATAATCCACCTTAGTTACTCCTGGTGCTGAGGCAGTAACATGAAACACAGGTCTTGAGATTGGTAATAATTTGTAGCACAGCGCTAGCCTAGCCACACCTCTATACTGTAATGTCTGATAGTCCAGTCTGACTGATCCCCATTACAGGGGATAAATTGTGTCTCGCGGGCTTAGTGCTAGGGGAGATTATTTTTCCCACATATCAAAACAAGCTCATTTATTTATGAAACGTGTCCCACTGTTTTGTTATGTAACAAAATGACAAAACAACATTTAGTTTTTCGTTTTGTGACATCTCTAATTAAGAGTGACTCTCTACTGATCCTGTGTAATGGGCACAACCATGCCCTTTTATTTCACTCTAAATGCTTCATGTGTGTGGGGATATCCAGTCAAGACATCGAAACAAAATGTTTTTTACATTTTAGAACCCAAAGACTGCATTTTGAAGGGGAGGAGATCACCATTCCTAGCATCTGTATATGCTACGTCTAATTCTGACCTATCCTAACTCACATTTTCTCATTTAGCTGATAGTTCTGGAAAATATAAGAGCTTCCTCTACACTTGTTGTTGCTACTGCTGTTCCTAAGAGAATATTATGTCAAAGAAAGAAAACATAATCTGTTATTTATTTATTTTCCTTCAATTTATCGCTTATGAAACCAATGGGGACTTAGTATTTCAGACAGATTCCTGTGATGGGAATGTGAACTTTTAGAGTTTGTTTGTTTGTTTGTTTGTTTGTTTGTTTGTTTGTTTGTTTGTT
>JAHTLZ010000379.1:55712737-55753855 GCA_023846285.1 Phrynocephalus versicolor | reverse complement strand
TCATGTTTTGTGTAACTCTACTATGGCTGCCATTTTGTAGTTCAAACAAACCCTCACCTAGGTTGCTGTACTCTTCCAGGACTATCCCTGAAAAATGCCATGACAGTTCTGCAAATGCAAGGCATTGAGAAGTTGTTGGCATCATACTGAAAGGCCTGCCTTCATTCCCAATGGCTTTTCTGACCCAATTCAAAATACGATTTTGAACTTTGAAGAGTATCTGCTAGGCGTGGGCCTTTCATTTTGGAATGGATCTGGTTCTGAAACAAAGCTTGGCAGTACACCCTCCGAAACAAAATTACCCATTGATGTACCATCTCTTACCTCACATGGGACTAAACTCCAACCAGGAAGTAGCCTCCAATGCATCATCGTTCCTTCTCTCTGGCCCTGGCCAATCAGACAGGGAAGCGGAATGATGCATGTCTTTGCCAGCTCCTGATTGGCCAGTGCCAGGGGAAAGGAATGGTGACGTGTTGGAGGCTACTTCCTGGTTGGACTATCTCCCCGCGAAAAGTAAGACAAGGTAAGTCAATGGGTGATTTTGTTTCAGAGGGTGGGTCCAAGTTCCAAATGGCACCTGTGCTGCCGTGTTTCATGTCAGAACTGGAACCATTCTGAAATGAGATGCCCATGGCTAGTATCTGCTTCAGGGCATAAGGGAAATCACAAAAGGTTTCATTTATTCATTCATTTATTTAGTTATATGTTTATATACTGCCAGTCTTCCAGAAGGAACTCAGGACGGTTTACACTAATCATGAAATATAAAGTATTAAATATTAAAATAAACCGATAATTAAAAAACTAAAGGTTAACTAGCAAGAGCAACTTATAGAAGAGACAAAACACGTTAACAGTCGCCATATGCCTTTTTGAAGAGCAAGGTCTTAAGTGCTCTCTTAAAGGCAGGCAGGGACTGTGTCAGGCAGATCTCTCTAGGTAGTTCATTCCATAAGGCAGGGGCAGCCACTGAGAAGGCCTGCTTTCGGGTGGCCATTTTCCGGGGCTCCCTGAAAGTGGCTGCCCACGAGAACGCCTGTGAAGCTCTGGTGAGCCAAGCTGCATCTGACTTTAGGGAGATCCACTCCGCCAGGTATTCAGGTCCCAAGCCATGGAGGGTTTTATAAGTCAAAAGCAATACATTGAACCTTATTGGGGAGGCAATGGGTAACCAGTGCAGGCGGGCCAAGATTGGAGTTGCTCTCTAGCCTTCTCCATTTTTGCTTCATTGCCTGCAACTCAGCCGTAGACCATGACAAGGACTGGGCTCTGCAGCGGAGAAGGTGCTTGGGGGCTATCCGGTCGGCAGCCTGGGTGGCATCTTCATAACATGTCAACCTCTTCATAAATGAGCTAGAAGTCGGAGTAAATAGCAAGGTAGCCAAATTTGTCGACAACACTAAATTATATAAGGTAGTAGAAACAGAGAGAGATAGTGAGGAGCTCTAGAGGGATCTCTTGACACTGGGGGAGTGGGCAAACCAGTGGCAAATGAGCTTCAACATTAGCAAGTGCAGAGTGATGCATGCTGGGGCAAAAAAAAAAACCCCAATTACATTTACAAATTGATGGGGTCTGAAATCTCTGGAACAAACCAGGAAAGGGACCTTGATGTTCTGGTGGACAGCTCAATGAAGGTGTCAACCCAATGTGCTGCAGCAGTGAAAAAAGCAAACTCAATGTTACGGATAATTAGGAAGGGTATAGAAAATACAGTAAGTCAGCAAGTGTCTTGTGTCACCATACCTCCAGAAGGATACTATGGAACTGAAAAAAGTGCAGAGGAGGGCAACCAGAATGATTAGGGGACTGGAACACCTTCCTTATCATCTGAGACTGCAATAGCTGGGCCTCTTCACTCTTGAACGACGGCGCCTAAGAGGTGATATGATTGAAGTTTATAAAATCATACAATCTTACACAGTGTGGACTATGTAAATAAGGAAAAACTGTTTTCCCTATCACACAACACTAGAACTAGGGGGCACTCCATGAAACTTTGGGGTGCTAGATCTCAAACAAATAAGAGAAAGGACTTTTTCACCCAGAAGATCACTGGTCTCTGGAACTCCTGGCCAGAAGAAGTGGTGACAGCTGTCAGCCTTGACAGCTTTAAGAAAAGATTGGACAAATTCATGGAGAACAAGGGTATCAATGGCTATCATTCTGGATGCCTAAGGACAACTTCCAGGTTGGAGAGATAGGCAGGATATCTCTCAATGCTATTTGTAGGGAATCATAAGCTGGTGAAGATATCTGCTTGGGAATACTCTGAAGCAAATGTTGAGCCACTGTGTGAAACCAAATGCTGGACTGGATGGGCTGTGGCCTGTTCCAGCAAGGCTGTTCTTATGTCAGTATCTTCTTATCCACCAAGGCATTGACTAGGTCATCAGCTAAAGGTCACCAAAAAGTGTTTAGGATCCACTAGACCCTGGGGCAGGCCCAAATGAGGGGCCAAGGCTCCCTGGACTGGAAGACTCCCTGTTGTGCAACTGTTTCATAACCAGTGGTACATTGGACATACAATGGGCAGCCTGTTGAAATATGGACAAACCTCTTCTGACCAGATGATTTTTGCCGACATATTGACACATTGAGGAGCATAGAGTATACTTTTTGATTCAGTCATTCTATCTAGTACACCTCAACATTTTTTTAGCCATGGCTTAAACACAATAGGAAGTAAATGTAGGCCAAACCAGGATTGTGTAAATCACATAATGAACTTTGTAAGCTGCTGTGTGGGCAATGGTTTCCAGTCTATGACCTACTTCATATGTGCCAAGCCCCCCCCAGCCCTCCCCATTTGGCCCCTGTTAAGAATGGCTGCACTATACTACATTGGAATCCTCTTTTGGAGTACACACACTTGATGAATGCTTGACTAGGACTCCCAGGAAGTCAACAGATAAAGGTGGAGCTGGGGCAAGAGGCAGAGGGGAGAAAGGAGAAGCTGTATGAGTGAGGTGTCTAGGGGCTCTATCCCAAGACCACTAAAAACCGCTTCAAACTGCAAGAAAATGCACCTCCTAAAATCATGTCCCCACAGCCAGTGGACTTTTTAAAAAAAATGCAGCCACACCCACTTTAGTGCAACCCTATTAGTTTTCCAAGTACAGTAGGGTATAAAGAATTACTGTATATACTCAAATATAAGCCTAGTTTTTCAGCCCTAATTTTGGGCTGGTAGAAGGGGCCCTCGACTTATATTCGGATCAATACTTTTAGCCACTGAGGCAAGTGCATGGGTTGGTGGCTAAAAGTCATTTTAAACATTGTGTGCTGCTTCTCCTGACCCCCCCTCTTCATCACAGGGGAGCGGCATGCAATGTTTAAAATTACTTTTAACCACTGACCCAAGCACTTGCCTCAGTGGCTAAAAGTCATTTTAGATATCACACACTGCTCCCCGAGCTCCCAACGGAGGAGCTACCAGGCCCTGCTGCATTTCCCACCCTAGACTTATACTCGAGTCAATAAGTTTCCCCAGTTTTGGGGGGTTAAATTAAGGGCCTCGACTTATACTCAGGTCAACTTATACTCGAGTATATACGGTAATTCATTCCAAATGAAATTATGTTAAGCAATTTTTCCTTTATACACATTTCCCATAGGAATGCATTGAAAACAGAGTAATCCCTGATCGCAACCATTTTATGTTGTATGGATTCATCCCATAGATGATTCTGTTAAGCAAATTTCCCCTATCTCTGGAATTTTTTATGCCGTACAGATTTTATGTTATACAAACCATTTGTTATATGAGGGTCCACTGTACCAGGTCAGGAGGTAGTTAGAAATTTGACTCAGTTCTGATGTGGCTTTTTAACTGGTACTAATATCTGTGGGGACTCGGAAAAACTGCTTCTAAATCTTTTTCTCCCCATTATGCTGTATTTTGGTGGTTGGTTTTTGTTTGTTTGTTTTTTGTAATTGTCAGTTTGGGATATAGGTAAGGCAGAAACCTTTTCTCATTTTCGCAGTCCTGAAACAACACACATTTATTTTATTTCTGCTAATTCCTAGTTTGTTCCCTTTGTCCCTTTCGTTACAGTTCCCAGTCATGAAGACACAAAAGAGGCAGTTGTGGGGACACAGAAACCACCTCTTCAACCACGTGACTCTTACCGGGAAAAGCCGACTTTTGTTTTGAGCTGTTTTTTTCCAGCCATGGGATAGCAGCCTTGGATAGGATGTCTCTGAGACTGTTGATGCAGAAGAGTAATTTCAATGGACTATCTGTGGATAAATTAGAGAAAATCTGGGACCCCGCTGATACCGCAGAACTCTCACCCTGAATATGAGTGGCATATACAGGGGCAGCTCTCGTACCAAGCGAAGATTCAAACAGTATTTGTTCTCTATCCTCTTTGCTAGTGTTGACCTTCTCAGTTGGCCTCCAGTAATAGGCAATGGAAGTCTGCAGACAAAAGAATAAACTCCACCACTGCACTGGTTCAATAAACACTTTATAATTTAATAGCCACTGCAACATTCCACACAGTTACATGCCCCTGAATAATTGATCATCCTACAATTCTGCCTGAACTTGATCAGCAGAGATAGCCTTACTCCTGTCCCTCAAATGTCCCTCTTCCTCATCTTTTCATTTTGATTCTTCAGCCGAACCAGGTACTGTACTCCAGAAACCCTTTTGGTGTAACTCAGTATGAGTATTTATGAAGTGCCAGTAAATGCCTCTATCTTCTTTCTATTCTAGCCCCCACTTCCCCCTGTATCCTAATGTTCTCCTCCACACCCTTCTTCTAGATGACAAATGGTTGTGTCCACAACAGAACAAAGCAGGTGAGTTAACTTCAAAAAATGTGGTAAATGATTAATAATGGGGAGGGAAAGCCCTCAGATAACATCTGCGGGTAAGCTGTCAACACGGATTGCTCTTAGTGGTTGGCCTTCTTTATGAGGACACCAGCTTATAGCTCTAGGGGAAAATAGAGACAAGAGAAATCCAAAATGAGACATGCAAGCCATCCATCACACACACACACCAACACATACAAGCAGGAGCACTGCAGTGTTAGCAAGTATTAGAACTTAATTTGCAATAAATAAGTGCTCCTTCCACCCACTCCTTTCCTACTCTCATTTTTCAGACTTTTTCTCTTGAGCAAATTCTTTTGATATCTACATGTCCTCTAGGAAACACCTTACATTGCAGAAAACTATAGAGCGCAGGTTAAATTTGATGGTAGGACTGACAGGTTTTTATATGAGGTCACACCTCCTGTGATGAAAAGTGAGTGTCATAATGTGCAACATTCCTCTACCATGTATCTTGAAGGCAGCATGCTTGATAGAAATGTACACGTTTTATTTTTTTGAAATAATATTTTTAAAAAACATGAACTCAAAATTTACTTACCTTGGGGCCACCAAAGTAGCCTTTTTTGAGTGCATGTTTTTTAAAAATATTATTTTAAGAAAATTGCAATCAAAATTTTCTTACTGTGGGACTCCAAAGTAATAGGGGTACATTCAGAAAGTGATTTTAGGGAATCCCCTGAAATTTGGAAATATTTGGGGGTAAGAGGGCTGAGTTATGAATCTCCAAAGGGGGTGCCCCAAAACGTTCTCAATGGAATTATATGGGAAGCGGAGGTACTGCTATCACTCACCTGATGAGGACTTGCCCTCTGCCCCCCTTCCCAAGTTATCTGAGCACCTAATTTTATTCCCCAAAACTGGGAAACTTATTGACTCAAGTAGAAGCCAAGGGTGGGTTTTTTTTGACAGCCAAAAATAAGGACTAAAAAACTCAGCTTATACTCGAGTATATACAGTATATGGGGAAGACGATCCTTTCATTTAATTAAAACTAATTAAAAGCTTTCTATTCCCTCTGTTTTGGGATTCGAGGCTCCCTGGGGCTTCCTTTTTTGTCCCCAAGAAAGTCCTTGAGATATGAAGGGAATCTTTTCAAGTAAAGATTCAGCAATGGCATGCTGCCAGCCAAAGCGTGATCTAAGAAAACAAATTCCAAACACAGAGACATATTGGTTCCATTGGACTCAGAATAGCCACAAGTCTCTTCTGTGGGAAGGATTCCTTTTCTGCCCACAAAATGTTCTTCTTCCAGGAGACCTCATTGACCCCGACAGGATGTCCTGAATTATCTCTAACATCTCAGGACTGCAAAAGATTTGCACATCTTCAGTTTGTCTAACATAGGCTAACATTTCAGCTGCTTTTTTTCTCTCCAATTGTCATTGCTCGCCATTTTATTTTTCATAGTTCTTCCTATTTACTGTCTGACATTGGGTGTCTGTCCGGTTGAAAAATTTGGAACATACACATTAACTGCCAGACAGCTGAAGGATTTGGGTATCTAGTTGCAGAGCCAGAGGCTGGAAGTTCAATTCTCACTGTGCCCCCTTGATGGGGATTAGACTTGATGATCCTTAAGGTCCCTTCCACCTCTGTAGCTCTAAAATAGTGGCAATTGCTTTGGAATTGTTGTAGGTGGATTGAACGTGCTGCGTTAGGAGTGATGATTTTGGTCTGTTAGGAAAACATCAGCATCCTCTGCTCTTAATTAATAGGAAAGCAGAACCCTCTCTGATATCCGTCTTCTGCTAAGCCAAGCAGAGCAGCCCATGAGCCCTGAGGTGAAAGCCAAAAACATTGTTCAGCTTGATCAACCATGGTCCTAGTATCTGCCTCATTACCTCCCTGTTGTAATAGTAGACATCTTTCTGGTCATGCCTGGCCTGCATCTTTGCTTCATAGATCTGAAAGGGCTCTCTTTATCATTAGAGATGGGCACAAAATGCAAAAATGGCATTTTGTTTCATTTTTCATTTCATTTTTTTCCCATCTTGTTTCATTTCAATTGAAATGACTTTTTTAAAAAAAGAAATTCATTCCAGTTTTCATTTTGTTTTGTTTTTTATTTATTTTTATTTTTTTGACAACTAGTTGGGAGGGACCTTGCTGGACAATAGGCAATTTTTATAAACAAGCGCCGATCAACTGGTGCGCAGGGCCCTTCTGGTGATCAGTGCTTTTTTTTAACAAGCGCTGATCAGCTGGCAAGTGGGGGCCTGACAGCGTTCAGTATTTTATTTTTTTACAAGCAGTGATCAGCTGGCATGTGGGGCTATACCGGCAATCAGCAATTTTTTGGTTTACAAGCGCCAATTAGCTGGTGTGTAGCCCCACACATCAGCTGATTGGCACTTATTTTTATTATTTATGTTGACAAGCACTGAGATCAGCGCTTGTCAAAATAACAAAAATTTAAAAAACAACAAATGAAATGGAATGAAACGAAAATTTCCATTCCATTATTTATTTTTAACGCCCTTCATTTTTCATTTTGTTAGGAAATGAAACGAAAATAAAAATAAAAATATTGTTTCTCTATTTATAATATATGTATATATGATCCCTGGAGTAGGAACTGGCAAGCCACTCCAGTATTCCTGCCAAGAAAACTCCATGGACATGGAGTCACAAAGAGTCGGTCACGACTGTAACGGCACAACAAACACACACATATATGATCCCAAGGAGCAGAGGAAGGCATTATGTGATGCCGCATATTTGTAAGGCATGCTCGTATTTTCCATAACCTGTGTGGTTATAATGATGACTAAATATTCCTATGACAGCCAAGTACATCTAGAGCTATATGAACAATCCCTGCTTATGAGCTGTTTCCACGATTTATGTACAACAAGCAACACATAAATACCAATTAATGAAGCAACCATAGGAAAATTAATTAAAACATGAGAGGATAAAAGTCTCTTTAGAGCTTTGCTTCGAAACAAATGGGGAGAGAGTTTATCTAGTAGGAAGCCTTCCTCCGCGAACAAAGCTTATAATTTTCCTCAGAAGGAAATGGCTGTTTTAAAAGACCGCCAACAACTTTTAGCCAGTCGGCCTGTTGAGTGTTAAAAAGTATAGCAGTAGGGGACACATCTCTCTCTCTCTCTCCAATTTCTAGCATACTTTGCTTCTCGGTAAATCTTCCCGAGGTCAGCCTGAAGTTCTGGGGACCAGCTTCGGAGCATTTGTGCTCGCAAGGTTCTGCATGACTGAGCTCTTTGACAACCATGGGGAAGTCATGGTGGTTACATTCAAGTACACCACATAATTAAAGTTGGCAAGGCACTTCCCATCATGCTCCCTCAGTGATTTTTCCAGCACTTGGGAGCTACTTTTAAAAAGTAACTCATTCCTGACACTTGCTACAGTGCTTGATGAGTCATGTGCGGTCATTACTTAGCACAGTGTTGATAAGTAATTCATTATATTATATAAAAGTATGCTGCTATTTTTGTTTGTTTGTTTGTTTGTTCATGGCAACATAGAATAATTGAGTTCAATGGGACCTCTAAAGCCATTGAGTCCTACCTTTTGTTCAATGCAAGAATCCTAATCAAAGTAGATCTGAAAGATAGCTGTCCAATTTTCTCTTGAATGTCTTCAGCGTTGAAGCAGTCATCACCTCCTGAGATAATCGGTCCCACTGTCATTAGTATTACAATTAATATTACAATTATTGCAACACACCTGAAAAATTCCTGTTGAAATGCCTTTGATTCAAATAATTTTTGAGAGTAACTAGAAAAGATTATGTTACACCAATAAAATAACTTCTTGTTATGTAATTGCTTGTTGCGTTCCTTCCAAGGAAGAACTTTAAAGTGTAGATTTTCAAGTTACAACATTACCTGAAACATGTTAGTTCTACGCGCAGGTTCTTGCAACAGCTTTGTAAAGTTAGTAAGAGGAGGGGTGGCTATTTATTTATTTATTTACTTACTTATTTACTTATTTAAACTTAACAATAGACTATTGTAGTCAGCATGGCCAGTGGCCATGCTTGCTCGGTGGTATTCTCAGAGTTGTAGTTTAAAAACAACTTTTTCCACCTTGAGCTAACGTTTGCTCAGAGCACACATTAATTCTATCTTCACATTTGTCTGTGCCTTTAACAGAGTCCACAAGTCACCAGTTCCAGGACTGGAACTGCTGTGTGGTTTCTTCTCTTAGTGTTGCTGTAGAGCTTGGAATGGAATTATAAGAATAGGCTAAATTCTCTCTCTCTTTTTCACTGTTTCTCAAATTTCTGCCAATGATAACATTCCGTCCCAATTCCGGACTGCATGCTGGGCATCTGGAGTGGCTGCAATATATCTCTTGATCCCTTCTGCCTTCGCTGGGATACTTCCAGTATTTCACTATCACCCTGATACCTTATGATCAGAGACCACCCCTGCCCCCTCTCATTTTAACATCAGTATCCTAGGGGCACTGGTGGCTGGGCCACATATTATGTTTGGTTTTCCTATTGTGTGTCATTACATTATTGTGTATTTTTTATATACTCCCTTGTATTAATTTGGTTTTGGTACTGTTTTTAATTGCTTGGGTGTTTTTTTCCTTGGTTTTATTGTTTTGTGTTGTGTCATGTTCATCTTCCCCTTCTCTGGTGATCCTCCCATGCATTTGCTGGAGCTTTCTAGATCTTCCATCTCAGTGTTGTCAGGCTGTGGGAGGTACACTTTGGACTGGCGGGTTGATCGGGTCAGGAGAACTCAGGCCAGGCATTTGCTGCCTGTCCCTTGTTCTGATCCGCCGGCCCACTGCCTCATTTCAGGGAATCATTCCATCCACGCCTCCAATCTGTCCTGTTTGCTGATCAATACCAGGTCAGTTCATAATAAGATCCCTATCATCCACGACTTAATTGTGGATGAGGGGGCCGACCTGGCTTTCCTGACGGAGACCTTGGTGGGCAAAGGTGGGGGAGCTTCCCTCTCTCAGCTTCACCCCAAGGGTTCTGTGTTCAGCATCTGGTCAGAAGGTCGGGGTGGCCATTGTTAATAGGGAATCTGTTCATGTCAGCAGAGTGTCTACACCTTGTGGTGGGACAGAGGGACAGGTTTGGGATTGTGCTTGTGTATCGTGCTCCCCGCAACCCTGCACACTCCCTCCCAGAGCTCTCCGGGTTCATCTCGGCGGCACTCTTGAGGTCTCCCTGCCTTTTAGTGGTTGGGGGCTTCAATGTGCATGCCGGGTATGGGCTGTCAGGAGTGGCTCTGGAGTTCATGGAATCCATGGCCCCCATGAACCTGTCCCAGTTTGTCACTGGTCCCACTCACAGGGGTGGACATACCCTGGACCTGGATTTTGCCTCCACTTCTGTGGGTTTTGATCTCGGGGTCAGGAATTTGCGTTCCCGGCCTGTGTCATGATCAGATCACCATCCGCTGACTTTTCCCCTATCAATTGCTGCCCCACCCTGCGGGGAGCCTGGCCCTTCCATCTGGGCCCGCACCTGAAGGCTCCTGGACCCTGTGTGATTCTCGGAGTCCTTTGGGGGCCTACCAGACAGTCTGGTTGACGATCCGTTCAACTCCCTGGTGGATAAGTGGTATGATGATGTTGCCGGGGTTGTTGACAGGATCACCCCCAAGCGCCTCATCTGATGCCGAGCTTGCTCCTCCCCGTGGTTTACGATGGAGTTGCGGGTGAGGAAGCAAGAGTGGAGGGGGCTAGAGAGCAGATGGAGGAATGATCAGACAGCTTTGAATCGGGTTATGGTCTGTGCGTCGACCAGGTGCTATGTTCGGGTGATCAGGGACACAAAAAGGTCTTTTGCCTCCCTGATAATTGATGGGGCCTCGAATCGCCAGGCAGAATTGTTCCGGGTGGTTCAAGACCTCACCAATCCTGGTCCGCCGGGGCCTCCTCCTAGTGACTTCACTAGTGAGTCATTTGCAGTCTTTTTAAAATCCAAAATAGAGGCCATCCGTTCTGATCTGGGCTTCGTTTGCACTGATCTGCCCTCGAGTGTGGCTGGTGCTGCACCCCCTTGGTCTCCCCGGTTTGTTGAGTTTGGGCCTGTTACTCCAACTGAGGCCTCCAGGGCTCTGGCGCATTGCAGGCCGGCGGCTTCTCCATTCGACACTTGCCCTTCTTGGCTGATTAAGACTGCCAGAGGGAGCATGCCTGAATGGGCTTCATTAATTGCCACTGAATCCTTCAGGGACAGGATTTTTCCCCGTTGGCTGAAGGAGATGGTGGTGAAGCCCATTCTCAAAAGACCTGGCTTGGCTGTAGACGATATGTCTAACTATCATCCTATAGCCAATGTTCCCTTCATGGGCAAGGTGGTCGAGCGAGTTGCCGCCCTGTGGCTCCAGTCGTTCCTGGAGGAGAACCAGGTCTTGGATCCTTTCCAGTCTGGGTTTAGGCCACGTCATGGGACTGCGACTGCCCTGGTCGCACTGCAGGATGACCTGTTGAGGAGGGACGACAGGGGTTGCTCTACCCTGTTGGTCCTTCTCGACCTGTCAGCAGCCTTTGATACTGTCGACCATGGTATCCTCCTGGGCCGGCTTTCTGAGGTGGGGATTGGGGGTCCGCTCCTTCCTTGAGAGCCGTGCTCAGCGTGTGAGCTTGGGGGGTGATATGTCATCTCCCTGGACACTCTCTCGTGGGTTGCCTCAGGGGTCGGCTCTCTCCCCCATGCTCTTTAACATCTATATGAGGCCACTGGCTGAGGTCATCTGGAGTTTTGGAGCTTGCTGTCATCAGTACACTGATGACACACAGCTCTATCTCTCCTTCACCTCTGCAGTGGAGGCTGTCCAGATCCTTGATCGCTTCCTGGCTGCGGTACTAGAGTGGACCAGGACCAACAGTCTCAAACTCAATCCCGGGAAGACCAAGGTTCTGTTCTTCGGGGGTGCCCTGGATGGGTACAGTGGCCCTCTTCCCAGCCTGGGTGGGTCCGCCCTCCAGCTGGCTGAAAGAGTGAGGAGTCTGGGCATCGTCCTGGATCTGTATCTGTCTCTGGAATCCCAGGTGGCAGCTGTGACCAGGTCGGCCTTTTATCATCTCAGGCTAATCACTCGGATTCGCCTATACCTTGATCGGAACTCTCTGAGGACAGTGGTGCAGGTGCTGGTCATATTGAGGATAGATTACTGCAACGCTCTCTACATGGGGCTCCCCATGAACCTTGTTCGGTGAATGCAGCAGGTGCAGAATGCGGTAGCCAGGTTGGTGGTTGGTGTGGGCATGTTTGACCGCATCACCCCCATTCTGGCTTGCCTGCATTGGTTGCCCATTGCCTCGCAAACAAGGTTCAAGGTGTTGGTTTTGGTTTACAAAACCCTCCACGGCCTGGGTCCTGATTATCTGGCAGAGTGTATCTCCCTACGATCAGAGCAGCCCTAACCCAGCCGATCCTCCATGGCTCTTTCGCTCCGGGTGGCCACCCCCAGAGAGGCCCGTAGGGTAGCAACGTGCAAACGGGCCTTCTTGGTAGCTGCCCCAGCCCTCTGGAACAAACTACTGAGCGAGATACGCCTGGCTCCCTCTTTGGCACCTTTAAAAAAACTGTCAAAATCTGGCTGTTTAGGGATGCCTCCGGCAATCGCTAGGATCTGTATCACTGTATTTCCTCCCCCCCCTATTTATCATTTGTTTTTTTTAATTCCTCTTGTCAATTACTTATTACTGTTATTATCTTGTGTGTTTTTATGTGAACCGCCCAGAGTTCCCTTTGGGAAATTGGCATGGTATATAAATGTAAAAATAAATAAATTTTATTTATTTATTTATTTATTTATTTATTTATTTATTTATTTATTTATTTATTTATTTATTTATTTCTTCCTGCTTTGTTTCAGTTTGTGTGTGTGTGTGTTATGGAAGCTGGCTGGAATTGTTATCACTATGCTGGTTTGTTTTGGGGTCACTCTGCACCTGGTTTGCTCTGAAAACTAATCTAATGTGTTACAACGTGACATCGGAAAGTGAGCAGACCGTTTTGGTGATCAGTCATGTCATACTTCAGGGAACACCCATGTTGGCTTTTGCATACATTCTTTAAAATATAGCTGTGGACAATGAATGACATAACAAAAACTCTCTAAATTCTTTGCTCCTGTCAGTTTAGGTCATCTTGACACAATGATGTGAGCAGTCAACAATAAATGTTCAAGTTCCATGACATTCCTTGCCTCCAGCATGAGAATTAGACATGGGATCTTGTTTTCCTTTCCTTATCATTGAGGTTTATGCAACTTCTAGAAAAACCATGCCCCCGCCCCCATTTTGGAAGTGAAATGCACACGTTTCTCATGCAAAACAAGCACAGATGAACTAGGTGATTGATCAAAAAATGCAAACAACCCATTTGAGGCTTCTTGTTTGTGAAAGTCTGTGGAATGAGGCATTAGCTGCTGTAGGTTTGTGAAGCCTGAGCAATCTCCCTAGTTAGTCCAAATGATTATTCTCACATATGATTTTAAGGAATGTTTTGGGAAACAAAGTAAGGTCAAACCGTTTGGATGGAGAACTACCAAGGAATTTCAACCATGTTCAGGGAGGCCTGGGGGGAAATGAAGTCCAAAATTGGTCCTGCTGTCCTTTTCCCTGTCATTTGCCGCCCCACCCCATGGGGTGCAACGGCCCCTTGTTTGGGCTCACCCTCTAAGGCTTCTGGACCCTGGTCAGTTTCTGGAGGCCTTCGGGGAGTTTCCTGATGGCCTGGCTGATGACCTGGTCGAGGCCCTGGTGGACAGGTGGTATGAGGATACTACCCAGGCCGTAGACCGGATCGGCCCTAAGCGCCTTCTCTGCTGTGGAGCTCGCTCCTCGCCGTGGTATACGGCGGGGTTGAGAGCGATGAAGCAAGAACGGAGAAAGCTCGAGAGCAGATGGAGGGCAGACCGGGCGCCATTTAATAGGGCTGCCATGTGTGACCTGACCAGGTGCTATGTTTGTGCAATCAAGGAGGCTAAAAGATCTTTTGTCTCCTTGAGATTTGGTGAAGCCTCGAACCGCCAGGTGGAGCTGTACTGTGTGATTTGCGACCTCATCAATCCTGGTCAGTCTAGGCCTCCTCCTAGTGATTTCACTAGTGAGATATTTGTAGCCTTTTTTAGATCTAAAATTGAAGCCATCCGATCCGGTCTAGACTCCAGTTGCCCTAGCCTATCCTCAAGTATCCCCTGGCTCATTGCAGGCCAGCAGCCTCCCCCTTCGATCCTTGTCCAGCTTGGCTTATTAAATCTGCAGGAGGGAGCATGCCCAAGTGGGCTTCTTTTATTTCCACTGCCTCCTTCAGGGAGGGTTTTTTTCCCTCTCACCTGAAGGAGACGGTGGTGAAGCCCAACCTAAAGAAACCTGGCCAGGCGTTGGACGAATTGGCCAACTACCATCCGATCGCCAATTTTCCCTTCCTGGGCAAGGTTATCAAGAGGGTGGCCGCTGTCCGGCTCCAGTTGTTCCTGGAGGAAGAACATGTCCTTGACCCATTCCAGTCCAGGTTCAGCCCGTGTCACAGGACTGAAACAGTCTTGGTTGCACTGCAAGATGACCTTTTCTGGGGGGCTGACAGGGGTTGCTCTACCCTGTTGGTCCTTCTGGATTTGTCAGCGGCCTTTGATACCGTTGACCACAGTATCCTGCTGGACTGGCTGTCCGGGGTGGGGATCGGGGGCACTGCGCTCAGTTGGCTCTGATCCTTCCTGGGGGACCGGCCCCAGCATGAGCAGCTTGGGGGGGGGGAGCTGTCGGCTCCTTGGATGCTCCCATGTGGGGTTCCACAGGGGTCGGCTCTTTCCCCCATGCTGTTCAACATCTATATGAGGCCGTTGGCTGAGGTCAATAGGAGATTTGGAGTCTGCTGTCATCAATATGCTGGTGACACACAGCTCTATCTCTCCTTTTCCACCTCTGCAGTAGAGGCTGTTCAGACCCTTGACTTGTGCCTGGATGTGGTCATGGAATGGAGCAGGACCAACAGACTCAAACTCAACCTGGAGAAGACCGAGGTCATGTTCTTTGGGGCTCCTTCTTCTGGATACGGTGGCCCTCTCCCCAGTCTGGAGGGTGTTTCCCTCCAGCTGGTGGACAGTATCCAGAATCTGGGCATGGTCCTGGACTTGGCTCTCTCTATGGAGGCCCAGGTGGCTGCCGTTTCCAGGACTGCCTTTTCCCATCTCCGGCAGATTGCCCAGATTCATCCGTATCTGGATGAGGACTCCCTGAGAACTGTAGTGCAAGTGCTCGTGATCTCGAGAATAGACTATTGCAACGCTCTCTACATGGGGTTGCCCTTGACTCTTAATTGGAGACTTCAGCGGGTGCAAAATGCTGCAGCCAGACTGGTGGCGGGTGTGCATCGTTATGACCACATAATCCCAGTGCTGGCCCGCTTGCATTGGTTAACGGTTACGTCCCGAATAAGATTCAAGGTCCTGGTTTTAATTTATAAAGCCCTCCATGGCTTGGGACCTGAATACCTGACAGAGCGAATCTCCCAAAGATCAACTGAGGCCTGACCTACAGAATGTTGCAGGTGCTCTCACTTCAGGTGGTCACGCCCAGAGAGGCTAGGAAAACCTAGACTCGTAACCAAGCCTTCTCTGTGGCTGGCCCGGCGCTTTGGAACCATCTCCCAAGTGAGCTGCGCCTTGCACAGTCCCTGCCCACCTTCAAAAAAGCAGTAAAGACCTGGCTGTTTTGTGAGGCATTTGGCGACAGTTAATTCCCCCCTCTTCCCCCCCACCATCACGCCAACTATATATCTCTATTTTTTGTAATTTTATTATGATGTTTTATCATGATGCTTTATTGCTTATTATTATTGTTTGCTTTTATTGTATTGTTGTTTGTATCCTGTTGTAAACCGCCCGGAGTTCTTCTGGACGACGGGTGGTATATAAGTATTAAAATAAAATAAATAAAGATAAATAAATAAAAATTATGAGAAAACTCAATGCAAGGCAGAAAAACTCTCTCTCTCTCTCTCTCTCTCTCTCCCACCCTCACGCTACTTCCCAGCAATCGCCACATCCTGCACGCCCAGGGCGCATGCACCGACAGGAGGCTTGGTCCCCCTCCTCCTCCTCCTCTAGACTTCCCTTTTTGCCCGGCGAGGGGAGGCTTCGTCATGGCCTGGTGTTCCTCTTTGGCACAGTTTTTAGTACTAGGCAGGCAGGCGCTCCGGCTGCTCCTTCACGACACACCAGGCAACATCTCGTGGCACACAAGTGTGCCGCGGAACAGTGGTTGAAAAACACTGGTTTATGCATATGGCTGAGTATGCAGATAGTTTTATATACTGTCTGAAGCACCTTTTAAAAAAAACACTTCTATATAGGGTACATTTTAGTTGCTAAATTATGTGTTATCCATTATGTAATTAAGTAAATAAGTCAGCAAGTGTCATTTTGCCGCTTTATAAATCTATAAATCTTTTTTTTTTCTGCTGCCCGCGTCATCCCCTCTAGGGCTCTGCCTTCCTTCCATTTTTATAGGAATTTGTGGTTTGTTCACTTTTGCCTTGTTTTATTGTTAGCCGCCCAGAGTTCCTACCTGGAAGATGGGTGGGATACAAGTGTAATAAATAAATAAATAATAATAAAAAATATGGTGAGGCCCCATCTTGAGTATTGTGTACAGTTTATTTATTTATGCATTTCTATACTGCTTGTCTTCCCAAAGGAAGGTTCTGGTCACCATACCTCCAGAAGGATATTAGGGAGATGGAAAGAGTGCAGAGAAGAACCACCAGAATGATTAGGGGACTGGAACACCTTCCTTATCATCTGAGGCTGCAACGGCTGGGCCTCTTCACTCTTGAACGTTGGTGCCTAAGAAGTGACCTGATTGAAGTTTATAAAATCATACACGGTGTGGACAAATTAGATAAGGAAAATTGTTTTTCCTATCGCACAACACTAGAACAAGGGGGCGCTCCATGAAACTTTTGGGTGCTAGATCCCAAACAAATAAGAAAAAGTATTCTTTTTTTCACCCAGAGGATCACTGGTCTATGGAACTCCCTGCCAGAAGTGGTGACAGCTGTCAGCCTTGACAGGTTTACAAAAGGATTAGACAACTTCATGGAAAACAAGGGTATCAATGGCTATCATTATGGATGCCTAAGGACAACCTCCGGGTTGGAGAGATAGGCAGGATATCTCTGAATGCCATTTGTGGGGAATTATGAAGCAAATGGTGAGCCACTGTGTGAGACAGAATGCTGGACTGGATGGCCTGTGGCCTGTTCCAGCAAGGCAGTTCTTATGTACTTATTATGTCTGGCTCTGAGCTTGAGGGTAGAGCAAAAGAGAGTTAGAAATGTGAAACGACTGAATGACTTTGAATAGGCACTAATGCAGTACATTTCTTTCTTTCTTTTAAAAATGACGAATGTATTAAAGAGCGCAAAATACTTCCTTTCAATCCAGTCCAAGCAAACACATTATCTGCCTAGACAAAAATGTATCTTTTAAAAAGTTAATTGTAGGTCTTCTCCAGTTAGAAGTTATTGGAAGAAAGTAATTGTACTTTTCTGAACCGAGGGGAAGACATGTTCAAGTTTGCCCAGTCTGAATATTCAAAGGCATCTCTCAAGTATTCAGTTATACAATTAAAAGCAACTCTCTGCATATTAAACTGGGAATTACTTTTGGTGTGGAATTGACATTTCCCACTTTTTGCTAAGGTCTCTGTGCTTGCCATAGCTATGTTGGAGACAGAAATCAAACCGATGAAGCCTATTTTTAAAACTTGTGACTTGATCCTTTATCATCACCGCACCGCGGGGCAATGG
The DNA here is from genome assembly GCA_023846285.1 of Phrynocephalus versicolor. Taxonomy (NCBI): domain Eukaryota; kingdom Metazoa; phylum Chordata; class Lepidosauria; order Squamata; family Agamidae; genus Phrynocephalus; species Phrynocephalus versicolor. The sequence goes on along the minus strand of JAHTLZ010000379.1, from coordinate 55,736,238 downwards.
CTACAAACTACAGGAAAAGAGATTCCATTTGAACACTCGGAAGAACTTCATGACAGTTAGAGCTGTTCGGCAGTGGAATATGCTGCCACAATGGGTGGTGGAGTCTCCTTCATTGGAGGTTTTTAAGCAGAGGCTGGATGGCCATCTGTCGGAAATACTGTGATGGGGGTTCTTGCATGGCAGGGGGTTGGACTGGATGGCCCTTGAGGTCTCTTCCAACTCTATGATTCTATGATTCTATGATTCTATGACCCAAACTGACTTCAATTAATAAAATCAAAAGTAAAATAAATGGTTAAAAAAGTACTGAATAAGAAGAACTTGCTGGTATCATGTCCAGTATTTACACGTGCATGGACCTCCAACACTGGAAGCTACCATGAAATGGAACGTTTCTATCTCTCTCTCAAAAAAAAAAAAAAGTCCAGTAGCCATGACTCAGCTTCCAGATAAACTCACCTGGATGACTGAGAATCTTCACAGACATGAAATGGAACCTTTCGTGCACCTCAACCTTTTCCACAATTAGACCAACATAGGTATAAAGAGCACAGGTGACAACTTATGACACTTGACTCATCACTTGCTGTCGAGCCCAACTTAAGTCACCCTGGCAACTAAACTTGACCTTGACTTGGGTTTAAAAAAAGAAGAAAGACTCAGACACAATTGGGACCCATTTTTCCAAGTTACATTTTTATTTTCCTTGCCTCCCTTGCAGGTCTCAATTAAAAGGATAAGTACTCGAGAAAAACAGTTCCTGGTTGAATCCAAGTCTTTGAAGAAGAAGAAGAGGAGGAGGAGGAGGAGGAGGAGACAGGGAAGGAAGCTAAAGTTACCAGGTGGTAGAGATGTAAAAGCTGGGGGAAGGGGAAAACAGATTTTTTTTGGGGGGGACAGTTTTTTTCCTGAAGCCTTTTTGGGTTTTGTTTTGTTTTTTGGAAAAATTGAAAAAAGAAAAAGAAAAATGATTATGGAATGTTTTATTTTAACATGGTGAATAGAATATTTTAAGCCAGTGGGTTCAAATATTTTCCAAATCATTTCTATGAAATATGCATCGTATCAGATTATTCTAATTCCTGTGCACTGAGGACAAGCAAGTCCCAGATTACAAACTGAACTCTCCAGTGTAAGAACAAGATGTATTTCTTCCTTTAGGAGGTGCTACTATTGTCACAAGAAAAAGAAAAAGGTTTCACTTTTGTTTTTGCATGTGGGTGGATATATTTGGTTATTTTCTGTCTTCTTCACTACCACTCCCTTCTATACATTTCCCGTCTCTTCAATTCTTTTTTTGAGACTGAGGTTTTTATTTTATTTTTAGTTAATACTGTGGAGAGGAAATATGAATAATTGGTAAATTTGGATTTTTAAACATTGTTTTGTAGAGGGTTTTTTGTTGTTCCACATAAACTAGTAAACAGTTCAGAAGTAGAGGTGGGCACGAACCAGAAAACCCATGGTTTGGGTTCGTCTGGTTTGGGCCCACCCTTGGTTCGGTTAGGGTTCAGGTTAGTACGAATTTTTTAAAAATGTAACAAAATGAATAACAAATAACGAATAATGAATCATGAAATGAAATAAAGATTCATTTTGTGCCCATCTCTATTCAGGAAATTGTTAGTATATTTGTTACAATTACAAATAAATATTATGTAAAAACTAAATTTTGTTTGTAATAATTGTTTGGATACATTATATTTTATATGCTAGTTGCGATAATTTTATGCCAAGTCCTAAAGTAACAGAACGACTTTCAAGCTGTAAAAGGTGGGGGGAGTGCTAATGTAACATTTTTTCAATTTTACCGAACATTTCCATTTTTTCCAGGGTGGGGTGGGGGACTAAAATAAAGGTTTTTTTCCCAAGCTTCAAAATTTCTGGAAAATTTACATCTCTTCCTCTGAGTAAGCTAAATGGGGTCAGGATGAAATCTTTATTCAAGCTAACCTGAAGCTATGTTGGATTTAAATTCACCTCCAACTCTGGAGAAGAGTCATAATAGCAGCCAAAAGTAGGTGTTGTCATCATATCAACTTATATACTGCCACATAGAGCCAGAGTACTCTCTGGGAAGTCTGCAACATAGTCATACAAACAATACTTTTGGGAAATGACATAGGAAGCCCTAAGTAATTCCCAGCTTCTCTAAGCTTCAATGGTTGGTTGCATTCAGCCCAGCCCTTGACAATTTTGACCAGTTAATATTTCTGGAGGAAGCTGCAGTTTGGAACAAAGCTGATAAATTAAAACCCATGCTAGAAGTTGTACTGTTTATGGAGGCTGCAGAATGAAGATTTTCTTATTGCATAAACTGGATTGCCTTGACTTATTCAGAGCTGGAAAAGTTTATTTCAGAAAATTACAACCAGAGATGGGGTTGAAAAAATGAGCTGCAATATTCAACAAATATTGCTGATTCGTTTAATATTCATCCCCTCATAATTGTCAGGACGAGACAAATATCCTGTTTTTATTCATTCCCATTTGGCCTAAGGGAAACTGGGATGCCCTTTTCTAAGATGGTGGTAGCAGCTTCACTTAGACCAAAGAGAAGAGCTACCCCTACCCCAATAAAACTGCAAACTAACAAACCAATTTCTCAGTTCATGATTGAGGGATGGATGAACCATAGACCATTTGGGCAGTTTGAGCCCTTCTCTAATTATATGCCCCAGATTCTGGGAGGTGTCATTCAAAGAAGGAACTTGATGTAGCAGCTAGAGATGGGCACGACTCAGAAAAATTGTTCGTTTTCGTTTTCGTTTTCATCTAGGGGTCCGTTTCGGCTCGTTTCCGTTTTCGTGAGCTAATTTTCAAAATTTTTCGTTTTCATTTCGTTGAGTAACAAAAACGACAAATGAAAACGAAAACGAAAAATTTTTCGTTTCTTCCCATTTAACTCCATTAAGTGCTTTTCCAGTAATGAAAAACGAAAAATGGCTCGAAATTAGTCGTTTCGTTTCCGTTTCCGTTCCAGTTTTGAGCCGTTTTTCGTTTTTCGTTTCGTTACGTAACGGAAACGGAAAACGGAAACGGAAACGGAAATTCTGCTAAGTCGTGCCCATCTCTAGTAGCAGCTAGCTTGTACAGAGTTTTGATTAATATTTTCAGCAGAGTCTACAAACAGGCTAGGCCAGTCATCAGCTGAGACCGTGTAATTGGTTCATGGCCCTATCAGGAATTGCTGCTTTACCTATTCTTAATCAGGCTGATGACAAATGGATACACTTTGCTAGAAGCCAAAGCATGACCACGATCCGCATTTTCTACTGTGAATAATGAGGCCCATTGCATGACAGCTGTGATTCCAGTTGCAACCACAGCACGCATCCTGAGTTCATATGCCAGAACAACGTAGGCTTGACAAGCCAATTTTCTTCTTAGCCAGTACTTGTTTAAATCCCACCCTCCTTTTTATAATTTGCAATGTTATCGGGGGCAAATTACCGGTATTGATAACCCATTAGGAAATGAAATAAAAAGACACACATATTGGCATCTGAATGAAGACCTGGCCATTTTGCCGCAGTTCTTGATGATTAGGCTCAAAGGATCCATGAAGTGAATGGCAAGGCTCGTTCTCAAAATGTAGTTACAAGCAGTGGGAGGCAGCAGTCTTTTCATTGTTTCCTCTAAGAAGCCTGATTGTGCGAGTGTCAGCTTCAGCAGAGTGGGGAACTTGAACGGTGTTGATGAAGTAGCCTTATTCTGAAGAAATGGAATGCTTCTTGATGTTCTTGTTATATGCTGGAAAACGATCTGTGATGGGAAGAGCCACGCTAAGCATGATGATGACCAATGGCCCACTTAGCTTTGTATTTCCTCCACTGATGCTGATAAGCTGGGATTTCCTTTTTCGCAAGCAGACCATGATGGCTCAGCGACACACATATAATCGTCAACACTACACATACAGTACATCTGAGGTACTATATAGAATCATAGAATTATAGAGTTGGAAGAGACCTCATGGGCCATCTAGTCCAACCCCCTGCCAAGCAGGAACCCCTTCACAATATTTCCGACAGATGGCCATCCAGCCTCTGCTTAAATACCGTCAAAGAAGGAGACTCTACCACCCTCCGTGGCAGCATATTCCACTGCCGAATAGCTCTAACTGTCATGAAGTTCTTCCGAATGTTCAAATGGAATCTCTTTTCCTGTAGTTTGAAACCATTGCCCCGAGTCCTAGTCTCTGAAGCCATGGAGAACAAACCTGTTCCCTCTTCAATATGACATCCTTTCAAATATTTAAACATAGCTATCATATCCCCTCTCAGCCTTCGTTTTGATAGGCTAAACATTCCCAGTTCGCTAAGCCGTTCTTCATAAGACATATGTGCAGCGTTGATGATTATATGTGTGTCCCTGAGCCCTCATTGGTCACCATAAACAGGAAGTGACCTGATTGTTTATAACAATGACTTAACACAGGGCTATTCAACTTTGAACAGGCCAAGGTCTACTTTTTCTGGCCCAAAATGCCTGAGGGCTACTACACTAAAGCCTCTACTTACGAATTGTATCCATTCCAAGCACATGCTCATAAGTTTAAAAAATTGTAAGTAGAGGAGTGGTTTTCCATAGGAATGCATTGAAAATCAATTAATCTGTTCTGGAAGGAACAGATTTCAATGCGCCATGGCCCTTGAACTGCCCCGCTCAGCTGAGACAGTGGGCTGGCAGACCCGAAACTTTGCTGAGGCAGTGGTAGGATGGGGGAGGGAGGGGTGGAGAACTTATCCCCTCACTTTTTAAATTGATGACTGGTGGGCTACATTTGAACCCTTCACGGGCTACCGGTAGCCCACAGTCTACCTGTTGTGCAGGCCTGACTTAACATATATATTTTAATAAACTTTTGAAATTAGCACCAAATTGCCTTATCATCTTGTTGCTAGTATGAGAATTTAGCAGCTTAGGGAGCTGGGATTGTTTAGCCTTACAAAAAGAAGGTTGAGAGGAGATATGGTAGCGATGCTTAAATATGTGAAAGGATGTCATATCATGAAGGGACAGATTTGTTTTCCATGGCTTCAGAGACTAGGACTTGGGGCAATGGTTTCAAACTACAGGAAAAGAGATTCCATTTGAACATTAGGAGGAACTTCATGGTGGTTAGAGCTGTTCGGCAGTGGAATATGTTTCCACGGAGGGTGGTGGAGTCTCCTTCTTTGGAGGCTTTTAAGCAGAGTCTGGATGGACATCTGTTGGGAGTACTTTGATGAGAGTTTCTCCATGACAGGGGGTTGGACTGGATGGCCCATGAGGTCTCTTCCAACTCTATGATTCTATGAATTTATGCTTCTGTGTTTCTATGAATTGATAGTTTAGTGCTAGATCATCTCAGAGTATTTTCAAAATATAAATCTCCACCAAACAGAAACAACCCAGATGAAATAACCATTCAAGGATATACAGAGGTGGGACCAGAGGAAGGGAAGAACAAATACAAGGATCTACAGAGGTGGGACCAGAGGGAGGAAGGAAAGAAGGGTGCATGTGGGCTGAAATACAAATCAAATTGCATCAAGAGTGAATATTGAACTTCTGAATCAATTCACAGCCCCTGTGTGGTCACTCACTATCTGGTTCTATAAGTGTTTAAATGCAGGTTAATATATATTGCAGGCTTCCCAAATGCCTCTGAAATTGCTTCTCCTCTTCTGAGCCAAGCTGAATGCCACTAAAAAAAAAAAAACCCAGATTCATTTTGTCCACCCAAGGGATTATCTACTAAGCAATGCTATTCAGCCTCCATAGGAAAGAGAAAAGGGATGGGGAAATTAGCCACACCCCATGCTAAATAAATTTAGGCAGGCTAGATTCCTTGTTTTTACAATCAATTGGGCCACCTGTTACTCTGAGATCAAGTAAGCCTACATTGGGCTTATTGGTGAGTTTGACCTAGGTCAGGTTTGCAAATTCAACCTTGTCCCAGGAAAAGATGATGTGAATATGTACCAGTCTGCCATTCAGGATTTCATTGGTGAGAAAATAGCCTGTGAAAAGGCCGCAAGGGGAAGACAAATCTTCCCTATAAAGCAGATATTGTCAGAAATGAGAGAGGAGGTGGGGGAGAGAGAGAGAAAAACAGCTTCTAGAATTCCGTACTACCTTCTGAGAATTCAAGTGGGACTTGGCAGAAAATACCATCTGTTAGGGGCAGAAAGTATAAATTTTAATCAGATTACAAACTCTCAATTTAGGCGAGGCAGTAAAACTCTCAGCCATCGCCTGTCTGCCTGCCTATACAAAGGAGGGGATTGATTTTTGCTAAATATCTCCTTCCCAGACCATGTGGTACTGCTGCTCACACTATTAAAATAAAACCAGGCAAATCTGTAGCAGCCAATAGGAACCATCATTGCACTTGAATGTCTCAGGAGAGCTGCAAAAACGCTGTTACAGAGATCTTTTTCTAGCATGTGGTGGAAATAAAACACCCAGCAACTGGATTAACACTTTCCTTTCTTTTCTTTTCTCCCTGACACTCCACAAGCTTTAGCAAACCTTTGCCATGCCCTTCACCTAATCTGAATTAGTCAGCACTGTAAGGTTACCAGTTTGTCAGGAGTGTTATGTGCTAGTTCAGCATCTCAGTCTCTGATGTAGTAGCAATTATTTGGGTGGATAGTCTAGCTAGAGCAGTGTTTTTCAACCTTTTTTGGGCAAAGGCACACTTGTTTCATGAAAAAAATCACGAGGCACACCACCATTAGAAAATGTTAAAAAAATTAACTCTGTGCCTATATTGACTATATATAAAGTATGGATCAATGCTTTCAGTGCTGTTAAGGGGGTGGGGGAGAACGGAACATACGGACCCGGACAAGGCAACGAGCTTCACCTCGAACTGAGAAACTACAAGTAAACAAATACAAACTCAATTCTAGCCCTGTTTCTTGAGAGTCTACGTGCGCTTGTTTCCATGTCCGCTTTTGTGAAGTGGAGCAGGCCCGTCTGCACAGGGGAAGGGCGGCGGGAGGGAGGGTGGGCGGGGGAATCGAGGCACAGATGTCTGGCAACTATACTAGCAAGTGGCCGGGAGTTTCCTTACCTTTGCATCGCGGGAGGCCAGCGATGGAGGGGCTCTTCCTCCCGGTCCTTCCAGCCTCCGGTTCCCCCGACGGGCTCCCCATTCCGGGCGTGCCTCCCTCCTTCGCCCCACCCACCACCTCCGCCCCCTCTCCCACTGCTGGTGCTCGCCTTTCCAGCGGTGGCCCAACCCCTCTCACTCTCCTCGGAGCTGCTGATTGGTCCGGAGCGCCACAGGTCATTTGCATGCCGCCTGCTCTCCGCGTCGCCCAAAGAGAAGTTGGCTCAAAGCTCGGGCAAGTGCCTGGCAGCCGGTGGGTGAGCAAGGGAGGGAAGGAAGGACGGAGGGAGGGAAGGAGCCGCGTGGATCGACAGCGTTTCTTCTTTTTTGCAGAAGCGGCGGCGGCAGCAGCATCAGGCAGGTCCCGGGACTGCTTCGGGCGTGCAGCCTCTCTCCTTTTTGCCTTCTCGTGCGCCACCTGACTCGAGATCGTCGCCACCCGGGAAAGGAGGGGTTTTTTTTGCCTCTCTCTTCCACCCCCACCATCCCCGTTGCCCTCTCTCTTTTCTGCTGCTCTTGCTGCTGCTGCTCGGACCCCCGCGCCGGGGAGCTGGAAGGGCATCAGCTGCGCCTTGGAGCTTCCCGTCGGCTCGGTCTGTCCGGCGCCCGCCTAGTGGGCCAAAATTCGACTTTTTAAAAAAATCTTTCGAATTTTTCAATTTTTCCAACGGCACATCAGGCAATATCTCGCGGCACACTAGTGTGCCGTGGAACAGTGGTTGAAAAACACTGGTCTAGAGAGTCTAACCCCATCATGAATCAGGACCAGCAGAGTCCACCCTGTGTCCTTCAGAGCATTGTTAGCTCTGGAATAGGGATGGGCATGAAACAGAAAAACTGTATTTTGTTTCATTCTTTCATCCCCCCCCCCGTGTTTCATTTCATATCGTAACTTTTTTTTCTAAAAAAAATTCATTGTTTACAAAACAAAACGAAATGAAATGAATCCCCCACAGCACCAGCGCTCTAGCTGGCGCAGTGGGGGGTTCAAAAGCCTCCTCCCCACCACCTCCCAGCTGATTTTGACAACTTGATCTCAGCTGGGTGGCGAGGATAGGAGGAAAGGAGCAGGCAGGTAGAAATAAATTTCCTGCCTGACATCTCCTTTCTCCCCTACCATCCCCTCTTCCTGGCTTGGGGGTGTTTTGGCCAAGGAGTGCTGCTGGCCCCACTGCCCCACAGCTCTCCCTGTCCAGAAAACCACCCTGGGAGGAGGGCGAGCACGGGAGAAGGAAGGAGGCAGAGGTAAATTCTAATACAGCTTCAAATTGCCACTGCTTTCTCCCTTCTTCCTTGCAATCCCTACCTCCCAGCTGGGTTTTTTTGACAGGTTGGGGTTTGGAGAGGGGGAACCCCTCCCCCCACACACTCTGACCTGTCAGAAAGTCCCAGCTGGGAGGCGGGGAGAAGGGGGAAAGGCTGAACAGAGTAGGTGTTTCCCCCTCCATGCTCCATTTTGGTTTTTGCCCTGCCCCCTGCCTCCCAGATGGGGCTTTTTGACAGGTTGCAGTGTGGGGAAGGGTGCCCCTTCTCCAAACCTCATCCTATCAAAAAGCCCAAGCTGGGAGGTGGGAAAAGAAATGCAGAAAGGAGTGGGGGTTTCCCTCGCTGCTCCTGTGCTGGGAGTATGGAGGCAACTAGGGAGTTGATACCATAGAGTAAACTCCCTGATTGCTTCCACAGTCCCAGTACACTTTGTCAATTACCTACCTACAGCCCCTTTATAGTTTCACAACCAAGTCCTGTTACCCAAAAATCTTTTTAGGGGGTTCCCTAAAATCCCTTTGGGAAGGTACCCCTGCTACTTTGGAGTCCCAGGGTAAGTAAATTTTGATTTTTTAAATCAGCCAGCGGAAGCAAACACTTATTGAATAAATAGTTAGCCATATATTCTCTCTGCCATATATTCTGTCATATGTACTGAATATTATTATGCTATTATGCTGTTATGCTGTTAAGCTGTTGAACTTTGTATAAGTTCTGTGATGCTGTGATATATTTTTGTTCATATATAATATAGCTGTTTTGGTTTTAAGAAAACTCTGTCTCTGGCTAACTGTTTATTCAATAAGATTGCTTCCGCTGGCTAATTAAATAGCACAAAACTCTGACAGCATGTTTTTAAAATAATTTTGAGTGCATAGTTTTTTTAAAAAAATGCACTCAAAATTACTTACCTTGGGGCACCAAAGTAGCAGGGGTACCTTCAGAAAGCACTTTTAGAGAACCCCTTGAAATTTGGAAACATTTGGAGGGGTAAGAGTTATGAAGCTCTAAAGGGGGGTGCCCCTAGGGAGAAAACCCTTCTAATTGGAATTATATAGGAAGCAGTGGCGGCACTATCATTGGCCCGATCAACTTCTGATTCCAATTAGAAGGTTTTTTCCTAGGGGCATCCCTTTTGGAGCTTCATAACTCAGTTCCCTGACCCCCCAAATAATTCTAAATTTGGAGGGCTTTGGGGGGAAGAGCTTTCATTCTAGAGTAAAAACTGGTGTTTTGTTTCATTTGTAAGAAAATGTTGCTTCCCCATTTCATTTCGTTTCATTAGCTAACGAAATGATGTAACAGTATGTTGTTTTTCACATAGTGCCCATCCCTACTTTGGAATTCCAAACTCTTAACTCGTTAACTAGTGAGAAATGTCCTAAATTTGCCCTCCCATAAACCCAAGCAAAGCATCAACCCTACCTTCCAGAGAAACTCACCCTCTATTCATAACTCACCTTTATTTTTCCATTGTTTCTTTCTACTTTTTGTGTTACAACAGAAGATCTGTGCAGAAGGGAAAAGGCAATATAGTTGTACCACACCTTACATGGTGTATGAGAAGACTTTCCTTTTTAACTACCCCATCCACATTCTCTATGCCAGTATATAACTATGTACTGTTCAATCACAACTGCTTCCATTCATTTTTCTTCTAAATTACTGAAACTTAGCCTCGTAGACAGGTTATTTCAGTTCCTAGCTCATGTAGATTGCTCAGTCATGTACACTTCAGGTTCCCAGATCTTAGATTTGGTTCCTAAATTTCAGATTTTGGGACTCATTCTCCAGGATTCAGGTTTTGGACCTGAAATCTCAAACACCATCAGTAGTTGCTTAGATCTTGCAGTTCCATGTCTAAAATACAGAACTTCATCTCCATGAATGAGCCTATCTAGATTTTCACATTATCAAAAGAGGCCTATCTATTGGTCACACAACCCACACAGGTGCACTTGGTGGGGAAAGGGGAGGAGACATTCTCTGTTGCTGCTCCCAGACTCTGGAACTTCCTCCCACTGGAGACGAGGCTGGCCCCATTTTTTCGTTCATGAAAAAGATGGAGTATAAACAGACAAACAAATAGCTAGCTATATGGCAGCCCTATGTGGCTTAAACTGGCCTTCTGATCTCAATGGCATTGAAAGGCATTCAGAAACATTCACAGATGTTAATGCTGTTAGCAATGGCTACTCATCAAGATGGATGCATGGTATTCCCAAGATGAAGAGGCTGTCTCCCAATGTCTGAAAATTGACTCATGTCAACTCGACTTCTTTTCTTGTGAGTTCTCCAACCTCACCAGCCAAGAGAGAAGTGCTGTGGCATCCCTCAGCAGGGATGAGAGCATCACAATTCTGCCTGCGGACAAAGGAAGGTGCACTGTCGTCCTCAATATTGTGGACTACCACGAGAAGGTTATCACACTTTTAGATGATCAAAACACATATGAAAAACTAAGAAGAGACCCCACCAGCAATTACAGGAAGAAAGTAATAGAATGCTTAAAACTATTGGAGCAGGAAAACGCAATTGACAGGGTGACCTACCACCAGTTATATCCCGGAGAGACAGTCCCCTGCTTTTATGGACTTCCCAAGATCCACAAGCAAGGAATCCCCCTCAGACCTATTGTCAGCAGTATAAATTCAGTGACTTACAACATCGCAAAATACCTGGCAACTATCCTAGCCCCACTGGTTGGACACACGGACCACCACGTACACAACTCAGAAGAGTTTGTTTCTAAAGTCAGGGAGCTCAAACTGGATAGAGAGGAAACCATGGTATCCTTTGATGTTACATCACTCTTTACCAGCATACCCACCACTGATGCGCTAATAATGGTAAAGAGAAGATTAAGAGAACACAGCACCCTCACCTCCAGAAGCCGCCTCAACCCAGACCAGATAGGCCTGCTCCTGGACCTGTGTCTGAACACCACATATTTCATGTACAGAGGGGACTTCTACAGACAGAAGCATGGCTGTGCCATGGGTTCCCCAGTGTCACCAATTGTAGCAAACCTATACATGGAAGAAGTGGAGAAGAAGGCACTCAACACCTTCCCAGGGACAACACCATCCCACTGGTTCAGGTATGTAGATGATACCTGGGTTAAAATAAAGACGCAGGAAGTACAGGCCTTTACAGACCACATCAACGCAGTGGATCCTAATATTAAGTTCACTAGGGAAGACACCCAAGACAACAGGCTGGCTTTCCTGGATTGTGCAGTCATCATCAGACCTGACTGTGGCCTAGGAGTAGAAGTTTACAGGAAACCCACCCACACAGATCAATACTTACTGTTTGACTCCCACCATCCATTACAACACAAACTAGGAGTCATCAGGACCCTAAGCCACAGAGCAGAGAGCATCCCCACCTCCTCAGAAGCCAAGAAGAAGGAAGACAGGAACCTGAACACAGCACTTAAGGCCTGTGGATATCCAAGGTGGGCCTTCAACAAAGCAGTGGGCCATCCCAGAAGAACAAGGGATCAGTCTGAGACCCAGACCCGAAGGAAGAACCTGGTCATTCCCTACATGGCGGGAGTGTCGGAGAAGCTTAAAAGGATTTTTGGCAAACACCACATCCCTGTTTATTTCAAACCCATGAACACACTAAGGCAGAGACTTGTCCACCCAAAGGATCCGATACCAAACCATAAAAGGAGCAATATAGTATATGCAGCCCAATGCAGTGAAGAGTGTTCAGACCTCTACATTGGAGAAACTAAACAGCCATTAAACAGAAGAATGGCCCAACATAGGAGAGGTAACAGCTCAGGACCAGAATCAGCAGTACACCTCCATTTGAAGGAAAAAGGCCACTCTTTCAAAGATGAGGATGTACACATATTAGACAAAGAAGAGAGGTGGTTTGAGAGAGGAGTAAGAGAAGCCATTCATGTTAGCATTGAAAATCCCTCCCTCAACAGAGGTGGGGGGCTCTGGCATAGTCTATCTGCTACTTATCAGGCTGTACTATCCACAGTATCCAGGCAAATCAAGGAGCCTTCACCACCAGGTCACAGCTAACGACCCATTCTTGATGGGTTTCAGCACCTTAGGCCATTGTTTACCTTAAGGCCATGGACACTAATGTCTCCCTAACGAGCCTATTCAGGCTTTGTTCATCTTATGAGCCAATGAGACCAGGGGACAAGAGGTCAAGCTGACTATAAGAAGGTCTCTTGCACTAGCTGTATTCAGACCGATGAAGCTGTTTGGATGAACAGCGAAACGTTTCTATCTCTCAAAAAAGAAGTCCGGTAGCCATGACTCAACTCCCAGTTAAACGAACCTGGATGACTGAGAATCTTCACAGACGTATAGCCAAGTATGTTTCTCTTATCTTATCCCTTAGTTTTCTTCTTCTCATACCAAGCAGAAGGAAATCAACACCTTTGAGCCCATTGACACCGACTTTATTAGGTAGCTCAATAGCTTCACTTTAGATCTGTGCCAAGAGACTTAGCTCTCTTTTTCTTTTGCCATGCCTTTTAAAGTAATACTGTATATGTACAGTTCAATCAGCCTCCCAGAGGATGGAACCCTGTATGGTTGAGTGTGCTCATTCTAAGATTTATGACTTCTTTAAGTGTTACTTTAGCTCTTTTTTCTATAATTAGGTGCAAGGCAGGTTGGGTAACATTCAAAAGGACCCTGAACTAAAGGAGGAGACACCTTTAGAAATTCTCTATGTCTGGAATGCCAATGTGACATTTGTGTCTGCAACCTTCTCTCAAAGGGGGACCCAAGAGAATAGAACTAAAATCAATGAAAGAAAGAAAGAAAAACATCTTTTACAGCCTTTGTTATTCCAGAGCAAAGAGAATGGCTTAATTTCTGCTTAATGGCTCCAGTGTTCTATATTTTATTTATATTTTTATTCCACCCAATGAGTGGCGGAGCCACTACTCCGGGCAGCAAACAAGTCAGAATACTACATCAACCTCATGCTTCGAGTCATGGGCAATATAAAAATGCCAAGCCCGCCTCACCTTCCCTCTTCCCTCTACCCTCTTGAAAACCTTCCTGCCCATCATTGCCTCCACCGCCACTGTTTGCCTGCCTCTCCTGCCTCTTCTGACTGTTGTCAGTGAAAGGGGACAATATTGTGAGACATGAACCAAAGGTCTGACTCCGCTTTCTTGGGTCCCTTAATGCTCAATCAGTTGTTTATGGACAAGGGAGATATATGGATTGACTTGTATTTCTGAAAAGGCAGTTTCTTATGCTTATAGTCCATAGGGCAATGTCTTCTGAAACTAAGGGGAATCTCAGAGCTATCTTTTGCAATATGACAGAGAGGCTTGCAAGAAAAATGTTAGATTCCAGGTTTGGGTGAATGAAAGTGTCAGTTTTGTTTTTTTCCCATGCTCAGAAAGAAAGAAAGAAAGAAAGAAAGAAAGAAAGAAAGAAAGAAAGAAAGAAAGAAAGAAAGAAAGAAAGAAAGAAAGAAAGAAAGAAAGAAAGAAAGAAAGAAAGAATCCAAAATCATTCTGTCCCATTTATATAGAAATGTCTGTCCTTGTGAAAATTCTCATATTCAAAGCAAACAAGCAATTCATTAGGCACAGTTATGTCCTTCACAAAGATGATCCTCTTGTGACTGCTTGCCATGTCGTGTTAATACTGAGGAGCACAACAAAAAATCAGCATCACAAACCTAACTGCATACACAGGAGTTAAGACCAGCCTTTTAAGAGATAAATCCTTAAAGGAGTTGTCAGATTTTTGTTCTCACATCTTCATTCCTTTTTTAAAAAGTCTCCCATTCTTCTGATTTATGAAGAAATGTGCCAAATGTAGTTCAGTTTATTATGCACACACACCAATGAATATTTTATCAATTGATTTCTTCTGCTGAATGTTCTCAAACTCTTTACATTTTTAAGGTTTGGAAAGCAAACTGCCTTATGCCATCTGAACAAGTAGACCTGTCCAGAACACGTCATACACCAGTTTGCAGTCTTGAGAAGCATATGTCCACAGGACGTAAATGAAAACAGGGATTGGACAGGGACAAACCACATGACCGTGAACAATGCTGTCACGGAACAAACGTAATCGTGGAATGAAGTAGGACATGAAGTAACTGCCAAAGTCTAATGATTAAGACAATGCAGTGTCATTTCAGGTCAGCTGTTTCCTACCTTCCACAGAAGACAGTTCCTTAATCTGTGGCATGAAAGCTAAGCTAAGGTCAAGTAACCACAATGGCTTTTAATGGAGTGCAGATATTAAACAAAACATGAACCAGAGCCCTTGTGCAGTCCCCACTAGTCACTTAAACCTGGGCTGCTCCAGCAGATTAAATTGTAAATCTCACAGCCAAATCTATAAATCAGTGTAGGGTTTGGCCGGTAGCCTCTGCGAACTGTCTCAAGAATGAATGAGCATCTGTTCCTCCAGATAAATATACTGGCATTCTTGGTCTACTGTTCTGCATGAACCAACAATGCTGGGTAGTTCCTTTTTAACCTTCCTTCATGTGAAAGGCAGAGCCACTTTTCCTCTGCAGCCTTGAATAACAGGGAATAAAAGGCATAATAATCTAATGACAATAACCTTAGAACTACAGGACTGAAAGGGACCCTATGGGTAATTGAATCCAGCCTCTGTCACAGGGGGAAATCAAACCCCTAACCTCCAGCTCAGCAGCCAGATCTATAACCACCGGGTTATAAACATCTTAGTCGCTGTTCACTACAAAAACGAACAAATGCTAACTTGAAATGAACATATATTCTTCTTCCCCTGTTTACCTCTGCCTCTGTTACCTGCTTCCTCTGTGGATTCCCTTCTATTGGATTTTTAATTACAGCCTCATCAGGTGAAGAGCTCGTTCACTTGAATTTTGTAAATTTATTTATTTATCTATTTATTTATTTTTAAGGCTTATATACCGCCCGTCTTCCCGTAGGAACTCCGGGCGGTTCACAACAGACATGGACTCTGATTGTGCCACTCCGAGAAGTCTTGGAGTGGCCCGGGCGAGCGGTGGTGGAGGATCACACCCCAACGCTGCTCGCCTGGGCCACTCTGAGAAAAAAGCAATTTTAGGGGACCCCCTGAACTTTAGACACATTTGGGGTAAGGGGCTGAGTTATGAAGCTCCAAAGGGGGTACCCCTAGAAAAAAACCTTCTAATTGGAATCATACAAGAAGCGGAGGAAGCGCTATCACTCACCCAATCTGCTTCCGATTCCAATTAGAGTTTTTTCCCCCTAGGGGCAGCCCCTTTGGAGATTCATAACTCAGCTCCCTAAACCTTTCCAAATTTCGTGGGGACACCCCCGTTTGGAGTTGAATAACTTGTCCCCCCATACCCCAAACTTCTCCAGATTTAGGGTGCTTAAAGGGCAGCCATTAAGGAAGGTCCACAGCAATTTCATGCTGCTAGGTGCCTGGGATCAATATTTTCAAGTACATTAACATTACAAAACTTTTTTTTTTACTGGGCACCCTGTTTGGAGTTGAATAACTTGGGCCCCATGCCCCAAACCTCTCCAAGTTTTGTGTGCTTAAAGGGGAGACCTTGAGAAATGTCCACAGCAATTTTCATGCTGCTAGCTACCCAAAAGCCATATTTCCAAGCACAGAAAATGTCGCTTATAAATGTTTTTTCAAGGGGGCATCCATTTTGAAATTTAATACCTCAGCCCCCTGAACTCCAAAACACTCCATATGTGAAGGGATTAAAAGGGAGACTCTATGGAAGATACCCACCAAATTTGGTGCTTCTAAAACAAATCAGTTCATTTCAACATAAAAAGTGCCAATTCAATTCGTTCATAACGAAATGGCATGTCCCCGTTTCACTTCATTTCATTTTGTTAGCTAACGAAAAAATGAAACAGCTTGTCATTTTTCATTTGGTGCCCATCCCTATTTGCACCTTTTTATCTCTAGCCTCTTTAAGTTCTTGAGTTATTTTCTCAGACAGAACTGGGTACCAAAACAATTGGGTAGTGGGCGGCATATAAGACCTGTAGGTAGTGGGCAGCATATAAGTTGTATAAATAAATTGTATAAATAAATAAATACCAAAATTCAAGAGCGATTTCTGTTCCACCCACTTCTGCTCATTGAACAAGCTCATATACGGCCTTTCAATCAGTACTACATGATGTTTCACATAAACCAGATCTAAAATAATGAATACATAATAGAATCACAGCCATCAATAGATCAAAACTACATTTCATTGTGTTAAGAGCCCTGGGAAAATGGTTATGTTTATTACTTATTGCATCCTATCTGTTCCATCAAGAAACACAGAGAAAGGCATGTTGTTGGTAGTGGTGATAACCACTTCTGGCCCAAATACTAACAGCATTCAACCCTACTTAGCAAAGTAAGTGTTCCATGCATCTTTGGACCATGACCAGAAAGATCTGTACTTGTCTCTGGAAACCGCTTTATATTTGTAATGACTGAGACCTCTTCTAATCCCTTGTTTGGTTTCACGTCACATAATTCCTCACCACCTGATGACCAGTTCCTGGATATGTGCACTGCATTTGGATGGTAAGAAATATGATCAGTGGGATTTTATTTTTAATGATCCCATGAAAATCTCCCCTTGGTGTCTCAGTGCCATCAAGTGATGTACACATACAGTAAAGCTGACCCAGTCCCAAGGAGAAGTGTCAGACTGTCCAGGAGAGGACACAATATGCACCATGTGTATACTTGACTCCAGCTATACTTGAACCTTATTTCCTCCATTGCAGTAGCTGGTTTCTTGACTTGCAGTAAAATCATGTGCTTGCTGTAGAAATGGCAAAGGAAAAAGAAAAGATGGGAGTGAACAGCTTGTGCAACAGAGGCTCTCAACGAAGAGGTTTAAAGCCCAGGCAAGATTAAGATGACAGCTCTGGCTGGATCAGTTCAGCTTGGCTGGCAGGCAGTGCCTGTGTGGTTAACTATTCCATGCCTCTGTCATTGCTCTGTGCAGCTCAGGATGTGGCAGACAAGGCATTTCACCTGTTGGTCAGTTCATTGCCCAAGGTGGATGAACGTCATGCATTGTAGCCTTCAATGAGCCCACAGGAAGGAGCATAATAAATTCCCCATCAGTCCAGAAATTGGTGGCTGTGTTAGTCCAGCTGAAATCACAGTCCAGAGCTAAAATCATAACATTCTTGTCTGGTAGCATGGCAGAGTTCCTTTCCCACCTTTCTTAAACTTTCCATGCATCCTGTTTGCTCTTGTACTCAACTAGTTGTGATCCAGGCCAAGCTGTGTATAGGCTAGGCATGAGTTCAAGTTCTAAGGCAAAATAAGTTGGAAAGGGTTTAACAGGGCACAGAAAGGAAAAGCAAGTAGTTGTCATGACCCACAGACTCACACACACAGGTACATTCAGGCTTTTACTGCAAACTCAGAGCCAAACCCCAATGCAGCAAATCATAAGTAAATCAGAGCCCAGGAAACCTATAGCAAGGTCACGCCTAGTCAGAGAGCAAAGCAAAGTCCAAGATAAACGGTTCAGGGGTCAAAGCCACAATGCCAACAGTAGCTTATGCCAGGGCCAGTCCAGGGTCACACCAAGCAGGAACAAGGATCAAGCTGGAAAGCAGTAGCATGTTGTCATATCAACACGTTGTTTACACAATTTGCCTCAGTCCTAAATGCTTAATTTATGTCTCCAGAGAGCAACATAACTTCCCCAGAAAGTAACCCTGACAAAACTCAGGACTGCCTAACCATATATGTCTATGGCTCAGATATAGCTTGTCTCTACTTCTCCTGGTTGTAAGTCTTTGTTGCCTTCAATAAGCAACCCTCTGTTGGGGTGGATAATCCCCTGAAGATGCTGAGTCACTCTCCTGTGCAGCTGCTGGAGGGACTAACAGCCCTGAAACCCCATCTGGAGCTTCTTCAGGCATTAACTCCTCAGTCTCTTGAATAGGTTCTGGCAGGGGATTGACAGTAGTACTCTGGGCTCACTCAATTTGTATTAGACACAAATGTCATTTGTACCATGAAGGAACTGAAAGAGAAATCTAATGTTTATGGGTATGGGTATTCCCAGCTACTAAGGCTTGGCTCTGTCAGGGAGCTTGCTTTGTGTGGTGGCTTAACTTTCTCTCCCTTCTGAAAGAGTGCAAGACCCACCCACCTGTTAACTAGTGTGAGTTTTACTGGTCATGTTTATATGAATTTTTGCCTTTATCTCCATAATTGGCTGATAGGAGATGGGGGAAAATTTTGCCTATCCCATACTAGTTCTTAGTATAGAGTGGTAGTTCATAGGCCTTCGCTTTATCGATCACACTGGCGGGTAGTGTGGAGGTTACAAGGAATTGGTGAGTCCATGTTAGAATTAAATGTCATTCCATCCCATCCAACCCACAATGCTGTGGATCGTGTTGGGGGAAGGATGCGCTGGGAATTTTCCCCGGATCAAGGGCAGACAACCCGGTGGGTGGGGGTGTTTTGAATATTTACTGGACATGGTTCTGCTGTCTTTAAGACTGCACTGCAGGGGAGAATTCATGCAGATAAGATGGACTCAATCAGATAAGGCAGTATACTGGTTGGGGAGGTCCTGGGAAACCTCTATGGCCCAATTGTTTGCTCTGTGATTTGCCTCTAGATATGCAATTTTTAAAGGAATCAAGAACAGTCAGCCTGCAAATGGAGGCAGTACTTACCTCCCAATGTACAATGACAAAGCAAAACAAAAAACAAAAAAGGCTAATTCTGTGGGGATGCAAGCTGTTGCTACAACATTCAGACATTTTTAATGCTTTAGGGGAGCTCTGTTCTTCTAACCGTTCTGGTAAGCTTAAGAATGAGACTTGAACAGAACTGCAGCTCCATTTGTACCTTATGTCTTGCTCTGAGCCTTTTCACACGACCCCTAAGATCCGCTGGCCACTTAAATTCAGACCAGAGATCTTAGGGGCTTGTCGCTCTTCCTGTGTCCCCACCGCTCCGCACTTCCTTGCTCCTGTCTGCGTGAGGGGAGGGAGAAAAAACAGGAAGAAAAGAACGTGGCTCACCTCCGTTCTGCCTCTCGCTCTTGCCGCGGCAACATTCCAGTCTCTTAAGTAGCTCTTAAAGGGGCGGGAGCCAAAACAGCAACAAACAGAAGCAAGGAGAGCCCCGCACTCACTATCGTTATACCGCATCAAGGAATTTTCACCTCCAGAGAGCAGGTACTTGAAAGGTGCGCTGGGACGCGCTAAAGTGGGCGTGGTCCGGAGCTGGTGGGGAAACATTTTTAAACTCCGGAGCTGGGAGCCATTTTCCCCGGAGTTTGGGGTCATGTATAAACGCCCTCTGTCTCACAGGCGAGTCTTTTTTTTTTCATGTCAGAAGCACCAACAAAACATTTTGACTGATAAACAGACACTACTGAGCAGAATATAAATAAGTTATGAAATTGCTAGGCATAAACAGGTATATAGAATGAATTTCAAAAATTAAATAAACTAGATGACATTGGCCCAATACTGGGCCACCTCAGCAACATTCTTTCTTGCCATTTATAAGGATTTATAAGCATGAGAAAAGTCAAAATTATTGAAATGTTAACAAACCCGACTGTGGATGTCAGATACATTTCTCTGAAGGTCTCATTGACCCAACTAAAGGATTGGCATGACCACAGATAAAGATTAAGTGCGGGGGGTGCCAGTCTATGAAGAACAGCAAATATTTTGTGGTTAGATAGGAAGTAGGAGACAAGACCAAGGTCAGGTCATTATAGCTTTTGATGGCCAACTGGGCATGATATAAGAAAAACGTGAGAGGAACAGCATGTAAAACATGCATAAGTTGCGGTCACAAAAAAGGTATAAAAGGATCAGAGACCACTTTGGGAGGGGGGGTCCAGAACAGCAGGGTTTGATCCATGCTATGGATCAATTTAAGCTGTGCTGGAACTCCTACTAATACCTTTGCTCTGTATATAATACTTGCTTGCTATATTCTTGCTGTATAATATCTATAGTTCTGGGTTTCTATGTCTGTCTAATAAACTAAATGAACTAACTCTCTGCGTGGCAATTTTTGAGTAACCACCTGAATTTATCAGTGGTGCATTCTGGCTGGGAACTTAGCTTTGCTAAGATCTTCCTCTGTCCATGATGAAGGGTGATGGAGTCTGATTCAGACAGCTGGGATGGGGCATAGAAGCCATTTCATGAGAGGGAAGATCCTCCTGATGGAACTCTTCTTCAATCCACATGTTCCAGATCTTGGGATCCCATTAAGCCAGCTTGGGTTGCCTATTATTTACTTTTCATTTACTCAGCTTGTTTACTCACTCTGACTTTGTTCTGCTCATTTTTCATTTATTTACTCTTGGTTACTGGACTAATTCCGCTTACTTTTCATTTCCCTTCATCTATTTGTGTCTACTTCTCATTAAATCACCTCTCGTCTGTAAACAGCAAGGACATGTGTTATTGTAATCAATAACTGTGCAAAGCATGCTCTGTTCATGAGGTGATTCCCTATGGAGCATCCAACCAGCATATGCCACCTCTGTCCCTATAACCAATCACTGATGTTGTGCATACTCTGGGATGTAAATGATATGTCAGACAACTGGACTCAAGTGTTTCTTCATCAGGATCCTCCCACAGAAGGGTCCTCAAAAGCCCTACCCATCAAGTGAAACTTCTCACTAACTAACTCACTTACTCACTTAAGTGAGTAAAACATTTGGAATTAAAAGAACCTAGCTAGCATTCTCATTAACTTCAGTGATACTGGGAGAACATTGTCCTCCTGGGACCTTAGGGGTGAACTCTATGGATATCCATGCAAACCCATCAGGCCAAGGCAATGTGATAAAAATGGGCCAAAATGACAGCTAGAATATCCATGGAAAAAGAATGGCCCGCAGTCTCTTCTCCCCACCGGCTCAGCCTGTCATCCCTGCCAGGAAATCGCTCCAGCGGGTTATCAATATGGCACAGAAGATCATCGGATGCCTACTCCTCACATTGGAGGAATTACACAGATCCCACTGTCTTAAGAAAGCTCAGAATATTGTAGGAGATATTTCTCATCCTGGACACTCTCTGTTTGTACCATTACCATCAGGCAGAAGGTATAGATCTATTAGAACAAGGACAGAAAGATTCAGAAATAGTTTTTACCCAATAGCAGTAACCATGCTAAATTCTGTTAAAAATTAAGTTGACGAGTAATATTAGTGTTGAATATGTTACACATATATTGTATGGGGGATTGTGTATGGCTGTTGTTTTTTAAATTGTAGTTTTTATGGATTGGGTATGAATGTTGCCAGGTGAAAGAGTGTAGGGCTGTGTGTGTGTGTTTGGTTTTTATGTCAGTTTTAAATGAGTGTAAGTGATGTTCGGCATGTGAATGTTGGAGTATGTGTATAGATGGTTTGTTCTTAAATTGTAGATTTTACGTCTTGGATTTTTATGCTGGGTTGTGTGAATGACTGACTGGATGGCACTTTTAATCTTGTTGTATTTATACAATGACAATAAATTGCATTCCAATTCCAGCTGACCCCTCCCCATACTGGATGGAGTCATCAGCTTGCAGTTTTACGGTTTTCCTGCCCTCCCTGCCTCCGTCCGTCCCCTCAGCCACCTGCCCAACCTACCCGCTCCCCAGCCTCATTGCTGCAGCATCCTCTCTGCCCCCTTGCATGTCCTAGAGGCTTGTCCAAAGTCCGGTCCAGGGGCCAAATGTGGCTGAATATTCGGCCCCCACACATATTCACCTCACCTAATCTGGCCCTCCTTGCAAAAAGTTTGGACACCCCTGCACTAGACTCTTTCTGGGTCTGGAATTTAAAGGTAAGTTTTTGGCACATTTTTTTTTGGGGGGGTGGCATTATGGGGGCATCATGAATTTATTTCTCAGAATATCTACTATATGCCAGAACATATTTGTGCATTATAGATGCACCAAGAGCCACATGTTGAGTAGAGATTGGAGCCTTCAAATATCTGAAGAGATATGTGGGCTTTTTGAGGGGGTGTGGAATTATTGCGTTAGGAATCATCCACTGATTTGTCTCAATATATATTATATATTGCTCATTTCCAAGCATGCAAAGGTTTCTTTTGCTTTCAGCTCCTTCACATCAGCTGTTTCTTTGTTATTTCTTCATGCTCACTTCACGTTAACATTTTACATTCTAAAATTAGAACTCAGTTCCAATCTAGTACCACACTCAACTGGAGCAACTTTCAGAGTTCCGGGGGGTTACAGAAATTTCCCTGAATTCCAAGGCTCATTACATGTCCTCCAACCCTCTCCATTCCCCAACACATTCATCCAATTTACCGTAATAACTTGGATAATGAATGCCCCTGATAATGATTTTTTTCAGATAACAAATGGAAATTTCCGGGTATAGAGCTGCCTCTGATAATGATTGTTCCCTATGGGCTGCCTCGGATAACGAATGTTTTGAAATGCCTTGCAAAACAGTGTACCTAGGATGCATTGCAGCCCCTGTAGTTTGTGTAGGGGAGGGAGAAGTCAGAACGTGTTTTTTTTCCAGGGTGTTTTGGAGGCATTCTGTAATTTTTTTGTTGAGGATTTGGACTTGGAAAGGTAGGGAGCTAGCTTTTATTAATCTTTGCACTGCTTTTCTTTGTACTTCGGGTAGGAAAAGGATGAGCTAGGCTTGCTGGTTTTATGCACGCATGGGGGGATGGGGATAGGGAGCAATTGACGGAGATGCTGCTTGGAAAAAACCTTGTCTTCTTCCCTCACCTCCTTTCCCCTGACTAAGGATCGCCAAGCCTTAGCGGGGCGAAAGGGGGACTGCTGGTGGGATGGCGCATGGCTTCCCCCTCCTGCTCCCCCTCCTGGCACCCCCCCCCCACAGATTGCTGCACAGCCCAGGTCAAATGCACACTTCCTCTCCTCACCAAGTTATGCCAGGTCTTTGTGTCCTGAGTTTTAGCTCCATGCACTGGAATCCAAAGAAATGCAATGGCTTCCAGGGACTCCAGGTAGCACTCAGAGACCTATCTCCCCTAGTCAGAGGGCATTTTGTCTAGCGTTGTTCCATTTTGGAGCTGCCTCCTCAAGTCAAAGATAGTAATGCAGCATAAGGAGAGATTCATTACTCTCTCTCTCTCTCTCTCTCTCTCTCTCTC
>JAHTLZ010000379.1:55681559-55712727 GCA_023846285.1 Phrynocephalus versicolor | reverse complement strand
GGGAGAGAGAAAGAGAGAGAGAGACCAATTTGCAACCAATATGGCCACTGGGAATTGTTGTCCTAAATTGTAACCTTTGTGTTTTTGTGTGAAACAACAAACTCAATTTCAAACTAAGGCCCATTATAATGATAGATTGACACCTCGTATCCCACACCATGTTTCAGTTGTTATGAGATGGGGAATTTACAGTATATAGAAATTGTATGAAATTTACTCTTTCTTTTCCCTTTTCAATAAAAACACTGTTTTGTTTTGTTTTTCAATAGCAGTGTTACAAAATCATTTCCTGGAGCAGATGACTCAACACCCATATAACCTTTAGAATCACAGCTGCACTCACAAAGAATAAAATTTGAGCCCATCCATTTCTATCAGGTATGGCACTGTTCTTTTTCCTTTCTTTTCTTTTAAAGCCCATTCTTTCTCCTAAGTGACTTACATGGTGTTGTAAATGAAGAACCATCACATTTATCTTCAGAGTTTGCCCCGGGGGTGGCACGGTACTGGATTTTATGCAATACAAGGTCTTATAGCATCTTTTTTTTTTTTTAGTAATAACAGCTCCTTTATCAGGTTGTTAACTTGACTCATTTACCTCTTCTAACTGCTCCCCCTCCCTTTTGGGAAATTTGTCATCCTCAATTAATCGTGGAGCATGCAATAATTTAAGTAATTGCCATATTGATCATTGCAAATGCATGAGAATCTATGGATGTTGTTTACTCCTATTGTCTATCCCCTGGAAGGATTCCAGTGCAAAATACAGGAGAAAAAGCTATTATCTGCTTGACTAATTCAGCCAGTTAGATGTATGCATATGAAAAAAAACCCAGAATACTTAATTTCTATCTTCTGAAGCAATTAAAACTGAATGGTAATGCTTAGGCAGTATGTAGTGTTTCAGTCAGCCGCCAGCCATTACAGTGCTGGGATTCAAAAGAAAAAATGACCTGTCTCTAAAGCATTCCAACCAGTGCCTTTGGGTGCATTATGAGATTCGTAATCTTTTAAAAGTAATGCTTCTAAGTTTTGGTTTCTCAGGTTCAGTCTTGTGCATCTCCCATTAAAACTACTTGGGAACAAACTCATACGAAACCTGTCTGGCAGTGCAGTACAGCGAACAGAGGCCCAGGTTAAAATCCCTGTTGGAAAATCTTTGGTGGGGAAGTGGAAGAGGCAAAACTACCTCTTAAATATCTTACCTTGGAAAGTTTATTAATTG
Source organism: Phrynocephalus versicolor (assembly GCA_023846285.1). Classification (NCBI taxonomy): domain Eukaryota; kingdom Metazoa; phylum Chordata; class Lepidosauria; order Squamata; family Agamidae; genus Phrynocephalus; species Phrynocephalus versicolor. Next base: position 55,711,502 of record JAHTLZ010000379.1, on the reverse strand, counting down.
TATGCTCCTGAATTGGAACCAACCTATAATGACCATAACAGGGCTTTCAAGTTAAGTGAGATTTTAAGGAGTGGCTTCATCTGTTCCACTCCCCCTGTGAATTTCTAAGGCCAACTGGGGATTCAGACCCCGTTTTCAACAATTCTAGTCCACCACCTCTATCAATTGCACCACACCAGGTACTAGAAGTTTATTACAATACTATGTCAGATGCAGCTTGATGCATAACATGGAACATAATACACCCAAAAAAATTGGGGGAGTGATTTCCAGCTGATTGGGCTGAATACAGTAACCCCCTGCCATTTCATGGTTCATGTACTGTGGGACCACAGTACATGCTAGGGCTCCAGCTGGTTAGCGCTGGGGTGGGGGAGAAAAACCTTCCTATTAGATGCTTCAGATAACATAATCTCCATAATGCTTTGTGAAAAAAGTGTACCCATCATGCATTGCACACACCCTGGAAGTTTATGGAGGGGGTGGGAGGAGTTGGAGCAGGCTTTTCATTGTGTTTTACAGCCGTTCTGGATATTTTTTGCTGAGGCATTTGGAACTTTCTAACTTGGAAAGATAGGGAGCTGAGGTTTCCTTGCTTTCCTTTGTGCTTTTGCATTGCTTTTCATTGAACTTTGGGGGGGGAACATAAGAACAGCCTTGCAGGAACAGGCCACAAGCCATCCAGTCCAGCATTCTGTCTCACACAGTGGCTCACCATGTGCTTCAGGGTATTCCCAAGCAGATGTCTTCACCTGCTTATGATACCCCACAAATGGCACTGAGAGATATCCTGCCTATCTCTCCAACCAGGAGGTTGTCCTTAGGCGTCCATAATGATAGCCCTTGTTCTCCATGAACTTGTCTAATCCTTTCTTAAATCTGCCAAGGCTGACACTGCCACCACTTCTTCTGGCAGCGAGTTCCAGAGAACAGTGATCCTCTGGGTGAAAGGGTACTTTATCTTTTTTGTTTGAGATCTAGCACCCAAAAGTTTCATGGAGTGCCCCCTAGTTCTAGTGTTGCGCGATAAGGAAAACAGTTTTTCCTTATCTACTTTGTCCATACCGTGCATGGTTTTATAAACTTCAACCAGGTCATCTTTTAGGTGCTGTCGTTCAAGAGTGAAGAGGCTCAAGATGGCAAGGAAGGTGTTCCAGTCATCAAATCATTCTGGTTGCCCTCCTCTGCACTTTTTCCATTTCCATAATATCCTTCTGGAGGTACAGTGATCAGAACTGTACACAATAGAGATGGACACGGAGCAGCGAAATTCTTGTTTCCGTTACCATTTGTCGTTTCCATTACATAACGGAAACGGTAGCAACAATTACTCTGCTCCAGCTCGAACCTGACCCGATAAAAGATAAATTGGGTCTGATTTGTCGTTGTCGTTCATGGCATCGCGGCGATCGCGCAATGCCAAGCAGCACAGAAAAAAAGTTTTAAAAATAACAAAAAAAAAAAAACCCAAACCCAATTTCCGGCCAAAAAAGCAGGCGGAAATATGCCTGCCAAAGTGAGGGCACCTACCAGAGAGGAGTGGTTTCTGGGGGGGGGGTCCCGGCCTCCCCCCCTCTCCTTTCCTGGGCTGCTTGCACCAGGCTGGGGGGGGTCATCCTCGTCGTCTCAGTCTATGCCATGCGGTGGGGGGGATCCAAAATGGCGACTGCAATATTTTTTTTAAAATCGTGGTCCAAAAACCCACCAAAGCACAACAGAAACATGTGAAAATTAGGTATTTTCAATGCCTGAATTTTTATAGTAGCAGCAGTGGGTTTTTCTTGCAATAAAACATCTTCATTGATTATATTTTATTTTATTTTTATTTTTATTTTTTTACACCTGCACAATGATGGGCTGGCCATGGGATGGGACCATGCAAATTTTTGGAGCCATTCCACCAATCGCATGGCCACTTGGCCAGGTTTTGACTGAGACTTCTAGGTTGTGCTAGTCAGGCATAAAAAGCCCACCAACCCTAACCCTAACCCTAAGCCTAACCCTAACCCTAACCCATACGCCAGTACACTGTCCTTCTTAGTGGGCCAGAGGCACCCAGAGGTGCAGCCCACTAACCCACCCTAACCTTAACCATAACCATAACCCTAGCCCTTACCCTAACCCCATGCTCTGGGAAGTCAAATCACGCTAAATCGCAGTGGAAATGACAAACGACAAATGACAAACGGAAACGACAAATTTTTGAAAATTATCACGACAAACAGAAACGACCCGAAATGGACCTGTCCCGACAAACGACAACTCAAAACGTAATTTTTCCTGGTCATGCCCATCTCTAGTACACAATACTCCAGATGGGGCCTCACCATACATTTATAAAGAGGCAAAATGACACTTCCTGACTTATTTTCTATAACCTTACTAATGACCCCTAGCATTGAGTTTGCTTTTTTCACTGCTGCAGCACAATGGGTTGACACCTTCATTGAGCTGTCCCCAGGACACCATTGTCCCTTTCCTGGTTTGTTGCAGGGAGTTCAGACCCCATCAGTTCATAAATGTAATTGGGTTTGTTTGTTTGTTTTTGCCTCAACGTGCATCACTCTGTACTTACTAATGTTGAAGCTCATTTGCCAGTGGTTTGCCCACTCCCCCAGTGTGAAGAGATCGCTCTGGAACTCCTCACAATAGCTCTCAGTTTTTACTACCCTGAATAATTTAGTGTTGTTGGCAAATTTGGCTACCTTACTATTTACTCCTACATCTTGATTATTTATGAAGAGGTTGAATAGCTGGGGTCCCAGTACTGAACCATGGGGGACCCCACTCTTTATCTCTCTCCATAATTTCATTTAGTGCTACCCTCAGTTTCCTGTCCCTTAGCCAGTTGCTGATCCAGGGCAAGACCTGTCCTTTTATTTCATGATTGACAAGTTTATTAAAGAGCCTTTGGCGTGGGACCTTATCAAAGGCCTTCTGAAAGTCCAGATAAACAATGTTAACTGGATCTCCCTTATCCACATTTTTGTTGACACTCTCAAACAATTCCAACAGATTCGTGATTTGCCCTTGCAAAAGCCATGTTGGGTCTCCTTCAGCAGCACCTTCTCTTCTTTGTGCCCTTTCATTTATCTTTTAGGATGGTTTCCATCATTTCTTTGAGTGTTTTTAGCTATATGCTCCTCAAAGTCTTCCTTTTCTTTCCTGAATGTTGCCTTGCATTTGTTCTGCAAGAATATATGTTTCTGCCTGTTGTCCTCATTCAGACAAGACTTCCATTTTCTAAATTGGCTGTTCTAGCTTTTGATCACTTCCCAAACAGCTCCTGTAAGTCACATCGGCGTTCTCTTGTACATGGCAGTGCATGCATTCCAATTGGTTTTAGCCAAACAACATCTGGAAACCTAAGGTTGGGAACCACTGGTGCAGAGGAAGGACAGAGAACAAAATCTTCCTTTGTTCAGTCCCATGAAAGAAAGTTCAGTAAGACATGGGCATATGGAGGAAACAAAACATTGGCCTCAAGTAAGGATGTGGAATTTCAGCCCTGTAGTTTATTTTGGTGGCCATGCCTCCTTTTCTTCATGACACTATCATTTGATAGTTTCTCAGGATTTGTGTATTCCAAAGGACTTTTCCTCATTTCAAAAGGGTAAAATGATTCTACTGAGAATTAGTTACTGGCTGTGAGAGCTTTAAGGTAAAATAGGCTTGTAACTTGGGTGCCCCCATTTTCCATTTGGTGTGAAACAGTCATGATTTTTAACACACACACACACACACACACACACACACACACATTGTATGTCTCACACAAACTTCTCTGAAATTAAATCTGGCCTTCATTCTGAAAGAGGTGACCTAACCTTTGGCAATCAATGTATCTGGCTGTTTGGTGAAATTAGAGGCTTCCTAAGTCAGGTTATGATTCAAAAATCCTAGCAGAGAATGAGAATTGCTGTGAGCGGCTAGAACATCTCCTGATATATAACCATTTAAAATTTAATTTCTGCTGCTCCCTTTGCTTCTCCTATGCCCCACTCAATTTAGTTTGTGAGTCATGTAGGAATAGAGGCCCATCTTTTAATGCACCATTGCTGTCACCTGTCCTCAGCCCAAGAAATAGCCTCCATTGTCTTATAAATCAAAGCAAACTAAATAACGTTTCTACAAACCTTCCTGTCTCCTACTCAAATGGTAATTGTTTGGAGTCTCCATGCTAGGAGAAAAACCTGTGTACCTAACTGTAAAGTTGAGGATGTGCAGGGACTTAATGGAAACTGCTGCCCTTATTTAAGACTCCTCCTGGTGCCTCAACCCAGGGTTTAGAGACACTCTTGCCACTAGTCATGGTTCACTGTTTTAAAGTCTTTGCAAAGCCAGATTTGCATAATGTTAGCTTGTTCCTGTTTCCTATTTATTTATTTTTTATTCATATGCTGCCTATCTCCTGGTAGGGAGTCTAGAGGTGGCTCACAATATTAAAAGGAATAGAATTAAAAACATGAGTTAAATATTGAAAATTTTTAAACACTGAAGAACAAGCTAGATGTGACATCAGTATTAAAGAATCATAGAATAATAGCTTTGGAAGAGACCTCAAGGGCCATCCAGTCCAACCCCCTGCCATGCAGGAACCCCCATCACAGTGCTCCTGACAGATGGCCACCCAGCCTCTGCTTAAAAACCTCCAAAGAAGAATCCACCACCACCCTCAGTGGCAGCATATTCCACTGCAGAAGAGCTCTAATAATAATCAGGAATGTCTTTCTAATGTTCAAATGGAATCTCTTTTCCTGTGGTTTGAAACCATTGCCCTGAGTCCTAGACGCTGAAGCCATGGAAAACAAACTTGTCCCCACATTGATATGACATCCCTTCAATATTTAAATATGGCTATCATATCTCCTCTCAACCTTCTTTTTGTAAGGCTAAAACATTCCCAGCTTCCTAAGCCATTCTTTGTAAGACGTTTCTTCCAGAACTTTAACCATCTTGGTCAACCTCCTGAACGGGATCTTGACCCGTTCAAGGTTGTCAACATCCTTTTTAAATTGAGCTGCACAGAACTGAACAAGGTACTCCAGGTGGTGTCTGACCAGCAGGAGCAGCCTGCAACCTACAAGCTGTATGCAGCCCATAAGTCTACACCTTGTGGTGCCATGTCTTACAGTCTTCAGAGTTATGAGGTGGGCCCTTTCAGACCCTGATGACACCAGCCCTCAAATCAATGCTCAGTATTAGAGATGGGCACGACTCAGAAAAATTGTTCGTTTTCGTTTTCGTTTTCGGCTAGGGGTCCGTTTCGGCTCGTTTCCGTTTTCGTGAGCTAATTTCAAAATTTTTCGTTTTCGTTTCGTTACGTAACGAAAATGAAAAGATGAAAACGAAAAAATTTTCGTTTCTTCCCATTTAGCTCCATTATGTGTTTTTCCAGTAACGAAAAATGAAAATTGGCTCGAAATTAGTCGTTTCGTTTCCGTTTTCGTTCCAGTTCTGAGCCGTTTTTTGTTTTTCATTTCGTTACGTAACGGAAACGAAAAACGAAAACGAAAATGAAAATACCGCTAAGTCGTGCCCATCTCTACTCAGTATACAGGGAGATGGACAGAAAGTCTCCTTACTAATTCAAAGTGGAACATACACATTCAGCAACAAATGCAGAAATGAAATATATAATATTTATAATATTTGAAAGCTACTGGTTCTAAAATGACATGCGGGAGCCCACATGGTGTTCGGAAGCCTTTGAAACACAATCAGCCAATCCCTTACCTTGTTCTGTGCACCTATCGGACTGAGCTCCAACAAGGAAGAAACCTCCGACCTCATTGTTCCTTCTCCTTGGTGCTGGCCAATCAGACAGGGAGGCGAGGTAATGCATTTCCCCGCACAGGTCTTGATCGGCCAGCACCAGGGAGAAGAAAGATGATGGGTTGGAGGCTTCTTTCTTGTTAGAGCTCAGCCCCTGGCAGGCGCAGAGCAAGGTAAGTGATTGGCTGATTGGCATTCCTGTGGCTTCCAAGCACCAGGTGGGCTCTCGTGTGTCATTTCGGAAGCAGTAGCTTCCAAAACAAATAGCCCATCCCTAATAATATTCCATCTTGTGGGACTGAACTAATTCATGCATGTGTCTGAGGAGATACTGTACTGGGCCATGAGAGCCCTCTTGGAAGTTTAGTCCTTATACTACAGTGGTCAAGCATGGGGATGGGTGGCTGTAAAAACTAGCTGGGAGAGTAAGAACTAGGGCTGGGAGAGTAAGAACAGACAAAAGAAAATATTTTTTCACCCAGCGCGTTGTTAGTCTATGGAACTCCCTGCCACAGAATGTGGTGATGGCATCTGGCCTGGACGCCTTCAAAAGGGGATTGGACAGATTCCTGGAGGAAAAGTCCATCACAGGTTACAAACCATGATGGAGATGTGTAATCTCCAGGCTTAAAAACCAGGTTATTTCAAGGGCCAGATGCAGGGGAGTGGTATCAGGAGACAGATATCTAGTCTCATGCACTCCCAAACGCATCTGGTGGAGCCACTGTGAGATACAGGAAGCTGGACTAGATGGGCCTTTGGCCTGATCCAGCATGGCTCTTCTTATGTTCTTATGTTTATTCTGCCATCTTTTAATGTTAAAACAACATGCCCAGAGCTTCTCCATCTTCCTTCTAAAGCAAGCCATACTTTGGGACACATCCTGGAAATGTTACCAGCTTTTGTAGTATGCACGCATCCTTGCACTTGGTTTCCAAAAGACTATTGCTTCTGAGAGGCTTCTAAGGGCCAAGTTGTCTTCTGAGGGAAGGCACAAAACCTGCAAAGGATGATTGCTCATGTCAAAAGATGGGGGAAAGATTAAGAGGCTCACAATACAGTACAATGGTTAGAGTCTGCTTGTAATGTGAGTCTGATGCTGACATATTCAGGTAGCTGGCTCAAGGTTGACTCAGTCTTCAGTCCATCCAAGGCTGGAGGAAAAAGGATGTAGCTCGCCGAGGGGACAATGTATAGCCTGCATATTTAAGCCATAGATTGCCAGGAGAGTATTTTAAGCACCATGGAGTGGTATATAAGCAGCATGCTTTTTAGTCTTGCAATAGAGGACAAATGCAGCTGTTAGTGCCTTCTGAGGCCCTTTGACTCTCAGGCCTACAAAGTACCTCATAAGATCATAAGAACATAAGAAGAGCCATGCTGGATCAGGCCAAAGGCCCATCTAGTCCAGCTTCCTGTATCTCACAGTGGCCCCACCAAATGCCTCTGGAAGCACACAAGACTAGATATCTGTCTCCTGATATCACTCCCCTGCATCTGGCCCTTGAAGTACCCCGGTTTTAAGCCTGGAGATTACGCATCTCCATCCTGGTTTGTAACCTGTGATGGACTTTACCTCCAGGAATCTGTCCAATCCCCTTTTGAAGGCATCCAGGCCAGATACCATCACCACATCTTGTGGCAGGGAGTTCCACAGACTCACCTTCTGTAATAGTGGAAGGAACAAACCACTATTCATCACAGCACTGTAGCCTTGTGACCTTTCTCCACATCCCACATACATACGAACCTACCCGGCAATTAAGATCAAGCCAGGGGGCCCTCTTGAAAGAGCCATCCCTCAAGGAGGTGAGAGGGATGGCTTGCAGACACAGGGCCTTCTCGGCAGCTGCCCCCAAGTTATGGAATGCCCTCCCAAGTGAGATCCGCCTGGCGCCAACATTGAGGACATTTCGGCGCCAGGTAAAAACCTTCCTGTTCCAGAAGTTTTTTAATTGATACAATATAGACTGTGGGTAATGTAATGATTTTAGTGTAAGTTTTTATTATTGTTTTAATTATTTATTGATATCTGATGTTTTAACTATTTTAATTTTTGATTGTAAGCCGCCCAGAGACCTTTGGGTATTATTGTTTTAATTATTTATTGATATCTGATGTTTTAACTATTTTAATTTTTGATTGTAAGCCGCCCAGAGACCTTTGGGTAGTGGGCGGCACATAAGTTGTAAAAATAAGTAAATAAATAAATAAATAAAATATTTTCCCCATCCTTGCTTTCAGCTGCAAGGTTTTGTTTCTCATTCCTACACTGTGCACATTCTGGCATACATGAGCATGCCTTTTTAAAAAAAATCTTGTTTATTTTACCCACTTTCCTCCTTGACTGAGGAGTGTTTGTATGTATTTTCCAGTTGTGTACATTGAAGCCAAAAGATGTGTGCAGTTTCGCACACTTTATTTCTTTCCCGTGAGCCTCTTCAATGTGCCAATTCTTGAAATGAGAAGTGTTTTCTTCCTTATAATGAGTCCCAGGAGGTAGAAAACACTACTCCTGTTAAGACTGTAGAATCCAATGATTCTATTTTTTCTCTAAAATTGCTCCTGGAAGGTTCTGCTGCTACTTCTTATTTATTTTATTTTATTTTATTTAGAATATTTTTACCCCACCTTTCTCCTTGGAAAAGGCCCCAAGGTGGCTTACAATAATGAGGGATAATATACAGCCCAGAACATTGAAGACATAATTTAAGTTATGGACAGGGAATTAGAAGGGGCAACTTAAAACATTAAAAGGAAGCATTAAAGCTACAAAGAGCACACAAAAAGAAAAAGAAATCCATTATGGGGATGGAGACTTAACATGGAAAACACTGATGTTCTTATGAAATCAGCCAATGCATGGTAATTCATATAAAAGGCACATTGTAGGTAGTCTTTGGGTAGAGAGAGACCTTTGGAGAGTGGGCAGAATATAAAATGTATAAATAAATAAATAAATAAATAAATAGTCCCTCATTCAGAGTATGCTTGGTCTCCCTACAACTTGACAATTCTATGATTCTATGAAGATGTCTACTAATTGTGTTTCAAAACGTCTTCATGATTCAGTGCATCATTTCTCACTCATCAGAAACCAAGCAGCCAACCTAGAAAAGAGTTTCTTTGAATACTAGCCATGTTTCCTGGGATACATATCACAAATGGTGAACTAGCTCCTTGGCTGGCCATTGCTATCCACCCTTATAGTATGAGCACTTTCAAGGGAGTGCTTGATGCATCCTAGGTGTCCCTTTGGTGAATATGAGGAAGATGGTAAGATCGTAAGGTGATCTTTTGGATTCTGATCCTGTCTTGGACTCCTGCTGTGAAAGAACTGGTGAGAACAGTCTGTGAGAACTTCCTAGAGTAGGCATGTCCAAACTTTGGCCAAAACCCCCAGAATTCTAAGCTTAGATTGCCAATGGCAAAGGACTGTGGGAGTTGTGGTCCAAAACATCTGGAGGGCTGAAGTTTGGACATGCCTGTCCTAGAGAAATCAGATTTGTTATTAGATCCATCATCTAATGCAGTCTTACGTCATCTCCATGGATTTGTCTAATCTCCTTTTAAAGTTGACCACAGTTGCGACCACCACATTTTTTGGTAGCAGGAGCTAGGTTTGGGTGGGCTGGGCCTCTGCATAGGACCGTAGTAAACTACAGAAACCATTTTTAGTCATTAAATCTCTTCTCGAGTTTTGGTTGAATCTTGGCTCGCCCAAATACACAAGAGCTGAACTAAGCAGTTTTGACCATCTGGATTCCTCTGGTATGTAGGGTTTCCAGCAAACACTTCCAAGTACAACTGGCAAGTGCTAAGAATTCCCAAGTTTAAAAGAGAAATGACCACTAAGGTACCCCTTTCATACTGACTTGGGTTACATATTGACCAGCCTATTTTTATTCTGCAAACGTTTGGAATAAGTAGCTTTAAAGATTGTTGCCATTTATGAAATTCAGTCAGTCTCCTTTGTTCGTTCTCATGGGTTAAGGCAGAACGGAGATAATCGAGGGGCGGAGAAAGAAGGAGAGAAAGAGATTTTCATTGGCGTTACTCAAGTGTCCTTTGATAAATAGCTGGGCACAACCATGACAAAGAGGGTTTGTGAGCAGAGATGATTGCGGCCAAAATTGCTTTATTTCATTATCTTTTAATTTATTTTTGATGCAGGTACAAGAAGTGAGAAAAGAGAACGGAGAATCGGGGGGAGTAAAAGTGCAGAAATTTAATCATAACAGTTAGGTTTCCAAGGGTGGAAAAACAACATCCAGATGAAAGGTATGGATTTTTTCCTTCTGAGACAGGCTACTAAACAGGCAGTCTTTGTTCACTGCAGTTCAGTAATGCAAGTTGACAGGGTATTAAGGTTACTTCAGGTCCCACTGTCTCCTAGGGTCATGAGCCTTCTGTTACGCATGCTAATCCATGGTAGCATTCCTGGGAGAAGCTGCCTACGTAAGGCAATCAGTTTAGCATACAGCTTTTCCATTTACAGCCTTGTTGGGAGGCAAAATCTCCTAATTAAGAAAATCAGGGGACAACAGATGTAGAATGGGCTGCATACTGTACTTTTAAAAAATATCCATGCTTGCTCTTTCTGTCTCAGTCTCTCTCCCTCAGTGTTATGCGTGATGCACATGGTAATTATTCCCTGTTTTTTTTTAATTTACAAAAATGAGTATCTTGATGCACTGGTTGAGAGCTTTTCTGCAGAGTTTCCTTTTTGCGCAACATCATGCTGCTTGAATGTGTTCAAAACAGTGTGAGACGATCCAGTGTGAGAAAAGCAAAACAGGGACCAAAATTGTTGTGACAGCATCTACCCAATGATGGCACTGGAGGCAGGTAAGGTCAGGTACTTGCCAACACCGTTGAGGCTCCTCATAGGCCACCACCAGGACTACTGCCTTTGCCATCACTTGAATAGACATGGGCACGACTCAGCAAAATTTTCATTTTTGTTTTCATTTTTTTCATTTCGTTACGCAATGAAAACGAAAACAAAAATTTTTCAAAAAACCCAACGAAAACGGAAACGAACCGAAAAACTTTGCTGTGTTTTTCATTTTCGTTGCGGCGAATGCATTGAACTGAAAAGAATGCTAACGAAACAGAAATTTTTCGTTTTCGTTTTTGTCTTTTGTTTCGTTGCGCAATGAAAACAAAAATTTGCAAAAAAACCCAACGAAAACGGAAACGAACCGAAACTGACCCCTCAACGACCAAATGACAAACGAAACACCATTTTTTGAGTCGTGCCCATCTCTACACTAGAACCCCTCCTTGGTGCTGCCGCCAGTAGCTGGCACTGCTATTGGCGGTCAAGCAACCAGCCACTCACTCACCTCAACCTCCCCTTCAGGCCAGAAGGATTCCTCCCGTGCATGGCAGTGGTGCTTCCACGCATCAGTTGAGCTCTTTTCTAAGCAACCACCACTCTTCAGGATCTACCACCTGGCTCCGTGTTTCTGATCCCTGGCATCCAACACCCAGCATCGGAAGCATATTCCATGTTGAGGAACTTAAGGAGGTCCCCAACTTCTGTGGCTGGAAGGAAAGCATCAAAGATTGGACAGTCATCTGTCTGGGATGGTATGACATCTCCTGCTTTGGGCAGGGAGTTGGACTCAAAGATCTCCTAGGTCCATTCCAACCCTACGATGATTCTGTGATTCTAACTCAGTTCCTTCCCACCTTTGGTTCCCAGAAAAATGTAATTTAGGGACAAAAAGCAGAATTGAAAACAGGCCGTGCTTTCAGGGAAGAAAGGTGCTCCTGGACTCCCCTTTGAGCCTAGATGCCCAGGTCACAGCTGTGACCAGGAGTCCATTTGCACAATTAAAACTAGTATGCCAGTTACGCATGTTTCTTGAGAAACCTGCTCTGGCCACTGTGACACATGCCCTAGTGACCTCCCTGCTGGACTACTGCAATATGCTGTCTGTGGGGCTGTTCATGGAAAGTCTCAAGAAACTTTGACGGGTCCAAAATGCAACCACCAGATTGCTGACTGGCGTGGGTTACAGAGATCGCATTACACCCCTATTAAAGCGGTTCCACTGGCTGCACAATTCAAAGTGCTGACCTTAACCTACAAAGCACAAAATGGCCTGGGTCCAAGCTACCTCAAAGATTGAAAGGGCCTTCTCTGTTGCTGCTCCCAGACTTTGGAACTCCCTCCCACTGGAGGCCAGGACTGCCCCATCTCTGCTGCTTTTCCATAACCAGGCAAAGACCTTCCTTTTCAGCCAAGCTTTCCCTGAATGATGGACTGTAGGGAGCCCACATGGAGGATCTGAACCCCAAAATAACCTGGCAGCACTGAAGCAGCTGTAAGCCCTGGATAAGCAGGTCCAGAGAGCAGAGCAGGGAACCCAGTGTGGATAAGCCAAGCCAGAAGAAGATTTGAGACAACCATGAGCTGGACAGAGGTCAGACCCCAACAGCAGGCCAGGGGAAACAGCTGGCCACCCAAGATATTGGGCCTGATCAGAAGGCATCTGGTCTGCAGGCATACGTGACCAGCCCAAAGACCCTTCCTCCCCCCGTCAATGATTCCCCACTTAGATAAGGCTTCCCTACCCCAGCTACGTGACCTCCAGAGTTTCCTCTTCTATGTCAATACTTCTCACTCCACCCGTTATTATGCTTGTTTATTGTAACCAATAAAAGCCTTGAGTCCCAGGTGAGAGATCCACACAGAGACGCACAGAGAGAGATGCAGAACACACCTGGACTCAGGGATGTTCACAGCCAATCCATGTGTTATGTAGTTCATATTGTTACAATGTGTCTTTTATATGAATCTATAGGTTCACATAGACTTTGTGTTTATAACTGTTTACAACCTTGTAGCTTTAATGTAATGTTGTCTATTAATGCTGTAAGATGTGCTTCAATTCCTTGTTCTCAATACTTGAACATGTCTTAATTGTACTGGACTGTATATTATCCCTCATTACTGTAAGCTGCCTTGGGTCCTTTCCCAAGGAGAAAGGTGGGGTAAAAATACTCTTAAATAAATCAATAAATGAATGAATGAATATGTTGGATCATAATCAGTTTGTAATCTACAACAATTCCAAGACCTTTCTCATTCGTAACTAGAGATGGGCACGAAACGCCAAAAGGGCATTTTGTTTTGTTTTTCGTGCCCTGGCCCCCGTTTCTTTTCATTTAATGAAATGATTTTTTTTTAAAAAAAGTTTCATATTCATTTGTTTCGGTGGCATGCCGGCCAGGAGAGCAGTCCTGCGGGGTGGAGTTAAGAGTGAGCTTTTTAAACTCATTTCCAGCCTCCCGAAGGTAGCAGCAAGCAGCTGCTTGTTGCTATCTTCGGAAGGCTGGAAACAAGCTTAAAGGGCGCTCTCTCCCCACCACCACACGGGGTGGAGGGAAGAAGAGTGTGTTCTCTCCCCCACTTTTCCCCCCTCCCGGAGCCAGCGCCCAGTAGCCGCTCGGTGCTAGCTTTGGGAGGGGAGAGGATTTAAAAAGCCCGCTCTCTCCTCCCACCTGATGGGGTGGGGGAAGAGTAGGCTTTTTAAATCTCCCACCAGCCTGCGCTCATCAGCTGTTGGGCGCTGGCTTCCCTGCTGGGGGTGGAAGGAAATCTTTCCTGTAGGAATGCATTGCTAATGCATTCCTATGGGGAAATGAAAAACGAAGCGGAATGAAGCGGAACGTTCCGTTCCATTTCGTTTCGTTTTTCTGCGATGGGTCAGGTCATTATTCATTTCGTTCCCTAACGAAATGAATAACGACTAATGAAATAAATAATAAATTCGTTTCATGCCCCTCTCTATTCGTAACATTATTGCGCAAGTATCACCCATCCTGTAACTGCATTTGGTTTCCCCTTCACCTCATTGTAAAATGTTGCACTTATCCCTGTTGGATTTAATTCTGTTGTTTTCAACCCAGTGCTCCGGCCTAACCAGATCATTTTGAATTTTGTTCCTGTCTTCCAAGGTGCTACTTATTCTACCCAATTTTGTGCTGTCTATAAATTCGAAAAGTATTCGCAGCACTCTGTCATCAGAGTCATTAATAAAACCATCGAACAGCTGGAAACTGTGCTGGAAACTTTATTGACTTCTAGGAGTTTGCTGGTATATTTTTAGCATCTTGCGGGATTCTTTAATCATGTAGTCTCAAGGCCAGGAAGACTTGTATAATGCAGGATTTTGAAACAGCAGCAGATTCAGGCTTAAACTGAAACTTGGGAAGTATTCTAAATGTGGAAGTGGTTGAGGATATTATGTTCCCCAATTATCTGTATAAGAGATTCTATTTCATATTTCTGTTTATAGCCCTGTGTAGAAAAAAGTGGTAGCAGGGATGGTGGAGATAATTTTCTAAAAATGCATTAATATCGCACTTCATAGGTTCCAGAGCAGAGGCATGGAATTAAAAACAAGTCTCAAGTATCAAATGAAGCTGTGGAAATCTGTGTCCTCCTTTTCAATGTACACTGGAGGGTTTTTGCCATGGCTAGCAACATAATATGAAAGAAATATAAGGCAAATATGGCTTGTACAAGTCGCACAACAAACCTTATGAGATTATGTGCAAAGAATTGTTTTCAGTCATTAAATGTAAAGGTTCCCCCTGCACATGCATGCTAGTAGTGTCCAACTCTAGGGAAGGTGCTCATCTCCATTTTCAAGCCAAAGAGCCAGTGTTGTGCAAGTCCGTGGCCACGTGGCCGACACGGCTGCAAGGAAACACTGTTTTACCTTCCGACTTTTTTTTACAGTGGTACCTATTTATCTATTTCCATTTACATGCTTTCCAACTGCTAGGTTTCGAACTGGGGTTATCAGTGGGAACTCGCTGCTCTGCATGGCACCCGGGATTCAAACTGCTGAGCTGCTGACTTTGCAGCTGACAGTTTTCAGAGACTTAGTCCGCTGAGCCAGCATGCCAGTAGTCAGTAGTCTCCTTCAAATGCGCCGGCCACATACCCTAGGGAGGCCATATGGTCCCTATTGAGAACCATAGGCTGAAGAGTCGTGTTCCCCCCACTCATTTTTTCACTTATGCAAACTTTACGCTGCCAACAATGATACCTGCCTCTTTGTTCTTCTGCCATAAACAATCCATAGGCTCCCCACCACCACAAAAAATACCTCTCTCTATCTCTGCATAACTTTACTTCTGTTTATGTGTCTAAAGTGACCTGGTGGAAACCACTTATAGCCCCCAAACCAGGTGGGCCCTTGGGACAAAAGGGAATTAGACATAAAAGAAGACCAATCTAAGCATCCAGGAACACTTTGCTGAAGGAACCAACCACTCTTTAGAGGGTTTGTGTGAGGTATCTTCTGTGTTGGTAGTGATCGCCAAGGTCAGCCATGTTATGAATGCTCCATATATTGCCTCACAAATAATTTTTGAAACTCCAGGAGGGTCTGCAGAGGTTTGTGCACCAAAAAACACATATTAGCAATAAAGGTAAATACAGATTTTAGGAATCAATCCTGAACTTTGCAAGGGGGGGTGAAATGTCAAGATAACAATGGGACTTTTGTGCTTTAACAAAACAAATAAGGCTCTCTTTTAATTTTGTATTCTTTTGTTGAATCCTGAATCAGCCTCTGAAACATGAATAATTCATGTTGTTTTTGCAATGTGTTGTACAGCACCCAGAGTTCCAGCAGGAAAATCGGGTGGTTAATAAGCACAAAAATAAATAAGAGGGGGGAACATGGACATTTTGTGTGTTGGCTTTTGGTTTGAGAAGGCTTTCATTTTATTTATTTTTTTGCCTTTATTTACTTGCTTGATTTTCTTTCTTCTTTTTTTAGGGGGGCTTTTTTTAGAGGGATGATGATGATGATGATGATGATGATGATGATGATGATGATGATGATGATGATGATGATGATGACAGTATCGACAGTATCAAAAGTACCAAAAGTACATATACTTTTGGTACTTTTGATACTGTCATCATCATCATCATCATCACCATCATTTCATAACTGCAGAGCTAGAAAGGACCCTGTAGATAAAAATGTGTAATCCTCTCTTTGACTGGTTTTTTAATACTGATATTTGGTTATTTACTCTCTATTTATTCTGTTGAAGTGGTATATTTTGATGAAGGCTTAGAGGACTGCTTTCTTTCTTTCTTTCTTTCTTTCTTTCTTTCTTTCTTTCTTTCTTTCTTTCTTTCTTTCTTCGACTTTTATACTGCCCATCTGGCTTTCCTAGGCCACTTATTTTTGTTATGGTGGTGGTGGTTTGGTTATTTGTACTGTTGTCTGCCTTCATAGCGGATTGATTCTCTGTTTCCTTCCTTCTGCATTTTGGGGGTTGTTTCTATGGATTTTTAGAGGGATTTTGGGGGGCTGGAAACAGAAAACATAAATGGAGAAAAAGAAAACTAATTGGAAGCACAAATGACAGAAACAAAGGGATATCCTAGAGGTTGGAATTCAAAGTGGGACGCAGGAAAAACCACTTTAAATGAGTCTCCAACTGGAGGTGGCAGGTCTGCAATTATATTTGAGTGATTTAGGTCATGTGTATGGCACTTGAGCATCTTTTCCACATTGAAAGCTCTAAGGGAGAAGCGTTAATGAGGAGCAAAAAGGGTGGCAGTTATAGGACAAAGGTGAGAGTGCTGAGTTACTCGAGCCAGAGAACCGAGTTTCTGCAGTTGGACAGCACAAAGACCAAGAACCTCATTAAAAGGTTTGGAGGCTGACGACATCTTTCTCTGACCCCTGCAAATGAGGTGAGTTGCAATGGTGCATCTAAGTTAATAGTTTGGCCTACATTCTTTAGCTACTACCAACAAAGGAGTAAACACTTTCTACATTTTCTTATGATATTGCAAGAAGCCTTAGTTTCAAAGGATTTAGGACTGGTTCCTTCCCTCCTGTACTAATTTTGCACACCCACTCATGTCTCAATCTTTTACAGTCCATCCCTTTCTCCCCTGGATGTAATCTGAATGAAATTGTTTTAGAAATATCATTTTAGCTATCTTATTAAATCACTTTTTGAATTTGGTTCCATTCAAGGGCACATTTGTAGTTAGGGGGTGGTAAATGGCAGGTTTTTTTACGGATGGAGAATTGGATTATTTCATTTAGTGAATGAAAGCCTTGTAGGACATGAAATGGCATCTATGGAACCATCCACAAACATTGATCGTGCCTTAAAGCTTTGTGAAAAAAATGTACTTTTGAACATTTCGGTGGGTGTACCAGCTAATGATACAGATTCTTTCATGTCCTCTCCAATAATCATTAGCCGGTTTCTTTTTTTAATATGGAAGTAGATGAATTACGATGTCGGTTTGTACAGTGTTCTAGGACAGGGGATGGTCGTCCTTTCTATGCCCGTGTCACTCTCCATACAATGGTGAAAAAATGTAC
Organism: Phrynocephalus versicolor; assembly: GCA_023846285.1. NCBI lineage: Eukaryota > Metazoa > Chordata > Lepidosauria > Squamata > Agamidae > Phrynocephalus > Phrynocephalus versicolor. The sequence goes on along the minus strand of JAHTLZ010000379.1, from coordinate 55,694,337 downwards.
AGCTGAAGTGTCAATAAATTTTGGCTTCTCTATGTTTTTATACAAGGGACAGAGGTGTTATTATGGATCCATCTTGTGGAGTTTAGTCAACGTATGGTAGGACAGCTCTGCCATAAGTTGGTATCAAGAGAGGGGGGTAGGAATAGTAGTCTTTATTTTGGTCACTGACCAGACAAAATACAAAATACATTCCACATAAAAGCAAAATAAAAGCACATAAAAAGCAATAAAAGCATGCACACAAGAACAAACATAACACAATAGCATAGCCTTAACAGAAAAGGCAGAGCAGGTAAAATCTTCCCAGCCCAGTAGGCCCAATAGCAAGGTCATCAACTCAATAACAGATGAGAATCTGAGCATTTAATCATTGTCTTCAGCAGGGGACCATGCCCGTGCTCCAGACCACCTCCAGCCCACATCATAAGAAGATGTAAAGGAAAATACACAATGGCCATTACCAACCATCTGGCCCTACCCCGTATAAAGAGAGAAAACTCCTAAGATTTGCAGCTTGGTGAGGGACTTTTCTTTGTTGTAGTACAAGGAAGTGCACTAGAGCTCTGTAGCTGAGAATTCCATAAAATTGTGTCCATTAAGAGTTGCAATAGTATAAAACTCAAATTAACTATAAGTACGGATGTAGCTGCACTTCTTTGTTTGCTGCTGGGGTAAGCAATATTTTTATGTGTCACCAAGTGAGGAGGAATTAAAGAACCTCTTAATGAGGGTGAAAGAGGAAAGTGAAAAAAATGGGCTGAAGCTCAACATCAAAAAAACTAAGATCATGGCCACCGGTCCCATCACCTCCTGGCAAACAGAAGGGGAAGAAATGGAGGCAATGACAGAGTTTATTTTCTTGGGCTCCTTAATCACTGCAGAAGGCGACTGTAGCAATGAAATAAAAAGACGCCTGCTTCTTGGGAGGAAAGCAATGGCAAACCTAGATAGCATCCTAAAGAGCAGAGACATCACTTTGCCAACTAAGGTCAGGATAGTCAAGGCTATGGTTTTTCCAGCAGTGAGGTATGGAAGTGAGAGCTGGACTATAAAGAAGGCTGATCGCCACAGAATCGATGCCTTTGAGCTGTGGTGCTGGAGGAGAGTCTTGAGAGTCCCCTGGACTGCAAGGAGATCAAACCTATCCATCCTGAAAGAAATCAACCCTGAATGTTCACTGGAAGGACAGATTTTGAAGCTGAGGCTCCAGTACTTTGGCCACCTCATGAGGAGAGAGGATTCCTTGGAAAAGTCCCTGATGTTGGGGAAGATTGAAGGCAAAAGGAAAAGAGGACGGCAGAGAATGAGATGGTTGGACGGTGTCATCGATGCAACCAATATGGATTTGACCAAACTCCGGGAGGCAGTGGAAGATAGGAAGGCCTGGCGAGCTCTGGTCCATGGGGTCATGACGAGTCGGACAAGACTGAATGACTGAACAACAACCAGCTGCTTATGACTTACAGTTATACTATGAAATAGTGATCTCTGAAAGGTTCTGGTATAAACTGCTTGCTCAGGTTTCGTCTTCAATGATGTACCAAAATGCTCAGGTTTCTCCATATTTGGGATGGAAATAAGTTTCAAAAATCTGAATGCAGAATAAACATTAAATTGGGTTATGTCTGTGAAGATTCTCAGTCATCCAGGTGAGTTTATCTGGAAGTTGAGTCATGGCTACTGGACTTCTTTTTTGAGAGATAGAAACGCTTCGCTGTTCATCCAAACAGCTTCATCGGACTTAATTAATTAGTTCCAGATAAAATTATGTTAAGCAAATTTTCCTTTATACAAATTTCCCATAGGAATGCATTGAAAACAGACAAATCCCTAATCATGACTATTTTTATGTTGTACGGATTCGCCCCATAGGTGATTCTGTTAAGCAAATTTCCCCTATCTCCAGAATTTCTTATTTTGTACAGATTTTATGTTATACAAACCACTTGTTATATGAGGGTCCACTGTATTAAACTAAAAATATTCTCAAGAATAATGCAGCTGTGCCTAATGGTTTCTATTTGTAAACATTCACCATTCCATGCAACACACACACACACACACACACACACATATACATATACATTTACATGCATGCACATGCCCCCCTTCTCTCTAACACACACACACACATACAGAGAGAATGGGGGGGGGCAGTTTCTGATGTAGCCAAACAAATGAGCTCAAAATTTTATGCAGACAATATCTCAGTGGGAAGTGTAGGACTAGAGACTGTACTGCTTGGTGTCTAAGCAATATTGAAAGCAATTCCACATTTTAAAAAATGAGAGCTGATGTCAGCCTCCAGAGGCTGGCATGAAACAGAGTATCTGCCTTTGGGCTGCTCTAAAATTCTCTCAGCTGCATTATGTAAAGCCTGGGAGAACAAGCCATTTGGGGGAGACTATAAAGCTTCAGAAATGACAGGCAGATCAACAAAAGATTATGCAAGCAAACAAGTGTGTCAATAGAATGTGGATCAACACTGCAAGCCTATACCCCAGGCATGTCCAAACTTTGGCCCTCCAGATGTTTTGGACCACAACTCCCACAGTCCCTTGTCATTGGCAGTCTAACCTTAGAATTCTGGGAGATGCCTGCTATACCCTCTTAACCAGGTGTACGCCCAGGGCCGGCGCTTCCATTAAGGCGAACTAGGCAGTTGCCTACGGTGCCGAAATGGAGAGATGGCACTGGACAGCCTGCCGCCCCCGCCCCCCGCCCCCCGCTGCTGGCCCCCACGGTCCATCCCCCCACCGCCCACCAGCCGCCCGTCACCCCCGTGCCCGTCGCCACCCACTCCCCCGGCGTCCATCGCCAGCTGCTCCCCCACCCCGCCCCACCCCCTGCCCTGCCCGCCCACCACCACCCTGCCCACCCACCGCCCTACGTACCGCCCCTCACCTAGGGTGCAAAAAAACCTAGCACCAGCCCTGTGTATGCCCCAAAAGACTTTATTTTGAACATATAGGTTCACCTTATGAAATGAAGTTATGGGATATTCAGAAACAGAAGATTAAAAGGCATATGGGATAAGCTAGCTCTTTAGCATGTAAATGCTGTCCCCTAGACTACAGATGGTTCCTGACCTGGATGGAGGCGGCTCTTTCCCCACCTCCAAAAGTATGATCAGACAACTCTTGCTCTGTCCATGGAGCCACACTTAACACTTTATCTCATAAGAGCATTTTTCAATCCTTTGGGCAACTGCCTTCAGGTTTTTCTTTTCTACTCTGGTAACAGCAGGGTAATTCTTTGCTTTTCACCCTCTGTCTTGCTTGCACATAACACTGCTGGGCATGATACCTGGGGTTGCTGGGTGTTGTCATCTTTTCAAAAAAAAAAAAAAAGCAACTTTTCAAAACTCTGCAAAAGTACTGGCCCACAGGGGTAGAAGAAGTTTCAGAGAGGGTAGCCATGTTAGTCCTTTCAAGAAGTGCAGGCAAAAATCAAAGGGCATTTATACACGACCCCTAAACTCTGCTGCAAATGGCTGCAAGCTCCGGAGCTTAAAAATGTTTCCCCACCAGCTCCGGAGTTTGCAGACAATTAAGTGCAACTCCACCCACCTGAGCACGACCCAGCGCACTTTTCTTGTACCTGCTCTTGGGAGGTGAAAAATATTTGATGCGGATGTGCTGGGCTCTCCTCGCTTCTTTTTCGTTTTGTTTTTTGCCTCCCGCCCCTTTAAGAGGAACCAGGAAGTGACCGGGGCTCCCAGGCAGCTTCCACCAGCACCGGAAGGTAAGGCTTTATTCTTTTGTCCCTTTTTTCCTCCCTCCCCTCATGCAGCCAGCAGCCAGGAAGTACGGAGGGGTGGAGACGCACGAAGAGCGACAAACCCCTAAGATCTCTGGTCCGAATTTAAGGGGCCAGCGGATCTTAGGGGCCGTGTAAAAGCGCCCAAAGAAAAACAAAACATAATTTCTGCTATATGTCTGAAGAAGTGGACGTGTCTACGAAATGTTACACTAAAATATGAAAGTTAATCTTTAAGGTGCCAAATGTTTTGTGTCTTTTGTTTTGTTTTGTTTTTCTTTGGTTTTTGCCCGTGGGGTAGAAAAAGATCGAATGGCTTATTTTTGCTTTATCTTTTTAAAGAAATGGACCCATCCATGGAGAAGAAGCTAATTTCTTGGGAGCTATACACAGAGTCATCGTGTCTCAAGCTATCAGTTGCTGATTATCTGTAGGCAAACATTGGGGATAGTTGGTGTCCTCGTGTCTTTCATGTGCACTTCCTAGAGCCACCTGGGTGCAAATTTGAATCAAGCAGGATGTTTAGATTATAAGGACCTCTTGTCTCAGCCACAAAGATTTTTCTCGCATTGTTAACAATGATAAAAACTTTGCCTGGATTCCCCACCCCACCCCCCACCCACACCCACACCCAACCTCTTGTTTAATCCCTTAGTTTTAATTTGCCTTTGATCACTGTTGTAACGTAGCAACAAGCCTGAGCTCAGGTTTGGCTGTGGATGCAGCTATACCCTGCATTCATTATGGTGTTGTTAAAGACATCATTTTATATCATAGAGAACAGGCCAAAACAAGTCAATGTTTTTTTGGGTCACATTATCTAACTGAGAGGCTGGTGGGCAGGATCGTGAGAAAGTCTGGGCTTTTATGAGAGGCCGGAGGAAAGAAATGGATGGCAGAGGAGGTGTGAGCAGAACCACTGTTTCAGCTTGTCTCCAGCTGTGGAGTTAACAAAGATACTAGCCTGTCTCTATTCATCATGTCAGTATAAGAGCTTCTTTAACAGTATTTTATTTTATTTATTTATTTTTACAACTTAAATGCCACCCACTACCCAAAGGTCTCTGGGCGGCTTCCAATCAAAGAATTAAAACAGTTAAAAACATCAAACAGCAATAAATAATTAAAACAATAATAAAAACCTTATACTAAAATCATCACACTAAAATTGCCATCAGAAGACCCACAATCTAAATTGTATCAATTAAAAAACTTCTGGAACAGGAAGGTTTTTACCTGGCGCCGAAATGTCATCAGTGTTGGCGCCAGGTGGATCTCACCTGGGAGGGCATTCCATAGCTTTCCTGTAGGCAGGTCTGAAGCCAAACAAGCACATAAAACTATAAATGAGTTCCAGTGTAGTGTAAGGTAAAAAGGTAAAGGTTCCCCCCGCACATGCATGCTAGTCGTGTCCGACTCTAGGTGCGATGCTCATCTCCGTATTCAAACTGAAAGAGCCAGTGTTGTGCAAGTCAATGGCCATGTGGCCGGCATGGCTGCAAGGAAACATTGTTTTCCCCCCCCACCACTTTTTACAGCAGTACCTATTTATCTACTTGCATTTACATGCTTTCGAACTGCTAGGTTGGCAGGAGCTGGGGTTATCGGCAGGAGCTCACTCTGCTGTGTGGCACCTGGGATTCGAACCACCGAACTGCTAACTTTGCAGCCAACAGTTTTCGGAGCCTTGGTCCAATGAACCACCATGCCCCATAATATAATGTACCTATTCTATATAAAACAAACATCCTTGAACTTACCACAAGGACAGATCCATCTGTATGTTGGCTTTGCAAATTTAGGTAAACTGTGGATTGGAATAAATGATTCTTGGCAGGGCTATGACTAGGGTGTGAACATAGGGACCTTGCCCCAGGAAACTAAATTTAGAAGCCACTCTTTCCTCCATACCTCATAGATTGATCTGGCAGCCTGCTCTACTGCCATAGGACAAGATAAGAGTGTAGGCCAGGCGTCCAGAATAGGTGATTTTTAAGAAGCCTTCATGACCAATAGACCAGGCCAGGGGAGAACAGATGACAGGTGGCCAATATGCCATCATGAGCTGCCAAGACAGTTGTGGGCAGATCTAACCAGTTCAGTAAACTAGGCTGCTATCCGTTGTTTGAAGAGGAAGCAGCATCCAGAAAGACAGCTGATCTAACTTGATAATGGTCAGATCTACTAATTGGTCACCTAATGAATACAACAGTATGCTAACCTCTCTCTCTCTCTCTCTCTCTCTCTCTCTCTCTCCCCTCTTCCCTTTAGCATATCATTGCAACATGATTAGCTTTTATAGCTCTGGCAGAGCTGCTGAACCCCTGCGGAAGAAGAAAGTTGTTGACCAGATGTTCAGTGCTGTAAATACATCTTGTATTATTTTTTTTACACCATGGCTCCCAAAGATGCTTTGGGGACACATTTTACACCATTGGTCCCAGTTGCCCAAACTGCTCTGACCTTTCCAGCTCTACAATTCAATGGCAGTAAAATCGTCTTCGTCTTGCTTTTTTTCCAGGTGCAGGTGGCATCAAAGATCAGGCATGGATAACAAACAAGCTGGTGAGAATTGTCCTGCCCAAGATAAAAACTTTGATATGCTGCAGTATTCCCTTCCACTACAGTGGCATCTTGTATAAAGGAATTAATTCGTTCCAAATGAAATTCTGCTAAGCAAATTTTCCTGTATACGAATTTCCCATAGGAATGCCTTGAAAACAGACTAATTCCTAATCGTGACTATTTTTATGTTGTACGGATTCGCCCCATAGGTGATTCTGTTAAGCAAATTTCCCCTTTCTCCAGAATGCTTTTATATTGAACAGATTTTATGTTATACAAACTGTTTGTTATACGAGGGGCCACTGTATTTGTGAAGCACATGTCCTCTGGTGCATCTGTAGTTCCATCTTTCTCTCTCTCTCTCTCTCTCTCTCTCTCTCTCCCCCTCCCTCTCTCTCTCTCTCTCTTGTTTTTGCTTTTGCTTTAATAAAACTGGTTTATTTATGATAGTTGGTCGGATAATGGGTGTGGAGCCTTAGACTGGCAGCTTGATTCTCCACTGTGCCTCTTGTGAGTAGCACCAGCCTGCATGGCCTTGGGCAAATGGCACAGTCCCAGGACCCCACCAGAAGAGGGGAAGGGTAAGCACTTTTGTGTATTCTCTATCTGGAATGCCCTTGAACGGGTCACTGTAAGTCAGAATCAATTAGACGACAAAGCAGTTACTCCCTGCTTTGACTACAACCTTTCAAAATGCTCATAGTGGAAATCCTTGAATGGTTATTTATTTATTTATTTATTTACAGTGGTACCTTGACCTACGAATTTAATTTGCTATGAATGCATGCTCTTAAGTTGAACTACTCTTAAGTTGGGGCACCTAAGTAAAAAATTGAAAAAATAAGCTTAAAAATGAAAAAAATTGTACGGCGGTAGTTAAAACGCCAACAGTTTTCCGCTCTTAAGTCGGGGTACCACTGTATTTATTTGTTTATTTTTATACTTATTGACTGCCCAACTTTCCCTCGGGAACTCTGAGTGGTGTGCAACAAATAACTAAATAAATAGCATGTCCCCAAACAAGCAAAACTCAAACAAATAAATTTTGTTGCTATTCTCCAAATTATTCTTCTCTGATTTATTCTCCAAATTCATCAGCAGAGCAGCAAGGGTACTGTGTGTACCCTTTCTCCACTCCCCAGCCAGTTGCTCCATGGACCTACCTCCACACACTGGCTGGATGTCCTCCTGGGTTGGTTGCCTAGTCTGGGCAGGAGCCTGGACTTCTCTTGCCCACCTCCTTCAGCAGCCGGCCACTGCACAGGCAGTCTCCCCATCACACCACCTCATCTGAGTGGCCAGCTGCTGGAAGAGGCGGGGCAGAGAAGACCAGGCCACTGGCCCAGACTGGGCAGCCACCTTGGTAGAATGGACTGGCCAATGTGCAGAGTCAGGTTAGTGGGGCAGCTGGCCAAGGAATGGGAAGGGGGTACACATGCCACCTGAGATGCCACACCAACACATTTTCAAAATTTGGGCTGAATTGCTTCCTGGTCACAAGAAGATAAGAATAGCCTTGCTGGAACAAGCCACAGGCCATCCAGTCCAGCATTCTGTCTCACACAGTGGCTCACCATTTGCTTCTGTGTATTCCCAAGCAGATGTCTTCACCTGCTTACGATTCCCTTCAAATGGCATTGAGAGATATCCTGCCTATCTCTCCAACCCGGATGTTGTCCTTAGGCATCCATAATGATAGCCATTGATGCCCTTGTTCTCCATGAACCTGTCTAATCCTTTCTTAAAGCTGTCAAGAGTGATAGCTGTCACCATTTCTTCTGTCAAGGAGTTTCATAGACCAGTGATCCTCTGGGTGAAAAAGTACTTCCTCTTACTTGTTTGAAATCTAGCACCCAAAAGTTTCATAGAGTGCCCCTTAGTTCATCTGTACTTCACATGCATGTAGGACCAAAAAGATCCTTAAAGCTCAAAAGGGTGGTGATGGTGGTGGATCATATCACAGTGTTATTATAATAATCTGGGTCAGTTGCATCCCGGTACAAGGTCATGGTGTTTGCATTGAAAGCCATGTTGGATTCCTTTGGCAGTTGCTGTAAGTAACTCTGATTAGTTTAAAAGCCTGTTTGAGTTCTTTCCCCCTTCCCCACTGCTATCACAGGCTTTTATGTCAATTGCTTAGATTCCATTTTCAAGGGATCACTGGTATCCTGCCACATGCTTTTCAGTTAATAAGCACTGTGGTGAGTCCATTTTGCATCACTAATGTGGGCAAGCAAGCCCGGGCTTCACCCAGCCTCGACTTTACTGATTATATTGTACTGTCAAATGGAAGAAACTAAGAATGGAAGGATTTTCCCTGTTTACTTCTCCTTGGAGATACTGAAAAATCAGCAACACCTTTAAAAGGAAAAACTGCAGGGGTCATGTCAAGCATGTCCTCGTCTGAAGACTTAAAAAAATGTGTTTAGTCAAAACAGCCCCTAGCAAGCTTTTTGCAATCCAAATCCACCACCACCACTGAGAGAAAATAACTTTGGAGAAATAATTCCTATTTCCAGTCCATGGAGCCTCCAGGAACAGTGATTAGGCATTAACACAATGTGCACCCCATCTTGCTCCAAAAACTTGGGAATTACAAAACTATTCATCAATTACAGCCCGTTTTTGTGCATCCCCAATGGGTTCTGGGTAAAGCTTAGAAATATCTTTTTAATGGACTTGAATTGCCAGCAGCACTCATTCCTCGCTTGAGGCTTCTGGGTGTTATAGTCAAAAAGGGGGTGGGGAAGCTTACAACCTCTTACAGGGGCCAAAGATATGAGCTCTGGACTGCAGTGCTTGTAAATCCCTGTTTTGTTGTGACACCATTTATTTTCACACAACACAGACCTTGCATACTGCAAAGCCTGCCTCCCTTCCTTCTGTCCCACATCTAGCTTTGACCACCTTCACAAAAGTTGCTTTTTAAAGTGAGAAGAGTAATACTGGGAAAGAAGGCTGTACAAGGAATCACCTGTATGATGGAAGCAGCATATTTTTTTAATCTGACATCTCCAGGCTGAAATGTGGCACACCATTATTTTAGACCCCGAAAAGCCACTTGCCAGTATCTTGTTGCCTTTTAAATATATAAATATAAATATAAATATAAATATAAATATAAATATAAATATAAATATAAATAAATATAGTGGTCCCCCGCCATTTCATGGTTCATATACTGCGGTCCTGGTATATCTTCCTCACCCTCTAGTGTCTAATTAAACATATTTGAGGAATGCGGGATTTTCAAGAAGGGAGGGCTGAAACGTTGGGAAATTTTCCCCATTCCTCCTACAGGGTCCAAGGTATTTTGGTCCCTGTGATGCCATATGCAGTCCATATGCCACACACTGCCCAAACAATTAATATTAATAGGCATTTTTATTATATTATAATTATATTACTAGATAGAGATGGGCACGACTTAGCGGAATTCCCGTTTCTGTTTCCGTTACTCATTTCCGTTACGGAACGGAAACGGTAACGGGAATTACTCCGCCAGAACTCGAACTCGAACCAACTAAAGAATAATTGGGTCTGATTTGTCATGGTCGTTCCTGGCATCGCGGCGATCCCGCGATGCCAAGCGGCACAGAAAAAAAGTTTTTAAAAGTTAAAAAAAAACCCGATTCCCGGCCAAAAAGCAGGCGAAAATATGCCTGCCTGAGTGAGGGCTCACGGCACCTACCAGAGGGGTGGTTTCTGGAGGGGGGTCCCCGGCCTCCCCCCCTCTCCTCCTGTCCTGTCCTGGGCTGCTCTGGTGGTGGTGGGACGCCACAAGCCGGACGAGTCTCGCCGCCGGCCACTGCAATTGAAGCGGAAGCAGCACGGCACAGAAAAAAAGTTTTAAATTTCCCCCCCATTCCCGGACCAAAAAGCAGGCGAAAATATGCCTGCCTGAGTAAGGGCTCAGGGCACCTACCAGAGGGGTGGTTTCTGGGGGGGGGTCCCGGCCTCCCCCCCTCTCCTGTCCTGGGCAGCCGGACTCGAGTCGCCACGCTATGCCATGCGGTGCGGGCGGGGGATCCAAAATGGGGCGGCAACCGCATATTTTTTTTGAAATTGTGGTCCAAAAACACACAAGCACCACAGAAACATGCAAAATTTGCTATAAACTGCCAGATTTTTTACAGTAGCAGTGGGTTTTTTCTTGCAACAAAATGTCTCTCCTCTCCTCCTCTGTCCTCCATTGATTTTATTTTATTTTATTTTATTTTATTTACACCTGCACAATGATGGGCTGGCCGAGTGGCCATGTGGGAGTGGACCATGCACATTTTTGGAGCCATCCCACCAATCGCATGGCCACTTGGCCACTGAGACTTCTGGGATGTGCCAAAAAGCCCACTAAACCCTGCCCTAGCCCCCTAACCCTAACCCTAATCCTTGATTCCTTACCCATACGCCACAGTACACTGTCCTCTTAGTGGGTCAGAGAGGCACCCAGAGGTGCACCCCACTACCCCACCCTAACCTCACCCGTAACTAGCCTAACCCTAGCCCTTGCGCTAACCTGTCTTAACCCTAAGCCAGATCTACTTGCATTGCACTACACGCAAGTACGATTCCCTTATTTGTGAGACACAGCGGGTGCGAGAGCCTTAGGCATCACCCTATGGCTCTGGGTTCTGCCAGTCCACTGGTCTCATAGTCTGCAACTGGTATGCATATCCATATGGCTATGCATGCCCTTTTGCAGCAGCAGGAGAGGAGACGAAACCCCCATGTTGAGGGGTCTCCAGGAGCCTGCTTTCCCTTCCTAGCGGGTGAGGATAGGAGGCACCCACGGGTGCCTCCAGGAGCCCGCTTTCCCTTCATAGCAGGCCAGAGGAGGCACCCACCCCACAGAGGTGCCTCCAGGAGCCCACTACCCCCCCCAAAAACCAGTACTAACGACAACTGAAAAACCAAAAAATGAAACAACAAATTTTTGCGAAGTTTCGTGAAAAACGGAAACGAGCCGACACGGGCCGCCTCCGACACACGACAACTCGAAAATGTCATTTTCCCTAGTCGTGGCCATCTCTATTATTAGACAATATTAAGCTGAAAAGACTGATGATTTGACATTGTGTTTCGAACACTTTTTTAGCGGCCTTTGACAGGGGTGGGGGTGGAATACAGAGTCCATCTCGTCTGCTCTGTTTGAATGTCTCAATGGCATTGAACCTCTGCAGGGCTTCATGGGAAGGTTACAGGAGCCATCTGAAGTGCTGATGCTATTTTGCAGCTTTTTGCCACCCTAAATATCTCCTACAAAATTTCAACTAAAACGTGACATGGATTTAATAGACCACTGACACTGGAGCCACCTGTCCCCGCTATTGGTCGCACAACCCAATAGTAAACCAGGAGTGGCCTATCCCGGGGAATGCTGATGTACACTGGCCAGACTTGACTGGTAACATTCATTTGTTTTACTGCTTTAATGCACACCCACCATGGACTCAGCCAAATGCCTCACCAATGTGCTGTCACAGAGTTGCCAAGGCAGCAGCTATTTTAAGCTGTGATCCTGGAAGCAGCCTCTTCAGAACTACCCCTTACTGTTCCACCTCTCAAGCCGAATGAGTATGCATCATTATGACAACATCCATAATTACTAGGTACACCTGAGTCTTGGATTCTGCTCTTTGAGACCAACTAGCCCAGGAAGTTAGATGAGGAAGAAACAATATGGAACAACATTGGCTTTGATGGTATGGTCTCCTTTTCTTAGATACAGTATGTTGACACAGCAGAAAAAATTACATAGTAAACCCAACAAACATTCACAATTTGATTTGGAATAACCTGCTAGCATGAGATTATTTTACATGTAAATATAGAACAAAACAGTTTATAGGTGCAAGGTTAGGAATCTGTCCTTCACAATCAATATATTAATAGTATTTTAATCATTGTATTAATACAGTGTTGTATTGTATAACATATGACTTTAATAAAGTACAATACATAAAAATTTAAAACATAAACAATTAAAAGATAATTCATGCCAACACCAAAATCAGAGTCTTTCTCTTCAGGCAACCTTTCCCTGCGTGACTGACTACCTGTTATGTCTCTCTTTAGATAGACTGTTATACATTACTGCTAGGACTACGTGTGTCCCATTTTTAGTTTTCCATTTGTCCTTTTATTTATTTGCTTATTGCCATTTTCATGATGTAAGATGCCTCTTCACAATCATTGTTCTCCACTCTGAATATTGTCTTTAATGTTTCTTGATAATTGTTGTACACTGTACTGACCTTCAGGTGGAGTAAAAATATTTTAAATAAATAAATAAATAAATAAATGCAGGCTTAAAGAATCATCATCATCATCACCACCACCACCATCATCTTAGAACTGTAGAGCTGGAAGGGACCTTATGGATTATTGAGTCCTGTGCTGTCAAGGAGGCACAATGGGGAATCAAACTCCCAACTTCTGACTCCATAGCCAGATA
>JAHTLZ010000379.1:55667516-55681549 GCA_023846285.1 Phrynocephalus versicolor | reverse complement strand
GTGACTGATTCTTCATGACCCCATGTCCATGGAGTTTTCTTGGCAGGAATCCTGGAGTGGTTTTGCCAGTTCCTACTCCAGGCGCCTACAGCACCTGGTATTCCCTGGTGGTCTCCCATCCAAGTACTAACCAGGGCCGACCCTGCTTAGCTTCCGAAATCAGGCGAGATTGGATGTGCTTAGGGCATCTAGAGAGTTTGATCACAACTTTAAATGAAGACTCTCAAGTAATGGACTACCAGCAAAATTGAGGCAAGATTGGAGCTACATAATGTGATCTACGACACAGAAACAAGTACACGTGGGGACGGGCCCAGTCAAGGTTAGTGACTCTTACCTGTGATGGTATCAAGTAGAGGCCTATAGGCTGAACCCAGGTTTTGCCATGCTTAGAGTCAGCTTGCTGAAATGATTGTACTGAGCCAAGGGGGGTCTCCCCGAAATAGCTAGAGAGCTCCATATGATTCACCCATTCTTGGGTGAAAAAACAAGGTTTTCTCAGAGATGCTTCAGGAGCCAGACTTCCACATTCAACCCTTGCCAACCTTCCAATGAGCAGCACATGGTTTTCTAATCTTATAATTCATGACTGTCAGCAAATGAAAGGGAGTTGGAAACAGATGTGTCTGAGTGGGGCTTGCACAGGTGAGCTTTCAAGTTTTGCAACTTTGACCTCCACAAAGGGAGGCACTTGGTTACATTCTTTTGCAGAGCTCTATTGTCCTGTATTTTAGGGGCACGCTGGCTTAGTGTGCTAGAGCGTTGAATCTGTTGGCTGCAAAGTCAGCAGCTCGGCGGTTCGAATCCCGGGTTCCACGCAGTGAAGCGAGCTCCTGCTGTTAACCCCAGCTGCTGCCAACCTAACAGTTTGAAAGCATGTAAATGCAAGTAGATAAATGGAAAGCACCATTAAAAAGTGGGAATACCTCAGTGTTCTGTGAGCAGAAATGCATTCAGCCATGCCAGCGACACGGCCAGAGACTTGCTCAACACTGGCTCTTTGGCTTCAAAATGGAGACGAGCACCGCCCCTAGAGTCGGACAATAACTAGCACACATGTGCAGGGGGAACCTTTACCTTTTATTGCCCTGTATGGTTGCATTGTTTATGCAATGGAGACTTTTTCTGTGTGCCGTAAATTAAAAACAGGACAGGTGGGTTTTTGTTTAATTTTTATGCGTTACAATGGCAATCATTTTATTGCCCACACAGGAGAAACCAGCCAGGAGCTGGTGTGACTCAACAAACAGCCAGCCAGCTGTAACTCCCCTAATTCATTTTAGAGAGGTCGTTTCAAATGAGTTCTCAAATTAAAGCCACACTTAACTTAATTAGGGGTCTGACAAAGGTGTGATTGAACACATACAAAGAATACATACAAAACTGCAAGGCCCTTGGCTTACAGTGTTGCCATTGTTAACAGCTGCAACAAAAACACAGGCAAAGAGGTCTGTAGTCAGTATTCACAGAAACAATTTACAGAAACGGGCACAGAAATTTTACTCTGACCACAACTTAAAGGTTTCAAACACAGAGAGGTCTGGGAGTTAAGAACAGAAGAGAAAATTGGCTTTGCACATTGATTTATTTTTTCCAAGCAACCGTGACCAGATTCCTGTTGATGTTTGTGTAAGGTTTGTGCAATTTGCCACATTTAATTGCAGCTAATCAACAAGGTGTCATGGTGTGTCTTGATTAGAGATTAGAGATGAATCAGGAAAATGGCAATTTATTTGATTCGTGATTCAGCAACGTTGACGAATCACAAATAATGAATTTATGTACACTGTACATGATAGATAGATAAATAGATAGATATAATACAAATTACTTTTATAAGACAGAAGGACAGGAAAGGTATGGAACATCAAACATGAAATATCAAGAATTGTTTTTCCTCAGTTTATGTGATTCATTTTTATAGATCCATTTAGCAGAGTGCTGCGTGGATTTCATTGTAAATGAAATGAAGGAGTGATACTGGTGCCATGGCAACATATCTGACTATGATTGGCTCGGCAGTATCCAGGCGCTTGAACAATACCTCAGAAAGTGCGCATCCTGTTAATATTTAACAGAGTGAGGCAGCGATGTGGCAAAACCTAGCAACCCCACAGCACTTGTTATGTAATTCCCCATTAAATAGCTCAAGGGAGCCGGAGCCATCTAAACGCCCCACCCTCTCTCTGGTTTAGGGGGTTGCTGCTCTTTGTTTTTTCCTTCTAAAACGTCTCTCCTTTTTTTTTTTTTTTTTGCAAGTATGCAACACAAACATACCCTCCATGCTGTGAATCAAAGCAGGTTTTAAGGGACATTAATTGATTTATTATCCTATATGAGCTACGTCGGGCAGTGAAAAAAGGGTTACGGGGCAGGGGGGATTGATTCAGTGGAAATGTGGTGCTTTGCCAATACCCTATACGGCCAGGAAGAAAATGACGTGAGATCAAATCATGCCTGGACTATCTCTGGATTGTTGAAACTGAGGCTGTCTAGTTTTGGGGGCCTCATAAGAACATAAGAAGAGCCATGCTGGATCAGGCCAAAAAGCCCATCTAGTCAGGCTTCCTGTATCTCACAGTGGCCCGACCAGATGCATCTGGGAGCACACGAGACTAGATATCTGTTTCCTGATACCACTCCCCTGCATCTGGCGCTTGAAGTACTCTGGTTTTAAGCCTGGAGATTACACATCTCCATCATGGTTTGTAACCTGTGATGGGGTTTTCCTCCAGGAATCTGTCCAATCCCCTTCTGAAGGCATCCAGGCCAGATGCCATCACCACCTCTTGTGGCAGGGAGTTCCACAGACTAACAACGCGCTGGTGAAAAAAAAAAATTCTTTTAACTGTTCTCACTCTCCCAACCCTCAATTTGACTGTATGTCCCCTAGTTCTGGTATTTGTGAGAGGGAGAAGAGCGTCCCTCTGTCCACTTGACTCATGCCCTGCATTATTTTGTACATCTCAATCATATCCCCCCTCAGGCGCCTTTTTTCCAGACTAAAGAGCCCCAAATGTTTTAGCCTTTCCTCATAAGGGAGGTCCCCCAGCCCAGTAATCATTTTAGTCACTCTCTTCTGCACTCATGAGAAGGCAGGACAAGAATGGTGAGGATGGTGGAAGGCAGTCGTTAAAAGAGGAAGATCAAATTTGAGAGGGGCTCATTCCCTAAAGGAAGATGCAGGCTTTTGTTTAGAATTCCTGAACAGAGCAGCTGAGGAGAGGGCATTTTTGAGGTGAATCATTCGTGCGGTTGCAGGGGGCAGGGACTTGACGGCATGTAACATCCACATCATTTCCTTTCATTTGTAGGGAAAGCAGATTTCTACCCAGAAAACATAATGCACATCTGTGCCCCCGTTCATCCTTACAGCTTCTTAAGTTTCCATATCATCTCCTTTTAAACTGTTAGGTCAAATCATTTGACCTTAAAATGCTGTAATTATAAGAATATCTACCTTGTTTTCCTTTCTCTGATCTATCACTCTTTCCTCTGTTTCTGTCCCATTTTTTTCCCTTCCTGCTTTCTGCAGGAGTTCTTGATATCGGAGCCAGTCCATTAGCTGGGTTCGCTGTTGCAAATCTCTTGTGCTTCTAAGGCCCTGGTCCCACGTCCCTTTAAAAGCAGTTTAAATTACCAGATAAACTTTGTCTAAAAATGCTGTCCGCACGGCCACCGGTCTTTTTGAAAAAAAAGAAAAAAGAAAACCCGGTAATGCTCCCTTAAGCGAGGTTTCTATGACTTACTCAGGAGGTAGGGAATTTTTTGCCTCGCTTTGAAAATCCACCTTTTAAGGAGGCAGATGCTGTGGGACCACGCAGATGATCCGGGTTTCGTTTTCTTTCTGTTTTCACAACACCAACCGGCTGTTCCTGGGGCCGATCGGCACTGTTTTTTTAATTTCCCTGCACATCGTAGCAACAGGAAGTTCAATCAGGTCCGATGAGCATTAATTTCCCCCAGCCAAGTGGTCTGTTTTTTTCAAATGCTAGCACAACCTGCTGGCCAAAGGGGCTGAACTGCACTTTAAAATTTAAAAAAAACAGCTTTTGATGTGGGAACTCTTGTCCCACATATTGAATGATGTGATGGGACAAAGAGGAAAAGCCAGACCTTCACAAGATCAGGATCAAAACCCAGGTGTGACCACGGCCTAAGGGGAGCAGCTAGTCTACGAAATACGGAAACGAATGTAGCTTTATATACTCAGCTGAGAGATGCGTGGCACTCCAAATGTTGCTGGACTCCCATCCTCATCAGTCACCACCACTAGCTATGCTGGCTAAGGCTAATGGGATCTGTATTCCCAGCAATAACTGTAGGACAGCACATCTCCTATTGAGAAGGAAATATTCTCCAATGCACAGGCACCCTACCTTCTGAAAATCAAAACCGTGCAAAGCGTGGTCTCCCTCTGTTCTCTCTAACACTCTTCCCTCACAAAAGGACAGAATCACAAGGACAGACAACTATTTTCCAAGCACCGTGCGACTGAAGTTTCTAGGTGAACTAGAATTTGATTGGCACATGAGCCACCAATATCCTTCTGCTGTAGGCCTCCTGCTGACAATATTGCTTTCGTTTTCCCAGTGAGTGCTTTTAAAACATGTCCCCTGCTATTTAGACCTCCAAAGTGCCAAAGCTACATCCACAAACTGATTCAAGCCCTGCTTCGGAATACCTCCTTGTACAGCAGTTTGGCTCTGAAACCGACAGTTCTCTCAGCTTTGCTTCAGATTAGACATGGGCACAAATTGATTCAACCTGAAATGGGAAATTTGTTGGAGCAGCACTTCAGGTACTAAACATGCACCTTCCCCTTCCTCCAGATCCCCCCACCCTGCAATTAACCTGCTTCCACATGCCAGCTGGGTCATCCTCCTGGACTAGGTGCCCAGGCCTGGCCAGACCCCGGGCTTCCCTTTCCTGCCTCTTCTGACAGCCAGCCATGCAGAATGACCTACTGCCCCACCTCCTCATCTGACTGGCCAGATGCTGGAGGAGGCAGGAAAAGGAAACCCAGCCCAGAGGTATGACCCAGTATGCATGCAGAAACAAGTTAATGGGACAGGAAGTGGTGAGAATATGACTGGCACCTGGGTGACACGCCCATCAATTTTCTCACTTTGGGTTGAATTGATTCATGCCCATCTCTACTTCAGATCCTAAACCATTTCTGAACCTGAAGCACGTTTCTGCTTATTACTCTTCACATGATCACAGACCAGAAAATTACTTTTTGCGAGAGCAGCTTACAGGATCAGCCTGCCAAAAAGGATGGTAGCTAGGAGATTGTGGGACCTGCTGTTTCGCTGGGTGAACTTTTGTTACTGAATGCATTATGCAGTACTTCATACTACAGTGAGCCTATGGAATCAGTAGGGATTTAGTGAGTCAAGTTCTCTGCAAGTCCAGTTGATTCAAATGGAGCTACTCTAATGGCAAAATACTTTACATTTGAATCAATGGGATTAATTAATTAGTCATATTTATGGGCACATTTCTCCCAATGTGGGGACTCAAGATTGCTCACAATATTAAAAATAAAGGGATAAAATAAAATGCACTGCAAAATACATATTAAAAATAATTAAACTATAAAACTCATGAAAACTACCTGAAAATAAGTAAAACAATAAGAATTACTATAATTTATAATGGCATTTAAGGACTCAGTCTTGGTTGTTAAAAATCCTGCTAAAAAGATGGGTTGTCAGCTGTCAGTGGAAGGCTGATAAAGAGAGAGCCAGCCTGATCTCTCGAGAGAGCATTGCATAACCTGGGAGGAGCCACAGAGAAGGCCCTCTCTTGTGTCCCCATAAAACCTTGCCTATGTTGGTGATGGGACTGAGGCTCCTCAGATTATCTTAAATCCTGAAAAGGTTTATATGGGGAGATTCAGTCTTTTAGGTCACCTGGACTCATGCTTCAAAGCGCTTCATAGGTAATAGCCAGTACTTTGAACTAGGTTCAGAACTGGACTGGTAGCCCGTGCAGTCGTTTTACAGGGGTGTTATACACCCCCTATAACTCCAGTTATAGTACTACTGCATTTTTGACTACTGCATTTTGAGCCAGCTGAAGTTTCTGAGCCATCTTCAAAGGCAGCCCCCAGTAGAGCACATTACAGTGATACAAGTAGGATGTAATTAAGGCACCCAACTCTGCAGCCAAATCAGTCATCTCACGGAAGAGTTAACTCACCAAATCCCCACTGACTCCATGAGTTTATTGTTAGTGATTGCTCTAAGCTGGAGGACTTTAGCCAATGTGTAATTTCTCGATGTTTTTCTATGCTTCTTAATCATGAGTAGAGATGGGCACGACTCAGAAAAAAAGTTTTGTTTTCGTTTTCGTTTTCGGCTAGGGTCTGAGTCGTTTCGTTTCCATTTTCGTGGGCTAATTTCAAAATTTTTCATTTTTGTTTCGTTACGTAACGAAAACGAAAAAACGAAAACGAAAATGAAAAATTTTTCGTTTCTCCCCATTTAGCTCAATTGAGTGCTTTTCCAGTAACGAAAAACGAAAATTGGCTCGAAATTAGTCGTTTCGTTTCCGTTTTCGGTCCAGGTTGGTGCCGATTTTCATTTTCGTTTCGTTTCCGTAACGAAAACGAAAAACGAAAACGAAAACGAAAATACCGCTAAGTCGTGCCCATCTCTAATCATGAGGAAGCTTCTGAGGGTGAGATTAAAAGGCTGCAAAATGTGTGCATCTGATCAGACTGGAAAGAGTCATGTGGATCCTAAAAATGACCCATCTGTCTGCCAAAAGATTCGTTCTAGCCCAGCTCCCATAAGAACATAAGAACATAAGAAGAGCTATGCTGGATCAGGCCAAAGGCCCATCTAGCTCAGCTTCATGTATCTGACAATCAAGATAATGCAGTGAAATGTATCCATTATGCCAACAGCATTCTGTAGAAAGGTGCACTACAGCTGGCCCCAAAAGGCCCAAATAGAACATAGATCGTGGTCAGGATGGAGCAGATTTCACCGTACACTGTATGATCACTAGGAAATAGGTTGCACCAGATAGCTCTACAAGTTTACAAATTGCAGTCTGTTTTCCCCTGGGATCACACCCAAAATGCAGTAAAAGAAGCTCCTTTCGGGTCTTTGGGATGAATCCATGAAAGTCAAATGTTTCCTTCAACAGAAGAGGAGAAATTAGTAGAGATGGGCATGAAATGAAAAAAAATTCATTCCGTTATTCGTTATTTGTTTCATTATGTAACAAAACAAATAATGAAAATTGTGATGAAATTGGACCGAACCAAACAGAACCATGAAAATTAGGTTCGTTACATTTCGTTTTCGTTAATGGCGATGCGCAATGAAATGAGCTGTTTTTAAATGTTAAAAAACGTCCTGAATAACTGTAAAAACCCAGCGATAATTGTTTATTCTGCCTGATAATACCTACCAGGGGGGTTGGAGTCCTTAAAATGTGCATTTATGTCTTTTCTCAGATCGCTGTATTTTTTTTCCTTTAAGGGGAGTTAGGGGACATTGACCCAAAATGGCTCCCAGATGCCTAATATTGATTTCTTGGGTATTAAAACGCCCTGGACATCCGTAAAAGCGCAATGATAATTATTTGAAATTATTACCTACCAGGGGGTTGCGGTCCTTAAAACATTTGTTTTTGTCTTTCTCCCATCGTGATGTATTTTTTCTTTTCCCTTTAAGGATGACACAAAATGGATTCCAGCCACAAGATGGATGCAAGCCATGTGATGGGATCATGTAAATTCTTGGACAATTTCAACCAATAGCATGCCCAGGTTGCAGACTGGGTAGGTGTGGCAGCCACAGAGGGCATAAAAAGCTTTGGCAGCCCCCATCCTCCTTGCAGTCTGCGGTGGGAGTTAGGGTGGGATTGCTGTCTCTGCGACTCGTTACTTTAGGCCAGCCAGGCAGGTGTGTGTTTCTGTGTTCCTGCTGGCTGCAGCCTGGCTCTTAGGGGACAGAAAGAAGAGATTTCTCTTGCAGCCTCCCTATGTGCGTGCGTACCTCTCAGTGAGTACTCTCCCCTGCCTTGCAGTGCAGTCACTCTGCGGCTGCCTTACGCTCTGGGCAACACCCACCACTGCCTTTACAGCCTCCCTGCGTACCTAGTCTATACTTTGTCTCTGCCAGCATCATTTGCTTTTAGTGTTTTCCCTCTGGTCTAGGGCATTGGGGGATGTCCGTGCACGGAAATGCTTTAAGTCGCACAAAAAGCAGGTAAAACGAAAAATGAAAAAATGAAATGAATTTTTTTCAAAAAATTCACAAAACGAACCGAAATGGACCCACAAAAAAAATCAAAAACCAAAACATCATTTTTTCCGATTTGTGCCCATCTCTAGAAATGAGACCTCAGAGACAACACCAGTACAGAATCCATTGCTGGTGGTTTCTGGAGCTGGTCCTTCAAAAAAAGTAATGCTTTAATGCTCTGGCTATGAAAGTGGGACTAATATAAGCCTGTACCCCTTATTTTCTAGATGCATTTTTGATTGCTGGAAAAGGTGCAACAATATCTCACTTGTTTCTTGCTAGGAATTCTCAGAAATTCTCACGGATATGGCTTTCTGTATCACTGTCAAAAGATGATCCTATTTATTTGAGATTGGGTTAGGGAAAGAATCCGTCTCCACGAAAAAAAGTCTTAAATCTGACAAATGCCTGTGGTTGTAATTATTTAAACCAAAAAGCAAGCATGAGACCAGGAATGTATCTGCTGTTTGCTAAAGCATCTAGATTACTGTAGGGTTTTTTGTCGCTCCTCCTCCTCCTCCTCCTCCTCCTCCTCCTTCTTTTTCAAAAGGCATTTTGACTTGTGTTTGTTTGACATTTGCTGTCAGGAATTCCAGACACATAACCTTTCTACAGAATGCTGCTGGCATAATGGATACATTTCAGTGCATTATCTTGATTGTCAGATCATCTTGTTCATCTCTGCAACAGCCCGAGGAAGGTGCCCTGCCGATGTTTAAGAGCCCAAGAGGTAGCTTTAAATTGGAGTACACCGCAAGGATTGAAAAAATATTGTCACACCTGCCATATGGAGAACAATAATGTCGCTTAGCCACATAATTCACTGCCAGTTCATTCTTTTCATCATCAACTGATGACATATTGGGATATAGCAGGCTTCCAGTGGCATATAAAACAGCTGTCCCGCTGTTGCTTGAGTTGGCAGGAAGAGTGAAGATGCTCTGAGTTTTTATTCCAAGCAGCAAATGAGCATATTCATGTTAATGAAGCGTTTGGGGGGACACCATTCAGCACTTTGGACAGCTCTTCTAAGGTTTGCGCTAAGACCCAAAATGGAGTCATAGAGTCCTAGAATAATGGAGTTGGAAGGAGCGTATAAGAGCCTCAAGTCTAACCCCTGTTTATTGTGCAGTCCAAATCAAAGCAGATCTGACAGATGGCTGTCCAATTTTCTCTTGAATGCCTCTGACACTGTCTTTTGGTTTCATTTAGAGATGGGCACGAAATGAAAAATGAAACACTGTTTCATCATTTCGTTAGGTAACAAATGAGTCTGTCACATAAAGAAACAGTAGCAACGAAATTAAAAGACGCCTGCTTCTTCGGAGGAAAGCAATGGCAAACCTAGGCACCATCTTAAAGAGCAGAGACATCACTTTGCCAACTAAGGTCCAGGTAGTCAAAGCTATGGTTTTTCCAGTAGTGATGTATGGAAGTGAAAGCTGGACTATAAAGAAGGCAGATCACCGCAGAATCTATGCTTTTGAGCTATGGTGCTGGAGGAGAGTCTTGAGAGTCCCCTGGACTGCAAGGAGGTCAAACCTATCCATCCTGAAAGAAATCAACCCTGAATGTTCACTGGAAGGACAGATTTTGAAGCTGAGGCTCCAGTACTTTGGCCACCTCATGAGGAGAGAGGAGTCCTTGGAAAAGTCCCTGATGTTGGGAAAGATTGAAGGCAAAAGGAAAAGGGGACGGCAGAGAATGAGATGGTTTGACGGTGTCATCGATGCAACCAATATGGATTTGACCAAACTCCAGGAGGCAGTGGAAGACAGGAAGGCCTGGCGAGCTCTGGTCCATGGGCTCACGAAGAGTCAGACACGACTGAACAACTGAACAACAACAAGGACGTGTTTTGTCAAAAAATGAAACAAAATGCCATTTTCCCCCTAGAAACAAAATGATTAATCCTAGAGGAATCAATGGCAGGGGAACTCAAGCTATTCCCTGTAAGCCCCCCAAATTTGGAAAGGTTTGGAGGGTCAGAGGGCTGAGTTATTAATCTCCAAAGGGGGTACCCCTAGGGAAAAAATATTTCTAATTGATTGAATTGGGATCCGGAAGCCAAGCCGTAGCAGCACTAATCGCTCACCCATGGTGGGGGGGGGGGCTATTGCGGTTTCTGCATTCAATTAGAAAGATTTTTCCCTTAGGGGCACGCCATTTGGAGCTTAATGACTCAGCCCCTGACACCCCCCCCAAACCTTTCCAAATTTGGGGGGCTTACAGGAAACAGTCCAAAACAGCTCCCCAGCAATTTTGGTGCCTCTAAGACCCAGGGGAGCATTGGATGGGATCAGCCAACGGATGGGTGAGCCACTGGTGATCTCCATTAGTTGCCCTGAAAGCACTCCCTCTTCTTAGTGTTTTGTGTACAAAGAAGAAACCTAAAAGGGAGAGCAGAGGCCCATCCACTCACCCATCTTAGGGACTGCCTGACTCTTTTGCATGCAGAACAGCAAGAGATGGGACACTAGAAAGAACGTTTTGCACAGCTTCTGTAACTTGCACAGATTTGGCATACCCATGACAGCTATGTCCCTCTTGGTTGGACATTTAAGATATTAGAAGTACTGGGGAAGAGGGGCAAGATGTTTGTGGGCTTTTAAATCTTGTTTTGTGCTTCTGTTGGGCTTGTGTTTTGTTTTGCAAAGGAAAGGGAAACAATTTTGTATAGACCTTGTGTGTACAATTTGCACAACTATATATTGGGGGGGGGGGAATGGCCACTGACCTTTGTTCTAATGCTGGAGGCAAGCAATTGTGCAATGAGCAGTGATTTCTTGCCAGCTTGTGAGAGCACCAATCTCACTGAGAAGGTGCAATATTTCAAGAAAGGGTCTCATCTCTAACCTATGCTCATTCTGTGCATTCTATGCCTAAACTTGACATATGCATAAACTGCAGACACATATCTGAATCTGTAGTCGGATGCCCTGTAGTAACTTTTATAAGAAGTTACTATTTGCATACACCACAATTGTATAGGTGCACCAAGCACAGAAATCCTTTTAGTATCCCTTTTAGTTTGGATGGAAATAGAATGCATGTGTATTGTACTCTCTCGTTTTACTCTCTGTTTTTTTTACCCTTCACTCTTTTTACCCTCTCTTTAACTGCTCATGTTCTCTTGTAGCTTTAATGTTGTCTTTTAATGCTGTAAGATGTCCCTCAATACACTGTTCTCAAATTTGAATATGTCTTCATTGTACCGTAAGCCGTTTTGTGTCATTTTCCAAGGAGAAAGGCAGGATAAAAATACTCTAAATAATAAAATAAATAATGATAATATCCATGTATGCATAGGCATGCAGAAAATTCAGCCAGTGCAGGGGCAGTCGGGGCAGTTATTAAACTCTGTATTTCACTGTTAACTTTATGGGTAGAGATGGGCACGAAACGAGCGATTTTTCATTTTCGTTTTTGTTTTTTCGTTTTGTTATGTAATGAAACGAAAAATGATTTTTGCCTCCAAAATGAAACGAAATGACCCGAAACACAAAAAAAATTGTCGACCGCTTCGTTTTCATTACGGCAAATACATTGAATTGTGCTACATGGTAACGAAACAGCAATTCTTTGTTTTCGTTTTTGTTTTTTTGTTTCATTACATAACAAAATGAAAACAATTTTTTTTGCAAAAAAACTCACGAAAATGGAAACGAACCGAAATGGACCCCTAAACGACCAAACGACAAACGAAACACCATTTTTTTGAGTCGTGCCCATCTCTATTTATGGGAGTTGTGCAAGCTGCTAAACCCTACCCCCATCACAGGGTTCAGTTAAAGTTCAGACTAAAACCTAGAGGTGTAGCCGGGATTTGGAGCGCCTGGGGACAAAGTTCATTTTTGCACCCTTCCTGCCGCCAACCCCACATTGCACCCACCCTGCGTGCATGGTGTGTGTGTGCTCGTGGGCGTGTGGACTTGCGTGCGTGCATGCATGTGCATGTGTGTGTGTGCAGGCACACAGTACCAAGCATGTACCTTACACATCTCCCACCAAGGTGAGGAAGACGAGGAGGAGGATGCCGTGGCCACTGCACTTTTGCCTGCTTGGCTGCTTTGCCACTCGCCTGGCATGTGTCGGCGGAGGCGGTGCCGTCACCAAGCCTTAGAGGAAAGGAGGACTGCTGGATGGTGGGAGGGTGCACATCCTCCTACTCCCCCTCCAGGTGCCCCCATATTGCTGCACCTGGGCAAATGTACCCTTCTGCCCCCCAAGATATGCCCCTGCTGAAACCCCCAGCAGATTTGAGCAGGCACGTATTCTCATGAAACCAGAGTCATTTGCCTCCACCGATGTCTGCGTCCGTGGATGTAAGAGTCTAAACATCTACTCCCTCCGTGCTGAGACAGATGAATGCTGGATGAGTGGAGCGTGAAAGGCTTTCCCATCCTGCGGTGATCTCTGCAGAGATACTTGTTTCCTTGCCTTGGCTGGTTGGAGCATAACAGCATTATTGGAAGGCAGGAGAAATAAAATTCACCCTGCCGCCCACTTGATCATCCCGCTTTCCAGCTAAGGCACTGCTCTGTTCAGGGACTGCACATGGGGAGCAGCCCAGGGTCCATGCAAGTTCTCAGAAGCAGAAAAGTGCACCTGGATGTACCAATCTAATAATGCAGTCCTCAGTTCTCTCAATGCATTCAGTGCTTGAGCATTGCATGTCTCCCATAGTGTAGAAAACATCAAGTAAGTCCGTGCCAGAGAGTCAGCAAGAATGCAGAAATCCTGGCCAAGTTGTGATTATTTAATATGTGGTTATTATGTTGCTTAGGAAGATGAAGACATACAAGTTGTACCTTGTATAAAGGAATTAATTCGTTCCAAATGAAATTATGTTAAGCAAAATTTCCTTTATACAAATTTCCCATAGGAACGCCATGAAAACAGAGTAATCCCTAATCGCAACCAGGTTTATGTTGTATGGATTTGCCCCATAGACGATTCTGTTAAGCAAATTTCCCCTGTCTCTGGAATTTTTTATATGGTACAGATTTTATGTTATACAAACTGTTTGTTATAAGAGGTTCCACTGTACTTGGAGCAGCCCAGAGCAGAAAATGAGGAAGGGAAAAGGGAAAAGAATCATCATCGCTAGCCTTGGGTTAGCCTTGTCGAAAAATGTTGGTTGGTTAGGAAGTGTTAACAAGGAGCATAAAAGCAAAAAACAAATTGAGCACCTTGCTGACTTTGGAGGTGGCGGCGGTGGAAACGTGAAGAATGATCTGGGCAATATGTCTGTGAAGATTCTCAGTCATCCAGGTGAGTTTAAAGCTGTCTGGATGAGCAGCGAAACGTTTCTATCTCTCAAAAAGAAGTCCAGTAGCCATGACTCAACTTCCAGATCTGGACAATAATCTTTAAGGATAATTGAGTTCAGCAAGTGGAGACCTGCATGCCTTCACTGATGCAGGGTGTCTTTATTTATTGCAGGCAATATTTCTTCTGCATTTTTACCTTATCACACAATCCCTCGTGAACACACAATCCCCCGTGAGCACACAATCCCCTGTGAACATGCACACATTCTGTCATGTCTGTGCTGCTTCCCCAATAAAGGAGTCTCCCCTGTGCGAATGTGGGAATGCAGAATGCGTGACAAGGATCTGTTTTCAGCTAGGAATGATGGCCTCGTTCGGGCTGCGGAACTCCTGCCATGGAAGGCTAGGCTGACCCCTCCCTGCCGCTGTTTCACTGGCAGGTGAAAAGTTGTTGTTGTTGTTGTTGTTGTTGTTGTTGTTGTTGTTGTTGTTG
>JAHTLZ010000379.1:55636730-55667506 GCA_023846285.1 Phrynocephalus versicolor | reverse complement strand
GGAGGGATCTGGTGGGCCCACTGTGAGATACAGGAAGCTGGACTAGATGGGCCCTTGGAATCTTGAACTGGGTGGCTTGTAATGAATATTTTCTGAATCCATAGAGTAACACAGGGAGGTGCCAGAGGGAGGGGAAAAGAGAGGAACACAATGCTTCTTACTCATCTCTACTTTTTAGAAGTGAATTGCCTCGAGTTAAGAAATCATCATAGACACTATCAGTTGTGTACTGAGCATCACATCTCAGAGTGCAGCAGATGCCTGTCTTGACTCCTTAACCGGAGGCAGTTCCCCTCCAAAATTATGCTGTTTGTGTCAGCATAATATTCCAGAGTGCATCTTGAGACAATTTTGATCAGTAAATAGGAACATAAAGCAAAATGGTTTCTAATGTACGCATAATGTCTGTGTTTCAGTGCTTCAAATATTGACATTTTAATGAGGCAAGCTGTCTTGGGGCCCTTTTAAAGAGAAAGGTGGGGTAAAAATATTTCAGATAGATAGATATATAGATGTTCTAGTACAAAAAAGTAACTTATCTGAACTCTGATGCTGAGTACGTAGGTTATTCTAATCTGTACGGAACTAGAAATAAGAGATTTTTGGGGCAATTCCAAGAGACCTTTGGGTAGTGGGCGGCATATAAGTTGAATAAATAAATAAATAAATAAATAAATAAATAAATAAATAAATTTCTGATAGATGATTAAAACAGAACATTTACTAGACAACTTTGCAGAGTCTTTGGAATTGTGCCCTCCTTCCTGGCTCAATTTGTCTTCTAGAAAGAACCAGTCAAACCCTTATAAATTTAAATCAATACAGTTCCAGCTGTGCTTTATCTGAACCTTTGAGCAGACAAAGCAGGCCAAATACTGTAGAAACCTAGCCAACCCAGATAGGTTTTACCATTCCCAACACTGCTACAAAAGAACTCTGAGGGGCAAGGATTCATAAATAAGAGTGCAGATTTTCCAAAGACCTTTTGTACCTTTTTTTAAAAAAAAGATCAAGTTAAATGTCTGACCAGAAAAAAGTAGTCTGATTTTAGTGTCATTTGTTCCAAGTCATTAAAAATGGCTTCAGTGTGTGATGTTTCATAGGCATAATAAAAATGATTACATAAGACCATGGTACAGTGCAGTACTTCCCTTTCATCTAAGTGACAGGTGGAAAAACAATCACTCACGTTTTTAAGAGATAGATGAGAAAGGTTAGCGACAGCTACTTGGTACCTTTCTTTGCTGAGTATATCCATTGTTCATTTATAACAGCTCTGTGTTGTTGTTTTTTAATTGCCTGGAATTCATTTTCCTAGCATCAATAAATCACATTCTATCTTCTTCTCACAATTCTGAAGGGATTCTCATAGCCAGTAAAGTGTGGTGGTTATGGTGGAATATGTCTGTGAAGATTCTCAGTCATCCAGGTGAGTTTATCTGGAAGTTGAGTCATGGCAACTAGACTTCTTTTTCTTGAGAAATAGAAGTGTTTCGCTGTTCATCCAAACAGCTTCATCAGTCTGAAGAAAGCTAGTTGCGAGTCCTCCATTTTATAGTCCGCTTAAAGCTATTGATACTGCTCTCTACTTAATGAGCCTCCTCAGACCATTGTCCATCTTATCAGCCTATTTCAGACCAGGATGACAAGAGGTCAAAGAGGACTGTAAGATGGAGGACTCACAACTAGCTTTCTTCAGACTGATGAAGCTGTTTGGATGAGCAGCGAAACATTTGTATCTCTCAAGAAATAGAAATCTAATTGCCATGACTCAACTTCCAGATTATGGCAGAGTATTGCTCAGACAGATAGCTGGCATGGTGTAGTGGACTGCCAAGAATGAAGGGTTCAGGAGACCACAAAGTTCGAATCCTAGCTTGGCCATGGAAACTTAGTGCTATTTTTCGAGGCTCAAAAAGCTTTTGACAATATAAACTGGGATTACATGAAGAAGCAACTGGAGATTATGGATGTTGGCCAAATATTCTAGAATATTATAAAGGCAATTTATTCAAAACAAACAGCAAGAATAATTATCAATGGAGAAACAATGATGAATATTGAAATTATGAAAGATTCAAGACAAGGATGCCCACTTAATCTGCTGCTCTTTATTTTGGCATTAGAGACATTAAACAGAGAAGTAAGGCAAAATCAAGGAATTGAGGGAACATGCATCAAAGATGAAACTTACAAGCTTCAAGGTTGGTATTTATCCTAGAAGATCCATTGCAATCAGGCCCAGTTCTGCTTGAGCAAATTGAAGCATTTGGTGAAATGGCTGGATTGATAATTAATCAATTAAAAAACAAATTTATAGTTAAAAATTAATTCAAAAGCAAAAAGATCAGCTTACCACACACACAAGTATTAAAATAGCTAAGAAAATAAAATATTTGGGAATATACAGTACAGTGAACATTAGCTATTGCTTATAAAGAAAATCTCTACAAAATGTTTTATAGATGCCATGTAACACCAGTGAGTGTTGGAAATGTAAAACTCAAGAAGGGACTTACTATCATGCTTGGTGAACATATGATAGAGCGAGGAGCTACTAGGTCAAAATACATACTTGGATTAAGCAGATCTTAAAACTAGAATTTAAACTGGAAATATTTCTGCTATTGCCAAATACTGTGGATAAACAAATTTAACGTTACATGTTTTGACAGCGTCTAGAATGTTATGGGCCCAGATCTGGAAATGTGAAAGTCCACCAACTGATGATACGATTATTAAAAAAAAAATAGAACGTGCAGAAATGGACAGATTAACTAAGGCTGCTATCTCACCTGGGTTTGATCCTGATCTTCTGAAGCTCCAGCTTTTCCTCTTTGTCCCATCACGTGATTGAATAAGTGGGACAGGAGTTCACACGTCCAAAGCTGGTTTTTAATTTAAAAATGCAGTTTAGCCCCCTTGGCCAGCAGGTGGCGCTAGCATTTGAGAAAGAAAAAAAAGGACCACTTGGCTGGAGGAAATTAAGGCTTAGGGCACCACATGGAGCTTCCTGTTTCTCCTAAGGTGAAAAACAATTAAAAAAAACAGTGCCGATCGGCCCCAGGAACAGCCGGTCGGTGCTATGAGTTAAAAAAGAAGAAGAAACCTGGATCATCTGCGTGGTTCCACGGCGTCTGCTTCCTTAAAAGGTAGATTATCTAAGCGAGGCAAAAAAAAATTCCTTACCTCCTGGGTGAGTCACAGAAAGCTAGCTTAAAGGGGCATTACCGGGTTTTCTTTTTTCTTTTTTTTTCAAAAAGCCCAGTGGCCGTGGGGATGGCATTTTTAACACAAGTTTTTCTGCTAATTTAAACTTCTTTTAAACGGACAAGAAGAATCATTTTTTTTACTTGAACTGGGACCTGTGTTATACTTGGTGAAAAATAAAAGCCATGTAGTAAAGGGGGAGAAAAGGATGAACAGACAATAGAATGTCAATGTTATAAACTCACCAAACGAGATTGCAAAACTGTTTTATATGTTTTATGTTTTATGTTTTTTCTTTTTTTTTCTTTTTATGTTTACTCTTTGTCTTTTAATAAAAAAACTTACTGGAGGGCATGGAGCTGGGGAACTTGGACTGCAGTTCCTAGAAGACTTCACCACCAGGTTTCTGGGAGTCACAGTCCAAGAACAACTGAGTTCTGCGAGTTTGGGAACCATTGGTCTAGATACTCACAATGCTGTCTTCTCCTTTATGCTTAAGCAATGCTAAGTCCGTAAAACTCATTTCTGTGTCTGCAGACCTTCACCAGCATCTTGAGCCTACAGCCGGCTCTTAATGCATAAGGAAACTCTCTGAAGTTGCCTTTCCTGACCATAACTGACATTACAGCAAAGTTCTTTAGGAACGGAAACAGGTACAGTGGTACCTCAGATAACAACTGCCCAGGATAACGAATAATTTGGATAACAACTGCAAATTTCCGGTTATAGGGCTGCCCCTGATAACGAATTTTCCCTATGGGCTGCCTCGGATAACGAATCGCAATTCCTAGGTATAGGTCTGCCTTGGAGAACGAATTTTCTCTATGGGCTGCCTTGGATAACGAATTTTCCCTATGGACTGCCTCAGATAATGAATTTCCAGCATGCATCAGTAAAAAAGTTATCCCAGTGACATTGCATCTGTACCTTTAAAGTGCACTTTTTAAAGAGTTTTGAGCAAAAAGCCAGGTGTCTGTGCCTTTTTCCTAGGCTCCAGAATGGATTAAACGGTTTCCCATTCATTCCTATGGGAAACTGCATTTCGGATAACGACGTGTTTTGGATAACAACTAACCTCGGAGAACGAATTACCGTCATCATCCGAGGCACCACTGTATTTGAAATCTCCTATC
The DNA here is from genome assembly GCA_023846285.1 of Phrynocephalus versicolor. Classification (NCBI taxonomy): domain Eukaryota; kingdom Metazoa; phylum Chordata; class Lepidosauria; order Squamata; family Agamidae; genus Phrynocephalus; species Phrynocephalus versicolor. The sequence continues at coordinate 55,663,163 of JAHTLZ010000379.1, read as the reverse complement.
AGAAGCAATTTCAGAAGTTTCTGAAGCAGAATTAGAAAGCATTATATGGTATACCACATGGTAGACTCAGAATCCTGGGCACCTTGTGATTTTAACAAACCTTTGGTTGGAAAGGGTGGCCTTTTCCCTGGTTCTCGCTCCCTCTAATGCTTGAGATTTCAGCATCAGTCATAGTGGAGCCTGCACAAATTATAGCACGATCAAAACATCACTATGTACAGCAGGGGATGTTATATCATTAGAAGGGATGTGAATTCATATTTCTTCCCTATTTCTAACCATATTAAGCTCTGAATAAATTCCATCATATATATTGCTTTAGGTGTGGCAGAGTAGGAGAAAACAAATGGAAGAGTGAATAATAGCATTATATGATTTTAACACTGTTGTCATTACATGCTGTCAAGTCAGAACTGATTTATAGTGAACCTGATGGGCTTTCAAGGTAGGTGGATGGGCAAGTATCACTTTGTGCCGAATCATCAAAAGCAATTGATATGGTACCCCCCCAATCACTAGCCCCCACCCTTCTCATCGAAAACGGTCTGGTTTCTTGTTTCACCTCCTCTGGCAGCCATCCATGCAGACAAGGAGTCAGGGCAGGCATCCCTGCAATGTAGCATTTTAGTGGATGGCTGCCGGGGAAGGCAGAGGAGGGAATCAGACACTCTTGCTAGGAGTGGACAGTCACAGGACACAAAGGACCCCAAGCAATGTATGCCAGCTAGTGAGTGGAGGAGCTGACTAGGGAGGTGAGAGTAGGGAATTGCATGGCACCTGGGTTGCTGTGCCGAGAATTTTTGATGACTTGGCATGAAGTGATTCATGCCCATCTTTGTAAGTGAGGTATTTAAGGAGTGGCTTTACAAGTCTCACACCCTTGACTGGGTTTCCATGGCAAAGCCGAGGAATCAAGCTCAGGTCTTCTGAATCCAAGTCCATTGACTCTGTCCACTACATCAGGGACTCCCAATCTTGGATCCTCAGATGTTCTAACACTCTCTGAGGTCCTCACCACTAACTGGCCAGGATTTCTGGTGGTTGTCATCCAAGAATATCTGAGAACATGAGGTTGGGAACCACTGCACTTCACTACAGTGGATACCCAGTAGTCTTAACACTGTGTATGTGTGTTGTGTCGTTACAGTCTTGACTGACTCTACGTGACTCCATGTCCATGGAGTTTTCTTGGCAGGAGAACTGGAGTGGCTTGCCAGTTCCTACTCCAGGCACCTACAGCACCTGGTATTCCCTGGTGATCGCCCATCCAAGTACTAACCAGGGCCGACCCTGCGTAGCTTCCGAAATCAAGCGAGATCGGATGTGCTTAAAGTGTTCTGCTTATATACCGCCCCATACCACTACAAGTGGTCTCTGGGCGGTTTACAATTTTAATTACAGTGTGCAGGCTACATTTTACCGACCTCGGAAGGATGGAAGGCTGAGTGAACCTTGAGCCTGCTACCGGGGATTGAACCCAGGTCGTGAGCACAGTTTTACCTGCAGTACAGGCATTTAATCACTGCGCCACGAGGCTCCTGATGCTTAGGGCATCTAGGCAGCTAGTCTTAACACTAGCTGCACTAAACTGAGTTATCCCTTTCTTCCCAACTTCTTGGCATGCACAACCCTTCTACAACAGGGGGCATTGTTGAACACGTACTATATATACGGGAGATAAGCACAAAAACAACTAGATAGATCAGTGAGAGAAGGTGCTAATCATGAATCTTCTGAGATATTTGTCAGCAGCCTAAATGTGAGTATACATACATGGGAATTTTACTTAAAGACAGGATCAATATTGGCAGAAAAGGATACCTCCATGATCAAAGTTTAGAATGTATGGAGATTTTATTTCCCATTGGAGAGCAAGGACAGGCCAAAGAGGTTTATAAAAGCATGTGTTTTCCGAAGAGATATAGAGCCTTTTTTTCTCCATCTTGGATAAAGCTAGGACCTGGAAGCAGAATGATAACAGATCAGGGATAGAGGGACATTACATATTCAAACTGTGAAACTAATTTCTTAATGCTATGACAGCCACCAACTTGGACAACTTTGAAGGGATATTCAACAAATTTAAGGAGGCTTCCAAGAGTTTCGATAGTGTGACTCCTGGATCAAAGGTAGCACAATTCTGAATTGCCATCAGCTATGAAATAACATGAGAATCCTCTTCTAAGCAGAACACTTCCTTCCCTGTTTGAGAGAACTGGACTACCAGGATAGATATACCTTTGATCTGATCTACTAAGTAGATGGGTATATAAAGAAATAGATTGATGTATAAAGAAATATGGAGCTTTACTAAATGAGAATTAGGAGTAGGGTGTTCCCCAAGACTTCAGAGGATCTAAGTGTCATAGAATCATAGAATCATGGAGTTGGAAGAGACCTCAAGGGCCATCTAGTCCAAACCCCTGCCATGCAGGAACCCCCAGAAAGAGAGAAATTCCACTTTCACTTTGCCACAGGGTTTACTTTGAAAACATGTTATGTCTGTTACAAGGTCAGATAAATCCTTAAAAAAATATGCTCCTGACATATGGCCATCCAGCCTCTGCTTAAAAGCCTCCAAAGAAGGAGACTCCACCATCCTCCATGGCAGGCAGCAGCATACTCCACTGCTGAACAGCTCTAACTGTCATTATGTGCTTCCTAATGTTTAAACTGAACCTCTTTTCCTATAGCTTGAGACCATTGCCCTGTGTCCTAGTCTCTGAAGCTATGGAAAACAAACCACTCCCTTCTTCAATGTGACATCCTTTCAAATATTTAAACATAGCTATCATATCCCCTCTCAGACTTCTTTTTGTAAGGCTAAACATTCCCATTCACTTCTGGTTCACAGAAAGTCCTCAGACATGCCTAAAGGGGCCCTCGGGGCCCCCAAAAGTGCTTTCTAGCAATCCAGAGGTCACTTCTGGTTTCCTGGAAGTCACTTCCAGTTCGGGGAGGGGAAAAAAGCAAAAGCAAAGTGGTCTGCTTATATACCACCCATACCACTTCAAGTAGTTTCTGGGAGGTTTACAGTTTTAATTATAGTATACAGGCTACACATTGCCCTCCCAACAAGCTGGGTACTCGTTTTACCGACCTCAGAAGGATGGAAGGCTGAATCAACCGTGAGCCGGCTACCTGGAATTGAACCCCAGGTCATGAGCACAGTTTTACCTGCAGTACAGGCCTTTAACCACTGCACCATGAGGCCCAGTGGAAGCACTTTTGGGGCTACTGAGGGCTTTGGAAGGCCTTCGCAGGCCCGTTCGGGGCAGCACCAAGCCTGGGGTAAGTACAGGAGGCCTGAAACAGGCTTTTCCAGCTTACCCCACTGTTTGTTTGTTTTTCATATACTGCAGTCCTGCAATATACCAGGACCACAGTATATGAACCACGAAAGGGAGGGAGGTCGCTCCTTTCTTAGCTTAGAATAACATATTTTCATACTTTCATATTTAATTTCTTTTTTATTCCATCAATATTCTATCTCTTTAGTCCTATCTATTTTCGTATACTGCAAAAGATATTAAAAATAACCAAATATAATATTGCAATATTCTATCTAATCTTAGTAGTATACTCAATTTTAATATTTAAATTCTTCAATAAGCTAAGCTACTTAAAAAAACTTTTAACTAACTTAATATGTCCTTAACAAAACATATTTACCTATTCTTCTAAGAGTTACATAATTTCAAAGGCCTTCTATAACTATAGTTAGTGCTCTGTGGGCAATTATAAAGGGATTACATCATGGTCTATAGATTTTCCTTTAAGCATAAAACCTAGCATATACTTGTATTTCAGGCTGATCTTCATATTTCCATTATCCATTTCCCAAATCATGACAATTATTTAATGGCTCTAAACAATCAAAATACTGTACAGGAAACCAACTACTCTCTATATGAGTGAAACATTAAGCCAATAGATCTCTTTCTGAATTTCCTCTTTTTCTGCTAAATTCATTGTTTTCGTGTGCTGTTTTTCCATCTTGTTTGCCGCTTTGCTGATGAAAAGTTCCAGAATCCCTCCCTCCTCTGCAACCATATCCAACCAGACAAATGTGTTTATCTTCATCCTCTCTGGACCTGGGTTTGGCCTCTCCACAAATTCATCCTGCACATCATCCTGCTCATTTTCCTGAGACACGAAGGTGCCTTGTGCTTTCTGTTCGTCCTCTCAGCACTATCAGAAAGTTCCAAACCAACTCCAAACTGATTGCTAGGCACCTCCTCTTTCACTGTAGCCAGAGGGGAGGCTTTGAAATAATTTGCATTTTCCTCAAAGGAGTCCTTCTGTTGCAACATGAGGCTGGCAATGGATTGGCCTGCCACGGGAAGCATGGGCACCTTGTCCACCATAGAAGCAAGAGGAGATGGCAACTCAGAGTCACCTTCAGGTTCACAGCTGGTGAAGTCAAGGACCTTGCCGTCAAGGCTCGAAGCTGATCTGGAAGACAGTCCAATCTGAAATGCAAAACCCTCCAAAATTGCCTGTAATCCACAAAGAAATTCCTTTACCAGTTGTTCTTGTGACTACATTTTCCAGTTTGATTTCATACTATAGCTCCTACCACTCAGTTTCCAAGAGAGAGGGTATAAAAGCAAGGAAATGGTTTAAAACAAGAGCAACGGAAGGGGGAAAGAAAGAAATTCCACTTTCACTTTGCCTTGGGGTTTATTTTGAAAACATGTTATGTCTGTTCCAAGGTCAGATAAACCCTTAGAAAAGCAACTTTCTAGACCCCTAGCCAGTAATCTGTCCTTATACAAAGAAAACAGTCCTTATAAACAAAGCAAAAGAAGGTTCTTATTTGCTGCTGCTGTTGTTAAACAATTCTTTTTCTACCAGCCCAAAAAAGCAACAAAGGAAAAAATTCCAATCACTTCTTCAAGTGCTCTGTCTTTTCACACGTCCACCCACTTCGATGAAAGCTTCTCCTTTAGATAGAGGGTTAGTGCCTTTTTCCAAACATTACCAAGATGAAACTTCACATGGAGAAATAAAGGGAAGAGAGCAGTTTTTGTTCATGACAGTAAAGCACCAAAATATACAGCTTTAAATTGCCCAGTGCCAACAGCTCAGAGATCACCATCAACTTAGTTAATGGCATCCAGTTTTCCTCCAGTGGTAGATAAGGCATTTCCTGGACCAAACGAAATCCACAATTGTTTTTTCCGTGGTTGAATTTCTCTTTATTTCCCCTCCAGGGAGACTTGTCTCTTACCTAAGAGGCCCAGTCTAGAGAAATTCAAACCTGATAAGCCACAGGACTTATCAAGTTGTCTCGCCAGAACATAATGATGCAAGGCTGCTTGTTTAATGGCAAAAAGCCACAATCCCGAGTTTAGGTTGACATACTAGATCGAGGGTGGCAAGCCGTTGACACTCCAGATGTTTTAGACTTCAAGTCCCATAGTCCTTTGTCACTGGAGATACAGGCTGAAATTCTAGCCCCAAACATCTGGTATGATGGATGCTATCGTGTACTAGACAAATTTGTGGCAAATTTGGCCAGCATGTTAGTGGAGTCGAACAAGCCCAGTTATATGCATAATCCAGGATTCTTTGGACTTCTAGCTTATCCCTTTGTGTGACCTGGTCTGAACAGAAAAATGAACAAGAGGAAGGCTGTATGTAAGGCAAAAAAAGGGATAAAAAAGGGCAGCAACAAACAGGGAGCAGGGGGATTCTCCGAGCAGTGATGGCGAACCTATGGCACAGGTGCCAAAGGTGGCACTCAGAGCCCTTTCTGTGGGCACCTGACATTGCCTCTTCATAGCTACCTGTATACAGGTTAAATTACTGTATTGGCACTTTTCAAAAAAAAAAAATAGTGGGTTTTGAATTGCAGTTTGGGCACTCGGTCTCTAAAAGGTTCGCCATCACTGTCCTAGAGGCAACTAGGATGAAGCAACTAGGCTGAGAGTCACATGCACAGGGATGTACCAGTCAACATTTTGGCTGCAAGACTCTACTTGATTTTACTGGCATCTGCTTCCAAGTAATCACATGCAGGATTGCCAGCCGTAGGGCTTGTTCACACAGTAGCTCTGCCTACACCATCCACATGCTGTTTCTGCTGATCTTGGCACTCCGCTTAGGATGAATGATGGGTTGTCTAAACAGTTTGCACATTACCACAATCCTGCTTGGTTTGGACAGAGATAACACTTGAAATTGCTGCTTGTGGGCAATGGGGCCGTTGGACAACGTGTCATGACTTGATTGAGCAAAGAAGCACCAGTCGGAATGTTACTTCTGGGGGGGGGGGTGGGGATTACATCTGCCAGAATCTCACACCCAGCCATGGCACAGGGAAAAGTCATCCACAAACACAAACAGGAATAAGACAGAGTTACATAACAAAAATGGAAGTTTCCTGATCATAGTCTATGCAGCCCCAGTATTGCCAATTCTGACTGGCAGCCACTCTCCAAAGTTTGGAGCAGGATTTTTGCCATAGCTATGTCAAGAGATTCTGATATTGCCATTGCCTACTCATTTCCCCTCAAAGTCTTCATGAGATCCAAACCTGCCTAGGTTCTAAAACAAAACAAGCTCCGTGTCTTCAAGGCTGACTGACACTTACCAAACATGGGATATATTTTTCTGTCTATAAGACGCCCCCATGTATAAGACAATTTTCTAGCCTGAAATAACAGTTTCTCTACTGTGTGGTTCTTTCATTGGCTTACTTCCATGTATAAAATGACCCTAATTTTAGTCTAATAGTTTTAGTGAAAAAATATAGTCTTATACATGGAAAATTCAGTAACTGCTTGTGGAGCCTTAGAGTTGCCCAATCAGACACTCTTAACAACACAAGACAACCCAAACATACAAAAGAGAAAGTGCTTAATGATTCAGTAAAATTAGTAAGAGCCTTGTAGCACTATAAAATTTACTAAGTTTTAGTTAATATTAGCATTCATGGACTACTTAAGGCATAACTGTACTCCCTGCGTCTGAAAAAACTGAAGTAAAATTCACAAAAGATAGCACCAAATAAAAATCATAAGCCTTTAAGCTCAATGGTTGAGGTATCTGACTGCAGACCCAAATCTTGGGAGCTCAATCCCCCATTATGCTGCCTCTGAAGCGAGGCAGCCTGAATGGCCTTGGTAAGCTGCACAGTCCCAGGGTGCTACCAGAAAGGGGGAATGGTAAACCACTTCTGAATGTTCTCTACCTGAAAAACCCTGCAAAGGGGTTGCCATAAGTCAGAGAGTTGGTGGCATACAGTTAGAAATGGGCTCATTGAACCAGCAGTTTATGGCATTGCAAACTTCACACAAATAGGTGTTCAGCTCTTCCTAGCCCTGCCTCCTTCCAATCAGAGGCAGCACCTGGAGGAGACAGAGCAAGGAAACCAGGGTGCTGCCTTCGTGTGGGTGCCTGCCCTAGGAGGGGACTGGGAAGCACCAAAAACCCTGTTTGGACAAAGTCCAGGCTAACATGAATCACTGAACCGGCCGTTCATGCTCTGGCCATTGTGACACATGCCCTAGTGATCTCCTGGCTAGACTACTGTAATGCCCTCTTTGTGGAACTACCGATGGAAAGCCTCAGGAAACCCCGATGGAAAGCCTCAGGGTCCAAAATGCAGCAGCCAGATCACTGACTGTGGCAGGGTATAGAGATCACATTACCCCTTATTAAAGCAGCTCCACTGGCTACCAATCAGCTATCAGGCACAATTCAAACCTACGATGCACTGTACGACCTGGGTCCCAGCTACCTCAAAGATCGAATCTCACATTATGAACTGGCTCAGGTGTTGAGGTCATCAGGAAAGGCCTTCCTCTCCATCCCCCCACCCTCACAGGTACGTCATGAAAGGGCCTTCTCAGCCGCTGCACCCAGACTCTGGAACTTGCTCCCACTGGAGGCCAGGACTGCCTCATCTCTGTTGTCCTTCCGGAAACAGGCAAAGACCTTTCTCTTCCGGCAAGCTTTCCCTGAATGATGGACTACCTATTATGTGTCTTTTCTATGAATCTACCCTACATGATCACATAGACATTGTGTTTATAGACTTTGTGATTGCATTAATGTAATGTCTTTTAATGTTTTTGTGTTTATAGACTTTGTGATTGCATTAATGTAATGTTGTCTATTAATGCTGTAAGATGTCCCTCAATTCCCTACTCTCAATACTTGAATATGTCCTAATTGTATAGGGCTGTATATTGTCCCTTATTACTGTAAGCCGCCTTGAGTCCTTTTTCAAGGAGAAAGATGGGGTAAAAATATTCTAAAATAAAATAAAAATAAACAAAATCTCTACCCATGATCATTCTTATCATGATGTCACAAATCTCTTGAGTGGTTTGGATGCAACCTTTGAAACAATATTTTCTCTTCAGGCAAGCTTTCCCTGAATGATGGACTACCGTGTGTATTTTATATGAATCTATGGGTTGACATAGACTTTGTGTTTATGACTACTTATAACCATGTTGCTTTAGTGTAATGTTGTCTATTAATGCTGTAAGATGTCCCTCAATCCCTTGCTCTCAAATACTTGAACATGTCTTATAGCCTTACTTCATGTCCCTTTCATCCCTCTTTGCTGTCCTGCTTGGGACTGGTATGAAAAAAACTTACTTCACATCCATAGCGTGACAGCGGAAACTCGTCTTGACCATGCCCCCTGAACTGGGAACAGAGGGTGACAAGCCATAGCTGCCCCTGGGCTGGGCTGGGGAATTCTCATGTCACACTTTGTTCCCAGTTCCTGTTCCGAGATAAGGGACGTGAAATAATGGCAATGGCTGTTTCCCCCTTTCGCTCTAGGAATACTCCGACAACCAAGAAAGCCAAGTGGAACTCCTGCGCCAGGCCAGGCTCGGCTGCCCACCTGTCCCTGCAGGAGAAGGCGGCTCTTGAAGGGACAGGTGGAGAGCCAGTGTCAGGTATCGGTCCATCCTCCTCGGGTCCTGCAGGCGGGGCTGAGCTCTCCTTGCCTGCTCGCCTGCCAGCCCGCAGACTGCTGCCAGCCTGCCACATGCCCGTGACAAGTGGTAACACTGCAGCCACCTGGGCTCGCCTGGCTCCTCCTGTTGGGCCTCCCGAGACAGCCCGCGCACCCACAGCGGGGATTTGAAATATCGAAAAACAGAAGCCCTGAACAAAGCCAGGGAAATCCAGTCGTTCTCACGAAACAAGGATGTGAAGTAACAGTTGTCACGATACAAGTAATCACGCCTGTGGGTAAATGAAAACAGGGACTGAACAGGGACAAACCACATGACCGTGAACAATGCTGTCACGGAACGAACGTAGGACGTGAAGTAACCGCCATAGTTGTACTGGACTGTATATTATCCCTCATTACTGTAAGCCGCCTAGGGTCCTTTTCCACGGAGAAAGGCAGGGTAAAAATACTCTACAATAAAATAAATACAATATTAGTGGCTGGACAGATGGACTTGGCTCCGTGTTCCCAGCAGGCCATGGCTCTTGAAGAGATGTGTACCAATTCGGGGAAGCCTGAGGATTTTGTGAAAGTTAAATTTGGATTAGCCTGATTTCTGAAAATATCTCTGGCAGATGCTGGCAGGCCGGCCAGACTTGTGGAGCTGTTGCTGGAAACAAATCCAGGCTCTGTTGTTTATTCCCTTTTCACAGTCTTCTGAGTGCCTGTGACAGCGCCTGTGGCAACGGTTGCCAGGCAGCAGGGAAGTCTCTGCTGCAAAGAACAAGGAAAGAGGTGGGGTGTAGAGGGTGGAGGGGGGGAGACGGATGAGGGAAAGCCGACTTGCCTTGAAATTGAGGCTAGGTGAGGGGGAGGGAGTGGAAAATGCTGAGCCACAAATTCCTTCTCTCCCTTGTCAGCCAAGCCAGCCCCCTCCCACATCCTTCATGTTCTAGTAACATAACAAGCCAAGAAGCCTCGCCCAGCTCATAGCTCAGGGAAGGGAAGGGAAGGGAAGGGAAGGGAAGGGCTGCCTTGTGTTTTGTGACTGAGAGCCTGGAAACAATTCCTATTTCCATAAAGAGGTTGCTCCAGGCCTAAACTGTACAAGTACAATCTCTCTCTCTCTCTCTCTCAATCTCTCTCTCTCTCTCTCTCTCCCTCCCTCTCCCCGCCCTCTCTCTCTCTCACACACACACACACTTATCAAGCAAATGAGAAGGAATGCTGCTCTTCATAAAGAAACAGAGAAAAGTGATTTCATCTGCCTTTTATGGCTGCTTTTCAGTATCTATTCATGTGTCATGAAAATACATATAAAACACCATTCTCAAGGGGCACAAATGCACGACTTTTCACGGGGAACATGTGCTGCGTTGTTGCGTGACTTGGGCGTGTGATTCTCTATGAGCACATGCAAAAAGAAAGAAATTCGACACTTCTAAAGAAAGAAAAATGCTAAAAATGGGAGGAGAGGGGATCTCTTAGTGTATTATACTTCAAATTCAAAGGAAGGGAGAAGGAAGGGAGAAGATCATAGAAAAATGACAATTGAAAAATGATCATTGATTGTTCTATTTATTTTTGTTTTTTACTTAGCCTCCTTTGTAAACCACCCAGAGTTCCCCTGTGAAGACGAGTGGTATAAAAATAAATAAATAAATAAATAAATAAATGGATTGAAACTAGGAACAATAAATAAAAGAAAGGCAACTGGAAGTAAAATACAATGGACCCTTGTATAACATAAATCTGTACAACATAAAGCAAAGCAAAGTGTTCTGCTTATATACCGCCCCATAGCACTTTAAGTAGTCTCTTGGCGGTTTACAATTAGGGGAAATTTGCTTAACAGAATCACCTATGGGGTGAATCTGTACAACGTAAAAATGGTCACAATTAGGGATTACTCTGTTTTCAATGCATTCCTGTGCAAAATTTGTATAAAGGAAAATTTGCTTAACAGAATTTCATTTGGAACGAATTAATTCCTTTATACAACGTACCACTGTATACAATTAATACAAGCTGGCCAGGATACATATGAGTTAAAAGATCAATAGATTTGGGTAATTAAGTATTGGTGGATGATTGGAATAAAATATGTAATAAAATAATTATGGAGAATATGTCCATTAGGGTCAAAGAAAACTATTATAAGGTAGTATGGACATGGTATTCAACACCTGTAAATATGAATATACTAAATAGTAATATATGTGGTGAAGGTGTAAAAAAGAAAAAGGGACATATTTGCACATGTCGTGGGTGGCTACGTGACATTAGGCGAATGGAATGGACACAAATTTTCAAAGAAATTAGGGCAATAATGGGATATTATATCCAAATGTTGAATATGATTAAGGATAGCCAATTGACAGAAGAAGAAAAGGATTTAATTATAATGGTCACAGAGGCAAGATTATTATTTGCAAAGCACTGGAAAAGTCACAATCAAATTAATACTGAAGAATGGCATACAGAATGGTGGGATATGGCAATTAATGACAAACTGACTTGTGAACTGAAAGCAAGAAGAGGTTAACAAAAAGCATTGATTTTTTTAAAGTATGGAGCTTATTTTTTGAGCATGTGTTTTGGAAAAGGTGCAGGCGAAGGATCAATGTGCTTCTGGAGAGAAAGTGGGTGGGAGGAAATGTAGAAATATTAAAATTAGAAACTATCCCCAAAGGTGGAGGTGACATGGGTGAAACAATAGAAGTAAGAGCAATGTATTAATGTAACACAATGTTGAAATGATGTTGTGTGGTTTGCTCTGCGTCTTTGATATGATTGTTAAAAATCTACCGTAATTAAAAAAGGAAATAAGCATGCTAGTGCATGTGACAAAAAAATAGGAAACAGAATAGGAATCCTAGTTCTAGCAGAAAGTGATGTTTGCTCCCTAAAGTGATATATTTAGTCCAGACTTGGACTCAAGTGTCCCAAGGACAAGTAGAGGAGGAATGCTTAAGAAAGTCTTTAAGAAGATGGGCTGGTAGGTAAGCTCGCAGAGGTAGTGTTCTAAGGAAAAGTAAGCGATTGCCATCTGCATGATCTTGAACTATATATGGCCTCGCCTGGTTCCCTGCAAAACCAACTAAATTTAAGTGGGTTAAAGACTTTGTCACAGCTTAAATCAAAAAGAGGTGAAAAATAAAGTCCTCCCACATTGTAAGGAACGGCAGTGGGGGTAATCCGGACCAAACTTTGTTGCAAAATACTGCATATGCAACAGTGCAGTTTCCCTAATTAGCTGTTGCAATTTGCTATCTGCCGAAGGGCTGATTGTGCTAAAGGTCACACAACATACAGCTAGCAAAATCCCTCTACTGCAGTGATGGCGAACCTTTTAGAGACCAAGTGCCCAAAATGCAATTCAAAACCCACTAATTTTTTTTTTTTTGCAAAGTGCCAATACAGTAATTTAACCTGTATACAGGTGGCTGTGAAGGGGGGTGATGTCGGGTGCCCACAGAAAGGGCTCCAAGTGCCACCTTTGGCACCCGTGCCATAGGTTCGCCATCCCTGCTCTACTGGTTAAATGGCTGCTGTTACTAGAGCACCCATTCTCAACTGCCCCTTTGGGGGGGGGAGGGAGGCACAGCTGTAAACACAGTAGGAATGAAATATTGGTCAAATCAGGATTGTATAATAAGTCACATAACAAACAGTACAAGATGGTGTGCGAAGAATTGTTTCTAGTCTGTGCCCCCCTTCAAATCTACCAGCCTCATCCCAAGGGGGCATATACTCTTCCCCCCATTGAGAATGAATGATTTGCAGCATAATGTAATTGGATCCTCTCTCTCTCTCTCTCTCTCTCTCTCTCTCTCTCTCTCTCTCTCTCATTCTGGATGTTGTATTGTTATGCATGTAATACATACATATCAGTAGCAGGTGAAAACATCTTGCTGCCTGATCCAAGTCCTAATTCTTCCACCACACATCATTAGGATCAACATTTGAACACACACACACAGAGAGAGAGAGAGAGAGAGAGAGAGAGAGAGAGATTACTGCCTCTATTTTCACGCCCAGGCCTCATATGAGGTTGCTTCACCATTTTGCAAGTTTGGGGTACTTTTTGTACATATTTATAGAGGTTTGTCTGTACGCTGGTCCTCCATTACGATGACCCTCTTTGTGCCGAAGAGCCATCCATGAAGATCACTGCTCCCCGTGGAGGAAAAACACAATTCTGCCCTGTGCTCCTCCTGTGGAGCCATTACACTTGGGTTTCATTAACGGGACAGGGCACCTTATGTTTGAAAATGCTTTTGCTCTGCAATAACCAGCATCCAGCGAGGTTCTCAAAAACTCTGACCCATTCACAATGAAGAAGCTCTTTAAAAACTGAGCCTATAAAAAGCACTGTTTTAACCCTGAGAATGGAGGAGGATTTGGCGGAGGGGAAAATATATTCCATGAAAACTGAAAACAACTTTTTTTAACCAGTCCAGCCATGAGAGAGAGTTCCCAAGGTATGTTGAAAGGCGTATTTGTCATGTCCCGACCAGTTTTTCAGTGAAACTGTCACAGGTCAGGCTAGGTACCTAATTTATAGGGCAGGAATGAATTAGTGGGATTTCTGCTGGTTTCCCTTCACCGTCCGGGGCCCACAATCTCTTAGAAGAGACGCAGAACATTTGCTTGTCAACCGAGTGAACAAGAGGGTAAGCTGGTCATCACACCTCCCTTTTTCCTCACGGTATCCTCATGAGGAGGATTTTATCACCCCCAACCCTGAATGACAAGAAACAATTAACCCAAGCGGGAGAAAGTGGAAGGGTAATAAGGTAATGGGAGACCCCTGGGGTCAGGTCGGTTTCTGATCCTTCCATCCAGTCTCCTCAGTCATTCAAAGCTAAGTAAGCAAGCTGCTGCTGCTTCCTTTTAATCTAGCTTATTATTCTCCAGTCTGGTGCCCCCTGGTGCACTGCGCTACTGTCTCATCATCCCACGCTCTTTTATCCCTAGGCTATTGTGGCTGGGCAGGTGTGAGCTTATAGGATCATCAGGTCAGCCCCATTTCCATCCCTAAGATGTCCAGGCTTGCAAAGGGCTCAGAACCAGAGGGAGGAGGTACAAGCCCTTGTAACGAAAGATGTGGCAAGCAAGAGATGATAAAGAGGTCCAGAAGTGCCTTGAGGCCAGTTGATTGGAGGAAAGACACTTGGGTAAATTGGGCCAGAATCCAGGTTCCCGAGAACCAGGAGGTGGGGGGGGCAATTTAAGTTCCCATGCATGTGGCACCTAGCACCTGCAGCACATGCTCCTATTCCTGCTAGAGCTTTCATCCACTTATCACGTGACATGGCTCATGTGTCACATGAGAAGGTATTCTGCTACCTAATCTCCCTGGTCTCGTAGACAATTGAACCCACAGGAAGGTTTACCTAATGGCTCAGAGGTCTCAGAAGGTATGATAGTCCATGTCCAGCTTTGCTTCAAATGGCAGAATGACATCAAATAAATATTCCCACCACCTCTCGTTAAATCTCTCCCCACCCCCACCTCTCTTATTCCTGGCTTTTTGGTAGCTCTGAGATCTTTGGACATCATAACACATATAAAAACATCTACACAGGGAACCAGTAAGCCTTGGTCCTAATTGGAGCTGGGTACTCAAATGCACACAAAAAATCTAGGCTTCTTTTCTGCTGTCAGCCATCTTGAGTTCTGGTAGCTGTAGCAGCTCATATCTCCTGGACTTACCGCTCCACTCACATAACCTCTTACTGCATTCTGTTGTGTTTTAGAGAGAGGAAGATTGAATGATAGCTTGTTATGTTCATCTTACTTACACATGGAGGGGAAGAGGAACCACAATTACAGAGGAACTTTTCTCATATCCATGTGGGTCTGATGTCACCATAAAGGCCTTTTAAGAAGAAGGAGAGTGCTCCTGGTGAGGCCAGGGTTCCTGGGAGTCTCAAGGGAGCATGAGACAAGTGCTCTCACGGCCTATTTGGCTATACAGAGGGAGACCCTCAAAGAACTACCTGAATATTCCCTGGAAAATGTCATGAACCCTTGTGCCATTCACAGGCACCACTATGAGCAGGTTCGTTCTTCTTGGAAAGCCAACATAAATGGAGACCAAAGTCCATCATGAAGGTGAGAAATGCTTCGCTTGATTCTGTTGTTTTTGAGCTGCAGCAACCTGGGCTTTGCCTGTGGGAATTCCCAGCAAATTCCAGGAATTGCAGTCCAGAAGAAACCAAAGCCCCAATCCAAAAGGTTTCCCCACTTGAATGAAGGTAACATTCCCCACTGGGACACTTTATGGCATCCATGGCAGTGTACGTGCATTGGGTTAGTAGGACAGTGAGCTATTTTCTCACTCAGTGTCTGCTTGTCAACATGAATAGCGGAAGAACTGGATGACAAGAGACTCTGATCTGGGGGAATGTGGGGAATTGCCTCTACATTTTAGTTAGGCGATAATATTTTATATGCTTCCAAAAAGAGAGGGGGGGTGATTTGCATAATTGTGTTGTGAAATGATTTGAGAGGCTTCAATGAAGGGTGATGGCTACAGATCTATGAAACAACCAGGCTTGCAAAGGGCTCAGAAAACAACCCAAAAGAACCAATCTGTTCCCTTCTATCTTGGAGCAAGGAAAGGGTGGATAAAGACCTCTTGGCGAACAGGAGCCCGCCTTGGTATAATGAGAATAAAATGTAATTGGAACCTTTGGCTGCTGATAAAAAGAAATACAGCCTACATTTTAATTAAATTGAGAAGTAGCTGGTTAATCAGTGAGAATACTAATGGTCTGATTAAAAGGAACCGTACAAGAGGAAAATAGAAGCCTGGTTCTGTGGGGGGTGGCAGAAGAGCAGGAAAATCAAGTTGGGGAAGCTGTCTATGGGTTTGTAGTTCTCCACTTCTTGGCTATCAGAACGCCAGCCAAGATACCTTGGAGAAGAAAAGAGAAAAGCAGAAAAGTGTTGTAACCCATTTCTTACACATCATATTGCAACCCCACAACACACCACCTCAGTCATGTTTCAAATTGTCATTTCTAGTATCCGTGTCCAAGGGAACTTGGCAGTCCATTTGGAGACTAGAATCCAACGTGTACATTTGCATGGATATCAAGGACAGTAAATTGTTAGATGTGTTGTTTGTTAGTGTTGCAATTGAAACCGTTTATTTCTACTGCCAGAGGTGGGACAAGGCCCATGCGGGATTGTCTGCCCCATGTTAGAGAATATATTTGCTGGCTCTGCCTCGGTAGACAGTCAGTGCTCTGGCTTTGCTCCACTTCAGGAAGCCAAATGTCCGCCTCCCTGTTTGGGTTTCCCCTTCCAGGCATCTGTTACCAGATGCAAAGGTGTCCGTGTCATTCCCAGAAAAGAGGAATGGGCAGAATGGGCAGCTGGACTTTTTCATGTATTTATTTTTAAAAATATATGTTTACCCTGTCTTCCTCCTTAGAAAGACCCAAACCAAACTTTAATGCCTGCATGTCCCCCGTGATGTTAAACAGACGTCTAAAGAGAACTATATCTGACAACTTCCAGGTGATCCAGAACACCAGTTGTGCATCACCTGTACTCTTTTGGATTACAGTATAAGGAAGCCTATGCATTTAGAAATCTACCTGCTTAGGCAGATGATTATATGAAATGGAGGAGGGATCCCACTGCCTGTTTCACACACCGATTCCCTGCCACAGAAATAATACCCAGAGAGAGCTCTTGGTCTGATTAAGACGCCAGAAATTATACAGCTGCAGCCCACTAGTACCAGGATAATATTAAATTCCAACCTGCAGTAGCATGCCTTGATCATTATTTTTCAGCTTCACACACTATTCCTCCAGGACTCCATAATCTGTCCTCTTGGCCTGCCCAGAAATACAAATTATTGAGGTAGAGTGCATAGCAGACCATAAAACAGAGCATGCTGTGCCTAGCTTGTGTTGTATATGCTACAGGTCATCTTTTGGCTGAGTTTGGCATCATGAACTTTGTTTAAAAAAAAAGATACACTGATTATGCAACATGGATCGGCAATAACAACTAGGACCAACAAATGTGCAAACACATGTGCATAAAATTTGAAAGGTCAAGGCAAATCCAGAGTGAGACATTTCAGCGCAAGACATCTGCTAAGGCTAATGTGAATCATCACACTGATAACAGGAGAGATGTAACCTTCTAATTTGGAGCATCTATCCTGTCATACTCCATTAATGAAGGCTGTTGCCGGCTTCAGCTCCTCTCTTATGTTGATATTTGTTTTCAGCTTCTTGATCCAAATTAGCTGCTCCATCTTCTTTTTATGAAGATGTGGTGCAGCACCCAGGACAGAAATCTTTAATGCTGGCACTTTGCTGGCATGTTTTTTTTTCCTGCATAGGGAGCAACCTTGGTTGACCTTGACTAAGCAAGGGGTGCGGCAGCCGTTCAGGAGCTAAACTCTTCCAATCACTCTCCCACAAAAATATTTCTGCTCTAGCCACTGAAAACACATCCTTCTATAGCAGCAATTAGGGACGGGCACAAACCAGTAGACTGGTGGTTCATGATGGTTTGTGATTTGTTGGCTACACATGAGCCACGAACCATGAACCATCATGAATTCCACTAAAAATGACCCGGTTCACAGTTCATTTTTCAGGTTTGTGGTGAGGGGACATCCCACCTGCCCTCCCCCTTCCCACTGTGTCCGTAGCTTCCCTGCCTGGTCCTAATGCCTCTTCCACTACCATGACTGTTATCAGAGACAATGAGGAAGCTTCTTTTCCAGGAACCAAGCCTGATGCCTTTGCTCATGCACCCACATATCAGCTGGGTAGAAGGCACATGTGCAGAAGCAGTGGCTACCTCCCCAAGACAGCCACTGCCTTTGCACCTGCGCCTGCTGCTCAGCTGGGCAGGGGGTGCATGCACAAAGGCAGTGTGCCCACATCCTGGAAGGGAATCTGGCCTCCGGTCTCTGCCAAGGGTGATGGAAGAGGTGGTAGGACCAGGTACGGGGTTGATGGGGACAGTGGGAAAGGGTGGGCGAGCATTTGTTTAGCTGGAGCAAAACAAAGTACCAAGCGGAAGAAAGTTTTTTTTGGGGGGGTTGTTTTGCTTCAGCAAAACAGGATCCCCAAATTGAATCGCAAACTGAACCATGAAGCAGCCCGACTCATTTCCTTTTCTGGTTCATGTTTTGGTTTGTGCCCAGCTCGCATTGGTATTGAACCTAATTTGCTTAATTAAAAGCAGTTGCCTACACTTCAAACATTATAAATAATAGCAGTAACAATAAACTCTACAGGAAAATAAGTATGAAAAGACAGCTGCAGGATACTATTACTTCAGTCACATGACTGCATTCGGACTAGCCTACAATAGGAATAGGAAACCATAATGCTCAGGAATATGGCAACAACAACAACAACAACAAATATGCTGTTAAATAAATTCAAACTTACAGTGACCTTTTTCATGATCTTCTAGCAAGAAAATATTCAGAAGAGGTTTACTACTCCCTACTTGAGGCCTCCCAGGACTGTACTATTTTGCCCAAAGCATATAGTTTGGCCCAGTGGGTTGACTTCCCAACCTTTGGCTCTGTACCCAAATTTCTAACTCACTGAGCTCTGCAGCCAGTGCCTTGGCCAGAGTATGAATCTGATGTGTGTGTGTTTAAAATTAAAAATATGCATACTCCTGATATGATTGACTCAGCGTAGCTAATTGTCAGGCCAACATTGTGGTAGAGCACAGTTCATTGTTGACTCATTCTAGTGGTTAGAGAATCTCCTTATAAGGCAGCCCATGAATAAGTCTTTATATGAATAACAGTCACTCATCTCAGAAATGTTGGTTTTCATTTATAATAAAAAGGCAAAGGATGGGTGTAGATGGGATGTAACAAAAACAGTAATATATAAAGCATGCAGTTTTTCCAGAGTATCTTTCTTGTAAGCTATACTATATACTGCTGTGTGTTTAGAAGTACTGTAAATCGTTTATGGTCTTATCTAAATGCTAACCGTCCCCCTCCCCAATAATATTTGCAGAAAGTATAGGTTACATGCCTATGCAAATAAATCAAGGCAGATAAAGGGGAGACTGGAAGCAAAATTGGAAAATCAATTTGGCATATTTTGTTGTAACACAATTGTGTGTGTGTGTGTGTGTGTGTGTGTGTGTGTGTGTGTGTGTGTGTGTGTGTGTGTGTGAGAGAGAGAGAGAGAGAGAGAGAGAGAGAGAGAGACCCCAAAGAAACAGACTCTAAAGTTTAAATAAACACCAGGTGGTTGAAGCAGAACCATCCCCCACCCTGCATAAAAACTGTATTTCCTTTTGATTAAGCCACAGCCTGAAGCATTTTCAGCAGCAGAGTTCCAGCAGAAATCTTAAGGTAATCCTCATTACTGTATTTTTATGGTGGAACTGTTTACATCCTAATTCCTTCCATAATTGGTGCATTTAAGCAGCTACAGTTACGCTCTTATAAGTGTCACATCATTAACACTGGGCAAAATCCTGTCTGCTTCTTCCCCTTCTGCGTGGATCAATTGCAGATGCAGATGGATCATTTCTGAGCTTGTGCATGCAGGCTTCCATGTTGAAAAGAACCCACGAGATCCTGCTCATTACTTTTAACAATTTAGTAAGTTTGGAAGTTGAGTCATGGCTACTGGACTTCATTTCTGAGAGATAGAAATGTTTCGCTGCTCATCCAAACAGCTTCATCAGTCAGTTTAGTTAGTTAGCTAGTTTTGTTCACTACCCGGAGTTCTTCCGGGAAGACGGGCAGTATAAAAATGGATAGATAAATAAATAAATAAGTAAGTAAGTAAATAAATAGTTAGTTAGTTTGTTTGATTGATTGATTTACCATTCATCTGGGTACAAGGCCTCTGTTGTTTTTAGAAGATAAGGGATGTAGCAACTCTGGACACTCTTATATGGGTCAGACCACTGGGCCACCTTGTCAAGCCCCAGACACAGAGCACACACACAAGCAGAGTTCAGTTCTTTGCCAAGATCTTTAGTGGAAAGCCAGGCAAGTTCAAGTCCTTTGCTAACAATCAAGTGCCAGATAAATAACAGAATCCAACTTCCAGCAATTACCAGTCCAAGTCAAAACCAGAATATCTCACGGAAACCAGATGCCAAACCCAAGGGAACAGATCAAGCCGTTGTCCAGGAAGCCAGTCCGAAATCAGGAAACAGAGCCAAGGTCACCGACAGGAACGTGGTTGCAAGTTCAAATGACACCTTGCTCCCACAGAGAGCTCAAGGTAAGCTTGCCAGCTTTATCCCAAAACAGGGAACACACCCTTACTTCTGGAAAGGCTTCTGCTAGTACTCAGAGCTTCCTGACCTGATTCCCCGTCTAGCATCAAAGACCCTTTCCCTAGCTTTCCTGGTAGCATGTGTTTGCAGAATCCTGCTCATGGCCCTTCTAGGAGGAGGAGATATGTTTTCAGCTGAGTCATCAGACCCAGCTGCCTGTTGAGTTGAGCTGCAAGGCTCCTCCAGCAGCTCTTCACCATTTAACCCCTCAGAGTCAGGTTCTGTGACAGGCAGGGTCCTGGCACACCTAGTTCACTGTTATCTGTCCTGGGAGGTAGTAGCTTTCCAGAGGTTAACACAGGGATCTTTCCTAGCTTTATCTGGAAATGCCAGAGTTGAGACCTACAACATCTAGAATACATGCCATGCATTCTGCCACTCTAGGGGCATGAATCTGCCCCTGGCATCTTGCCATTCATGCAATAATCTGAACAAGTAGGAGCGCCGATGTTTCCTTTGTGGCTCACACCATTAAGCAGCCAGGAATTAAAACCAAATATGTGTACTTGACCTGTGCGTCTTTGTTTGAAGATCGGCGTTGTAAAGGCCAATGCACAACTGCTTCAGTTGTAACTTTACAACAACAACTCATAATGCTTCCTGAATCATTCCTGGCTTACATCTAAGAAAGACACGCCTGGTGAAATCCATTGTGGCAAGAACTTTTGGACTGGAAGCTCTTCATACTGGTACATGCATGATAAAGTGTTTTTGATCCACAAAAGCTCATATATTGTATGGGGGGCGGGGGGGGGTAGTGGTCTATAAAGGTCTTGCCTCCTCTTGTGTTTATATCTCAGAAAAGGGCACACATGTGCATACAGTTTGCATATGTGATTTGTGTGAATATCTGAAAATCTAGAATTACCCATAATGACTTTCTCCAAGAGCAAAAAGTTATAGAATTCATGGTCATGGGGCGGGGGGGGGATAAGTCACACACACAGAGAGAGAGAGAGAGATGATGATGATGATGATGATGATGGAACCAGAGATGCACCAGAGGACATGAAAGAGAACTAATTAACACCAATTAGCAGATCCTATGAAGGAAGGAAAAGTTCCTATGGCTGAAAGAGCATAAATCACTACAGTTATGCAAAGAGTAGAAGGATAAAGCAGTAAATAAAGGCAAAGTTTATTGTCTAATGAGAAAGAATGAACATTCTGTTAACCACTTTCAAGTGATTTTAAAGTGACCGAAATTGGGTTCAGTGTTGAGATTGTAAAATGATGTCAAGAAATAATCTATTAGTATTGGAAGGAACCATTGGCTAGTTTCAGGTAGATTGACAGTCACTCTACCACAGAACAGACTTTCTCAGTGACTCAAACCACAGACAGCAGGCAAGGTTGTAAAACCTCCAACAGCTTTAGAATCTGTGCATCTTTATTCAGTCTCCACCCATTCCCCACAAGGAACAGGGCTCACTGGCTCAAGGCAAGGGTGTTTGTGTATGTGCTACTCCAAATGCCATGGCAATCCCATATGCCTGCACCCATAAGTCGTCCCTTCCACTTTTCCTCGCTTTCATGGTTCAGTAACATTGGTCCAACCATGCCATTTGGAGTAAAGAAGAGAGCAGAATGCCATAGTCCTGAGTCATGAGTCTTCTCTTTAGGAAAAGTCATGGCAGCAGCGGGGGGGGGGAGCTTCTC
Organism: Phrynocephalus versicolor; assembly: GCA_023846285.1. Classification (NCBI taxonomy): domain Eukaryota; kingdom Metazoa; phylum Chordata; class Lepidosauria; order Squamata; family Agamidae; genus Phrynocephalus; species Phrynocephalus versicolor. The sequence goes on along the minus strand of JAHTLZ010000379.1, from coordinate 55,641,262 downwards.
ATGCCCAACCATTGCCTTCTCCAACCCTGTGACTTCAGGAGGACAAGTGAGACTCATGAATTGGAGAGAAGCACCCTAGATTTCCCAGGCCAGTACCCTAACCATGATGCCACCTTGGCTCTTAGACAAAACAACCAAAAATGAAACATCATTGTTAAAATAGCATAAGAGACACTAAATAAACACCCATCCCACCACCTTACTCTTTGGTGAAGAAAATAGTAAAATCGTATCTAGAATACCCATAAGTGTAAGGATGTGTCACTGGAGAACAAGGAAAATATCATTTACCCTGTGATAATCCTGCTTACTATTAATATGTAATGGTCAACAATGGAAAAAGCTGATGGGAAGGGATAATTTATTTGAAATTTGTTGGGATTGGAGGAGGGCTTTGTGGATCCCATGAACTGCTGGAAAGTCAAATAACAAGATGGTAAATCAAATCATGCCAGAATTCTCCCTACCATCAAAAATGAGAGGACTGAGACTATCAGACTTTGAGCATATCACAGGAAGACATGAAACTTATTAGAAAAGGCAGTTATGTTAGGAAAGATTGAAGGCAACAGTAGAAGATGAAGAATAACTAAGAGACGGATTGACTCAATAAAGGAAGCTACAACCTTGACTTTGCAAAAACTAAGCAAGACTTTTCAGAGGGTCGCCGTTACATACAAAACAGCTTGTAGCACATAAGGCCGATATAACTGTGACCTGTATAATTGGAAATGTGACATAAATGGAACAGTGAAGTTTAAATTAGGTTTACAGCAGGAGCTGAAAATAAATACCTGTCGGGAGAAGCAGATTGTGCAAATGCTGTCATTGCTTCCACATATGGGCCTGGAGAGGTAAATAATGTAACACACCACTCAAAAGAGATAGATCAGACAACTTCGAGTTTTTTCTGAATCAAGGCACTGTATATTTGAAAACATATGGCTCAGCATTTTAAATAGCAACCTCAAAACTGCATTTCAGAATGTATCTGTAGTCTGGGCCATTTTGATGTACACCACCAGTGAATAATAGAAAAAAGGGGTCACAGCTTCCAGTTTGCACGAGTAGCTGCACCCTATTTCCTTGAGAAGTTCTATGGACCAGCTTAGCAGGTGTTCACTCCCTTCGGAGGAAGAGATTGTAAGAGAATCACAGCATTTCTTTAATATTTGTCTCTCTACTAAATTGATTCATACTAAAAGTCAAACATAGTTAGATGCATATGCATCACAGTGACTAATCTACCAATTTTGGTTTCTATCTGTTTTCGGTTTCCCTAATCGTATATTTGTTCTGCAAAACTCCATAACTTTTAAAATGAAAAAGTGCATATTTATACATTAGAGATTGGCTTTTTGTTTCGGAAGTGCGAAATGCGGGAACCCAGCTGACGTTCAGAACCGGAGGAATGAAATCAACTAATCCCTTAAATTGTGCTGGAGTCCCATGGGGCGCAACTCCAGGGAGAAGAAAAGATGATGCATCGGAGGCTTCTTCCTCGTTGGGGTTGTGCCCTGTGTGACACCAGCGCAAGGTGAGGGATTGGTTGATTACATTTCTCTGGATCTGAACATCAGCTGAGCTCCTGCATTTTGTTTCAGAAGCTGACCACTTTCAAAATGAAAAGCCTATCTCTATTATACATGCATCTATACATTTATATTTTATTTGCAAGACATTGCCCGAAAACCCAAGAGTAAGATTCCAGATTGAAAGAAGAGCAGCATAGGTTAGAGCAGATGTAGGATAAATTGAGAAATCCAAATAGGATCTTTTTCTTTCTGATTCTTCCTTATGAACCTGAATGAATGACTCAGCCATATCTTTTGCCTATACTATATTTGAAACCCCCCCCCCACACACACACATAGAGGGGCATATGTGGGACAAGCAGCAACTGTCAGAACTCGATATGGAACAACTGACTGGTTTAAAATTGGGAAAGGAGTACAACAAGGCTGTATACTGTCACCTTGCCTATTTAACTTACATGCAGTGTACTTCAAGCGAAAGGCAGGTCTGGATGAATCACAAGCCAGAATTAAGATTGCCGGAAGAAATATCAACAACCTCAGATACGCAGATGATACTACTCTGATAGCAGAAAGTGAGGAGGAATTAAATGACCTCTTAATGAGGGTGAAAGAGGAGAGTAAAAAAAAAATGGGCTGAAGCTCAACATCAAAAAAACTAAGATCATGGCCACCGGTCCCATCACCTCCTGGTAAATAGAAGGGGAAGAAATGGAGGCAATGACAGAGTTTATTTTCTTGGGCTCCTTGATCACTGCAGATGGCGACTGCAGCAACAAAATAAAAAGATGCCTGCTTCTTGGGAGGAAAGCAATGGCAAACCTAGATAGCATCCTAAAGAGCAGAAACATCACTTTGCCAACTAAGGTCAGGATAGTCAAAGCTATGGTTTTTCCAGTAGTGATGTATGGAAGTGAAAGCTGTACTATAAAGAAGGCTGATCGCTGCAGGATTGATGTTTTTGAGCTGTGGTGCTGGAGGAGAGTCTTGAGTCCCCTGGACTGCAAGGAGATCAAACCTATCCAACCTGAAAGAAATCAACCCTGAATGTTCACTGGAAGGACAGATTTTGAAGCTGAGGCTCCAGTACTTTGGCCACCTCATGAGGAGAGAGGAGTTCTTGGAAAAGTCCCTGATGTTGGGAAAGATTGAAGGCAAAAGGAAAAGGGGACGGCAGAGAATGAGATGGTTGGACGGTGTCATCGATGCAACCAATATGGATTTGACCAAACTCCGGGAGGCAGTGGAAGATAGGAAGGCCTGGCGATCTCTGGTCCATGGGGTCACGAAGAGTCGGACACGACTGAACGACTGAACAACAACAATATTTGAACCCTTCAATTTTAGTGGATGTCCCCTAGTTCTGGTATCTCAATCATATCCCCCCTCAGATGCCTTTTTTCCAGATTAAAGAGCCCCAAATTTTTTAGCCTTTCCTCATAAGGGAGGCCCCCCGGCCCAGTAATCATTTTAGTTGCTATCTTCTGCACCTTTTCAAATTCCACTATGTCTTTTTTTAGATGTGGTGACCAGAATTGTACACAATACTCCAGGTGCAGCCTTACTATCGTTTTGTATAATGGCATTATAATGTTGGCTGTTTTATTTTCATTCTCCTTTTTGATAATCCCCATGGAATTGGCCTTCTTCCCTGCTGACACACACTGGGTAGACACCTTCATTGAGCTATCTGCTAGCACTCCAAGATCTCTTTCCTGATCCATCATGGATAGCTCAGAGCCCATTAGTTGATAAAGTTTTGATTTTTTTGCCCCAATATGCATTACTTTAGTTGCCTAGATGCCCTAACCATATCCGATCTTGCCTGAGTTAGGAAGCAAAGCAGGGTCGGCCCTGGTTAGTACTTGGATGGGAGACCACCAGGGAATACCAGGTGCTGTAGGCACCTGGAGTAGGAACTGGCAAACCACTCCAGTATTCCTGCCAAGAAAACTTCATGGACATGGGGTCACGGAGAGTCGGTCACAATTGTAACGGCACAACACACATGCATCACTTTACATTTTCCTACATTGAAATGCATTTGCCATTTCACAGCCCATTCCCCCAGTTTGGAGAGATTCTTCTGGAGCTCTTCATAATCTTATCTGGCTTTTTACCACATGGAAAAGTTTCATGTCATCTGCAAACTTGGCCATCTCACTGTAGATCAAGGGAAGTGATATTACCACTCTATTCTGCTCTGGTCAGACCCCACCTGGAGTACAGACTCCAGTTCTGTGCACCTTAAAAAGGATGTTGACAACCTCAAGTGGGTACAGAGGAGGGCGACCAGGATGGTTGAAGGTCTGGAAGAAATGTCTTATGAAGAATGGCTTAGGGAGCTGGGAATGCTTAGCCTTTCAAAAAGAAGGCTGAAAGGGGACATGGGCACAAAATGAACTTTTGGTTCATTGTGTTATTGTTATTTGTTTTGTTGCCTAAAAAAACGAACAATGAACCACCCCCCCTCTAAGAAAAATGAAATGAAACAAACCGGAATTTTCCGTTTTATTTCTGTTCGTTTTTCATTCTACCGTTGTCTCCTACCTGGTGGAGTGGTCTGGTCCTCCTCGCTGCAGGCCGGAATCGGCCTGTGAGCACCAGACCTGATCCGCGAGCTGGCAGAAGAAAAATTTTTTTAAAAAATTTAAACATTAAAAACCCCAATCCGGCACGCGGGACACGGAACCGGCCTGCGAGCACCGGACCGGACCTGTGGGCCACCAAACCGACTCACAGGTCACTGAACCAGCACGCGGGCCAGCAGAGGGGGAAATAAGCTGACTGACCCACACTAAAGCTGGTAGGCAGGCCACGTGGTTGGCAAGTTAAAAATAAAATAAAATAAAATACCAAATTAACAAAAAATAAAAACAAATTCAATCCGGAGTACTACTACTACTACTACTACTACTACTACTACTACTACTACTACTACTACTACTACTAATAATAATAATAATAATAATAATAATAATAATAATAATAATAATA
>JAHTLZ010000379.1:55615359-55628480 GCA_023846285.1 Phrynocephalus versicolor | reverse complement strand
AATAATAATAATAATAATAATAATAATAATAATAATAATAATAATAAAAAGATTCAGCTCCAACCTGGCCCCAGGGGCCGTGCAGTCGGCGCTTAAAAAAAAATTTAAAGCGCCGACCCAGCCCCAGGAGCCCTGCGGTCAGCGCTGTAAAACAAAATAAATAAATAAATAAATAAAAACAGCGCTGACCCGGTCCCAGGGGCCGCATAGTCAGCACTTTAAAAACAAAAACAAAATAATAATAATATTAATAAAGGAGCGCCAACCCGGCCCCAGGGGTCACACGGTCAGCGCTTGAAGAAAAAAAGTGAGGCACTGGCCCCAAGCCAACGCCTCTCTGAGAGGTGCTGGCTTGGGGCCAGTGTATCAACAAGTCCTTGCCGCCGGGGCCAGGATCACCCCCCACTCCACTGCCGCTGCCCCCCACTGCTGCTGCCTCTGGCCGATAAGTGACCGAAACAGCTTCAGAACTGAACTGAACCAAGGGTGGGCCCAAAACAGACGAACCCGAACCATGGGTTTTCTGTTTCGTGCCCACCTCTATCTGGGAATTGAGGTCGAAGAACATCTGGGTTGCCCAAGGCTGCTGACTGCTGTTCTAAGGGAATAAATACTAGGAGGCAACCTCTAGTAGTTGGCTACTCATGGGGGTGGGTGGCAGGGATTGGAAAAATAATGTTTGATTGTTTCTTCTTCTCCATACTGCTGTTGCCACATCTAGCTGCCTAGATGCCCTAAGCACATCCGATCTCACCTGATTTTGGAAGCTAAGCAGGGTCAGCCCTGATGAGTACTTGGATGGGAGACCACCAAGGAATACCAGGTGCTGTAGGCGCCTGGAGTAGGAACTGGCAAGCCACTCCAGTATTCCTGCCAAGAAAACTCCATAGACGTGGAGTCACGGAGAGTCGGTCACAACTGTAACGACACAACACATATACACAGAAGCAGACTAACATGGCTGCCACTTACTAGAAATGAGTTAGTGATATGAACTAGAGATGGGGCAAAACCTTAATTTGGAGATTGGTGCAAGTTTGTACACATGGCACCACAGGTGCTGTGCATTCCCTTCCCCAGCTCCCCTGGTCCATCCACCTGTTGGACCACGCTTCATGCTCCATTTATTTATTTATTATTTTATTTATTCTATTTCTATTCTGCCCATCTGGCAGAAAGCCAATCTGGGCAGTTTACAACATAAAACAAACTGATTGCAAAATACAGATACCAAGATATATTTAAAAGAAGAAATATTACAAAGGAAAACATAACTAAAACAACAACATTCATAAAAGTCAAAGGTAAATAAGATAAGCTAATGGTGGATGAGATTAGATCACTAAATCAATAAGGCAACATAATAGTTAATAAAACTGTTAAACCAAAAAGCAAAGCAAAATGTGCTTCAGGATCTTCTGAGTGGTTTGCAGTTTAATCGTGTAGGCTACACATTGGGCCCTATTACACGGGTGAAAGAGGCAGTTAATAATAAAAGCTGTGTTTCTTTCTGAAGTCGTCACATGACTGAAAATGCAGTTCCCGCATTGCCATGGACGTGGTTTAAGTAACCGCATTTTAACTGCCCAGAGTTCCCCTTGGGGAAAATAGGCTGGAGTATACAAATGCAAAAATAAATAAATAAATATGTCCCCACGTCCTTAATCCGCATATAGAAGATCTGAGGGATAGCGGCAGCAGCATGGCATGGGCTTAGAAGAGCGCCCAAGGAAAAGGAGGTGGCATGACGTACTGGCAGTGGCAGGTGCTAACTGCCATTAGGGAGAAAGGCGGAGAGGCTGCATGCTTTCCCAATGAGAGATTAGGGAAGGCACGGGGGGTAGGGGGAGAGATACGAGGGGGTGGGAGCAAGGCTGCCACCATTGAGAAACAAGGCACGTGGGCGGGCAAGAATGCGTGTCTGTGTGCACGTGCACATGAAATGGGGTGTGTGAGAGAAAAGACAGATAACTACTGCCAGTTGCCCTACCCTTCGCTCCTGCACCAGCTCTCAACCTAGTGCCACCACCGCTGAACCCTCCTCAGCTTCGCCTGAGACAGCCACCAATGAGGGGCTTCCTTGTTGACGGACCTCGAGGGAAAGCCCACCAATGCCTGGCTTTCGCTGCTCCAAGCTGCTTGTCAGTCGCTCCGCTCACCAGCCTCAGGATTCCATTTCGCTCCTTTGCCGAGAAGAGAGTTCCCTCTTCTTTTGTCATGGTCGGATTCCTCCCCCCACGCACCCCTCCCCCTCCCCTGCCATGGCGGCGGAGTCCCTGGCTGGCAAGGATTTCACCCAGGCACCTTCAGTAAGGGAGGCCTGCTGCAGGATCCCTTGGCTGCCACTGGTTGGCTTCAGAGGAGGTGACTTGTCCTTTTAATCCTTGTCCCGCAAGTAAGCCGCCGCCGCCGCCTCCTCACCCTGACTTGGCTGGCTGTCTCCTGAGCAAAATATTGGAGAGACAGCAGTTGGGGGTGGGGGAGAAAGATAGAATGTTTCTGACCCACATAACTGGTAAACTGACAACAAAAAAGGGGGGATGGGTTTTCTGCGCCCCCACAAATGTTTGCCTCTTGCAAAAACGCAATTTTCAAACCAAATCAAAAAATACCCACCTTCCACCTTGGGTCTTGGAAAACCTGCTGGAACCCCAGTTAAGTGACCATGGGGGCATGATTTTTGGAGTCAGTTTATTGGTAAATTAGATCTGGATTTTAAAGACCATGGGATAGGGCCCATTGCCTACCCACACCCAGTGAGCTGGCCTTTTAATTTACTGAAATTGGGGAGATGGAAGGTTGAGTCAACGTCAAGCCAGCAACCCAAGCCCTTAAAACAGCAGCCTCGGTGCCTTCACCAAACTTCACTTTGTAGACTTTCTTAAGAAGGAACAATAACCATTGATCCAGTCACAATCTGTGATGGAGGCATCTCCTGGGTCTGAAATAAACTCCTTACCAAGAACAACAGATTTGATACTTCCCCATATGCTGGCAACAGTTTTTGGATGTCGCTCCTCTTGCATCTACTGAGCATTCTCGTCCAAAACAGGAATGTCTAAACCTGATGATATCCTGATTGTGCCATTACTGGGATAATAAGGTTTGCACAATACAAAATGCCTCGCTTCCGTGGCATTTCAATATGAGCAACATAATGGGCACCAGCTTGGATAGCAATGAAGGAACCAATGAGGCTTCGCAGTCCCGAGGCCAGCTCACATTTTGTCAAATTTGGTTCAGCTGTTTCGGCACATCAACAGTTGACATACTGGCTCCCTCCTGATGGCTCCGCGCAAGCTTTTCAATATTATCTTCTGCTGGTATAAGCTACCTTTTTAAGGATAATGGTGGAGTGACAAAACTAAATAATAAATATATGCCTCCTATAGTTTGATCCTGAGTGAGAGCTCAGTAACTTGAATGTGTGTGTGTGTGTGTGTGTCATGTCAGTCATGACCGACTCTTTGTGACTCCATGTCCATGGAGTTTTCTTGGCAGGAATACTGGAGTGGTTTGCCAGTTCCTACTCCAGGCACCTACAGCACCTGGTATTCACTGGTGGTCTCCCATCCAAGTATTAACCAGGGCCGACCCTGCTTAGCTTCCAAAATCAGGTAAGATCAGATGTACTTAGCGCATCTAGGTAAAGGTAAAGGTTCTCCCCGCACATGTGTACTAGTTGTGTCCAACTCTTGAAAGAGCCATCCCTCAAGGAGGTGAGAGGGGTGGCTTGTAGACATAGGGCCTTCTCGGCAGCTGCCCCCAATTTATGGAATGCCCTCCCAAGTGAGATCCACCTGGCACCAACATTGATGACATTTCGGCGCCAGGTAAAAACCTTCCTGTTCCAGAAGTTTTTTAATTGATACAACATAGACTGTGGGTCCTTTGATGGCAATTTTAGTGTGATGATTTTAGTATAAGGTTTTTGTTGTTTTAATTATTTTTTGATATTTGATGTTTTAACTGTTTTAATTCCTTATTGTAAGCCGCCCAGAGACCTTTGGGTAGTGGGCGGCATATAAGTTGTAAAAATAAATAAAATAAATAAATAGGGGTGGTGCTCATCTCCATATTCAAGCCAAAGAGCCAGTGTTGTGCAAGTCCATGGCCGTGTGGCTGGCGTGGCTGCAAGGAAACACTGTTTTACCTTCCCGTTTTTTACAGCAGTACCTATTTATCTACTTGAAGTGACATGCTTTTGAACTGCTAGGTTGGCAGGAGCTGGGTTTATCAGCGGGAGCTCACTCCACTGCGTGACATCTAGGTATCCCACTGCAAAGCTAGAGACTGGAAATCTAATTCCCTGCTGTGCCTCCAAGGAGAACAGCCAGCCTGTGTAGCTTTAGACAAGCTGCGTCATCACAAGGTGCCTCCAAAAGAAAGGAATGCAAAACCATTTCTGAATACTCAATAGCTAGAAAATCCTGGAAAGAGTTGCCATAATTGATCAACTTGATGGCATGTAGTTTATTGATTACTTAACCATTGCTTGGGCCGCATTGATCAACTTGATGGCATGTAGTTTATTAATTACTTAACCATTGCTTGGGCCGCATTGCAGAGCTGTCATTGTCTGTGCTTTTCCTCAAGAGCAAGTCTCGTTGATGTCAGCGGGGTTTCCTTCTTAGTAAACATACATTGGCATGGGTTGATGGATTAGCTTGTTTTGTGGTAAGGCTAAGCTTGGACCAGTTTCAGCCAGAAGCAGAGAGACCCAGCAAAGCATTAGAAACTGCCTTGAGGGATGCAAATGCCAGGGGTTGTACTGAAGATGGAATGCTTTGTGAGAGGGAAGGAAAAAGGGTGGGGGGGGGAGAGAGAGAGGAAAGTTTACATTTTTAAGAAATCAGTCTGTGTAGAGAGGAATTTAGGCAGGGAACCAAGAATGAAAAACGCTAAATGTGAAGTTTTATTACTGGATAGCGTAATTGTTTCTCTCTGAGGAGCCACTATAAATCCTGTGGTTTTGAGTCACAATGGACAGCTGGTCGGGCCAGAATACATGGCAATATCCTGCCATTTGCAGGGGGAAGGACATTATGCACTTTAAAAAACCCATTTCCATCTCCGGTTTCATCAGCAGTGAAGAACCAAATTACTGCTAACAGGACAACACAGATGGGACTATCTCTACGAAAGCTACACTGACAAAAATATGTGTATCTTTTAAAATGTAAATGGGTGAACCACTGAAGAGAAAATACACACAAACACATTTTAATTATTGGCAAGATCTGGGCACATTAGAAAGGCGGCACAAATAAATGTGCACATTGGGAGAAATGCACCAAAAGGCGTACCAATTTCTACATGAAAAATAAAATGAAAGTGAATAAGGCCAGGAAGGTTTACCACGTCTTTTTCCTAACAACCAGGGGTAGATTTGTGTCTAGATTTTGGTGTCCTCTATATTTTTATGCCCTAGTGGTGGTGGTGAAACTTTGGCACTTCAGATGTTTCGGACCACAACTCCCAGAATTCCAAGCCAGTATTGCCAATGACAGTGAGCTGCGGGAGTTGTGGTCCAAAACATCTGGAGTGCCAAAGGTCCACCAGCACTGCGACAAAGCCCCTAGCTACAGTTTCGGTATGCAGCGCTCATCAAAACACTGCAAAATCAAAACTGATGGCCAGTCTCCATTGATTATTTGCATTGCCATCTTCAGCATTGCAAATACGAGTTCAGTTTAATTGTAAGCCGCCCAGAGACCTTTGAGTAGAGGGCGGCATCAGGGACTATGCTATATATAGGGTTTGCAATATCCACATTTTCTTGAAACTGATTCCCCCATGGATACTGCAGTCCTACTGTATATACTTTTTTCATTGAGGTGTGTTTTTTTTTTAACCTAAGTGAAGAAAACCTGCTGGAAATGTGAATCTGTTTGATTAAAAAATGTGTGTTTAGAGTATATCATGTTCTAAAGCACAGCAAAACATTAAAAAATTGTCAAGCCGTGAAATATTACTTGTCTCCAAGCAAAGATAAGGGGCACGTAAACCTTTCTCTTCAAGGGCTCTGAAATTTGTACAAACTATCTGTGCACAAAACAAGAGTTGTTTCACTTTAAGAAGCAAAAGAGAAACATAGCAAGCACAGAATCTCAGACTTGTGGTTTCAAGAACCAATTTTTATAACAGTCTAACCCAGGATAAGTTCTCTGTCTATCCACATCCTAGTGTTATATTATTACAGTGGACCCTTGTATAACAAACAGTTTGTATAACATAAAATCTGTACAACATAAAAAATTCCGGAGATAGGGGAAATTTGCTTAACAGAATCGCCTATGGGGCAAATCCGTACAACATAAAATGCAATCAATGCATTCCTATGGGAAATTTGTATAAAGGAAAATTTGCTTAACATAATTTCATTTGGAACGAATTAATTCCTTTATACAAGGTACCACTGTATTTCCTTGATGCTCAGGAATGACATTTTAGAGCCTTGTGGCACAGTGGTTAAATGCCTGCACTGCAGTTAAAACTGTGCTCATGACCTGGGGTTCAATCCCAGGTATCTTGCTCAAGATTCACTCAGCTTTCTATTCTTCTGACATTGGTAAAATGAGTACTCACCTTGCTGGGAGGCAATGTGTAGCCTGCATAAATAAATTGTAACCCGCCCAGAGAGTACTTTAAGCACTGTGGGGCAGTATATAAGCAGAACATTTTTATTTTTTATTTTTTGCTTTGCTTTAGGAGTGATATGGCTGCCTAGATGCCCTAAGCACATCTGATCTCTCCTGATTTCCGAAGTTAAGCAGGCTCAGCCCAAGTTAGTACTTGGATGGGAGACCACCAGGGAATACCAAGTGCTGTAGGCGCCTGGAGTAGGAACTGGCAAGCCACTCCAGTATTCCTGCCAAAAAAACACCATCGGCATGGGGGCACAAAGAGTCGGTCACGACTATAACACAACACACACACACACAGAGAGAGAGGAGAGAGAGGCCTGGAATCCCCACGTCTAGTTGAGGTCCAAATATTCTCCCCATCTTGTTAAATTTGATATACTGTAAAAAGCTGTGGTAATTCGCTAAATGTCAGTCCTCTGAGTAACTAACAGCAATCGTTCTCCGTAAAGCTGTTGAAGCCTTTGAAATATATGAAAACATTATGGCAATCATTATTAGCATAAATTACCAGAAAACAGAACATTAGCCACATTTATTATAAGCAGGAAATCATTCTTGAAACATGCCCCTGCCAATCCTGCTTTATTTTCAAATAAATAACTAATATTAAATGTGGTGTATGCGTGCCTTTCCCTCATTCTCCACCACCCAGGAAAAATGAAGGATGGTTTTTGTAAAACCCAAAGACTCGTGACCAATCTTCCCGTTCTGCTCAATAACAAGCATGTTGAAATGCTTTGATTACAGTCTGCCTGCTTGCTGAAAGAGTTCTAAGAGGAATGATATCTGGAAGTTGAGTCGTGGCTACTGGACTTCTTTGAGAGATAGAAACGTATCGCTGTTCATCCAGACAGCTTCATCGGTCTTTCTATCTCTCAAAAAAGAAGTCCAGTAGCCATGACTCAACTTCCAGATAAACTCACCTGGATGACTGAGAATCTTCACAGACAAAGAGGAATGATAGTGATGAATGACAAAATGTGCTTTAAAAAAAGGAAGGAAAGAAAGAAGGAATTGTTTCCTATATTGCAACCAACTTAGGATGCCTTTGGTGGTTACTTCACGTCCTTCCTCGAGCCGAGGTGAACTTGCCTCCGTGTTGAAATCAGTTTTCAACACGGATCAAAAAGTGGATTGAAAAGATTCCCGAGCTCCAGGACGGGAATCTCTTACCCCGCTTGGAGCGCAGTTCAGGGGGTGTGGTCGGGGTGAACTCAGATTGACCCCACAAGGATGTGAGGTTCCGTTCCTTCGAACTCGGATTGACCCGACAAGGACGTGAGGTTACGTTCCTTCGAACTGGTCTCCAGCGGGGCCGCAAACTGCAGTGAGAGGGACGTGAAGCATAACTGCCAATGGTTCTCTCTGTGCCTCAAATTTTCCCCCACACACAACCCAGCAGGGCTCTTTTAGCAATGGAGCATGTCAGAAGTGGACACTTAGAGTGAAGTGTTTGCCAGCTATGTAAGCAGTCAATTAGTTGCTAATGAAGCTAGTTTGCCAGTTAAGCTCGATGATGTAAACTGTTAACATTTCTACACAATATGTTTGTTTTTATCTATGAAGAACTGTAAGTAAACAGAAACATTTTGCTCTTTCTCATAACCCGTCTCTGAGTGAATATATTGAGACAGTAAGTGGCAGTTGAGGTAAACTAACAAGTAAGGGGTCATCTACTGAGGGAGAACTGTAGGTAAATCTGCTCTTTAAGCTCCTGTCTGAACCATTTTATCCACTGCTAGGAAGTTTATTTTAATTTAACATACACTCACACACTCTGCCCCAAGATGAATAGCTCCAACTAAGAGTTCCAATGTCTCTCCCACCCACCCCAATTGTGCATCTTGGAAAAAGAGCCAACCCACATAGTCTTGGGCATCCTGCACAGTCCTGGTGTCCCAGCAGAAAAAGGGAGTGGAAAATCACTTCCAAATACTCTTGAAAGGGTCACCATAAGTAGGAACTGAATAATTATATTACTGTGGCACTCACCAAGGCACAACCTAAGCATGGCCTTCTGATCAACTCTACGCTCTTTTGATCTTCTGCCTCCTTGCTCTAACGTGTTCCATCTCACACTTCCTATTGTCATCTGTCCCTGACAACAGATGCTGTTGGATACCAACCACAATAGAGGTCAGTGAGCTGTGGCTCCTCTCTGTACCTCCTCTATTAAGCAGAAACATTGTAAGATCCTAAATGGACCTCACCCCCCGTTATCTGAAGACCTTTTGACAGTAATTCAACCTGTAATCCCAGCAGAAGTGGAACTCAAGGCTGTTAATGTTTTGGACACTCGCTTCCAGAATCCGGCCTGCTCTCCAGTTTTTTTTTTTTTTTTTTTGTTGTGTTTTTTTTTGTTTTGTTTTGTGTGTTTGTGAGATTTTGGGAGTCCTGTTCTTCGAGTTGCTCTTTTCAAGCTCTGAACTTATGACAATACAACAGGAGAGCACTTCATATATGAAAATAACTTCCTCCCCGAGGGCCTTATATATAGCACAGTGAGTTAGAAAGCTGAATGTGGAGCCATAGTATGGGAGTTCACGTCCCCACTGTGCATCTCAGAACTGCCAGTCTGTGTAGCCCTGGGCGAGCTGCGCAATCCCAGGATGACTCCCAGAAGAGAAGAATGGTAAAAACCCTTCTGAGTACTCTCTACCAAAATCAAAATCCCTGGACAGGATTGCCATAAGTCAGAACTGACCTGCTTTCTAAGGTCCTGTTTTCCCTCCGTTCCCCACTTCTGCCATTTTAATTCTTTGCGATAGTGGGAATCTCTCTGCCCCTTGGCCTTTGTACAATTGCTAGGACACTACCTGGGCACAGAAATAAAATTCTCCTGCCTACAATGTCCCTCAAACTGATATTACTGTGTGATAGTTCAGTCCTTGAGGGATCTGGCAGCAGATCCAGAAGTTGGGGGTTCAATTCCCCAATGCACCTCTTTGATAGGGACTGGATGGGATGAGCATATACAGTTCCTTCCATCTGTACATTTGTGAGATCTCCACCAACCCCATTCTAGAACACAGCCTTCCCCTCCACCATTTTTAAGAATTTTTTTTTTTGCCCCCAACACATACTCAGAGATACTATCAAAATACTAACATGGACTCAGCTGAAGAACACATTGATATGTGCTAAAGGACTCAGAGTGGGTTGAGCACCTATCTGTGCACTCCTATTCACACAGAGAAAAAGGGTCAGGGGGTCACTGCACATCCCTGATAGACTGATAGACAGATGAGATCCTGCAAGGGTCAAATTGTGCACTTCTTGCACACAGTTCTGGGTGCTGCTACTAGTCTATGGCCCCTTGGCCAAAGAAGGTGACCAAAGTTCTGCCCAGGGAAAAATGTCTACCCCTGCCCTCTCCCCATCACTGTCTCCATGGCAAAGATAATAGTCTGAAGAGGAGACACTCTACTATGGAGGGTGGTGGAGTCTCCTTCTTTGGAGGTTTTTAAGCAGAGGTCGAATGGCCATCTGTAGGGAGTACTTTGATGCAGGTTCCTTCAAGGCAAGGGGTTGGACTGGATGGCCCTCTAGGCTCTTCCAACTCTATGATTCTATGGGAACTCTGATTATTCAGGCTCCCCGATTGTGTGGATAAACTCTCTGTACCCACTCTTCTGCTTTCCCGTGTGGCTTACCGCGGGAAGTATGTAAATAATGCTTTACTGTCTGTGTAATCTGGTTCCTCAGTCGCTACCTCTGCAGCCTGTTCTTTTCAAATACTGTGAATACTTATGAAACCTCTGCTACAAAATCTGTCTACGGCCTTGCTCTGAATGAATACCAGATGTTTTCCTTTCATGCCATTAAATTCCTTCCTTTCATTGGCTTCCACAGAACTAGGCCAGGAGAGGTCCTGCCAGTGGAGCTTTTTTCCATTCCCAGCCTATATTTTTCTCTCAGCATACATAGGGACATCTTCTACTTGATTTCTTGATTTTGTAGATGCCGGAGATGTCTCGTTCAAGTGCTACTCAAAAGATATGGAAGAGGATTGACTCTATTAGTCTATATCCATCAGGAATCGAGTTTTTCATGTATACAGCAGATTTGCTTTGCTGATTCTGTGTCAGAATAGGTCGGGCTTGTCCAAACTTCGGCCCTCCTGATGCTTTGGACTACAACTCCCAGAATTCTAACACCATATTTCCAATGGCAAAGGACTGTGGGAGTTTTGGTCCAAAACATCTGGAGGGCTGGAGTTTGGACATGCCTGGAATAACTCCAGGGCAAAGTGGACCTGGATCAGGGCGTGGCAGGCAGTAGGACAAAATCCATTGGGGGGCCATTGGCATGGCTCTTTGTCCACTTTTAGAGAGGACAAACCTCCACATGAACAGTGGTTAGAGGACAGTAATCTATTTTTCTTTTATCTACATCAGGCCTGCCCAACAGGTAGACGGCGGACTACTGGTAGCCCGCGAAGGGTTCAAAAGTAGCCTGCCAGCCATCAATAAAAAAAGTGAGGGGATAAGTTCTCCATCCCTCTCTCCCCCATCCCAAGGACCACCACTGCCCCAGCAAAGTTCTGGGTCTGCCAGCCCACTGTCTCAGCCGAGTGGAGCAGTTCAAGGGTCATGGCGCATTGAAATCTGTTCCTTCCAGAACAGATTAATTGTTTTTTCAATGCATTCCTATGAGAAACCGCTGCTCTACTTACAAAAGTTTTTACTTATGAGCATGTGCTTGGGACGGATAAAATTCGTAAGTAGAGGTTTTGGTGTAGTAGCCCTCAGGCACTTTCAGCCAGAAAAAGTAGACCTTGGCCTGTTCAAAGTTGAACAGCCCTGATCTACATGAAAGGTTGTCCAATCTCAATCCAATTTAAAGATAAAATAACCATAAAGAGGAAGATGAGGAACATTTGAAGAAGACCATCCACAGTTGGGTGGCCCCTTGGCAGCAGGTTGAGCAGCAGGCACACCAATTTTTACCCAGCTTTTCTCCCCAAAAGGACCCAAAGCAATTTACAATATTAAAGTGGACAATATAAAAGTTACAATCCATTCAGTGTTTACATTTTTTTAAAAAAAAGCCACAGCCATCGCTGTCCTACCCCCTCAAGTGTGATTCTGCTTATACTGTATTTTAGTGTAAATATGAACTGGTTTGTGCAATTTTATGCAAATTATGTTCTTTTTGATGCATGTATGGCCCCCTTTTTATGATGTATAAATGTCACCTTATAGTAGCATAAGATCAGCATCTGGCATAATTGTTTGTTTGTTTGTTTGTTCATTTAGAATATTTTTACCCCACATTTCTCCTTGGAAAAAGACCTAATGTGGCTTACAATAATTAGGGACAATATACTGTCCAGAACATTTAAGACATATTCAAGTTAAGAACAGGGAATCTGGAGAGGCATCTTAGAACATTAAAAGGTAACATTAGAGCTACAAAGAGCACGCAAGAAGAAAAGAATAATCCAATTATGAGGTGTGAAAAACAACATGGAAATTGGAAAATACTAGCGTTCTTATGAAATCAGTCAATGCAGTCATGTATGGTAATCCATATAAAGTCATATAGTAGATAGTCCCTCATTCAGGAAAAGCTTGCATGAAGAGGAAGGTATTTTCCTGCTTCTGGAAAGACAGCAGAGACAGGACAGTCCTGGCCTCCAGTGGAAGGGAGTTCCAAAGTCTGGGAGCAGCAACAGAGAAGGCCCTTTCACGTGTTCTTATGAGATGGACTCGTGAAGGTGGCAGGATGGAGAGAGAGGCCTCTCCTGATGATCTTAGCACCTGAGCCAGTTCATACTGCCATATTTGATATTTGAGGTGGCTTGGAACCAGGTTGTTTTGTGCTTTGTAGGTTAAGGTCAGCAACTTGAATTGTGCCCGATAGCTGCTTGCAGCCAGTGGAGCTGCTTTAGTAGGGGTGTAATGTGATCTCTGTTACCTGCCCCAGTCAGCAATCTGGCTGCTGCGTTCTGGACCCATTTAAGTTTCCTGAGACTTTCCATCGTTAGCCCCACATAGAGCACATTACAGTAGTCTAAGAAGTTAAGAAGTGGTTAGGTTTTAAATATTTCAAAGATTAGCAGAGTTATACAGTTGCTTTGAAAGATAATTGCTCAGCACAGATTTAAAGCTGGGAGACAGAAGTAATTAATATTTAGCATAAAAGCTTGTATTACAAAAACATACACAAATACACAATGAGATAAAACACATAGCATATATATTACAGAGTAGTGGGGAAACTGCTTATCTCACCAAAAAGCAGTCCCAATGTAAAATGGGTTACAATCCTGCCTTTTATACACATGGCAGACATCATATAAACCAATCACATGAATACACATAGGCAGATAATGTTAAGCAATTATCCATGGCATCTGGATATAAAATTATTCTGACCTTTTCATGTGATTACACTAGTCACCTGTGTCTTGACAAATGACTATGCATTTATACACAGAAACCATTTTGAATCTGTTAAATATTATATTAC
>JAHTLZ010000379.1:55598512-55614359 GCA_023846285.1 Phrynocephalus versicolor | reverse complement strand
AAAAAAAAGTAATTAACAAAAGCTTTAATTAGATCCCTTTTATTATTTGAGTTGAGCTTGGCAAGAACTAGAGTTTTCTTTCTAAAAATGTATCCTCGGGAGAAAGTTTATCCTAAATTTTTAGGATTACAAAGACTGTTAACACCAGCTGAGTTGATCGTGGAGGTCTTGTACAATAAAGAGCTTAATATGTCTTAGAGTAACACTTCATCTTACTTCTTTCCTGATCTCTGAAAAAGCACAAAGATCTGATTCAGAACAGGAATTAGCAGATTTCACCGCACTTCTAGTTTGGACTGGTTCTCTCGTGCTTGTTTTGTCTCACAGTGATTCATTCATTTTCTGGAATAAAAATGGCAAGCATCAAGCAAGCAACATAAGTCAGGAACACAGATACAGATAAAAAGTGAAAACCTTCAGATCCAGGTAAGGTTATATTACATTAATCTGTAATGTTCTTCTTCAAGTGCCATGTCCTTGTGGAACATTGGCGATCAGTAGCACAATCTGTTTTTTAACTAAAGCTATTCTAAATAGAGAAGCTGCACTCACTGCAAACCATTGGTTTAAGTTTTTAAGCCAGAATGTTCTTCTAGAGCCTCGGGGCACAGTGGTTAAATGCCTGTAATGCAGCTAAAACTGTGCTCACAACCTGGGGTTCAATCCCAGGTAGTAGGCTCATGGCTGACTCAGCCTTCCATCCTTCTGAGGCCAGTAAAAGGAGTCCCCAGCTTGCTGGTGGGGGGGGGGCAATGTGTAGCCTGCATAATTAAATTGTAAACCACCCAGAGAGTGCAATATATAAGCAGAACACTTTGCTTTGCTTTGCTTTCTACGCCCGGGGCCACACTTCCCATCTATTTTTCCTTGAAGGATAACTTGCAGCAGATGTTATTTGTTATTAAACATTATGTGTCCAAAATATTGCAATTTTCTTCTCTTTATGGCAGGGCTGTCCAACTTTAATCAGCCCTTGGGCTCCTTTTGCCCATGGCACGTCTGCGTGGGCTCCTTTCCCAAGCACCCCCCACAGACAAAGTCCTCACAATTGCTCCACCCACCCACCCACCCACCAAGCTTTGCGGCACTCACAGCGGCAGAGGAGGAGTACCCACTCACCCCACCTACCCACCAAGCTCTGTAGTGGCAGTGTGCCCGCTTGCCCCACCCACCAAGCTCTGCAGCACTGGTGGTGGTGGTGGAGGTGGAGGAGCGCCTGCTCGCCCCCACCCACCAAGCTCCGCAGGCAACACGTCCACTCACCCCCCGCCACACACACAACCCACCAAGGCTCTGCGGCACTGGCTGCAGAGGAAGAAGAGGAGGAGCGCCTGCTCACCCCACCCACCTACCAAGCCCTGCGACATTGGCGGAGGAGAAGGAGCGCCCCCAAGTTGGGAAGTGGGCGGGGACCTGGCAGGTGACTTGTAGCATCCCACAAGTTACCAGTCACCAAGGTCGACGTGTTGTACAGGCCTGCTTTATGGTATTGAGAATTTCTAGCTTTTTAATATGGCTGTATTGTGGCTGTAATATGGCCACATTAGTGATTCTGGCTGTCTAAGGTATCTTCAGAATTCGTCTTTATGTCCCCATTTCAAATGCTTCCAGCTTCCTGCATAATGCGTCATTAATTTGTAATGTAATAGTATATGTCATATTACAAATATTAAAAATAATGCCAAAGCAGAAGAACAGGGGTGTTATCTCTGCTGCACATGTCACCCCAGGATGGGGTGGGAGTTAGTGGCTGTGAGTGGCTGTTAGAGCAAGCCAGCACTTCGGTGGATTGAGTCTCAAAAGTTGATCCAGGATGATGCACCAGCCACCAGAGCATCACTTTGTAGCTAGGGAAATGTGGCACTTTATTTTATTTTATTTTATTTATTTATTTATTTTGGTTTAAATATTTCACACTAGGAATGCCATAGCCTTGGTAAGATGAAATACAGGACTCTGGAGCCCCACAGTGTCAATTCACTTAGAAATGCAATGATTTTATAAGCCCATGTAGCCCCTTTGACTGATATACAGCAACGTTGATAAACAAATTAAAAGTTGTTCCACAAGGATGCATGCACCAACTCAATCAACACGTGGCTATCATGTTACTTTAATCTAACGTCAACATCCCCAACCCAGTTCCTCATTGATTTCCAACGTGTAACCACACCCTGAGTTAACTTTTTGTCTGATTGGGTGATGTCATCAACATGAGACAGTTTTATTTGTAAGAAAGTAGTTTTAAAAAACTCAAAGCAGTTGAGACCCCCTTAACAACACATCGTAGTTTTCCAAGTGGTTTGTAATACTTCATAAACAAATCTGTTCTTTCCAAATAACATCACACACAAACACATGAGCATTAGTACTGTACAGTATTTATAATTTCCTGGACCATCCATCATTTGGGGGGGGGGTGTGACTTGTGTTCAATTCTTTGGAGACCGCAATAAAATTTTTTCTAGCCATCTGTGTTTTGCTGTGATACGATTTCCCATTGGACAGAAAGATAGTCCTTTTGACTTCCACCAAACTGGCAGTAATGTACACCAGCTGACAATATGTCTCCATATAACTAGAATTACTCTACATCAAAGATAACTACATCTCTGGCTACGCTGCTCTATAACTTATTTTATAGATATGGTCTTCCCTCCCCATCTGTGCGCTGACTGTCAACAGACAGTGAAAGTCTCATTGTCTGGTGCTCAAATGCATCAGTGGCCCGTCATTTTCCACATGGCAATGCCGGTGTCTAGCAGTTGTTGCTCCGGATGTAAATATTTCTGAGTTAAATATAGGCCCCCTAGTATAAACAAAGAGATAACTAGCTTGGAATCGGTTCAGATACATCCAGGAAGATGGATAAGGAGATAAATACTGCTTCATACATTGCATTTTGGCCAAACATAGCTGGCTGAAACAGGAGAATAAAATATGACTTTTTCATATATATTTTTCAGGTAAGAATGAAAAATGTCCCAATGTTTTTCTTCTTTTTTCCCCTACTTTTTTACTTTTTTCGCATTTTGGACTTTCTGCTGTAAATTGCAAGAAACTATTTTTTGGAGGGAAAGGAATGCAGCACGAGCCCTTATCTGTGGGATCAGTATTGTCTGATTCATTTATCTGCTGCCTAAAAATAGTAAAGAAGAAACAAAAACCCAGAAATAAGTATTGACCAGAAATGGCTGCTATTGAGAGCAAGAGACCCTGCAATGTATAGCATTTAGAGATGGGCACTAAATGAACTTTTGGTTTGTTTTATTATTTGTTATTCGTTTCATTACCTAACAAAATGAATAACAAACTGCCCCCCCTAAGAAATGAAACGAAATGAAATGGAAATTTCCATTTCATTTCGGTTCATTTTTCATTCCGACAATGGCGTCTCCTACCTGGTGGTCCGGTCCGTCCTCGCTGCCGCCCCCAGACCCCAGGGAGGGGGCTGCCAGGATTTTTTTTTTTAAAAAAGCTGACCAGCTCACGCTACAGCTGGTAGGCAGGCCACGTGGTCGGCCAGTTTTTTTTAAAAAAATTAAAATAAAATTTAAAAAATAAAATAAAATAAAATAAAAATAAACCGATCTAGCCCGCAGGCCGCCAAACTGGCCCGTGAGCACCAAACTGGCCCACGGGCCGGCAGAAGAAAATAATAATAATTTTAAAAAAATTTAAAACCCCTGACCTGGGGGGTGCAAAAAAAAAAAGGAAAGGAAAGGAACCCAAACTAAAATGAATTATGAAATGAATATTTTTTATAAAAATTCATTTCGTAATTAACAAATCGAAACAGCGTAGTGGAACGAATTACAAAACTAATAGCATTTGATACTTCCATGGTTTTCGGCTTCTGCAAAGGGGTCTGGAATCCTGGCTGCAAGGTAGACGTACACATGCAATGTGCCTCAGTGATCCACAGAGATCAGTACCGGGGGGGGGGGGGGCAGAGTAATAATATTCAGGAATGACTATGCCTTTGTTGTGTCAGCAAAAGCCCCAAGACCACAGGGACATGTTTTGCAAGGGCAGAAAGAGAACTTTCCACAAATCTCAGGAGGTTCTTGGAAGACTCTCTGCAGATAATGTGGGGCTGCAGACCTGATGGATGCATACTAGTGGGAATGGTTACCATCCCTGTAGCTGCAAGCTGCTTTCTGTGGCATGCCCAGATGTTAGTGGTGAGGTGTCAGGGTAGCTGGCTAGCTGGGTTTCATCTGGCTGGCCTGGACCGATTCCCCCAAATAAAGCCCACCTCTAGATTCAGCTGGTGCAGCCAACTGAATTAACTGTCCAGTGTTGTGATATTACAGGGTCCACCCTGTAGCAGGAAAAGGACCTATCCCAGTCCCAGGATTTGGACCTGAAATTCCAGGGAATTTAATAGCACTGGCCTGAAAACCCTACAGCTACAGCTTTCTGAAGAACTGCCTAAGTATTCCTCACACCGGTGAAAGGGCAGGGCATGTGGCACAGTTCTCTGCCGGGTCTCCGGAGACACAAGGTCAGATGAATGAATAGATCTGCAGAGGGCAAAACAAAGAGCATCATTGGCGCCGCTTCAGAACCCAACCCAGCCTTGCAAGCAAACAATTTTCTCTAGTTTTTCTTATGCAAAACTAGCAGGCCAGCTCACAGCTATGGCTGTGGCTAAAATCCCGTAGTAATTAGAGCAGGCCCACTGGATCAGTAGGGATTTGGTGAACCATCTCTTCTGCAAGTTCCTTTGACTCAATGGTACGACTCAAATTGCAGCTTACTGATGGATTTCAGCCCTGGCCATAAGCCTCGTGGTGCAGTGAATAAGCTGCAGTACTGCAGTGAGAACTCTGCTCATAACCTGAGTTCATTCCTGGGCTCAGGTAACTGGCTCAAGGCTGACTTGGCTTTCAATCCTTCCAAGGTCGGTGAATTGAGTAGGGCCCCAGTATCTGCTGGGGATCGGTTCTAGGCCTTCATGTAGATAATGAAAAACATGGATAAGACAGAACGCAACCCCCAGTAGCTTTCTTTGTGGCTGCTGGATATTTTTTTTCCTCTGTAAACCATGGATAACTGAATCAGCGGTTAATCATTTTTGCAGGAAGGCATTCTGTAACCTGCATAACTGAACTGTAAACCATCCAGAGAAACATTTAATCATTATGGGGCAGTATAGAAGCTGCACATTTTTGCAAAATGATTGATTGCAAGAATCTGGCAAAGTTCCTTGTTCTTGCTACAGCTCAACAACAATGCTGCCTGGGCACTTCTGGGTGTGGTTGATTCAAAAAAGACTTTTTGCCAAGCTGTTCCTTTAAAATCTAGTGGAAACCCTACTCGCACCGTTAGTTAAGTCGTAGAGCCTCCCGTTTTTATTTACTACAAGAGGCTTGCCAGGAGGAGAAATTCTGAAGTCTGAAAATTTCTATCAGGGAGAGGGGAGAAACAGTGAATCAACAGCTCATCAGCAAGTGTAGGTACTCTGGGGCTGTGTGTGTGTTCCCCACCCCCACTCCAAGCTGCATGAGTTTTCTGATGCATTGCTCTGTGTTAATTCTTTTGTGATCCCAAAGATTTTTCCTTTATTTTTTTGAAGGTCCCTGCCCTCTCTGGTTGCACCCACATTCCCAGACCATGATGAACAAAGCATAATGAGAAACCCAGATGCAACCGTCAAAGGCAATGGAAAACTGTTACAGTGGCTTTTCAGAACAAGTGATGGAATGCTATTTTTCACTTTCCCCCGTAGGGCAGAGGTGAGGGAATGTGTAGCTTCCCGGATGTGATCGGACAACAAATCCCATCATCCCTGCTCAGCCAGATAGAGAAAACTGATGAATGCTGAGGTCTAGCAATGCCTGGAGAGCCACACGTTCCCCAACTGGCCACAACGAGGTAGACATCCTGGGGATTACAACAAATATAGATATTATTCGTACGCTCCTACTGTTGTGGTCACTTTATGCGGCCAATGCAAGAAAGCCTGAACAAAACGCCCCATGTCCTTGGGAAGGTATAATAATAATCATGGGTTCTCTGACTTATCCTTTTCAGAGGTCTCCAGGTAAAGAATCCTCAGAAGTAGTTTCCCATTCCCTTCATCTGGAGACATCCTGGGACTGTGCAGCTTGCCCAAGGACACACAGGCTGGCTCTTCTCATATGCACAGTGGGGGGAACTGAACTCCCAACCTTGGATTCCGCAGCCAGATATCTGACATGGAGCTATCCAGACACCTATAACCCCGGCACTGTGCAGTTTGCCCAAAGCTATAAAGGCTGGTTCTTCTCTTGGGGGGAAGTTGAACTGCCAACCTAGAGTTTTGCAGCCAAATACTTAACTTGCTGATCCAGCCAGCCAGCTTAGTCATGTAACATCCAGTCAATTCTGTATGGCATTGGC
Organism: Phrynocephalus versicolor; assembly: GCA_023846285.1. Lineage (NCBI taxonomy): Eukaryota > Metazoa > Chordata > Lepidosauria > Squamata > Agamidae > Phrynocephalus > Phrynocephalus versicolor. The sequence continues at coordinate 55,607,972 of JAHTLZ010000379.1, read as the reverse complement.
GACCCTTTCCAGGATTTTCTAAGTAGAGAATACTCAGAGGTGGTTTCCTAGTCCCTTCTTCTGGAAGCATCCTGGGACTGTGCAGCTTGCCCAAGGGCACACAGGTTGGCTCTACTCACAGGTGGGCACAATGGGGAATTTTGCTCCCAACATCTGGCTATGAAGCCAGATGCTTAAAACACAGAACCAGCTAGCCAGTTCCTTGGAAAGTAGGGAGGGAATATTTCAGTGTTTTCTGTTTCTGCATTGCACCCAAGAGCAGCTGTTTCTCTGAAGCTGCTGGTGGTGTTTTTCTGCAAAGCTTCTTATGGCTGCTTTGAATTATATTGTTAAAATTTATATATATTATTATGTTAAATGGATGTGTCTGTTCATTTAACCCTGTAAACCACCCAGAGTGGCCTTTGTTGCCAGATGGTGCAGTATACAAATCAAATCACATCACATCAAATCACATCAAATAAATAAATGAATGAATGAATGAATGAATGAATGAATGAATGAATGAATGAGTGAATGAATGAATGAATGAATAAATGGTGCATGCCAGATACAATGAGCCATTCCTGGAACTGTGGTTGACCCCTTGTGACGACACCTCCCTTTTCAAACATGTAATTGTGATGAAAATGTGAAGTTTAGGGAACCAAATTATTAATCTTCACAGGATTCACTTGGTAAAGCTGCCACCTTTTAAATCGTCGCCTTATGAACTGGGAAAGACTCAGATGTATAATATAAAATGATGATTATGTTTATTGAGAAAATAAATAAATAACAACAATGGCTGAAGTTGGTATGTGTTGCCTTAAACATAAAATAGATTAAATCAAATCTTCAAGCCTCCCTGTCTTTAATAACCAGAAAATAGTAAATCCCTCACACCTAACCTGCCTGCCTGAACTCTAACAGAGCTGTGCTGTCTCAACTTTCTCAGCTCTAAACTCTCAACTCCTCACTCTTCAACTCTTTCACAAACCAGGCTCCACTCTTTTTATACCATACCATCCCCCGCCCTCCTGCTGGGACTGGCTGATGATTTACAGATGTATTTCTCCTGCTTCTAGGGTGTTGTCACACCCCTTTATCTTGGAAAGTCAAGGAGCACAGAGCTGGAGCCCTGTAAAATAATCTTGGTTGAAGGATATGCATCCCATCCCCACCCCGACTGTGGTTTTGCCATCCCTGATCTCTCATTTATGGCTTCTAGAAACAATCAGAGCTGTCAGTAGGAGTTCTAGAACCCAGGGCTTCACTGCTGTAAGTAGTCATCTCCAGGGTTCACCACGTGGTTCTCCAGGGTTCACCACAGATAATGAAGAACGTGGTTCTCCTGAATCCCAGTATCCTTGGCTTCTCTTGCGTTCTGATGACTATCTCGTTCCTTCTTCCTAGTGGTCTTACAGTGACATACTCTTTGGTCCTCACTTCTAGCTTGTCCCCCAGCTGCTGGTTCCAGGCTTAGTTCATCCTTCCTGCTCAAGGCCCAGGCTTGCAGGATTGGCCCAACTGTTAGACAGTGGGACAACTCCAAGGCGACTGAGGACAGAGCTGTGTGGGATGTGCAGTGTGTGATGTAGAATTTCCTCTTGGTGCAGCCTAGTGTGCTGCTCGCTTTCCTCTTTGTGGGTAAGGCTGAACCTCCAGTCCAGTGGATTTTCATCTGCAGAATGGGAAAAAATGTGGCATCTTGCCTCAGGCAGCAAAATGTAGTATTGGGCCAAGATGCAGCCTTGATCACGGTGTTGTCATAGTGGTCCTAACAATCATGAGTCATTTGGGGCAGGAATTTTTATCCAAATAAGAAGAGTTCAGCTTTATTAAGTTAGCACTGCTCAGGTATTAAGGAATTTGATCAGTAGCAGACACATTTTCTAAATCTGTATTGAGACTGCCATCCGTACGATCACTGTCTTCCTTTTAGGTCATTTTTTTCCTGTCCTGGCTAAAGGTAAGAAGACTGCACACCACTATAATGGTTGCCATGGAAACCTGCTAGGGGCTTCTTTGGACCACCATCCTCCTGCAGTGTCCATGGATGGATGGATGTTTTGATCTAACAAGAAAAGAAGTCCAATTGCCATGATTCAGCTTCCAAATAACCTCACCCGGATGACTGAGAAGCTTCATAGACATACAGGTTTTGAGTTTTGCTTAAAGAGTTATCTCCGGGATGCTTAATCAGAGGGCTACTGAGATCTCACTGGTAGCAATCTCAGTGCTAGGCTAACACACTCTAAATGCCAAATGACTCTAAAAAGCCAAAGATGTATGAAGAGTGCCTGAATCTCACCAGCTTAGAATGGCTTCTCCATTCGCTTAAATCAGCCATGTCCAAAGTCCATCCCTGGGGCCAAATCCAGCCCGCCAGGCCATTCTGATTGGCCCGGCAGCTGGCTGGCCTGCCCCCTCCCTCCCTTATTTGCTTGTTTGTTTGTTGTGAGTTTTTGGGCTGTTTGGCTGTGTTCTGGGAGTCAATGGTGTTCTGGGTCAGTGGGTAGGGCTTGCAAGGGGTCAGTGGGTGGGGCTTGCTGTGGGGTCAGGGTCAGGTAGCAGCTGCCCCCCCCACGCATTCTCAGCCGCCAAATCTGGCCCTCCTTCCAAAAAGTTTGGACACCCCTGGCATAAATGAAAAGGCTGACTCTCAAACAGGCGGACAGCCTGTGTTACAGGATAGTGCCTGATATGATAAACACGTTATTGAGGATTTTTGTTTATTTAATTGATGCCTGCTCGCTTTGATACACATGGATAGTTTCCTTCCATATGAATTCATATGCTTAGGAGATTCTCTCCAAATGCAATCAGTCCTTACTTAAGTGTTTGCCGGGTTGTGCAATGTCGTTCGTCTCCCAGGCTATGGGTATATGAAGCAATCCCTGCAGGCCTCCTGAGGTTTTTGCTCGAACTTGTACATTCCTAGGCATTGGGTAAGAAAACCACAGGAACTTTGGCAACACAAAGTGAAGCTACACCCTTGTGCTGGCAGCCTGCAAAACGGTGGCCCAACCCTGCCAAAAGCTCGAGCAATTACCAACAATGCAAGCAATCAAGTTAAGAAAGAACTTTCTGCACCGCCAAGTGACCAAATTGTCCAGCGCATAAAGAGCATGAGCTCAAACTGATTGCCACTTCAGTGAGATAATTTTCTCCTGGAGTTAATATTCCCAAATACAATGGGGGAAACGGCGCAATAATCTGTCTAGCAGGGCAGCTCGGCAATAAGCGTTTTGCATTTCATTTAGAAAAACTCTTAGTTGTTAGGAAAGTTATCTCATTACAGGGTAGGAGGAACTTTAGTGGAATCAGCAATATTAAAGCACTTAAAAGTAGGGGGAAGTCAATAGATGGGAGGGGTCCATTACAAGTAGTAACTGCTCCAGGGGAATGACGTAGCTATGGAGGATCAGGGATTATGGGACAAAAAGTAAAACTTTTAGTCATCAACAGATTAGTACAAGAAGCTCTCAAAATGCTTTCCAATTTGGCAGGTCCTGGTAAATGATTTTGCCTCTGTGATGCCAGGAGATTATGGACATTGGGGCTTTTAAGTGCATTTTCACATGCAAGAGTTATAGGTAGAGATGGGCACGAAATGGAAAAAAAATTGTTCCGTTATTCGTTATTCATTTCGTTATGTAACAAAACAAATAATGAAAATTGTGATGAAATTGGAACAAACTGAACAGAACCACGAAAATTAGGTTCGTTATGTTTCGTTTTCATTAATGGCAACGCACAATGAAATGAGCTGTTTTTAAATGGTAAAAAATGTCCTGAATATCCGTAAAAATCCAGCGATAATTATTTATTCTGCCTGATAATACCTACAAGGGGGTTGGAGTCCTTAAAACATGCATTTATGTCTTTTCTCAGATCGCTGTATTTTTTTTTCCTTTAAGGGGAGTTAGGGGACTTTGACCCCAAATGGCTCCCAGATGCCTAATATTGATTTCTTTGGTATTAAAACACCCTGGACATCTGTAAAACACAGTGATAATTATTTGAAATTATTACCCACCAGGGGGTTGCGGTCCTTAAAACATTTGTTTTTGTCTTTCTCCCATCGCGATGTATTTTTTCTTTTCCCTTTAAGGATGACACAAAATGGATTCCAGCCACAAGATGGATGCAAGCCATGTGATGGGATCATGTAAATTCTTGGACAATTTCAACCAATAGCATGCCCAGGTTGCACACTGGGTAGGTGTGACAGCCACAGAGGGCATAAAAAGCGTTGGCAGCCCCCGTCCTCCTTGGAGCCTGCGGTGGGAGTTAGGGTGGGATTGCTGTCTCTGTGACTCATTACTTTAGGCCAGTCAGGCAGGTGTGTGTCTCTGTGTTCCTGCTGGCTGCAACTTGGGTCTTAGGGGAGAGAAAGAAGAGATTTCTCTTGCAGTCTCCCTATGTGCTTGCGTACCTCTCGGTGAGTACCCTCCCCTGCCCCACAGTGCAGTCACTCTGTGGCTGCGTTATGCCCTGGACAACGCCCACCACTGCCTTTGCAGCCTCCCTGCGTATCTAGTCTATAGTGTGTCTCTGCCAGCATCATTTTTTTTTAGTGTTTTCCCTCTGGTCTGGGGCGTTAGGGGACGTCCGTGCGCGGAAATGCTTTAAGTTGCGCAAAAAGTGGGTAAAAATGAAAAACGAAAAATGAAACAATGAAAAACATTTTTTTCAAAAATTCACAAAAAACGAAAACAAACCAAAACGTACCCGCAACAAAAAAACAAAAAACCGAAATGTCCAATTCCCAACTGTGCAGCCCGGGAGAATATCCAGCCTGTGTAACCCTGGGGGAGCTGCATCGTCCCAGAGTGGACCCAGAAGAATGGAATGGTAAACCACTTCTGAATACTGTGTGCCTCAAAAAGGCCACCTGATCATCTTGACAGCACACAATCATTGTTAATTTATTTGCAAAAGAGCTTGTCAGGAAAGGAGGTTTTGCTCTAGAACCAGGTGGAGAACCTGTGGCCTTCCAGATGTCCACTTCTTGTCAGCCGAACCCATACTAGCCATGGGGGCAGCATGTGATCTAGAACTTATTCAAAATAGTGGGAGCATTTTGGCTATAGTATTTGTGCCTGTAAATGGAGGAAATGAAATGGGTGCTTTCCAATATCCATCCTCCAATGAAGAATCATAAGAACATAAGTAGAGCCATGCTGGATCAGGCCAAAGGCCCATCTAGTCCAGCTTCTTGTATCTCACATTGGCCCCTCCTGATGTGTCTGGGAGGGCACGAGACTAGATATCTGCCTCCTGATAACACTCCCCTGCATTTGGCCCTTGAAGTACCCCAGTTTTAAGCCTGGAGATTACACATCTCCATCATGGTTTGTAATCTGTGAGGGATGTCTGTGATTGATCATCTATCAAGATATTTAATTCCTTTGAAGCAGCTGGGGGGGGGCATATATTGCTTTTTCCTAATCATCCACTCACAAGAACCACGTACAGTAGGCTAGGCAGAATGATAGTAGATTCGGGGCTGTACATAATAGTCTGGATTTAATTGGTATTCCCAACCAGTGGGATTTACATAAGAGTTGGCTCACCATTCAGGACTTAGTTTGAAGGACCTCCTCTCATTGACACTGGGAACTGGTTTTTACGCCAACGCTTTAGATTCAGAACAGAAATACTGGAATCAGTGGGATATATAAGGCAAGCCTAAATTAAGTTCTGTGGATTTCAGGGCGTTGCCTCCAGGGATGACTCTGCCTGGATCCCAGCCATCGTGTAATGGTACATCCAGGTTCTTTGCGAGATCAACCATTTCCTACAACACTCCTTGGTGTTTACAGCAAAACCCAGTGCTTCATTCTTCATGTTGCAATCCATTCACTATGACGGCCTCTTTGAAGTGTCAGAGCAGGGCAAGCTCATACTGGCCTGCGGTTTTATATATTGAACTCACTGCTGTCACTGGGATAACCGCTAAGCTAACAGCAGTGAGGTTTAAGGCCGTCCACCAACAAGAGCAATGGTAGCTTTGGAAGATCTTGGCTTGGTTCTTTCTTTTTCAGCCAATGAACACTGGTTCATTGGTTTTTTTTTTGTCAGTTCTGAAGGAAAGAACAACAACTGTTTTTGTATCCCACTACTGAACCCAACTCAAATTTCTCAATTAGAGATGGGGTTTACTTAAGTCACCCCTCTTTGTATGCATTGTAATGTGTGCCACTACCGCAGCCACGTATTCCCTCACCTCACCCCCCCCACCAGGTGGCTGGCCCACTCACACATAGTTGCACACCACTGGAGTCCTCTTTTTGGTTCATCAGGGCCATTCAGCTGGGAGCTCGTGCTGCCCTTCCCCACCTTCTCTGGCAGCCAACACTCAGACAAGAAGGCAGGGCAGGGATTCTTGTCATTCAGTGGTCAGCTGTCAGAGCCTCCTGGCTGAGCCAGGAGGCTTACCAGGCTCTGTACACCTCCAGGATCCTTCCTCTACAGTGGCATTCCACCTCAGGCAGGAGCTTGGCCATCCCATCCCCACCTCCTCTGGTAGCTGACCACTCATAGTCTGCATGAGGAGAATCCTTGTCCTGCCTCCTCGTTAGAGTGATATGCTGCCAGAGGAGGTGGGGCTAGGCTAGAGTGGAGTGCCATCAGAGAAGAACTCCAGTAGTGTGTGGAGCGCACGCTGCATGGCCATCTCTAGTTGAACAGTAGGAGGTGTGACCAAAAGGGTAAAATATGTATGAATATTCATTAGTCTGTTTTGAATAGCCAATCACCAAGCTGGTGGGAGTGGTTAAGAAGGTTATATATATTGGAACCTAATGGGTGCTGGGGAGTTCAATTAGAGTTAGAGTTGGGAACAGTTCAGTTCAGTTCAGTTGAAAGAGCTAAGAGTCAGTTCGGATTGCCAGTTGGTCAGGTGTAAGATCCTGCCACTCAAAAGGGGTCGGGTTTCTAAAGGAAATACATTATTATAAGAATTCATGATTACAATACAATAAAATTGGCTAAAACTATCCTAATATATAACATCTATTTGTAAACTAATAAACGTTTCAACATTTTATTTTAAAACTATATAACCGGGTGTGACTCTCTCTCAAATATATACAAGTGTCCAGTTAATCTTGTGGTGGCAGTGAGTGCAAACCCAGGGTGTGGTGTAGTGTACATCACAAATACATCATAAGAGGATGCACAGGAAGAAAGGGAGGCTGACAGTGGAATGAGCTCCCCTGTGTGGTCTCACCCCTGAGATCCTGAGGAGGGCTCAGCGTGAGGTCCCTGGGGTTTATTGATCACTCTTAGGCTACCTGGGCAGCGATTTTAATTTTAGGTAGGGTGCCAGAATTAAGATTGACAGAAGAAATATCAACAACCTCAAATATGCAGATGATACTACTCTGATAGCAGAAAGTGAGGAGGAATTAAAGAACCTCTTAATGAGAGTGAAAGAGGAAAGTAAAAAAATGGGCTGAAGCTCAACATCAAAAAAACTAAAATCATGGCCACCGGTCCCATCACCTCCTGGCAAATAGAAGGGGAAGAAATGGAGGCAATGACAGAGTTTATTTTCTTGGGCTCCTTGATCACTGCAGATGGCAACTGCAGCAACACAATTAAAAGACGCCTGCTTCTTGGGAGGAAAGCAATGGCAAACCTAGGTAGCATCCTAAAGAGCAGAGACATCACTTTGCCAACTAAGGTCAGGATAGTCAAAGCTATGGTTTTTCCAGTAGTGATGTATGGAAGTGAGAGCTGGACTATAAAGAAGGCTGATCACCGTAGAATCGATGCTTTTGAGTTGTGGTGCTGGAGGAGAGTCTTGAGAGTCCCCTGGACTGCAAGGAGATCAAACCTACCCATCCTGAAAGAAATCAACCCCGAATATTCACTGGAAGGGCAGATTTTGAAGCTGAGTCTCCAGTAATTTGGCCACCTCATGAGGAGAGAGGAGTCCTTGGAAAAGTCCCTGATGTTGGGCAAGATGGAAGGCAAAAGGAAAAGAGGACGGCAAAGAATGAGATGGTTGGACGGTGTCATCGATGCAACCAATATGGATTTGACCAAACTCCGGGAGGCAGTGGAAGATAGGAAGGCCTGGCGAGCTCTGGTCCATGGGGTCACGAAGAGTCGGACATGCCTGAACGACTGAACAACAACAGGGTGCAGAGAAGAGGCTATGCCTCGTTTTGAGCATCGCCTGCACAGCATGTCCTTCTCTGCCAAGCATATCTGATTATTCCTTTTTTAAATACAAAAATGTTGGTTTTTTTGGAGCTGACTTTTCCCTGGCCTTGAAAGAAGAACATGCCTGAAATGCAGGCATGCTGAACCTTCTATGCATGATCCACCCATTCCAGAAATCGATACTGCTACATAGTGCCTTTAGCAGATAATGGTCCTTTGTTTCCCACCATTTGCAGTTTTTCAAAAAGGGAGGGAAAGATTGAGAAATGTACAAATAACCTACATGAACCCAAGAGAGAGCCAGTTCCCAGATGATTCCAGAACAGCTGGGACCAGGCTGAGCTGATCCCAATCTGTAGAACAAATATTTGGAAACAGATTAGGTTCAGAGGTGCTCCGACACTCCAAGCCTAGGGTGTGTCCCCCATTCCAAAACGACAATTGAACTGAGCTTCACCAATATTGTGGAGTCATATACTGTTTTGGAGCAAACAGCATTTTGGAAAGTGGCCATGCTGGCTGAGCAGTTCTGGGAGATGTCATTCAAAAAAGAGAGAGAGAGAGAGAGAATATATATTTTTTACACATTCCGCAGAGAAGCATCACAACTGTTGTGGGGACTTGCAGGAGGACCTTATATAAGAAGGGTCATACTAGAGCTGAGGATGAAAATATTTAGCTCTTGCACACACACACACACACACACACACACACACACACACACACACAGCTCAGAACCTTACATTCTAAAAGTCATTTACTACATTACTTGTTACTTCTCAGCAGCTAGGTGGCCATTATTTTTGCTCCAAATAAGCAAGTAATTCATTATTTTGCTTTGTGTATCTCAACACATTGCATTGGCCTTAGCAATAGCCTAGAAAATTTGGGGCTTTCTACTTCCCACTGGTGGCAAGTTTTGACATTGCACCTTGGAATCACATATTAAAAATACAAAGCAGAAAACACCAAAGAGCACTTCCCTTGCCTAAAAAATTGGAAACATTCCTCTCAAAATGCCTCCAGGTGTCATTTGTTATACTAATCTGTAACTCTGTAATTGGAATTTATAACTAGTGTCCAGTAACTAGTTATCAATAACTGTTTCTTGTAATTATTTCTTTTCAACTTCCAAAAAGTATAGTGACAAGCCTCAATCCGGGAACTCTCTTTTCATAATACCGTAGATAAGTCTGGTTTTCCACATAACCCACAAACATAGTTAAACTTAATATGGGACAATATTAATTTTCTCTTTCTTTCTTTCTTTCTTTCTTTCTTTCTTTCTTTCTTTCTTTCT
>JAHTLZ010000379.1:55554062-55584413 GCA_023846285.1 Phrynocephalus versicolor | reverse complement strand
TGTGTGTGTGTGTGTGTGTGTGTGTGTGTGTGTGTGTGTGTGTGTGTGTGTGTCTGTGTCTGTGTCTGTGTCTGTGTCTGTGTCTGTGTCTGTGCGTGTGCATGCATCCGTGCGTGTGCACGGACATTGTTTAGTGTTGTATTTTATGGTACAGTGGTCCCCCGCCCTTTCATGGTTCATATACTGTGGTCCTGCTATATCGTGGGAGCACAGTACATGAAAAAAGGCCCCCTGGGATAAGGGGGAAAGGCCTGTTTCAGGCCTCCCGTACTTACCCCAGGACTGGTGCTGCCCCAAACGGGCCTCCGTACGAACCAGAAGTGACTTCCAGTAAAATTCTGGTTAGCAGGAAGGCCCTTGCAGGCCCATTCAGGGCAGCGCCAGGCTGGGGGTAAATACAAGAGCCCCCAGCTAGCCCCCCCCCCAGGCCTGAACTGACCTGCATCCGTATATTGCGCATTTGCAATTATTGTGGGTTGGCTTGGGTCCCTAAACCCCGCAATAGGTGGGGGATCACTGTATTTTTCATGGGGAGTTGGGTATGATTTGGGTCTGGAATGAGACCCAGTGTGATGGTAGTGGATAGAGTGATGGACTAGAATTTTGTAGAACAGGGCTTGAATCCTTGCTCAGCTGTGGAAATTGGCTACGGGAGTTGAAGTGGTAAAATCAGTCCTTAAATACCCACTTACCTTGAAGGCCCTATTAGGGCCACTATAAGTTGGTTTCAATTTGACGGCACAGAACGCACACACACAAACTAGGTTAAAAGTCAATTAAAGCCAAACTGGAAGTCACCCCCAGTAGATGGGACTGGGAGAGACTGAATCCTTGCTGTACAGCTGTCATGGATTTGCTTATCTCTCCGGGTTCTGGTTAGCAGCTCTGATTTTTTTTCCAGAGCAGATTCTGTGGCTAAGAATCTATCTTCAGGAACAATGGGCATCATATATGATCTGAGTCTGTGGATACTTTGATTCTCCTCCTGCCCCAAAATTTGTGCCATGCTTAATTCTTGTATGTGTTCTGTAATTTATTAATATGTCTGTAATTTGTTCTTTATTACATTGTACACTGCCCACAGTAGTCTATAGGCTAGGTGGAGTGGTATATAAGTCAACTCAATCGATGAATCAATCCATCAATGAATCAATCAATCAATCTTTGACTTCTGAAGAGTCCTAGAACACAAACCCGCCTTTTGTTTGCATCTTTTAGTGACTTAATAAAGATATTAATCAACCCAGAATTTTATATCAGACAATGTTCTTTGATTCCCGCAGCTTTTAAAAATTCCATTTAATGTGGAATTACTACAGCATTTGGGTTAGCACTGTTTCAGGTCTCTGGGAGGCATTCGGCATACAGTATTTTAAGAATGCATTAAGAAGGCAGTTTGAGCCTCTTTGTCTTCAAAATCAACATGATTTTCTCTTACAGTGTCTTGTTGAATTTATCATTTGACATGGATTGTTCTTGAGTGAACAGGCATTGTTTTGGAAAGTTCTGTTGCAAGAACACAAGAAACTGCCATGGTCAGTGTTGTCTGAAGCAGGATTACGTAAGTCTGTGGCTCTCCAGTTGGTGTTGGGCTCCAATTGCTGGAATCTCAGCCAGTTTGAACAATAGTGATGCATGATAGGCATCAACAGCTGGAGGATCACATAGATACTTTCCCCATATCTAGTCTATAGCACATATTTACACTTGATATGCTGTATACAGCATGGGAGTTGCCAATTTCTGCAAGACAGGGAGCCATCATAGCTACCATGGACCCTCTAGGCAAGTAAATGCCTAAACAAACAAAGAGAAAGGAAGGAAGAAAGGAAGGAAGAAAAGAAGAGAAGAGAAGAGAAGAGAAGAGAAGAGAAGAGAAGAGAAGAGAAGAGAAGAGAAGAGAAGAGAAGAGAAGAGAACAGAACAGAACAGAACAGAACAGAATAGAACAGAACATTAATCAGAAACTTTTTGATTTGGGGGGGGGGGACAGTGTCTTTGGTTGTTAAGACCATTGCAGGATTTTGAGTTTCTGATAAATTTCTATACAGTAGAAGTTTAGAAATTCATAGAGCAGAATATCTTCAAGTTCCCCAGATTAGTCCACTACTTTTTTTCAGCAACTGGCACTTACAGTCTCAATAACTCACTCTGAGAAATAAGAGAAAGGATATAAATGTGTCATTACAACATTGATCAGATCAAGCCACAAACTGACAAACATGACTGCTTTCACCCACAGACTTTAACAGACTCTAGCGCGGGAAAAAGAACTGAGCAGAGTGGCGGGACTCTCAGTGAATTCAGGGGCAAAAGGAGACAATTGGTTAGTGCTGGATCGATTGACAATCACCCCAGCCCAGAATAAAAATCCTTCCCAGCCACATCTTCTCCTGGCAACATGGAAGACTTTTTAAAAATAAACCCATTTTAAAAAGTACAAGAGGCTCTTGTGATCTGTTTAAAAGTTGAATTGTTGCTCCTGCTCGTGTGTTTCCAGAAGTAGCAATTCACCTTTCTTTGCCAGAAAGCAGCAAAAGAGGCCCCAGGCCTTTCTTTAATAGAAAACCTGAAGCAACAAGCTAGAACCTCACCACAATTCACGATACTGCATCTAAAACCTGCCACCATAAAACACATAAATAATAATAGGCAGGAATATAGTCCTCCACAATCATACAGATCCCAGTGGAAGGATACAATTGGCTTCTTTGAATACGATCTTTATTTGGGGAGCTTTATATGGCTAACTCCAGTCAGGCTCTGTGTAATGACTCTAACTACTGCCGTCAAGATTCGTGGCTATTAGAGATGGGCACGAAACGAACAAATTTTTTTTCTGTTTTGTTTTTTCATTTCGTTATGCAACGAAATGACAAACAAATTTTATCTCTAAAATGAAACGAAATGAACAGAAACACCAGAAATTTTGTCGTCCGTTTCGTTTTTGTTACGGCAATACATTGAACTGCTTTAAAGGCTAAACAAAAATAACAAAAAATTGAAATATATGGTAACGAAACGGTAACGAAACAAACAAAAACAAAAACGATTTTTTTGCAAAAATTTGCAAAAAATGGAAACGAACTGAAACGGATCCCCTAAACGACAAACGACAAACAAAATGCCATTGTTTAATTCATGCCCATCTCTAGTGGCTATTGTTAGCTGTTCAATGAGGTGTATGCTAATTTTCATTTACTCGGCTGAACTGCATTGGTGAATTTAAAGCTAAAACAAAAACAAAATAAGAGGCGTGGGCGGGTGGGGGTTGTGTTAAATCTTCAATTCATATACAAAGCCAGTATGAAAAGATCCTCCGACACTGATAACTGAAATCAAACCAAGGGCTTTGCAGTGTAATTGCACCCAACAAAGGGCTCTATTCACCTAATTGTCCAGATATTCTGGTTGTGTAGAACTGCACTGTGGCTCATTGGGCTAGAGCGCTGAAACTGTCAGCTGCAAAGTCGCCAGCTTGGCAGTTCCAATCCTGGGTTTCACACAGAGGAGCGAGCCCCCGCTCTTAACCCCAGCTACTGCCAACCTAGCAGTTCAAAAGCAAGTAAATGCACGTAGACAAATAGGTACCGTTGTAAAAAGCGGGAAGGTAAACAGTGTTCCGTGCACAGAAATACGTTCAGCCATGCCGGCCACATGGTCACGGACTTACACAACACCAGCTCCTTGGCTTGAAAATCGAGATGAGCACCGCCCCTACAGTCGAACACGACTAGCATGCATGTGCTGGTGGTGGTGAGGGAACCTTTTTCTTTTTATTCTGGTTGCAGCAAAATGGTGGGAATCAGATGTATTTTCCCTTTGAGGTGATCTCACACCTTCTTTGTTGATCTGCTTTCAGAAACCTTGTGCAAATTACAGTATGTCCTTTCTCCCAGATGTACTAAGCCAAACCTTATGGGAGGAGGAGGGGGAGGACTGACTGGCATAGCTTACTTTTGCTCGTTTTTAAACTTTGACCTCAAACAAAACAAAGTGCTCTGGGGCTTATTTGGAAATTTACCCTGCTTTTCAACTGATCCTTTTGTGTGTCGAGTCAACATATGCGCTTGCAGGGTGAGCCGGTGTGCTTTGCTCTCAGTCACCTTCTTTCCAAACCAAGGTTGCATGAAAATGATTGTTTATATAGCTTTTCACCAGCAGCACTCATCGGATAATAGAATAGTGAAGTTGGAAGGGGCTTACAAGGTCATCAGGTCCAACCCCCCAGGGCCGGTGCTAGGGATTTTTTGCACCCTAGGCGAGGCCCGGGGGGCCGGGGGGCGGGGGTGGCAGGGGGGTTCTGGCGGCAGCAGCGGCAGCGGCACCAGGGGGGTGGGGCGGCGGTGACGGGAGGGGTCGGGTGGCAGCAGCGGGGGGGGGTTGGGCAGTGGGGGCGGGGGGCAGCTGGCTGGGCAGCGCCCCCTGTCCATTTTGGCACCCTAGGCAAGTGCCTAGTTCACCTTAATGGATGTGCCGGCCCTTCAAACCCCCCCCCCGCTCAATTCTGGAACAGAAATTAGGGATATCTGCCAGGCAGCAGTATAAATTTCTCTTGAATGCCTCTAGCATTGGAGTGCTCAAAACCTCTTCAGGTAATTGGTCCCACTGTCATCCTGCTCCAACAATTAGGATGTTCTTCCTGATATTCACCTGAAATCTGGCTTCCTGTAACTTAAGCCCATTGCTGCATATCTTGCACTCCGGGTTGATCAAGACCAGATCCTGCCCTTTCTCTGTATGGCAGCCTTTCAAGTATTTGAAAAGTGCTGTCAGATCTCTCAGTCTTCTTTTCTCAAGGCTCAACGTTTGTTCAGTCTCTCCTCATAGGACGTGGTTTCCAGCCCCCAGATCATCCTTGTGGCCCTCCTCTGAGCCTATCCCAATGTGTCAGCATCCTTCTTGAACTGCAGCGCCCAGAAATGGACACAGTCCTTCACCAGAGGCGTAGGCAGGATTTGGAGCGCCTGGGGGCAACATTTGTTTTTACGCCCTTCCTGCTGCCCCCCCCCACATTGCACTCATCCAGCAACGGTGGGGCAAACCCTGCATGCATGGGGTGGGTGGGTGCGTGCACACGGGCGGGCGGGTGCACGTGGGTGTGCGGTAGCGCATGCACCTTACACCTCTCCCACTAAGGCGAGGAAGAGGAGGAAGAGGGCGCCACGGCCACCACGCTCCTGCCTGCCTGCCTGCTTCGCCATTCACCTGGGCCACGGAAGCGGAGGAGGCAGAGGGGGTGCCGTCACCAAGCTTTAGGGGAAAGGGGGATTGCTGGTCGGCAGGAGGGTGCGTGGCTTCCTCCTGCTGCTCCCCTTCCAGGCACCCCCAGATTGCTGCACCTGGGGCAGATGTACCCTTCTGTCCCCCCTAGATACGCCCCTGTTCTTCACGGGATTTGGAGACTATAGTTCTGTTAATGCAGCCTAAAATGGGATTTGCCTGTTTTGTAGCCACATCACACCGTTGGTTCATATTCAGCTTGTAATCCATGATGCAGTGAGTTGGCAAGCAGGATGTGTGCTTCTGCAGTATAAGCAGCCATTCCCTCCCTGCTTACATATGATGTCTGTACCTTTGGACAAAGTCAGATTGCGCCAGTCACTGTGAAATGTTTCCTCAATAATACTTTATGGTCACAAAATATCTCAGGCTGAGGTCACAACAATCAAAATTTAAGAGATAAATTCAGTGTTTGGACTAGACCAGTTAACACTGCAACTGCACATGTACACCATTGACTTGTCTGCTGTAGTCCTGTTCTTGGTGAAAAGTAGGTGTGTGAACTAGTTTCCCATTTCTTTATGGTGTTTTTATCCTAGGTTTTGTAGACACGTAGTCTCACTGGGTTGCTCATGTCCCTATCAGTCCTGAGTCCCAGTTTACCAGTAGGGGGCATTTGTCCTCCAGTAGTGGCTCGGGGCAGCTGCCTAGATGCCCTAAGCCAGGCATGTCCAAACTTCGGCCCTCCAGATGTTTTAGAACACAACTCCCACACTCCTTTGCCATTGGAAATACAGCCTTGGAATTCTGGAAGTTGTGGTCCAAAACATCAGGAGGGCTGAAGTTTGGACATGCCTGCCCTAAGCACATCTGATCTCAACTGATTTTGGAAGCTAAGCAGGGTCGGCACTGGTTAGTCCTTGGATGGGAGACCATCAGGGAATACCAGGTGCTGTAGGCGCCTGGAGTAGGAACTGGCAAACCACTCCAGTATTCCTGCCAAGAAAACTCCATGGACGTGGAGTCATGAAGAGTTGGTCACAATTGTAATGACACAACAGAGTGGCTCAGGAAACAGAAGGACCTAATTGTGCTGCTGGTATTATGGCAGGATGCACGGCATCTGAAATCTGTGCCATGCACTAGGTAGGGGCTTCTCTTTCTCCGGTGAGCAATCAGCAGCCGGGGTGGCCAAAGCACCATGGAACTTTTCAAGGAGAGACAAGTGAAAAACAGTTCCTTCTCTGGTCTCACTGCTTTTCTTGACTTCTGTCATGATGGATGTTGACTTTGTCTTACAAAATATCTCACAACAGAGGCAAGTAGAGATGGGCACGACTTGACGAAATTCTCGTTTCCGTTTCCGTTACTCGTTTCCGTTATGGAACGGAAAAGGAAATGACAATTACTCCGCCAGAACTCGAACTCGAACCGACTAAAGAAAAATTGGGTCTGATTTGTCGTTGTCGTTCCTGGCATCGCGGCGATCCCGCGATGCCAAGCGGCACAGAAAAAAAGTTTTTAAAAGTTTAAAAAAAACCCGATTCCCGGCCAAAAAGCAGGCGAAAATATGCCTGCCTGAGTGAGGGCTCAGGGCACCTACCAGAGGGGTGGTTGACCCCCCCTCCTGTCCTGGGCTGCTCTGGTGGTGGGGGAAATCCTCGTCGTAGTCGCTCACAACAAGCCGGACTCGCAGCCGGCCGCTGCAATTCAAGCGGCACAGAAAAAAAGTTTTAAAACCCCCGCCCCGATTCCCAGCCCCAAAAGCAGGCGGAAATATGCCTGCCTGAGTGAGGGCACCTACTAGAGGAGGGGTGGTTTCTGGGGGGGGGTCCACGGCCTCCCCCCCTCTCCTGTCCTCCTGGGCTGCTCTCGTCTCGCCATGCCATGAGGTGCGGGCGGGGGATCGAAAATGGGGCGGCGACCACAATATTTTTTTTGAAATGGTGGTCCAAAAAACAAAAACACACAAGCCAACACAAGCACCACAGAAACATGTGGAAATTGCTAATGCTATTTTAAAACTGCCAGAATTTTTACAGTAGCAGTGGGTTTTTCTTGCATCAAAATGTCTCCTCTGTCCTCTCTCCATTGATTTAATTTTATTTTATTTTATTTTATTTTATTTTATTTTATTTTATTTTATTTTATTTTTAGACCTGCGCAATGATGGGCTGGCCATGGGAGTGACCATGCAAATTTTTGGAGCCATTCCACCAATCACATGGCCACTTGGCCAGGTTGACCACAGAGACTTCTGGGATGTGCCAATCAGGCATAAAAAGCCCACTAACCGTAGCCTGAACCCGAAGCCTAAGCCTAACCCATACGCCAGTACACTGTCCTTCTAAGTGGGTCAGAGAGGCACCCAGAGGTGCACCCCAATACTCACCCTAACCTCACCCGTAACTAGCCTAACCCTATCCCTTGCGCTAACCCGTCTTAACCCTAAGCCAGATCTACTTGCATTGCATTACACGCAAGTACCTTTCCCTTCTTAGTGAGATGCAGCGGGTGCAGAGAGTCCGCCAGTCTGGCTCTGGGTGACTCCTGCAGGCTCGGCTCGGCAGCATGTGTGACATGCAAACCATGCCCCCGAGGCCTGACTGATGCAGGGAAGGCACCCAAAAAAGAGGGGTGCCTCTGCCAGTCTGCTGCGTCTGCAACTTGGTATGCATATCCATATGGCTATGCATGCCCTTTTGCAGCGGGTGAGGATAGGAGGCACCCACGGGTGCCTCCAGGAACCCGCTTTATAGCGGGCCAGAGGAGGCACCCACCCCACAGAGGTGCCTCCAGGAGCCCGCTACCCCCCAAACCAGTATAACGACAGACAAAAAATGACACCACAAAACGACAAATTTTTGCGAAATTTCGCGAAAAACGGAAACGAGCCAAAACGGACCCATCCCGAAAAATGATAACTCGGAAAAAAAAAATTCCTGGTCGTGCCCATCTCTAAAGGCAAGGCCTATTTTGGAAGAGGTCCTTCATCAGAAGAGCTGTCTGATCCAGCTCTGATTTAAGGGCAAAGTACCAAAAGGAAGGAGGCGAGGGACCTTAATGCTGCCTAACCACAGAGAGCACTTGGACAGAAGACTCGACAAGCGCGCAAGTGACCTGTCCATCTCCTTCCCCACTTGGGTGAGGTGCACTTTGCTTGTTTAACTCAGAAGAGTCATATCTGATTTTGTGTCGGTGAGGTTACAATAAGCAGTTTTATGCAGAAAGCTGCTCTCATTTGCTCTCTTGATGATGTATACATGACTACCACACTTCCTTGTGTTTTTGCAATAAATAAGAATGAGAATCTCTTGTTCCTTTGGGTGGTGAAGGAACCTGGTGTTTTTGCAATCCCAGAGCACTTGGCATTTGGAGTACAGTGGATGGAACCTTGACTTACGTCATTAATCCGTTCCAGTGGTCTAGACTTAAGTCAAACATGACTTAAGTCAAACAAACGTTTCCCATAGAAAGTAATGGGAAAGCAGATTAATCCGTTCCAGATGATGAAAAAGACCCCCGAAAACAGCAATTTAACACAAATTTGACTGGGATAGGAGATTCCTTCTGGGGATGTAAATGAAATGTCTCTTCAAAGAGAGCAGGAGGCAGTGGAATTATAGTCCACAAGTTATATGCTTCCACTTTTTAATGTTCATAGCAAGAATGTCTAACATTTAAGTTTAACTGATTTTTAACCTGATGTTCCAAGTTCTGAACAACTCTATGCTTACCATTAAAGTCCCACAACTTTACAGCTCCCCAACTAAAATGCATCCATTGTGGACCAGACTTCTGCAGCCAGATTTTTTACAAGACTGAGCCAACTATCTAACCAACGAGGCCAGCCCCGAGCTCCCGGCACTTCTTCTCCTCCGGCAGCAGCGCCGGTTTCGGTGAGGCCGAGGACCAGCTCCAGGTGCTCGGAGCTGGCCTCGCCGAAGCCACCTCTGCCGGAGGAGGGGAAGAAGGCAGGAGCAGTTTGGAGGCGGCAGCCGCGATGCTGGGTCATGGCTGCCGCCCGATTCCGGTGCCTTGCGCCGGGGCTCCGAGCTGTAAGTCAAAGCCTGCGACTCAAGTCAAACAGGCCCCTTCTTGCTGCAAGTCAAATATGATGCAAGTCAAGCAGTATGTAAGTCAAGGTTCCACTGTACTGGTTCCTTGACTGATGTGCTTCTGCTTGGTCCTTAAGAACTAAGGCATGCCTTAAGAGGAGCTGCATTACTAAACTATCAGATCAGTTTGGTACCACCTTAATTTGTCATGAATCATGATTCCTACTCACTGAATCCTGAAACATACATACACCTCAAAAGGGCTGTGTCAGTATTCTCTGCTGGAGAGTCACAGTTCAATCCACAGAACTAGACAAGCAGAATGATCTGATAGATAGTTCTACATACCCCACCAAAGTAGAGCTCACACAGTTCTGTCAAATGAGTTAATCACATGAAAAGTTGTTCTGGACTTTGTAATAAAGTGGGTACACTTTAAGCACAGGAATATTTAAAAGAAAATAGGGGAGCATCACATGAGTCACCATCAGTGGTCTGGAGCTTGAAGGCCGGATGAAGATATATTACTTGACTGCAGTTTGTGCTGCATCAGCCATAGTCCTTGATAGGGATGCATAAATCCATCACCTCCACTCTAGTCAAGGTTTTGGTTCTGCCAGTGCCAAGCTAGTTCTCAGCAGGAATCACGTCAGAGAAGGGAGCCATCTTCTGTCTCTGTATTTTGTTTTACATGTTTCCATGCACATTTATTTTTTAAAAAATACGCCACTTTATACACATTTACTCATCAACTAAAGTATATTTGTGTACCCTCCATATTTCCAGTCTCTCTCTCTCTCTCTCTCTCTCTCTCTCTCCATATTCCAGTCTGCTTCAGAAGTGTATTGATTTTGGACCATAAATTTCCTTTAGATTGGGAGGTTCAAACTGCATAATCTTGCACTGTAATTCAAAGAAGACAGATTTTCCACCCGTTCTTAGCCTTGGGGAAAACACATATGTGAACAACAATATACAGTGGACCCTCATATAACAAGCTTTGTATAACATAAAATCTGTACAACCTAAAACATTCCAGAGAGAGGGGAAATTTGCCTATGGGGTGAATCCACTGATTCCCCAGATTCCCTACTGTTCTTCTTGGGAGAATAGCCACTCTGTGTGGCCTTAAGCAAACTACACAGTCCCAGGGCACATCCAGAAGAAGGGAATGCTAAACCCATTACAGTCTGTGTATTCTCTAACTAGGAAAAGCCATAAAGGGTTGCCATCAGTCGGAATCAACTTGATGGCATGTAATTATTATTAGAGCAGCAGAAGAGTGCTTGTAGATCCAGAGCTTGCAGAAGTTGCTTCTTTAGACTAACATTCCCAGAATCACCCTGTGTCAGTGAAGACTGGAGCATTCTGGGAATTCCAGTTTAACAAACAAACTAAACTAGGCTGTACAAACTCCAAACTGCTCAAAGTGAGGCAAAAAAAAAACCCCAACCTTCCACTATGCTTATATTAGAGAATATAGGGAAAGGGGCATGTTACAACATCTTGGTAGAATCCTAATTTGGCCAGATGCACACACAAAATGGAGTACACGTGTGTCCCCCCCCCCCCAGTTGAACTGTAAATACAGCCTTTCTCAAAGAGGCCTAATTTGGAAGAACATGATTATTAAATGCATTGCCAGAATCTGACTGGTTAATATATTGCCTGATGCTTGAGCTGAAGTAGCTAAAAATGACAAAAGGAAGTAAAAGAAATGGAACTCAACATCTTGCTCAATTGCATGTTGTTGGGTTTTTTTTAAAAAAAAATCCTATAATTGAGGCTGCTGCTTCATTTCCATTTGTAACGCAGATTGAGTTTCCCTTCTATCTACTAATGGCTTTGCTTTATCTCTTCTACTAATTACTGGCATTTGCTGGTCTGTACAGACCATTTGTTGGGGTGTGTGTGGAGAGGGGTGGCTTCACTTGGAAAAAGCCAGGCTGACTTGGTTAACCCTTGAGTGACCCGTGAGCAGCCCAAAACCTATTGCTGGCAAATTAAGGGGGGGTCTTCCTCTCATCATTTGGTTTATAATCATCTTCCAAATAATTATGGCTGCTTAGGATCTCTTCCCTTCCCTTCTGAACCACTAAATAAATTAATGCTCATTTTCGGTCTCTTGGACTGCCTGATATTCTGACGGCGCTGTGAATGCTGTAATTTGGTACAGTCACAACAGGTTGTTGTTATACCCTTCTCCGGTTTCTCGCTAATAGCAATATAATTGTGCCCAAACGTCTGGATGGAACTGCTCTAGGAAAACAGAATAAATTACGGAAAATTTTGTTCTCCAGACAACTCAATATTAAAATGAAAATCTTTCTATTTAAAACAAATGAATTCCACTTATCTAATTAGTGTATATTTTTAAAAAACCATTAAGTATTGCCTTAGTTTCCTTTAGTAAAAAGGACTGCCTGGCAAGTGTACAGACAAGTGCAACATCAAGCCTGTTTAATGTAATTCATACTTCTCCATCTATTTCTATGTGCTAATGGATTAATTCACAGAATCCATCACATGGTGAAATACATGTTCTTTTGTGATTTAATATTCTCCCAAATTCACAGATCCACTATATAAACAATATTGTAAAAAAAAAAAAGCAGCAGCAAAAAAAGGGTGGGATATTGTCGGGGATCTTTGTTGGATCAGTGGTTGCAGATGTTTTTAGTTGCTCTCATGAGAGACAGCTCTTTTGTTACTATATGAAAAAACTATTTATTTAACTAGAAGAGAAGGGTACACAGGAGGTTTTCTAACAATAACTATTCTAACAGCCATCTTGCTAGGCTAGGAACATGCTTCTCTTCTCTAAGAATGCAAGGCACACACACTAATTAGACTTCTACCAGAACATTCCAGGTAGTGTGATCTCAACAACCAATCAGCTTCACTCTTCACATTAAATCCAGCCCATAATGCTCTACATTCACATTAACCCTGTAATGGCTGAAATGTAAATATTGCTAAATATCCCAACAGATATTCTTCCCTGGGAGCTTTCCTCGAATCTACCAGATGCCATTTCACAAGGTTATAAGTAATTGGTTACAAATAACAAGTTACTTGTTATTAATTACTTCTCTTACTTTCCAAACTTGGGTCATTTCAGTGTTAGGAAAAGACCTTCCCTAAAGCCACCCTGAGCTGCCTAGATGCCCTAAGCACATCCGATCTCGCCTGATTTGGAAACTAAGCAGGGTGGGCCCTGGTTAGTACTTGGATGGGCGACCACCAGGGAATACCAGGTGCTGTAGGCACCTGGAGTTGGAACTGGCAAACCACTCCAGTATTCCTGCCAAGAAAACTCCATGGATGTGGAGTCACAAAGAGTCGGTCATGACTGTAATGACACAACACACAAAGCCACCATGCAAGTACTGCCAGCCTGTGTGGGCTTGGGCCCGTTGCACAGTCCCGGGGGAATGTGTGACTAAAACTGGGAGGAACTGAGGTCAAATCTTACTCTCAAGGAACCATGGGACAACTACTTTGGAGTTCCAGAGTAAGGGAGCAGCGAGAGAGAAGGCCCCTTCCTGTTTCTCCCCCAAACACACCTGTGAAGGTGGTGGGACCAATAGAAAGGCCTTTCTGTTGATGAACTTAACTCCTGACAGGTGTCTACCCAATGTTTGGCAGCGGTGAAGAAGGCCAATTCCATGCTAGGGATTATCAAAAAGGGGATTGAAAATAAAACAGCCAACATTATAATGCTATTATACAAAACGATAGTAAGGCCCCACCTGGAGTATTGTGTACAATTCTGGTCACAGCATCTCAAAAAAGACATATTGGAACTGGAAAAGGTGCAGAAGAGAGCGACTAAAATGATTACTGGGCTTGGGGACCTCCCTTAGGAGGAAAGGCTAAAACATTTGGGGCTCTTTAGTCTGGAAAAAAGGCGCCTGAGGGGGGATATGATTGAGACGTACAAAATAATGAAGGGCATGAGTCAAGTGGGTAGAGGGACGCTCTTCTCCCTCTCACAAAAGACCAGAACTAGGGGACATACACTCAAACTGAGGGCTGGGAGAGTAAGAACAGACAAAAGAAAAGATTTTTTCACCCAGCGTGTTGTTAATCGGTGGAATTCCCTGCCACAGGATCTGGTGATGGCATCTGGCCTGGATGCCTTCAAAAGGGGATTGGACAGATTCCTGGAGGAAAAGTCTATCACAGGTTACAAACCATGATGGAGATGTGTAATCTCCAGTCTTAAAACAGGGGTACTTCAAGGACCAGATGCAGGGGAGTGGTATCAAGAGACAGATATCTAGTCTCGTGAGCTCCGAGACGCATCTGGTGGGGCCACTGTGAGATGCAGGAAGCTAGACTGGATGGGCCTCTGGCCTGATCCAGCATGGCTCTTCTAATGTTCTTATGTTCACAATGGGGGGCAAGGTCCTTTAGATAGTGAGGGCCCAAGAACATGAGAACTCAACTTCCACCATGCAAGTGCTGCATTCTGTATTTGCATAGCCACTGGCGAAGCTGTTTCCAGTTTCAAGCACTCTCCTTTTTCCTTCTTACCGTAAATGACTCAAACCAACCAACAAGCTCATCCACACATTTAGTTTACCGGTACTTGTTACAGTTTGGCACAATGCCATGATCCTGAATGCTGCTCATGAATAAAACCCTCCAGGGCTTTGGTGAGGTAGAAACAAGACCCCCCCCCCACAACAATTTTATTTTTTTTTTTTTTTTTTTTTTGGTTTTTTTAACCCCCCCCCCCCCAAAAAAAAATCTGGCAGCGAGGGCACTCTGGACAGTTTACAACAATTAATCAATTCAAATAATTCATACAATGAAAACATAAAATACAGTAACATAATAAAATAAAAACTAAACTAAAATGTTAGAAAAAGAAGCCACTTTCCATTAAAAAAATAATTAGCATTTACAGGGCAGTTGCATCAATGCTAAGACAAAAGTAGGTCCCATTTCAAACAAAAGTAAGTTCTACTTACTTACTGGGCTTCATCCAGGTAAATGTCTGCAGGACTGCAGGCTTATAGAAATGTCTTAGAAAGCAATGGGAAATCTGTAGCAATCTAATTCCCAAATATTGATGGCTCACTTTGGCCAAGGCCAACGGGGAAGGGGGAGTAGTCCCCTTCCAGTCAGTGGGCAGAATTTTATCGGTGTTTGCATAAGGTTTGCATAATTTAACACAGCTAATTGCTGCTAATCTCTGAAGTGCTGCCTTGCAAACAAGATGTACCCCAATAGCTCCTTAATAAGCCAAGGGAAGTTGCCTAAACTTTTTGCACACATAGTAGGAGCCTCGTGGCACAGTAGTTAAATGCCTGTACTGCAGGTAAAACTGTGCTCACGACCTGGGGTTCAATCCCAGGTAGAAGGCTCATGGTTGACTCAGCCTTCCATCCTTCCGAGGTCAGTAAAATGAGTACCCAGCTTGCTGGAGATGGGGGGCAGTGTGTAGCTTGCAAAATTAAATTGTAAACCGCCCAGAGAGTGATGCAAGCACTATGGGGCAGTATATAAGCAAAAGCAGAAGAAATCGGGCTCTGACAACAAAGGTAAATTTTGCCTTTTTCTTCTCAGCTTTTTGGGAAAACATTTACCTTTGGAATCAATGGGACTGAAAATATAGCAGGTCGGGTTCAAGTTGTGGCAATTAAGGGGGCTGACCCTAAGGAGTGAGGTTGTAGAGCTAGGATACCAGCAGTTCCACCTTTGTATCATGCCCTGTCTGGGCCGTGTGTATTCTCACATGCAGAGACCTTTCTGCAGGGGTATGGGAGCTTTCAGAGTGGAGATACCAACCCACTAACAAATTCAAGTCCTACTTATGCCGCTTCCTTCTCTAATTTATATTTCAGCCATCAGCCCATTAATCTGAGCATGCACAACTGACACACGGACAAGCCAACTGCAAGGTCTTCTGAGTGACTATGATTTATTGCATCCTCTTTAATATTCAACTGAATGCCGTCCCACCCACCCCCTTAACATTCCAGACGCTGGTGTCTTATTACTTTTAGAAGTAATACACATATGTTTAGGAGTATTTTCTTGCATCCTCTGTGGGATCTCTGGCCAATAGTTTGCGGTGAATTTATAATCTCTAGGGTCCACAAGTCTAGACAGCACTGAGATGAGAGAATCGAAGCTAAGCTAACATTTGTCATTCCTTCATAGCCTACCCATCAATGGCAGCATGTTCTTTAGGGCTGTTCTCCTGTACTCTCCTGTTCAAGTGAATCATGCCATGGGACTTCCATAGTTTCATATGGGAAATGATTTGTGTTCTAATATCTTACCCCACTTCTATTTTTTATATTTTTTCCGTCTAGAAAAGAAATCGGACAGTAAAGTTCAAACCCTAATCTCCCCCTTCAACCTCTGCTTCTCCACTGGAGCTTCTCTGACATCCTTCCTACTGAACGTTGAGTAGGTTAGGTTGAAGGGTTTACCTTGAACTCTTATCTCTGGCTTGAATGCTGAAGAGGTTGTCCTGTGCTATTTATTTATATATTTAATGCACTTTTTTCTCTGCCTTTCTCCTTAAAAGGAACAAAGGCAACATTCATGATTAAAAAAGAGGATCAAAGCTAACAGTGAGGATACAAATATTGAAAGGATGGAACAAATGTCATAGTAAAACGCACCACCAGACCAAAATGCATTCAAAGCGGTCAAGTACAGCAATCCATTTAAAAAACTCACCCCGGCAGCCAGTCACTTAGGAAAAGCTTGCCTGAAGAGAAATGTTTGCAGAGAGACAGCAAAACTACCATCCTGTGGCTTGAATGTTGATGGGTTTATCTTGAACTGCCTCTGGCTTGTTTACAGTAGGAAAAGTAGATCAGGACCAGGGCAAAATATGGCCTGTGGACTTGTTTGGCATTTCCATTTATGAAAAGTCAATAGGTAGGTTTGCCTAAAAGGGGCGTGGTGGCTCTGCAGGCGAGAGCACCGAAACTGTCGGCTGCAAAGTTGGCAGTTTGACAGTTCGAATCCCGGGTGCTACGCAGTGGGGTGACCTCCCTCTGTTAACCCTAGCTCCTGCCAACCTAGCAGTTTGAAAGCATGTAAATGCAAGTAGATAAATAGGTACCAGCATAACAAGCGGGAAGGCAAACAGTGTTCCATGCAGCCATGCTGGCCACATGGCCATGGACTTGCACAACACTGGCTCTTTGGCTTGAAAATGAAGATGACCACCACCCCTAGAGTCGGACACGACTACCAAGCATGTGTGAGGGGAACCTTTACCTAGGTTTGCCTAACTCATTATTGCTGCTGATCTGTTTTCAAAATTTTTATTCTACTTCTCTTAGGGCATCTTGGATTATAATATTGTTTTTTTTAATTCTGATGTTGATGTTGATTTTAATTATGGTCTATTATTTTTTGTTTTATAAAAACATAAGAACACAAGAATGTCTTGGTCTCCAGTGACACGTTCTTACACTTAACATAACAATTAAAAGCAAAATGAATGGTCCTATCCTATTGCGATTCATGCTAGCAGAACAGAAGCAACCTAAGTTTTGGAAGAAAATGCCAATCTTTGTTAGGGCTGATAACTGAACCAAGGTAGACAAAATCACTTAGCTGTTTCAGTTTCTTCGTGTGGTGCTCTGCCAGTACCATATAACAGATAATCCTAATGGATATTCTGTATTCAGATACAGTTGTTCCCCGCCCTTTCGCGGTTCATATACTGCAGTCCCGGTATATCGCTGGTCCCCAGTATATGAAAAAAAGGCCCCCTGGGGTAAAGAGGAAAGGCCTTCCCAGGCCTGTTGGAGGCCCCAAAAGTGCTTCCCCGCAAACCGGAAGTGACTTCTGTTAAACCAGAAGTGACCTCCAGATCACTAGAAAGCACTATTGGGGCCTCTGGGGGACTGGAAAGCCCCTTGCAGGCCCATTGGGGGCAGCGCCAGGCCTGGGGTAAGTACAAGAGCCCCCAGAGAGCCCACCCAGTCCCGACCTGACCCAGCATCCGAATATTGCGGATTTTCAATTATTGCGGGTCGAGTTGGGTCCCTAACCCCTGAGATAGGTGGGGTTTTATTGTAAGCTATGTGTTCTTAACCAAACCCAAATGACCAAGCAAGCACATTTACTCTAACCTACCCCCCACTTCCCAACACTATAGTAAAGATCTATTATTTAGTCTGAGCCTTTAGGCCCCTTGAAATGCCACAGTATTCTTTGCTTTGTTGAGTTTTTATTATAACAGTTGGCTGGTAGGCTGGACATTGTAATGGGAAGCCATGAGATCAAAGCTGGAAAAGTTACTTTTCTGGACTGTACCTCCTGGAATCCTTCGGCTGGCAGGGGGACTGCATTCCAAAGGCCAGCCTTTCTCAACTTTGCATGAGAGACACCGCCATGTGCGAGTCCTTCCTTTTACACAGCTGGCTTGGCTTCTCATTCATGTCAAGCTGCCCTTGACAAAGAGTTGTTGGCCCAGAGAGAGAGAGAGAGAGAGAGAGAGAGAGACTGAGAGAGAGAGACTCCTATTCGCCTGGCTTACTCTCTCCAAGTGAAACCATGTGCAACCGGCAACCTTGTCAGGGAGCAAAAATAAAAAAATAAAAATGGAAAAGAACATGAGTAAGGAGTGCATGATGGTGCAACATTAGCCTTTGGTGTTTGGTTTCCCCCAGGTTGGGAAGGGGAGAACAAAGGAGGACAAGGAAAGCAATTTCAGCTCACACTGCACCAGACCTGCTTGCAAACAAACAAACAAACAAACAAACAAAAAGAGTTTCCCACAACAGTTTGTTCTGCTAGATGAGTCTCTTGCTGCTTCCCTGTTTTATGCAAACCTCCCCCATTCCTGCAGAATTGTATTAAGAGAAATCTAATCAGTCACATAACCTTCCCCCCTTCCTCTTGCCTCACCCTCCATTTGCAGGAATATGCCAATGATGATGCAAGAGGATCAACAGGGGCCAAATGGAGCCCTTTAAAATGGCACAAGCGTTGAAAAAAAATAGGTTTTGGAGCCTGAACAGTGATGTGATTTAAAACCATGATGTTCTTACAAAAAGGTGTGCCATGGGAGTCCCACTTTAAATCGTTGTTCTCCTCCTCCTCCTCCTGTGCTGTCAAGTCACGTCTGACATATGGGAACCCTTTTTAGGATTTCCCAGATAGAGAATACAGAGACGTGGTTTGTGGTGCCCTCCTTCTGGGGTCACCCTGGGATTGTGCAGCTTGTTCGAAGCCACACAGGCTGGGTGTACTCACGGGAGGGTCAGTATTTATTTATTTATTTATTTATTTATTTATTTATTTATTTATTTATTTATTTGACTTTTATACCACCCATCTAGCCCTAGGGCAGGCATGCTCAAACTTTGGCCCTCCAGATGTTTTGGACCACAACTCCCATAGTCCTTTGCCATTGGCGATCTAAGCTTAGAATTCTGGGTGTTGTGGTCCAAAACATCAGGAAGGGCAAAGTTTGGACATGCCTGCCCTAGGGCTACTCTGGGTGGTTTACTACACCATGGAATCACATGACAAGCTAACAAAAGGAATACAATTAGAAAATCAAAATACAAGGAGCATAATAAAACAAAATATACATACATCAACAACAATAAACTAAAATTAAGCTAAGAAGAAAATAAAAAATAGCAGGAGATTGTAGGGAATCCACTGTCAACTTCTGGCTCCATAACCAGAGAGCTAACTCATGGAACTACCCAGTCAGCATATGCTACCTGAAATACTTATTTTGATGTTTTGATAATTTCTTAAACCACCATAGGAGGATAAGGATGCTACTGACACAAGTGTAATACTTTATCAGTGAATAAATGTAGACAGAGGACTTCACGTATTCTTCTGTAAGACACTGTGGAAAGGCTTTTAGAAAAGAGGAAGGGGCCCACAGAGATGGTGGTAGTTTTCGTTCCTAACTCCATTGGTGGCACCAGTACTGTATTTCAGTATATCATTTGGTACAGAATTATATAATATTTGAAGACCCTTCCCTGAGAAACAGAGCAGAAGGTGGCTCCTGTATGCACGCCCTGCTTTGGGAGCTTCCCATAAGTATCTGGCTTGCAGAATATTGGTCGCCTATGATCTGATCCAGGTGGGTTCTAAGTCCTCATGTGCATTAGTTCAAAAGTCTGCCTCCCTTATATATTGGCGAAATAATCTAATTTAAAGCAAAAAGAGATATGAACAGCTGAACTCGCCCTGTGATCTGCTCTGGTTCCGTCCCAAAATGAAGGGATTTGAAATTAGCTTCCGTTCCAGGTGCTCAATAGATGTATCATTCTCCTCCTCTAAAGACCAAATGACACATAAATGCCAGGAGCTCTGTCACATCCAGAGGCCAATTGCACACACAGATATGTGCACACACAAACATGTGCACACACAAGTACATGCAAAGATAGGGATCAAACCACTGCTCACATCTCCCCGACATGAATGGCACTCCATCAAAATTTGGTGCCACCGTGGCAACTGAAAGTACTGTAAACAATAACCACCACTTACCCAACCATTTTCAGTTAAATCCGCCCCCACCCCACACACATTTATTGTGTTAAATTGTTTGCAGAATATTCATCAAAATATCTTCTTCACATGGGATACAAGTGACTTCTGCCTTGCTTGAGAGGGCGGCCCTGTGAACTTTCTGGAGAGCCCTTGGATGTGGGTCCTCTAAAATGAGGCATGTACTCTATATAATCCTTGTTTTTAAAAATGGGAGAGGGATTCAAAACAGCTTTAGTTTGGTGTCAAGGGCTGGTGGAAACTGCAGTTCTGCAAAAGCATGCAGAATTATATAGCCTCTCCACTGACTTGCTTTTATGTGTTCTGTGCCTTTTAAAAGAATGCTTAAAATGGCCATACTTATTCTGAAGCAAATGCAGCTGTAAAATCCAGATCTGGTCTCTTTGTAGGTCTATTCATGAGGAAAATAGCTCCATTTCGGTCTGTTCTTTGCTTCTGGAGACAATGTGTGCTGGATATGCCACCTTTGGAAGTAAACAACAGCCAGGAGAAGGGTAACTTTTGTGGGGGAAATGGTGAGGGACCCAAGTCTGGCTCCACGGGTATGTTTAGAAAGTTTCAAAGATCTTCAGTTCAGGTTGGCCCTTGCTTTGATTCACCTCAAATCTTTACCAAGCTTCTCTTTGACCTGTGTAAGATTGTGACCAGCTCAAGTCATTCTGTTGCTTCACAGATAGGGTTGTCAAGTCAACATTTGACAACCTGTGATCAAAAGGGTGGGTCTTTGTAGTATTATTGGGTGCCCCCTTATGATGTCATTGAGAGGGCAGGTAAGGTCTGGGAGGGAGGCAAGCACAGTGTGCACTGGACCCAAGTTTGCACAAAGCTATGGAGCCCTGATGCCTACTGGAAATGGGTTGTGTTGTCTTCAAAGCCACCTCACACCTGAAACCCACAATCTCACCTCCACCAGTTCTCCTTTCTCTTTGTTTTTGATTTGTCATTGTATGATTTTCGTTGTGGTAAACCACCTGGGGTCTCCTATTGTGGCATGTGTGTGTGTGTGTGTGCGTGCGTGTGCGCGCGTGGTCATTACAGTCTTGACTGACTCTTCATGACTCCATGTCCATAGAGTTTTCTTGGCAGGAATACTGGAGTGGCATATAAATAAATAAAATAAAAATATATAAATGCATAAATAAATAACGGTATTTCCCTGGCTGGAGACCCAGGGAAGCTTTCCATATATTGCCACGGTCATGTGCTCCTACTCTGCCCCCGCCCAATCCAAATGACATGAAGACTCCGAACGGCTGTTGGGGGTTCTTTTTGCAACCAGCCAGCCAGTCCCGGAGATGGTATTACCAAACAACGTCTGATTGTGTACAGGGTGCATTCAAACCACAAGGTCCTCATTTTCCCTCTTCCACACCCAGGCTTGGTTTTGTGTTATCATGCTGCCTGGCTTGGGTCCAAGAAGCAGTCGCCTCTCACTCAGAGGACTGAAAGTGCTGTTTTAATTCTTCCCCAACGGTTAAGGCAGAAGACATTTTAGATAGCAAACAGGCAAGAGGTCTTACCTCCACCTCCTCCTTCTGAAATGTCTCCTTCAAGGCAGGGGTGGATCTGTTATAATGGGCCGTGCGAGGTTCCAGGTGGAGCATTCACCCCTTAAGCAACTTTAGTCCGCGTTTTATTTTTAAAAAGTCCACATTTATAAAAAATAAATTGTGATTAGTCGTGGAACAACCTCATTGAAGATTTACAATGGTTGCCTAGACTTTGATGTTGGTTATGAAGACGTCACCATAACAGTTTCAGCCTCAGGGCTGCCAAAATGTAGGTCCATTGCAGTTTTAGGGGAGGCAATGCCAATCATCATCCTTCTTACACAGGATCTCATAAAAGAAAGTCACAATTCACCACACACAGAGTATTGTAAAGACTGCCATGTCCTTCAGCCCCCTACTTTTGTGGAACTACAACCCCTATGAGGTCCCAGTCAGGTTCTGCTACATCAGTGGTTCTCAACCTTCCTAATGTCCTGACCCTTTAATACAGTTCCTCATGTTGTGGTGACCCTCTTGCCCTCCTTGGAAGAGGCCACAAGCCCCCTTTGGCAGGCCACTGCCGCAGGTGTCATAAAGAACTTTCCGCTACAGGCACACTCAGCCAATCGCAGCCTCTGGTGCCATTGACTGACATCCCCTCCAACCTATCAAGCTGTAACTCACTCTTCCTCCCCTTCCTTCCCCTCCTCCTCCAGACCCAAGCCGTTTGTGCCTTTTTCTTCACTGGCTCAAGGCGACCCCTGTGAAATGGTCATTCGACCCCCCAAAGGGTTCCCGATCCCTAGCCTGGGAACCACTGTGCTACATATACTGTATACATAACTCTCCCACCTTATGTAGCTTTAAGTGCATGGATTCCTCACAGCCAGTCATAGTATGGAGTAGTGATGTAAGGAATGCTTGCTACATGCCTTGTTCTCATCGACAACAGGGTGTCTCAGTTCAAACAGACATTTTGAGGAGGCATCTTCAGACCCCTCAAAGTGCTCCAGTTTCAGGAGAAGGCAAAACAAGGAGTGATTTTTCCCTCCATAAGGACTCTGAAATTTGTGCAAACGGCCTCTGCACATTGGTTTCCTTGGAGAAGTGGCACATATATGTGCATACACCTACACCCCAAACTCCAACACCCCCACAGAGAAAAAAAAACCCGCTCCAGCTGATTGTTAAAATAAGATGGAAACATTATTTCCTATGCACTTCTTATTCTTATAAGTCTGTGCAGCATAGCAGAACTCTTTATTCCTTGGCACAATTGCGGTTGTTTGCATAATTTTGGAAATAAGGACGAATGAAAAGCCGAATTGCATCCTTAGCATGGGGTAGCAGGACACAATAATGGCAGCTTTCTTTCTGGAGTCATTAAGATCTGTTTCCTGCTCTTGCAGACAAATTATAGGGTACAAAGTTCCTGGGAAGGTACCCCGTCCGTCTGTGGGTGGAGTACCTGATCACCTCATTCACAAGGGAACACCCAATAGCCTGTACCCTGAGGCTGGGTCAGGAGGCTGGCCCTATATCAATAAGCATACTTTATAGCTTAATTACATCTATAAACTTCTGGGTGGTAGTTCAGTGGGTATGCATTTTCAGAGTTATGCAGTCTGTTGATAACAAGGCTGAAGGAGCTGTTTTCTGATTCCGAGATGCTGCCGTCAATCTCTTTCAGTCAGGTTTTTCTTTTTTCATGGCAGGGGTCCTTCCCACCATCCCTTGCAGTTGTATTTTTTTAAATTTTCCTGTTGTGTAACAGGAGCCAGTCTCTTCCCCCTCCCCTTTCACATCACAACCATTCCTCAAGAGCAACAGCAAAAGTGTCCACAATTTTGGAGGTGCAAAGGAGGTCCATTAAACAAATGCTTCCAGTTTGGGGGGGGTTGCCCCCCATTTGGCCTCTTTATGGCCTCTAGCCGGGTGGTGTGTGGGGGAGGGGAAGATGCCACTGCTTTCCAAGTCGGTAGGAAGAATTTGGAAATGGCGGCAGAAGGAAATAGTATAAGGAGAACCTCATGCTACATGAGGACCTCTTTGCAGCACCATGGCCAAATACTGTCACAGGACACTGTTGTGTTAAGACATGGTAGGTCAGCCATGTGACCTTCATTAGAGAGGATGGCCGTGTGAGGAAAGCTTAGCAGGAAAGAGAGACCCCAGGAGTGTGCCGTCCCCTTCCTCGTCCAAGCAGGCTAAGGTGGATACTGTGACGTGCCCCTTACACACGCTGGGTTTCCACTCACTGCCACCACCAGATTAACTGGACACTTGTATGTATTTGAGAGAGAGTCACAGCAGGTTATATAGTTTTAAAACAAAACATGAAACTTTATTAGTTTACAATTAGATGATCAGTATTATGATAGCTTTAGCCGATGTTATTGTATTGCATACATGAATCCTTATAATAATGTGTTTCCTTTATAAACCAGACCCTTCCCAGTGGCAGGATCTCCCACCTGACCAACTGACAATCTAAAGTGACTCTCAGCTCTAACACAAACTGAACTCAACTGAACTTGCCCATCACCCATTAGGGTCCAATATATAACATTCTTAACCACTCCCACCAGCTTGGTGATTGGCTATTCAAAACACACTCATGAATATTTATCCTTGTTTTACCCTTTTCGCCACAGACACTTTGTTCATACTCTTGCCAGTGGTGAGAGGGATAGACATGGAGGAGGAGAAAGGCTCTCCATCCTGCCACCCTCACAGGTACACCTCGTGGGAACCCATGAAAGAGCCTTCTCAGCTGCTGCTCCCAGACTCCGGAACTCCCTCCCACTAGAGGCCAGGACTGCCTCATCTCTGTTGTCCTTCCGGAAACAGGCAAAGACCTTTCTCTTCAGGCAAGCTTTCCCTGAATGATGGACTACCAGCTGTATTTCATATGAATCTATAGGTTTACATAGACTTTTGTGTTTATAATTACTTATAACCTTGTAGCTTTCATGTAATGTTTTCTATTAATGCTGTAAGATGTCCCTTTATTCCTTGTTCTCAAATACTTGAACATGTCTTAATTGTACTGGACTGTATATTATCTCTCATTACTGAAAGCCGCCTTGGGTCCTTTTCCAAGGAGAAAGGCAGGGTAAAAATACTCTAAAATAATAATAAAAATAAATAAAAAGGTGGGAAAGTTGAGGAGAAAGAGGAGGGGAAGGACCAAGAGCAGGTCACTGAGGAAGGTGAGTGTGTAGAGGGAAGAGTATAAAAAGGAGACAGCAGTTGGGATACAGGTGGACTTGTGGGAAGGGGAACTCATAGAAAGGAGCTTCTCAGTTGTCCCCACAGGGCACTGTGGAGCCAGAATGGGCGAGATATCCCTGGTGTGGGACCATATGTACAGGAGGGACCGGTCCACTGAGGAAACCAGCTGTTTCAGGAAACCCCAGTATTAACACCTCAGGACTGGACTGATGAGCTAAAACATGTGACATTGAAACGTTAATGGTTAAATACCTTATTGAGCCCACAGAGGTAGTTGTTCATAGACCTCCTGAGAAGTTTAATACATTACTGTGTTCTCCACTCATGTCTCCTGTTATGCCTGGGTCAGAATATGTGGAACCCTTTCACAGGCCCTCCACTTGAAGGGCTATCAGATTGGGGCCCTTCTACATCTGATCCAAAAATCAAGAACCCTATTTATATATATATATTTATTTGGCCTTCTCCTGCATATGCACCAAATGCACCTGTAAAGGTGGTGGGACCTAGAGAAAGGTTTCCCCTGATGATCTTAAACACCCAAATCATAAAGGCAGATTCATTCTTCTAGATAGCTTGGACCCAAGCGAATTATGGCTTGGAAGTTTGTGCAGGCCCTTCTGATCTCGTGGATCGACTATTGCAATGCCCTCTATGTGGGGTTGCCCTTGACCCTTGTCCGGAGGCTCCAGCGGGTGCAGAATGCGGCGGCCAGACTGTTGGTGGGTGATCGTAGATTTGAGCACATCACCCCAATTCTGGCTTGCCTGCATTGGCTACCTGTTGTCCTCCGGATAAGGTTCAAGGTCCTGGTTTTGATTTTCAAAGCCCTCCACGGCTTGGGACCAGAGTACCTGTCGGACCGTATCTCTCAGAGGTCAACTGGGTCCAGACCCACGAGGATGGCGCAGGCGCGCTCACTTAGGGTGGCCACACCAAAAGAGGCGTGGAAATCGCTCACACGCAACCACGCCTTCTCTGTGGTGGGCCCTTCACTGTGGAATCAGCTCCCTAGTGAGTTGTGCCTAGCAGCGTCCCTGCCCACCTTTAAAAAAGCCTTGAAGACTCATCTCTTCAAGGAGTCATTTGGTGACCTTTCTACTTAATTTTTTTTTGTTCTGTTGCCGCCTACGCCATCCTTTGTGGAGGGTATTGCACCCCCCCCCCATTTTTACGGGTAGTCTGCCGCTGATTTTTAAGTTTGTTTGTTGCTGCTTGTTTTTAAGTGTACACTGCCCTGAGTTCCGCTTCGGAAGATAGGGCGGTATATAAATGTAATAAATAAATAAATAAATAAATAAATAAAT
Organism: Phrynocephalus versicolor; assembly: GCA_023846285.1. NCBI lineage: Eukaryota > Metazoa > Chordata > Lepidosauria > Squamata > Agamidae > Phrynocephalus > Phrynocephalus versicolor. The sequence goes on along the minus strand of JAHTLZ010000379.1, from coordinate 55,558,571 downwards.
AAATAAATAAATAATACTGTACCAGTACTTTGAACTGTGGCGGGAAAAAAAGGGACGAGCGAGGCTTGGCATTTACCCATCCATGTTTGGCATCAGCAAAATTAACAGACACACCGGAGGATGTGAGGTCACACTCTTTCCCTCCTGTGCAAATGGTAAAAATCATCTTTAAATTTCACATCTTTACTTATCATTGGTATCTTATGAAATTTGGTGTTTCATATACCCTCTTCTTGGTAGCGTCTGTCTTTTTTTTTTTTTTTTGAGAGGTGTATCTGGACACCTTGAATAATATAGCAGTGGCCAGGCATTAGGCAGATATGTTGTCCCGCTGCCATAGATCACAAACTGGAAAAGTTCTGGATGTATGCCCAAAATATAAAGTATGTACATCACAGCTTTGGGGCAAGTTTTCCAGGTCCTTTATCATCTTGATTTTCCTGCTGTTGACATGTTCATTAGAGGGGGGAACTGAGGAGGAATTATTGCTTGGGAGGTAGGGAACATGAAAGATAGGAAAATATCTTGGGAAAGGATTAGTAAGGTTGTTAACTGGAATCTGACCTTGGAAAAGTTACTTTTTTGGACAATAAAAGATCTCAATGGTGGCCCAAAAACTGATATTTTTCAAGCTGATTGAGACTACCATCTGTACCTCCTCATCCAGTTGTCTTCTCACATCATCATTTGTTCTCATCTTCAGGGTGAATATGGGGAAGGTAACCTGATTCTGTAATTTGTGCTTTATCATTGCCACTGTTTTATTGTCCATTAGTCATACACTGCATTGTTTCCAGGGGTAAGCTGGACTTTGCTGAAAATAAGAATGCTCCCCATTTCCCTCTACGGCTAAATTCTGATACTGTATCTTGAAAATACATGCACACAAAAAAAGTGATCTGGAACAATATTATCCTCACTATGTAAGATTGATTACAGAATGAGGTAACATTTTTAATTATTTTTTATCAAAATGTGTCTAAAAGATCTTAAAATACCATTAAAATTTATTTTTAAGAGAAAAATGAGAAAACAACTACTGGAAAACTCAGTGGTTATAGTATCTACCTGCAGAGCCAGAAATTAGGAGTTTGATGGATCACTGTGCTTCCCTGACAGTGGAAATAGTGATCCATAGGCTCCCTTCCTGATCTGCAGCTTATATTATATTATATTATATTATATTATATTATATTATATTATATTATATTATATTATACATACAGTGGTGCCTCAGATAACGAATTTAATTCATTCTCCAAGGCAATTCATTATCTGAAAAAATTCATTATCCGAAACACGGTTTCCCATACAAATGAATGGAAAACCAATTAATCCATTCCAGAGCCTAGGGAAATGACACAGACCCCTGGATTTTTGCTCAAAACTCTTTATAAAGTGCACTTTAAAGGTACAGATGCGATGCAGCCAGGGCTAGCTCTTTTTTACTGATGCATGCTGGAAATTCGTTATCCGAGGCAGCCCATAGGGAAAATTCGTTATCCAAGGCAGCCCATAGGAAAATTCATTATCCAAGGCAGCCCATAGAGAAAATTCATTATCCGAGGCAGACCTATACCTAGAAATTGTGATTCATTATCCGAGGCAGCCCATAGGGGAAATTTGTTATCCGAGGCAGCCCTATACCTGGAAATTGCGATTCGTTATCCAAAAATTTCGCTATCAGGGGCATTCGTTATCAGAGGTATTACTGTATTGTATTATATTATAATGTTACATTGCAATGCAGTGTTGCATTGCATTATGTTACAACAAACCTTTGCAACTCATTTATTTATCCTTGAAATTTCAGCTTCATTTACACCCTCCTTACCAAAAGTAATTAGTTACAAGGAACTACATTTCTTGCCACTTTTACCTCTGAGCTCCATGGGAAGCAGACAGTCCTACTCCCCAAAGCACCCCGCTGTAGTCAGATCTTTAAACCCAACAACACATACTGTATTCTGGGCAACCTATTTATGACGGATGCAGAATCGACCAAAGATGTGCAGCCATAATTGTTTTTGACAATGCCTAGTTTTTGGTCTCACGGCCACGTAGCACTTGAAATGTATCATAGGAGCCTGGAAAACAACCCCCGGCTCCTTAAAGGCTGTCTAAAATCAGCTCTGTGTTTCGCTGGCAATAACGACTCAGAATCAAACAGATGATGATATCGAGATGATGTAACAAAGAAGCTAGAAAGCTTAGGAGTGACTTTTAAAAACCACTGTAATTAGAATACCGCTCTCTGTCTTGGGGTACATTTTTGTGCAGAAATAAAAGAGCTTTGCATTTATTACCGGGCTTTCTTATCAATAGGTGTTTTTCATCTCCTCCCTTTGACCGCTCCCCCCTATTGAAACCAGGGGATTAAAAAACGGGAGCCAGCTCTTCAAAAACAGAACTGATCTCATGATCCGTTGCCTTAGCAAAGGCTGTGAGTTCACTGCTCTTCACCTACTGGTTGTGTGTCTATTTCAGAGTGCATGCCGGGAAGGATTGCTAAAGTGCCACAGGCAAGTAGAGCTTTTTGCAGACACAGATGGAAAGGAGGGGGAGAGAGAGAGAGAGAGATGAGGGAGGGAGGGAGGGAGGGAGGGAGGGAGGGAGGGAAGCGGATTGGCCTAGAAAGATTATCTCAGTGACTACAGGATCTGCTACTACTGATGTTATCTTGGGAAAGATGAACTACATAGTGATGTCACTGGTAACATGTAAACAGCTCTGCGTTTACTATGGGGATCTCCATTTTCTGAGATGAAGGACCAACATTTCTATCCACTGGCAGCTACTCTATGGGGCTACTTTGGATAAATGTTACACCCTTGGAAGAGCTTATAGACACCTCGATTGCTTAGAGCCGGAAGGTGAGCGTGTGAGGCCTCACCGTGCTTCCTTGGCAGAAAATGGACTTAATGGTCCATCGTGCCCCTGCCAGCTCTGTGGTTCTAAAAAGATGATGATGGCAATGATGACATCAGAATAACTTTTTTCTCTCTGTATTTTCATCCTGCCATCTTGCCAGATAATTTTTATTGTAGTTTTATTTTTTTATTTTTTTTCCCTCTCTTTGATTATTATTATTACCTTATGATTATGATTATTGTTATTTTCTTTTTGTCATTATATTGTTGCTTGTTATTGGTGATGCTGTAAACCGCCCGGAGTTCCTTCGGAAGATGGGTGGTATATAAATAAATAAATAAATAAATAAATAAATTCATTTTCAGTATCTGCAAAATTCTCTCCTCCGTTATGATCTCAAGATGTCACACAAAGATCACATGGCCTTACAACCAGCTGTTTTCCTTCACTGTCCAATTGTTTTTGTAGGATATTGCCTGGAGAACAGTTACAGTATGTGAGTTCAAAACCTTGCATATCTTTGATAACTTTTTGGCAATGCAGTAATAACAATAAACATACTCTCCCCCCCCAAAAAAAAATATAGCTCATATAGTCACCTCTGCTTATGCTTTATAGGTTTATTCAGACACAATCTTGAGGTGGATGACAGTTTGGTCACTTCGAGTGGCAGCTTGTAACAGCTAGTGCTGGGCCTAATCCTGATCTGACAGTAGCATTCTGGGCTGAGGGAGGACAGGTCCTGCCCCTCATCTATATACCTTTCAAGTATTTGAAAAGTGGTAACATCTCTCCCCTCAGTCTTCTTTTCTGAAGGGTGAACATACTCATTTCTTTTGGTCTTTCACCATAGGGCATGGAATGTAGCTCAGATCTGCTACAGGTCTTGAAAATAATGCAGGAAAGCCCTCAACACGAGCCAGCTTCAAGTTGGAGACCATGTATGCTTGCTGCAGCTTGCAGTATATTTTTTTCTCTTGTTTTCCTTCTCTTCATTATGCTATTCTAGTCTGCATTTTGGCTTTTGCTGCCTGAGTGGTGATGTCTCCCCTTCTTGTTATTGTGCACCAGTCTCCTCCTGGGGCAGCCATGTCTCAGCGTTAATAAGCCTCATGAGCATACCACACACCAAAGACTTGCGTAGGTCAGAACCTTTGATCTCCTCCAGTGAACTCTCCTGGTGACATAGTTTGGCCTTCGTACCTGGCAGCAGCAGTCAAAGGGAGCCCGGATTTTGTAAACCAGTTTTCTTTTTCCTTTCAGAAAAGGAAACCAAGGCAATTGAATAGGTAAAACATATAAAATGCCAAAGTGGAAAAAATGACCCACACATCTGTTTATCTGGCCTACATCAAGATCCCATCAGAATACAAACTGAGTTGCTGATGTTTACGAATGATAACTTCTATTAAGAAATAAATTTAAAACAAAAGAGACAGATTAATAGACTTGCTTGCGGAAGATCCTAAAGGGACATATGGGCAGATTTCACTATGCTTGGGCCTGCTGTCCAAAGGCTGCTTCAAATGGAACGTACACCACTTGAATACTCAACCACTGGTCATGCTGAAACTATTGTCAACTCAGTTTTCTTTTTGTTTTGTTTTACTTGGTTTTATTTACATTTCACTTTACTAC
>JAHTLZ010000379.1:55536317-55554052 GCA_023846285.1 Phrynocephalus versicolor | reverse complement strand
CCCAGCTGAAATCTAACAGAGCTCTGATCAGAATAGTAGCTTCTGTTTACCTTCCAGTGACCAATGAGAAAACAAAGTGCTCACTTGAGAAAAAAATTGTTTGGTGCCAATTCAGCATGGTCAGTACCGGTACTTAAGGAATTCCAGCTTTTGCTTCTAATGATGGGCTGACCATTATGTATTTGTTGCACTTCCATCATATCCTTCCTTCTATATTTTTTTTGTCCTTCCCTCCTTAAAGTGGCTTTGTGAGGTAGGTCTTGTTGGAATTATAGCCACCTGTGTATTATGTCTTTAAGAAGTTTGGATGGGAAGGACTTTGGAATGAATATCAGTCATATAGCAGTAGCTAATTCTTCCCTCTCTGCTTCAGATTCCTTTCCCAACTTTTTAAGTCAGTCAGAGTTCTGTGTAAGCGTTTAGACCAGTGATGGTGAACCTTTTAGAGACCGAGTGCCCAAACTGCGATTCAATACCCACTAATTTTTCACAAAGTACCAATACAGCAATTTAACCTGAATACAGAGGGCTGTGAAGGGGTGATGTTGGGTGCCCACAGAAAGGGCTCTGAGTGTCACCTTTGGCACCCATGCCATAGGTTAGCCAACACTGGTTTAGACTTTAGAGTCAGTTAGCAATGTCAGATCTTCTGTGAGTTTTAGAGTTTGACAGGAGTCACCAGTTAGACTGAGTCTGAGTTATCATTTTATGTAACCAGTCAGTTAGACAAATACAGCGGACCCTTGTATAACAAACAGCTTGTATAACATAAATTCTGTACAACATAAAAAATTCTGGATATAGGGGAAATTTGCTTAACATAATCGCCTATGGGGAAAATCCGTACAGCATAAAAATGGGATTACTCCATTTTCAATGCATTCCTATGGGAATTTGTATAAAGGAAAATTTGCTTAACATAATTTCATTTGGAACAAATTAATTCCTTTATACAAGGTACCACTGTAATGAAGTTAACCAGTTAAAATCTCAAACTATATAACAAGTAAATAAATTTTGTTTGTTATTCTGATATATATGACCATTTTTGAGTAAAAAAGAAGTATTTTTTATTCTTTCTCAACACTATAGTCTGTGACTGAAGCTGTCATGACTGTATTGTATTGCCAGTTGAGGTACACCTAACCAAACAAGAAGAGGTGGTATATTGAGGAAGCCTTGTAACTACAGTATATAATAATCTGTCCTGTAGGTCCCTGTCTTGATTTTTCTCCACTGCTTACTTGGAGGTTTCAAGCCAGCAATTTTCATACTTTGACGATAGATCAAACTGATATGATGTGACTGGTCCAAGAACACACACTGAGTTTCATTGCCGAGATGGGATTTGCATTCAGTTCTCCAGAATCCTAATCCAGCGCTGTAATCCGCACAATATATTGGCTCAAAATCATGCATGTAAACTTCAAGTTGTGACAGCTCCCTGTTTCTACTGAGCCCTCAGCAACAGGAAAATTATGCCCTGCTCTTGTTACCCTTGTGGCGCAGTGGTTAAATGCCTGTAATGCAGGTAAAACTGTGCTTACGACCTGGGGTTCAATCCCAGATAGCCAGCTCATGGTTGACTCAGCATTCCATCCTTCCGAGGTTGGTAAAATGAGTACCCTGCTTGCTGGGGGTGTCGGCAATGTGTAGCCTGCACACTGTAATTGAACTGAAAACTGCCCAGAGACTACTTGAAGTGGTATGGGGCGGTATATAAGCAGAGCACTTTTTTCTTCCTAATAGTCACATTACCTAGGCAGATCAAGACATAGCTGCAGCTGCAACTGTTCCCTTTCATTCTTCTCTCAGATGGTGGCCTGCCTGTATGGCTGAAAAGTTGGGACCCCAATTTTAGGTGCACTACAGAATCTACGTCCAGTTAGTCTACAGTTGTACCTGTATAGTAGGCTTCAGAAGATTGGACACCTCCTTTAAAGAGCAGACTAAAAGCTGGAGTGGATTCATAGCACCCCCAAATCTGGATTTATTAGCCTCTATGCATGTGAATACTGTAACAAGAGCCACTTGTATAGAGTTCATACATTGTGCTGGGAGAGAACAGTAAGATTGCTTGGGCAATAAACATTTCATTTACATGGCTAATGTAATATGTAAACATCACTTCCAACATCACTGAAGAAGCACTTGTGTCAGGGATCCATGCACAGTACTTTTGTGACATCAATCCTTGGCTTCGAGATCTGTAATTTCATCCATGCCATCACAACTATTCCAGGAGATTTTATTTTGTGCAACTATGTGCAAATCCTGGCCATTCTGACCCTAAATTGCCATAAAGGATATACTCAGCATGCTATAAACTTCCCTTTTTCTCATATCAGGTTATATGGACACTGGGGTGGGGGGAACTCACATTGTCAACCTATTCTCTCTTTCTCTCCATGTGACCAACCCATCTCCGTTCACACCACAAGAATTTCAACAATGCCTTTGAAGTCACTTCTTGTGGGCAGGTCCCCAACCTTGCCATGCTGCAGGCAGTGTGCACCCAGTTTGCTTGTTCCCATTGAGCTCTGATTTGTTTACAAGACTGATTTCTCCATGAGAGTCACACGCTATGTTTTGAAGTAACTAACAGTAATGAAGGCTGTTTTTGTCAAAGACATGGACTTTCTCTTCTAGTTGTTTGTAATCTGCTAGTGGAGAAGCTAGTGTGGGATTTGCCGGTTGTGATGAATAATGCATGTGAGGTGTCTGAACTGACTGGTGGGTATGTAGACCAATGAGAGAGTTTGGGGAGTGGCCTGAGAGGATATAAGGCTCTGCTCAGCTGTTTTAGTCAGACAAGTTTTAGTCAGATAGGGACCTACAGAAAGACCTATACTGGCAGATAGGGAATTTGACCAAGTCCGAGAGAATCAGATAAGATCTGGCACCGAGAGAAAGACAGAAAGGGCTATAGAAGAAATAGGATTTTCAGAATGTCTGTGAAGAAAACTAATTATTTGAGTTATATTCTTCATCTGTTTATATTCCAACATGTTACCATTAATGACTTTGATTCTACTTTGTAATGCTATCAAGCCATAGATTTTACTTTTTTATAGAGAAGATTAGGGAAAAAAAGAAATGATAATTAAGTCATACTGAACAAGAAGCAATAATAGTTGGGAAGCTACAGAGAAGAAGTTTCACATTTCAGGTCTGGTAGTCCTGGTGGCACTGTAACTTTGGTAGGATCTCCAATTACATGGGTGAAGCCTATGAACAAAATACAGACACAGATAGGTTCTTTAAGAGATTTTGTGGAATATGGAGAGAGAGAGAAGAGCCTATGGCCATAAGAAGGGAGCAGTTCTACTTGGCCCAATATACCTACAATGTAAAATACAAAAATTCACAATTATTGAGTTGTGACTGTTGGGTAACACTTGTTTTGTGAAGAATTTTACTGCAGATACAAAATATTAAATTAAATCAAATTAACCCCCTGCCAAAGCTAGCTTTTATCAGGCATGCATGACCACATGAGCAAGCATGCATGAACACATACAAGCGACCCCTTAAGGATCTAATGTTCAGGTCAAGAGAGGATAAAGCAAAAACATACACCCAGCAAAGAAAATAGGAATACAGTACTATAAAGGAGGGCAAGGGGAATTCTTAAAAGATCCTATATTCTCTGCAGCGATGTCACACTCTCCAGGGGTTTGTGTGTGTGTGTGTGTGTGTGTGTTTAAAGAGAGCCTCTACAAACCTTTAATTGTTTCAAATGTATATCAGTGTTACAGAGCAAATTCCTGAAAGGCAGCTGGCGATAAGAACGGCTGCCCTACCAGATACCTGTATTTTCCTAGTAGCTGCAGGCAACTGGCATTTGAGCTCAAGGAGCACAATGTACCCAGTGTTTCAAAGCAAATAATTGTTCTCTCTGTCTGCTAGTGGGGGCGGGGGAGGAGGGAGAAAGAGAGAGAGGGGGGGGCACGGCTGACCCTGTTGCACAACAAAACCTGGCATCTGCTTGGGCTAGCGATCACTTTAGGGATGCCGATAATGCCATTAGGAGAGCCTTGTGCGCCTGCAGTTTGTAAAAGGCTTGGACAATCTCTCAGGGTCAAAACACGGACCTCCAGTGGCACCAAGTCCCCATGCCAATCCACCCAATCTCTTGTTCAGGGTCTAGATAACATATGCAAAATAAAAATAATTAATAAATAAACAGATAGCTGCTACTGTTTGGTGCACGCAACCTGTGGGAACCGAGGCCTTGCACAGGCTGTTGCTCTCTAGTTCCTCTCATACCTCTCCCGCCAAAAGGCAGCTTTGTGATTGCTGGAAATTGTTCCCTCCAAAATGTATCCTTCTCTAGCCAGTTCTCTGTCCCTATAAATGTAGCTTCCCTCCCCTCAGTCTCCAGTCCTGCTCTGCCTTGAATAAAGAATGTTCCTTGAAGAAGCTGCCTTCTGCCTGCTTGTCTAAGAGCTGAAATCACTGGGTTAAAATCGCACACTATAACACCTCCACAACAGCATCCATTCAGCGGCAGCAGCCACTCCTTAAGTAGTGGTACCTTGTATAAAGGAATTAATTTGTTCCAAATGAAATTATGTTAAACAAGTTTTCCTTTATACAAATTTCCCATAGGAATGCATTGAAAACTGAGAAATCCCTAATCATGATCATTTTTCTGTTGTATGGATTCTCCCCATAGATGATTCTGTTAAGCAAATTTCCCCTATCTCCGGAATTTTTTTATGTTGTACAGATTTTATGTTATGCAAACTGTTTGTTATATGAGGGGTCCACTGTAGTTCTTATGAGAGCCCTAACAGGTGCAGCTTCAGAAGGGCTTGATCTGGCAAACACAGGGTTTCTCCTGGGACCAAGCTGACCTCGATCCTGCAACTACTGAGGCAATGATGCCCGGATCCTGACATCAATACTGGGTTAAAAGGACCAATACTCTGGTTGAACACAAAGGAACTTCTCAGGTTTTTGAAAATCATCCTAATCTCTCAGGCTGAGGGTGGAACTCGGAACTGGATAGTCAGACACGCACTCCAGGCAACCATAAAAGAACGTGAGGGAAACCTTTCCAAACATCAGTAAAATAAAAGACCCAAAACAGCAGGATATTATGAAATGCAAAAGAAATCCATTTCTCCTGAATGTCTCTATCAGAATTCCAAACCATTGAGAAAGGTGGGGTAAAAACATTCTAAATAAATAAATAAATAAATAAATAAATAAATAAATAAATAAAATAAAATAAAATAAAATAAATAAGGATATCTTTTACGAGGGGGGGGAGTGTATTTGTGTTAATCTGGAGGTTCCATCCCTACAAGTAGCTTTTCCAAGCTGTGCTGTATAGGCCAAGGGAAGACAGCTCTTTTCAATGGGGCAACATTGAAGGCTCAATTTACTGACCTTAGAAGGATGGAAGGCGTGTGAACCTCAAGCCACCTGCCAGAATTTGCTATCGGATGCTGACTGTGAGTGGAGTATGGACTGTAATGCTGTACTCCAGTTTAACCTCTGCACCAGGAGGCTCCAGTGGTTACATGCAGCCTTTGGAGTCCACATTAGACATGGGCACGGAGCGGCGAAATTCCCGTTTCTGTTACCGTTTGTCGTTTCCGTTACGTAACGGTTAACGGTAACGAGAATTACTCCGCTCCAGCTCGAACCCGACCCGATAAAGATAAATTGGGTCTGATTTTTTGTTGTCGTTCATGGCATCGCAGCGATCGCGCAATGCCAAGCAGCACAGAAAAAAAGTTTTAAAAATAACAAAAAAACCCTGATTCCCGGCCAAAAAAGCAGGCGGAAATATGCCTGCCTCAGTGAGGGCACCTACCAGAGAGGGGTGGTTTCTGGGGGGGGGGTGTCCCCGGCCTTCCCCCCCTCTCCTTTCCTGGGCTGCTTGCACCAGGCTGGGGGGGGGGTCATTCTCGTCGTCTGTCTATGCCATGAGTTGGGGGGGGATCCAAAATGGCGACCACAATATTTATTTTTAAATCGTGGTCCAAAAACCCACTAAAGCACAACAGAAACATGTGAAAATTAGGTATTTTAAATGCCTGATTTTTTATAGTAGCAGCAGTGGGTTTTTCTTGCAATAAAACATCTCCATTGATTTTATTTTATTTTATTTTATTTTTATTTTTTTACACCTGTGCAATGATGGGCTGGCCATGGGATGGGACCATGCAAATTTTTTGACCCATTCCACCAATTGCATGGGCAGGTTTTGACTGAGACTTCTGGATGTGCCAGAGGGCATAAAAAGCCCACTAACCCTAACCCTAACCCTAACCCATACGCCAGTACACTGTCCTTCTTAGTGGGTCAGAGGCACCCAGAGGTGCAGCCCACTAACCCACCCTAACCCTAACCGTAACCCTAAGCCTAGCCCTTACCCTAACCCCAACCCTAACACAGATTCATACACAAGTACACTTCCCTTCTTAGTGGGTCAGAGTAGAGGCACCCAGAGAGGTGCCTCCAACTCCAGAGCCCACTATCCCTAAGCCTAACCTGTACGCCAGTACACCAGTATGCTTTCCTTCTTAGTGAGTCAGAGGCACCCACACCCAGAGAGGTGCCTCTGCCACTTACCCCCCAACCCTAACCTAATGTAATGTATGGTATGCGGCGGCTACGCGTTACGCTTTTTGAAAATTTCCACGACAAACGGAAACGACCCGAAACGGGCCCGTCCCAACAAACGACAACTCGAAATGTCATTTTTTCTGGTCGTGCCCATCTCTAGTCCACATGCACTTCCAGGGCCACCAAGAATTGCCCACCATCTGGCAGACCCTAGCAGGATCCATTAAGTTGTTGCTTCGTTTTCTATCCTGCATTTCTTCTTTTAGAGGGCTTTTTGTAAACTGTGTTGGGGGAGAGGTGTAAAATAAATGAATGGAAAGAAAAGAAATGGAGCAGTTGCATTTGTGAGCCACAATTTAAATTATGCACAGTTCCTTGGAGAATTGTGTCGGGAGGGGCATTGTTGGAGAAGAGAGCATGACATAAGTGGAAACAAACAAATATATAAATGTAAATAGTTCTACTACCAAGCCCCTCTGCCAGGGTTGGGTCCCTTTTATATATTAATATGTTCCTTCTTTAGGATGGGACCAACCCCCCCACACCATTTGGTACTGTTCCTCCACCCTCCCATATGTGGACTTTGTGTTAGGATCCTAATAATTTTCCCAAACAATCCAGGTAGGGTAATAACAGCCATTGTTTGTGGAGATGGGGAACAAACATGGCCTTAGACCTTGATTTCCCATCTTGTTGCCACGTTCCCATAACAATGCTGGAGGGCTGATGTGTATGTTAGTACATTTATTTATTTACTGCATTTTCCACAAGCTAATGTCCCCAAGGAAGTTCACAAACACAAATAAACGCTGTATATTCCAACACAATTACACCACATTTCAACATTAATACATCATAATGTCTGTATAGAATGTCACAATATTATAGTTCAGGTGAAAGACTTCCAGAGGTCTAAATGAGGATAGGAGAATTAAGGACACTGAACACCATCAGTATTACAATCATACCATTCATTAAACAATTCACATTAAGAAGAGGTGTCTGTATGCAAAATTGTTATCAACAATGATTTTATCAGCTTGGTCATAGCTCTTTTAGTTGAAAACTATCAGTGTCTGCCCTTCCTCCCTTCCTGTGGTGTCAAAATTCACTATATGCCACAATAGGAACATATCCTATATTGGATAATCAATTGTTTTTGTTTTTTTAAAACAACATTTGCAGAAGAGGTACCTTACTGTGTCATTCCTTGCCCCTCCCCCAGTGTTTCTTTTATCTTTCTTTGCCTTCTTTTATACTATGCAGTACTGTACAAAGTAGCTGGTCTCCACCACCACCCGCCTTCCTCCCACCTTTTTCTTTGAAATGTACAGCACACCAATTAATGACTTGATCTGCTTAAGGCAATTTCCCAATTCTGTCTTGCATACCTCTCTCTCTCTCTCCCCCCCTCCCTTCTGTTCTCATAAGAATGGGCTTCCCACCCCCTCCCACCCCATTTCCTTCCCTACTGAATGATGTGGCTGAAATGTTTCAGCAAGGCCTTTAAAAACAATGCTTTGCTCTCTGATCATCATCACCCTCCTGGTTCAGGGTGCTGCTGCTGGTGAAAAGAACAAACAACACAAGGGTACTCCTTGCATTTCTCTGTATTTCACTGTATCTCCCCCCCCTTGCACAGATCTATTCTTAGGCTCCTGTCAAAAGATGGCTTGCAGATCTGAGGCAGGCAGAGTGCGTGCATGTCAGGCTGTGCATGACCCCTTTGGCTTCCCTTCCGCCCCCGGCCTCCTCATAAAAACTTCCGGTGATAGGGGAAATTTGCTTACCAGAATCGCCTATGGGGCGAAGCTGTACGACATAAAAATGGTCTCAATGAGAGATTACTCTGTTTTCAATGCATTCCTATGGGAAATTTGTACAAAGGAAAAGTTGCTTAACATAATTTCATTTGGAACGAATTAATTCCTTTACAAGGTGCCACTGTATTTCAGTTTACCTTTCTAGTTCATCTACATTCTACACACTGACTGGCAGCACATCAACACCACCACCCCCAGCTCTCTCTCCCCGCCCCCCAGGTGTCAGGAAGTGGGCCTTGGGAACCTAAATGTGCAAAACATGCCCCTATTTACTCCCATGTTATACCTCCATTCTAACCCCTCCCCCTTTCAGAAATGCCATTATCTTATTCCTAAAGGGCTTCTCCACACATTGATGGGGGATCCCCCCCTACCAACCACCTTTCTCCCCATATTCACAAGCAATCAGTACATGTTTTTAAAATACGCCCTTTATGTTTCTATAAATATACTGTATTTACTACTGCTTTATTTTGGAGTGGGGGCAGTCTCTTCCACCACATGCTTCCCCTTCCTGCCCTGCCACTATTCTTTCCCCCTCTTCTGTGTTATTTAATGTTGTTTTCCTGGAATACTTTTTGGGGAAAGCCAGGCTTCCCAGGGGCACCTTCTCCCGCTACCCCCACCCACGGCCCACCTGCACTGAAATTCCTATTACAGTGGACCCTTGTATAACAAACGGTTTGTATCACATAAAATCTGTACAACATAAAAATGGGATCACCCTGTTTTCAATGCTTTCCTGTGGGAAATTTGTATAAAGGAAAATTTGCTTAACAGAATTTCATTTGGAACGTATTGATTCCTTTATACAAGGTACCACTGTACTGTACTTTCTCCTGCCCTCCCCTGCTCCTCCCCCCCTTTTTTGGGGGGGGGTTTGATAGCAATCTCTACCCACCCCCCTCCACCAGCGGTTTACTGAACCACCAAACATGGTTTCTGCCGTGGATAGGAAGGCTTTTCCCTCTCTCCTGCTCGCCTTTCCGAAACGGTGCGGCTTAAATGCATGGATAAAGCTTCCTTTGCAATCTGAACGCCCTTCTTCTTCCCTCCCCCCACCCTAAAAGGGACCCCCCCGACGCCCCAATATCAACATTTTTATTTTTATATATCCTCCTCGCCCTGGCTTCTTGCTTTTTTTTTGCATGCAAGCAGGCTTGCTTTTTGCAGGAAGCGCGCCAGCAAAGGCCTCGCCTCTTCTCCTCTCCCTCTGTGCATGCGTGTGTATATGTGTGTGTCACTGTGAGTGTGAGGGCGGGCACGCGCGCGCGCGCCCGCCCGCCTGCTTCTCTCTTTCTCTTTCTCATTTCTGTACGGCTGGCCACCTTCCTCTCGTTTTTTTTTCTCCCCCCCCCCCCAAGTGCCGAGTGTCTGAAAGCCGTTGGCTGCTTTGAACCGTTTTGGCTCTTTCCCCTTAGTAACAGCTTTAACATTCTGCCTCAATTCCTCTTCAATCTAAATCACACACACACACACACACTCACACTCACTCACACACATAGAACAGAAGCACACTCACATACACAGCGATTGCTTTTTTTTGAAATAATATTACCTCCGCCTTCCTTTGGGACTTAATCCGTAATCTTTTTTTTCCCCCTCCACCCCCTCCCATCAGCCTCTACAACTTCCCCCTTCTTCCATTTTGTGTGTGTGTGTGTGTGTGTATTTTTTTTTTAAATCAACACCCCCTCCCCCAACCCCCAACGCACACCTCACCCACCCAGCTTTCGGGATTATAATTGAATACGTTGAATTCTTTGGTGGCTTTTTTGGTGATCTCTTTTCCACCACCACCACCACCCCGCTTGGGGTTTTTTTTTTAATTTTTTAAAAATATCCACCCCCCCTTTTTTGTGTGTCGGGGGTGGGGGAGGGCAGCTCCTGCCATCGCGAATCTCTTATAGGAGCGACCTAAAACAAGAAAGAGGAAGCAGCGTGATAAGAGAGACCTATATATGCCTTTCCCCCCTCCCCCCTCTTTTGCCTCCATTGCAAAAGGAGGGGGTGAGATTACCGCCGTGGCATCCGTTGCAAAGGTAAGAAATTATGATTTAAAGAGAAAGAAAGAAAGAGAGAGAGAGAGAGATGTTGGTTTCTTTGGGTGTATGCGCCTCGTTCTTCCTCGTTGGAAAGGGATATATTTTGGAACTCGGATCTCTTTGGGCGTGCAGAAAGTCGACCTAAAGGGATTTATTATAACGGGGTTGTGGGTGGGTGGGGGGCCAGGCCGGACGGGGATCGGAAGGCGGTGGGGGTGGGGGTGTATTAGAGATCAAAGGTGGGGGGAAGGGCGCTGTGTTTGCAACCGAGTTGGAGGAGGAGGTGGAGGAGGAGGTGGTAGTGATGGGGGGGATGGGAACTCCCGTGTAGAACATGCATTTTTCAAAGCGGCCTTTTCCTCGCCGCCCCACCCCCACCCCACTATTTTTTGTTTATTGAGATTTTAAAGTCGATGCCCTTTAACTTGAATACTTTTTTCCCTCCCTCTTTTCTGATTTTTTCTTTATTTCTCCTCCCCCCCGGGTCTGATGTAATTTTGTTTTTTTTTTAACCTCTCCCCTCCCCCACCACGGATCCCTGCCCTCCCCCTCTTCCTTCTGACCTCTTTCACTAGGAATCTCTATATAATATGGGTAGACTTCTGGTGGGGGGAGGGGAGATGTTGGGGAGGCCAACAACATTTTTATAAAAGGAATTTGCCCACATAAATGCAACCCCCTCCCCCCCACATAGCCATTAGGAAGCGAGCTGGTGCGATCGCCTATTTTTAGACCCTCCCCCCCCCACATACACCCCTAACTCCCTCCTTTTTCTCCGTGTGTGTCTAGTCTATATGTGCGTGCAAAGGCGGGTTTTATTTCCAGGCACATAGATATAATTTCAGAAAGAAAACACGAAAACACACACACATAAGACGCACGCACACACGCGGGCGGGCGGGCGCGCGCGCTCGCGCTCTCCCTCTCTCTCTCTCTTTTCCGCTAACACACGTATGTGTCTACAAAAAGCTCGCGCCGGGAAGTGTATTGAAGTGTGGCTTGTGTGTGCTTGGCATTTTTATTTTTAAAATACTGTTTTTGCCCAAAAAAACACCCAAAAAACACCAAAGGTCAGTAGGAAATTTCCTCCCCCCCTTCCTCTCTTTCTCCTAATTTTCGGGGGTTGGTGGGGTGGGGGTGGATGATGGTGGGAGGGAAAGTTTTCCCCTGTTTTTATTTATTTTTTAAAATATTTTTGGTGTGGCTTAAAAATGTGTGTTTGCAAGGGAGCGGCGGGTGTGGGGGAAGGGGGAGCAATGTGCTCAGGCTGGCGGCGGGTTGGGGGAAGGGCAGGCCGCCGCCAGTGCTGTTGCTGCTGCTGCTTAAAAGCTCAACCAAGGCCACCTTCGCCTTCGGATATTGCTTCTCTTCCCCCCACCCCCAACGATTTCCAGAAGCCTTTGCTTGCTTCTTCGCCTGCTTGTAGTGGCGGTTGTAAAAAAGAAAGAAAATTACAAATGTATATAGTGTTGTTTTTTTGTGTGTGCTCGTCTGGTTCGACCTGCTTTTCCAAGCATTCAGGGTTGGAAACCCAGGCGCTGGGGGGGGAGGGGAAAGGCCATAAAAAGAAAGAAAGATGGAAAGTGTCTTTGCAAAAAGTAGCCCTTTTCTGGACCAGTTTTGCTGCCAATAGAGGGACTTTTTAAAAAAATACATTTAACGTGAATGCAATAGGCCTCTGTTTGGAAACACCCACTTTACAGTTTCAGGGCTTCTAGTTCTTGTTTTGTCTTTCTCTCTCTTTTTTTTTAAGGCCCTAGAATTTCAGTGGTCAGTGGTGGTGGTGCCACAGAGGTAAAAGTTGGGGGAAGTCTCTGATGGGCTCAGATGCCAAAAAGAATTCATTTGGTTGTGCTTGTGCCATGTGGCGTGTAAATTAAGTCCGGCCCGGGTGAAGTGGATTATCAAAGGTGTTGGAAGTCTAAAATGCTAGTGAAGTACTTGAGATTTTTTTTAAATGGACAAGTAAACAAAGTTTGGTCCGTAATTTGGTGTTGAAGAGAACTTTATGTGGTGTCTCCGAATTGCCTGGTGGGAGTTTTGAGTCGTCCATGTGCTTCACTTCCTCATTTTTCTGCGATCATTCTCGTCCTGCAAAGGAAGTTCTAACTGATTTATACAAGAACCAAAACAGTTCTCAGGTTTTCTCCCCCCCCCCCCTATACACTTGGGTGGAGGGTGAGAAGAAAACCTACAACCTTAATCCAGTTTATTTATTTGTTGTCCTTGGCTAAGATTAATCAGATGTCTTGCCTGTGTAGTTGGTTATAATAAAATCCACCAGGCTGCTGCAGAGCACATGGGAAGTAAGTGTTCATGTTGTGTCAAAGCCATTTATATCACCAAGAGTTCAAAAGTGCAAGGATTGGCTTAAGTTTAAAGAAGTTCCATTGGTAAGCTTGCAATTCTTGTGTGCATTGGATCCAGGCCTCATGGTTGGGGTGGGGTCTCAGTGGTTTAAAATCAGTGGTTGCACTTTGGGGTAATCCAGGTGTTGGTAGACTATATTTCCCAGAATCCTAGCCAAAACAGCTCGTGGCGAAGGCTTCTGGGAATCGCAGTCCAAAAACAGCTAAATTACTCAAGGATGGAGGCCACTGGTTTAGGTTGACTCCTGCATAAAAATGAAATTTCCCCCAGGAGTGCAGGAGGACTTTGGTTTTACCATGATGGGAATGGTAGCAAGCAGAAAGACCTCAAAAGTTTCAATCTTAAATTGATATACTAGGTTGGGATGAGGAATGTGGGGTTTTATAGGTGAAACTCATGTCATTCCTTGCTGTTGGCTGCTGATGGAAGTGGCAACCCAATCACTCTTGGAGGGTCACTCATTCTTTCTCCACTCTCTTCTAGAAGGAAAGTCCAGTTAAACCTAACGGTACATAATGCAGAATGAATGTCATGACTAGACTCTTGTTGGCCTAATCTGTACTACCAGTTTTGGTGTCTGGGATTTTGTAGCCCTGTTGATTAAACTGAGTCAACTGAAATCCACATACTTTGGGGTAGAAACAGGGAGAAGCGTTGGCATGTGCAGGAACCGTGCGGGTTCCATGGTGAGCCTGAGATTGTATTTGTGTCCAGGGGGGGGGTGCATGCATTTATATAAATTGACATGTTCACCTCCTTCCAACATTTTTTTTTGCAGCATCTAAATTTTAGTATCATGGGTAAAAGCCCCAGATATCCTGGTTTAGTTACAGCTCTTCTGTTGGCTTGCACCATCAGTTAAGGGCAACCACACAAGTTATATGAGCGTTTTCCTGCTTGTCCATTGTGTGATGGGTCTTCTTCTGGTTGGTTGTAAAATACGCGAACAAGAAAAACAAAAGGTGTTTCCACAAATGAATGGAAAACTTCAGCTGAATCTCATAGCCAGGCCTTTGTTTATCAGTGGGGACTATTTACATACAAAATTGTGGACTGTTTCTTTTAAAAAATTGGACTGTGGAAAAAAAGTTGGAAAGGTTAGTTTGTTGACAGCATTGATAGCATAAAGTATGCATTGACAGCATAAAGTATTAGAGGATTTTATTCGAATGTGTTGCATGTGGAGGCTTTGTGATGTTAAATGTACCGGTAGTTGGATTTTTTATTTGTCCTGCATATATTGATGACTTGGTGGTGGTCATTTTTGCCTTTCATTGTAATTGAGTTGTGTACCTGCTTGTATTTGAAACAACTCTAGTTCATTGTTTTTAAACAATGAAAATAAGACAAATACTTTGGAACTCAGAAGTCATGAGTTTTGTCCTTTATATTTCTAGAACTGGGACATTCCCCTCCCCCATGTTCCCTCTGTTCTAGAACACAGCCATGTAATGATGCAGTATGACAGTAGAATATTTGTGACTGGAAAATCATGTACTTTCCCACACAGCATGTAATAATATTGCACCGTATAGAATCAATATCGAAATGCTAAAACAATCTAAGATTGTTCAAATATTTTAAAACTATTTGAGGTAGTGTTAAGCAAGAATTGGCTTAGAAATGTCTGTTTGCATAGCCCCGTTTCTGGCTCTCCTGCACTTGCTGCCTGTTGCATTCTGGCTCACGCCCCCCAAGTTATCATGATCAGCTACAAAGTCCTTCACATTTATGGACCATGTTACTTTTTAGTGTGCCTTTTCACAAAACCCTCTACCCACTCCACCAGATCCTCCTAGGGCTAGGCAGTCCTGCTCCTGGTGACCTCGCTGAAAGAGGCCAGGAAAATCATCCAGCCGATGTAGGGCCTTCTTTGCAGTGGCATCGACACTTGGGATCCAACTCCCAGTGAAATTGTGCCTGGCCTCTTCCCTCCAAAGGTTTAAAAGTTTCCTGTAAAACATTGCTTTTTGGAGAGGCTTTTTATTGCTACTCCGTCTGGTTATTAGTATTATTTTCATATTTGGTGCCTTGCATTCTTTGTTTCGCTTGCAAATTAATGCTCTTGCAGTTTTTGTGTTATTGTCTGTGTGTTTTATTTAAATTTTATAGATTGTTATGTTTTGATTCTTTTGTAAAATAGCCCAAAATAGTGCATTGTACTAATGGAGCAGTATACAGACTTAACTGTGATTAGCCATGTGGTTAAATTGAACTCTCACGCAAAGGGACAATAAGTCTTCCATTCTTGCAAGGCTGGGAGAAGTGGGGCCAGGGAGGTGTTGGATCATAACTTCCACCATTCCTCAGCAATGGGGAGGAATGGATTTTTTCCATATTTTGCTTGGTTATACCTGTAGGCAAATGGTCCTAAAATGATGTCTCTTAAGGAATTTATCTCAGAGCCATAATACCACACTTAAACATATAAATAGATCCTGGCCTCGGAGCCATAAAACTATACAGGTCTGTAGACCTTGGCCCAATCTTCCCACCATTTCTACTAATCAGCTCTCCCTCTTCTTCTCCCCCCTCCTCCTCTCCCCACTCCCCTATCCACCCCCAACTCTATATACTACAGCCAATGAATATCTGGCATGAAATGTATATATCATCCCATATTATATTGCACACCTCATTCTGCTGCTATATGTCTGAAGTGGGTGTGTAGTCCACGAAACATTACATTAAAATATGAAAGCCAGTCTTTAAGGTGCCAGATGTTTTGTGTCTTTTGTTTTGTTTTGTTTTTCTTTGATTTTCCCCTGAAATTCTTGAAAAGACTAACACGGCTACCCTCTCTGATAGATCTTGAAGGGACCTCAGGGCTCATTGAGTTTGATTCCTTCCTTGAAACAGGAAACTGGTGGGCCCAAGCTAAAAGAAGTGGGATTTACAGTGGTGTAACAATTAAAAAAATAATTTTTAAATTAAATAATTAAATACAGTTGGACCCCAGTATCCGCTGGTGATTGGTTCCTGTGGATAATGAAAACCGTGGACAAGTGAGAACGCCAAAATGTCCCCAAAACTGCTGTTTTGTGATACCGTAATTTGCTTTTCAGCTGCTGTTTTGCAACAGTAGCTTGCTTTACAGCTGCTGTTTGTGGTGGTAGCTTGCTTTAAGGCTGCTGCTTTAAGACAGTAGCTTGCTTTACAGCTGATCTTTGTGACAGTAGCTTGCTTTGCAGCTGCTGAATTATTTTTTCCCCTCTGCCAACCATGGATAACTGAATCAGTAGATAATGAATCAGTGGATATGGGGGTCCTACTGAACTGCCTGTAACAGAAAGCTGTGTACAACTATTAAAAACAATCTATACAAAAGAAAACACATCTCTTTTATAAAAGTGACGATTTTCAGTATTGTAGGCGAGGCAGTGATGTATTGTTGGCCTCATAGCAATTGGGTCTATGTGTTGCTTCCTCCCTTTTGTATACTAGATGGAATCCGGTGGCAGAACTTTAAGTTGTGAATTGTCATAAGTTGAAAAGTTAGGTTAAGCATTTCCTGTTGCCCCCTTGAGGATCTGTGTGTGATGGCAAACATCTACACTAATTTTTAACTCACTGCTGAAGGTTACTTTAGTGTCATTATGCCAGCAGATCTACCTACTAGGCTGCCAGCCAATGTAAGTTGTTGGAATGCATGGTTGGTTTATATCCTTAAAAGTGGAAGGACGTACATATTTTACTTACTTGGGAATGCCACGGCAGACCTCCCAAATGATTATTGAGAAGATGTGGAATGTATTTAGCGTTTCCATCTGAAGGATAAGTTGAGGTGAGGGAAGTATTAGTAAGATTTGTTTTGGCAGCTGTTCCCTTCAGAGAGGTGTCTACAGGACTAATACAACGCTATTTTTAAAAGGTGGAATTCTTAGATGGAGTTAAAATACAACATGACTGGAACACTCCACTGTTTGCTACTAATTTGAGTTTCTTCAGCCCATTGGTTAAAAAACTACAGTATTTCTCTGTGTATAAGACTATATGTTTCTAAAAGTGTTAGACTAAAAATTGAGGGTCGTCTTATACACAGAAGTGGGCTGAGGAGAGAACCTGTAATTTGGGGTTGGAAAAATGGGGGCCAGCGTCTTATTCATGGAAGCGTCTTATAGACAGAAAAAATATGGTACTTTTAAAAAGAGCAGTTCACAAATAATCAGATCCCTGTATATACTGGTACAGTAATTATGAAGGCTTGGCATGGCTCTTTTTAAATACTAAGATTTTGTTGTGAATACGTATCCAAAATTGTATGAAACATACCTTCTATCTCTAAAGTCAATTCTTTAGGGGAGAGTTGGTGAGTTATATTATATAATTATTTTATTTATTTATTTTTATATCTACATACCACATCTGATTTTCCCCATGGGAACACTGGGCAGTTTACATAGAAGCAAACATATAAAAATTAATCCCAACGCAAGAAGAAAATATCAAAATAATAACGTAAGACAAACAAATACCCTGGCAAGAAGCACAAACAAGATAAGACAACACACTTTTCCCCTCCCCCATTAAATACCCAGTACTGTAGTTGGAATCCTGTTGCCTAGTTATGTAAACAGTATAACTTTTAGAGATGAATTGCTTTAAATTAAGAAATCTTCACAGACCTTGTGGCATACTAAGTCAAGTGACTCAGGCGAGAGCTAATACTTCCAGAAGTGATGGCATCTGCACAGTTGTGCAAGAGAACTTCAGCTATTATATTACAGTCAACTTTTTACTTGACTGGATGAGGGTGAATAAATTGAAACTTAATCCAGATAATACAAAGGTGCTCCTGGTCATTTGAAAGGCAGATCAAGAAATGGGAATGCAGCATGTGCTGGACAGAGTTACACTTGCTGTGAAAACAGGTGTGATGTTGGATTCATCTCTGAGCCTGGATGCCCAGGTTTCA
>JAHTLZ010000379.1:55502571-55530903 GCA_023846285.1 Phrynocephalus versicolor | reverse complement strand
AATAATAATAATAATAATAATAATAATAATAATAATAATAATAATAAATTGTCATTGTGTATATATACACAGTATACACATACAACAAATTCAGACGCCCAGAGACATATGAAGCTTTGAATTCTGCCTAAAAATGGACCAGTAGGCAATGAAGCTATTGTAAGAAGGAAGTTCCAAGGTTCTCGGTAACTGGTACTAGTCAACCTTATCCAACACTGACTACAGTAATCCCCCACTTATCGTGGGGATTAGGGAACTGACCTGACCCGTGCAGAAGAGAGCGACTAAAATGATTACTGGGCTGGGGCACCTCCCTTATGAAGAAAGGCTAAAACATTTGGGCCTCTTTAGTCTGGAAAAATGGCGCTTGAGGGGGGATATGATTGAGACATACAAAATAATGCAGGGCATGAGTAAAGTGGATAGAGGGAAGCTCTTCTCTCTCTCCCAAAATACCAGAACTAGGGGACATACACTCAAATTGAGAGCTGGGAGAGTAAGAACTGAGCGTGTTGTAAGTCTGTGGAACTCCCTGCCACAGGATGTGGTGATGGCATCTGGCCTGGATGCCTTCAAAAGGGGATTGGACAGATTCCTGGAGGAAAAGTCAATCACAGGTTACAAACCATGAGGGAGATGTGTCATCTCCAGGCTTAAAACCAGGGTACTTCAAGGGCCAGATGCAGGGGAGTGGTATCAGGAGACAGATATCTAGTCTCATGCGCTCCCAAACGCATCTGGTGGGGCCGCTGTGAGATACAGGAAGCTGGACTAGATGGGCCTTTGGCCTGATCCAGCATGGCTCTTCTTATGTTCTTATGTAAAGGAAAATCCGTGATATGAGGATGCTGTGTTGGGTTGGGAGTAGGGGGCCTGTCTGGGCCCTCCTACACTTAACCTTAGGCCTGACAGTGCCTTGAAGTGGTTTTGGATGATCCGGAAGCCACTTCTGGTTTGCCGGAAAACCACTTCTGGGGCCTTTGACAGGCCCAGGAAGCCCGTCGGAGACCTGTTTGGGGGAGCGCCAGGTCTGGGGTAAGTGCAGGAGGCCTCGAACTGAAACACAGCTTGCCTCGGGGCCTTGCCTAGTCCCGCAATATACTGGGACCACAAAATGGCAGGGAGATGACTACCTGATTTTGATCAGCCTTTTACCTAACAAGGAACTCCTCTTTCTGTTCTAGATTAAGCTTGATTTCGTTTATTCTCATCCAGTACTGACCTCAGGCACTGATTTACAACCAAAAGAGTTAGATGGGGTGATAAAGATTTAGATGGGGTGATAAAAGTTTAGTGTCATTAGCATATTGATAACACTCAACTCCAAATCCTAAACAATTTATCCCAGTGATTGTTGGTAAATATTGAATAGCATAGGGGACAAGAGAATCCCTGAGGCATCCCACAGGTCAACAGAATTCCCTCCCATGTTGAGAGCTTCTCTGCCATAAAGGATCAGGAGCCACTGCAAGATAGTGTTTCTAATCGTCCAGTATGGTGAAGACTTTTCCCACAATTATCCTACACATGACTCTTTTAGGGGTTTTAGAATCCTGCTTTTTTGAAAAAGAGGCATTCATTGTTCCCCTTTCCTACTCGACTAGTCTCTGCTCTGGCTGCTTTTTGTAGGCCAAGACGGAGAAGTGTCAAGAATACGTCTGCTGGCACTTACCTGTCCAAGGATTCTGTCCATAATCTCAGGTTGTACAAGATGATATCCTTCCATTACCATTGGATAAGCAGCAGCCAATATTACATCCATGTGTCTTTTATAATTTATGCTCCAGGGTACAAGTCTGAAAGGATATGAGCAACCTTATCTGCTACTTTGCTGTCCAAGTTATTCACATTGAGCTTCCTCCCACAAGCCAGAGTATGCTGTAATAAGCCTTTTGTCTCTTAAATTAGCTGTGTTGGATAATGCTGAACAGATATGATGCTGACAGAGGAAGATGATTTCTTTGTGCCAGTTGGCCTTCCAATGAGCTTTTGCCTGTGCTTCCAATGAGCTTTTGCCTTCGATTTACGAATTTAATCCATTCCAAATGCATGCTTTTAAGTCTAACTACTCTTAAGTCGGGGTACCTATCTAAAAATAGAGAGATTTCTTCTTCAGAATTGGATATGTGAGTTGTTTCCTGTCCTGGCATTGTGGTGGTTGTTCTTATGAATAAATTCAGATTTCCCACCTCTGGCCACTTTGAATTAGAGAAGGGCACGACCAGGAATTTTTTTTCTTCGAGTTGTCGTTTTTCGGGACGGGTCCGTTTCGGCTCGTTTCCGTTTTTCACGAAATTTTTCAAAAATTTGTCGTTTCGTCTTGTCGTTTGTCGTTACCGCCGCGATTTAACACGACTTGACTTCCAGTTCCCAGAGCATGGGGTTAGGGGGTAAGGGCTAGGCTTAGGGTAACGGTTAAGGTTAGGGTGGGTTAGTGGGCTGTACCTCTGGGTGCCTCTGGCCCACTAAGAACACAGTGTACTGGCGTATGGGTTAGGCTTAGGCTTAGGCTTAGGCTTAGGCTTAGGCTTAGGGTTGGTGGGCTTTTAATGCCCTCTCTGGCACACCCAGAAGTCTCAGCAAAACCTGGCCATGCGATTGGTGGAATGGCTCCAAAAATTTGCATGGTCTTGTCCCATGGCCAGCCCATCATTGCGCATGCGCAGGTGTAAAAAAATAAAAATAAAATAAAATAAAATCAATGGAGATGTTTTGTTGCAAGAAAAACCCACTGCTGCTACTATAAAATCAGGCAGTTAAAATACCTAATTTTCATATGTTTCTGTGGTGCTTTGGTGAGTTTTTGGACCACGATTTCAAAAAAAATATTGCTGTCGCCATTTTGGATCCCCCCGCACCGCATGGCAAATGGAGATGCCGAGGATGCCCCCTCCCAGCCTGGTACCAGCAAGTCTCAACATCAGCAAAACCTGGCCATGCGATTGGTGGAATGGCTCCAAAAATTTGCATGGTCCCATCCCATGGCCAGTCCATTATTGCGCGTGCGCAGGTGTAAAAAAATAAAAATAAAATAAAATAAAATAAAATAAATGGAGACGTTTTATTGCAAGAAAACCCCACTGCTGCTACTGTAAAAATTCAAGCATTTAAAATAGCTAATTTTCACATGTTTCTGTGGTGCTTTGGTGGGTTTTTGGACCACGATTTCAAAAAAAATATTGCGGTCGCCATTTTGGATCCCCCCACACCGCATGGCAAATGGAGACGCCGAGGATGCCCCCTCCCAGCCTGGTACCAGCAGCCCAGGACAGGAGGGGGGGAAGGCTGGAGTGGGGACCCCCCCCCCGAAACCACCCTTCTGGTAGGTGCCCTCAGGCAGGCATATTTTTGCCTGCTTTTTTGGCTGGGAATCAGTTTTTTTTAAATTTTAAAACTTTTTTTTCTGTGCCGCTTGGCATCGCGCGATCGCTGCGATGCTAGGAACGACAACGACAAATCAGACCCAATTTTTCTTTTGTCGGTTCGAGTTTGAGTTCTGGGGGAGTAATTGTCGTTACCGTTTCCGTTGTGTAACAGAAACGAGTAACGGAAACGGAAACGAGAATTTCGTCAAGTCGTGCCCATGTCTACTTTGAATCATACATTTGAAAATCTTTGATTACCCTAACTCCCTCACAGTTGTTATCAACAGGACATCAGGTTCTTGGGTGTTGACTATTTGTAGATCTGAATGAGTATTTTCAGTTGTTTGGCTCTGGGGTTAAATTTATAGAATCTTAGGCAGATGGGCAGGAGAACCTGTTCCTTTAGGTTCTAGTAAAATAACATTCAATCAGAAAGGCAAGAATGCATTTATGCAGTAATAAAGTGCTAGCTTAATAAAGTGATATATTAGTTTAGTTCTAAATTGTGCAAAAGGAAGAATCCTTTTCTCACCTTGCCCACGGCAACTTTGTTCCCTGCTCTAAACTTTACTTGTCTATTCATTAGCAGAAGGTTTTTTTTGAGGTTTTTTTTTACTTGTCTATTCATTAGCAGAAGGTTTTTTTTTAAAATTTCATTTTCTCTGTTCATCCAAGAGCTTTCTTTTCATTGAGTCTGGGTAACTCAGTTGCGTTAGGTATCTGGGTAGGGAGCCAGAGGTTGGGAGTTCAGTGCTGTTCTGTGGGTCTTGGGAGAAAAGACTTCACTTCCATGTTGTCCACCATCGCTATTATTGTAGCCTTTCAAGAAGAAGAAAACTGGTGCTGTTGGTTCCTAGAAGTGGTGCCTTGTTCATGCGAGTCTCAAGGACATACAGGGCAGGTAGATCTTTGAGAAGCTCCTTGTAGAGCTTAATTGACAGTGGGACTCCTGTCCCACACTCTCTTGAGATTTCCATGAACCCTTGCACCGCTCCCAGGCACCACCAAGTTAACACTCAGTACAACCATATGTATATTGTTTTTTTCTGATTTTTCCTGTCCTGCCCTTAGCTTAAAGTTCTAGGACTGAAGATAAGAACATAAGAACATAAGAAGAGCCATGCTGGATCAGGCCAGAGGCCCATCTAGTCCAGCTTCCTGTATCTCACAGTGGCCCCACCAAATGCGTCTGGGAGTGCACAAGACTAGGTATCTGTCTCCTGATACCACTCACCTACACCTGGCCTTTGAAGCACCCCGGTTTTAAGCCTGGAAGTGACACATTTCCATCATGGTTTGTAACTTGTGATGGACTTTTCCTCCAGGAATCTGTCCAATCCCCTTTTGAAGATATCCAGGCCAGATGCCATCACCACATCCTGTGGCAGGATTGTTGGAATGAGTCCAGATTGAAAATGAAACACGGTGGTCGGAACCGGGACCCACCCTCCGAAATGAAATCAAGCACTGACTTACCTTCCTTTGGGTCGCATGGGGCAATACTTTGAGGAAGCAGCCTCTGATGCGTCATCTTTCCTTCTCCCTGGCGCCAGCCAATCAGACAGGGAGGTGGGATGATGCATGTCCTTGCCCAGCTCCTGATTGGCCAGCATCAGGGAGAAGGAAAGATGACACGTCGCAGGCTGCTGCTTTGGAGTATCGTCCTGCGGAACCCAAAGGAAGGTCAGTGGTTAATTGTGTTCTGGAGGGTAGGTCCCGGTTTCAAATCGCAGCTGTGCTACCGTGTTGTGTTTTGGAACTGGACCCCTTCCAAAATGAAACACCCATATCTATTAACCAATTAAACTTAAAAATAAATGGCAACACAGAAACAGTTAATAAAAGCAAAGTGGCAGAATTGCTACTTAAAGGCTGAAAGAGCCTCTGTGCTCTAATATCTTGAAATGCCTGTCTAAATAGTCAAAATCTTGAATAGTCACCAGTTAAGGCATAGCACTCACCACTTGCTTATGATAAGTAGCTTGGCCTCTGATAGGACGTGTGTCATATCCTTGAGTCTGGGTGTGAGAGGGCTGCCTGCCTTCTTTTCCTGCTTGTGGGCTTCCCGGATGTGTCTGTTTGGTTATTGTGTGAAATGGGTGGAAGTTGATGGTACGACACTTCTCTATGCAAACAGACATTTCAGAAGGGAGTGGGAGGGAAGTATGGTTGTCTGCAACTGTTTGAAACAGTGTGCGTTGAAGCTGGGTGGGATGCCCTTGCATCAGAACAAGAAAGGAAGCTGAGAATTTGAGCCAATAAAAATGCATCTTTGCTCATCACAGTCTAAAGAGTTTTTGTAGGACTTCCTGTTATAGACAGCCAATGAGCAAGTTTGTAGGGAGACTTGATTTAAAGCATGAAAACCTTTTACTAGCTAGAATGTTGCTTTCCTTTAGATCTTACCCTCTTCTCCTGTTTCCTTTAGCTGTGGAAGAGAAGAGGTAAACAAACATAAATGACTGGCTCAGGGAGACAGCACTGTGCATTTCTGGGCAAAAGCTACAACTTGCTTTCCTTCCTCTCCTGAAATATACAAACAAACTGTGTTATCTTGACCAAAAACAAAAGTTGTTTCCTTAACCAACAAACACAAACACATATATAGCAGAATATTATACCTTTGTGTAAATAACATTAATAAGCAGAAACCTTTAATATACCAATGTAGAGAAATTTATTTGGCTCACTGAATCAGTGAGTTGGATAGAATAATAGAATCATGGAGTTGGAATTGGGTGTTCATTTCTCGACTGTGGTTTGTAGGAGAAAAGGCAGCCTATGTGCTGTTGGGCAAATCGTATAGAATCATAGCATCATAGAGTTGGAAGAGACCTCAAGGGCCATCTAGTCCAACCCCCTGCCATGCAGGAACCCCATCACAATATTTCCGACAGATGGCCATCCAACCTCTTCTTAAAAACCTCCAAAGAAGGAGACTCCACCACCCTTTGTGGCAGCATATTCCACTGCCGAACAGCTCTAACTGTCATGAAGTTCTTCCGAATGTTCAAATGGAATCTCTTTTCCTGTAGTTTGAAACCATTGCCCTCCATCGCAGTCTGTGAAGCCATGGAAAACAAACCAGTCCCCTCTTCAATATGTCATCCTTTCAAATATTTAAACATAGCTATCATATCCCCTCTCAACCTTCTTTTTGAAAGGCTAAACATTCCCAGTTCCCTAAGCCATTCCTTATAAGACATTTCCTCCAGGCCCTCAACCATCCTGGTCGCCCTCCTCTCCGAGGTTATCAACATCCTTTTTAAATTGAGGCGCACAGAACTGGACACAGTACTCCAGGCGGGGTCTGACCAGAGCAGAATAGAGTGGTACTATCACTTCCCTTGATCTAGACACTATGGTTCTGTTGATGCAACCAAGAATCGCATTGGCTTTCCTGGCCGCCACATCATACTGCTGACTCATGTTCAATTTGTGGTCCACCAAGACTCCCAGATCCCTTTCACAGGTAGTATTCTCCAGCCAAGTATCCCCCATCCTATATCTGTGCAATTCATTGTTTTTACCTAGATGTAGCACCTTACATTTCCCTCTGTTGAAATCCATTCCGTTAGCTTTGACCCAGCACTCTAATCTGTCAAGGTCTTTTTGGATTTTCATCCTATCCTTTAGGGAATAGTTGCAGGTGTCCCTGGATGAAGGAAAGGATCAACTATTTCTGAATAGTTTATATTTAGGAAATCCTGGAAAGAGTTGCCATAACTCAAAGTAAACTTGGTGGCACATAATTATGGTATAGATGTGTTTTGTTCCTATATGAATATATCACTGTCACTTTGTCTGTTTTCTTATTCCTGCTTGGTCATGTACCAGGCCACTATGAAGATGCACATAAACACAAGAAGATGTAGTGTGTGCAGTCCTTGCTACTGAGGAATTGAAGTTTGATACCCAAAATGTCAAATGAAAATGAATCTAAGTCTTTAAAGTGGTGGAATATTTTGACTTGTTTCTCCTTTCTTCTCCGTTTCCCCATTTTGTCAACTTTGTGAGACAGACTAATTTAGCTACAGTACTGCTTTGGAAATTTGTGTAATCTATAGACAGTAAACAATATACAGTAAATAGCATACATAGGGTAGCATTATATTTTGTAGTCAGAACTGCAAAACCAGAAGGTATGTTCAAGTCAGGACCAAATAATGTTTGGGCTATGGCAGTGTTGTGATTATCTTTTCTGGTTTTACAGTTGTTAGGAAGCAAAAGGTGTTGGTTGGAGAGCACAGTAAATTAGGGGATCTGGCTTCAGAGTCCGATGGTGGGAGTTCAATTCAGTTCTCCACTGTGCATCCCAGGAGAAGAACAGGCCTAGGTAATTTTGGGCAAGCTGCAAAGGGAATACAGTAGGACCCCGGTATCCCCTGGGGTTTGGTTCCCCACCTTCCCATGGATAATGAAAACCGTGGATAAGAGAGAACACCAAAAAGCCCCCAAACTTCTGTTTTGTGACAGTAGCTTGCTTTATGGCTGCTGTTTTGTGATGGTAGCATGCTTCACAGCTGCGGTTTGTGACAGTAGCTTGCTTTGCATTTGCTGAATTATTTATTCAATTTCCCCCTGCCTACTGTGGATAACTGAATTAGTGGATAATGAATCAGTTGATACGGGAGTCCTACTGTAGTGAACCACTTGTGAGTTTTCTCTACCTAGGAAACCCCAAAAAGGGTAGTTGTAAGTCAGAATTGACTTGATAACACAGAATTATTATTAGGAAACAAAAGCAGAGGAGTTAAGTTCTTAAGCACACCCGATCTCGCCTGATTTCGAAAAACTAATCAGGGTCGACCCTGGTTAGTACTTAGACGGGTGACCACCAAGGAATACCAGGTTCTGTATGCGCCTGGAGTAGGAACTGGCAAGTCACTCCAGTATTCCTGACAAGAAAAAACTCCATGGACATGGGGTCATGAAGAGTCGGTCACGACTGTAACAACACAACTATGATGGGGGCTTTATTACCTTGTCTTGTGAGCTTCATTAACCTTCCAGGTCGGAAGATGCTTAAGCCTAATTTTAATCTTCCACCCAAGTCCTTATTTGCTGAAATCTTCTTGTGCCCTTATGCAAACAGTGTAACTTTTGGTAGTGATAGAGTTGTAAAATTTCCGGAAATTTTGAAGCTTGAAACGCCCACCTCCCCTTTTTTGGAAACAACTGACATTTTTGGAAAAATTGAAAACAATGCTACATTAGTGCTCCCCCCTTTTACAGCTTGAAAGTTATTATGTTACTTTAGGAACATAAAATATGACTATGGGCAATTGGACTTGTCAAATTTATTGCTCTGTATTATCTTCCAGTACTTTGAGGCCTAGTGAAGAGGACAGAACAGAACCAAACATACTCACCCACATGCAAAAACAAGAATGAAACCTTTTTTTCTTGTGACAATAGCAGCACTTCCTAAAGGAAGAAATGCATCTTCTTTTTGCATTGGAGATTTTAGTTTGCAACTAGGACTTGCTTGTCCTCAGTGCACAGAAATCAGATACTAAGATATTATGCATATTTTTTAGAAATGATTTGGAAAACATTTGAACACCCTATCTTTAAATATTTTATTCATCATGCTAAGATAAAACATTCCATAATAATTTTTCTTTTTCTTTTTTCTATTTTTTTCAAATTTTCAGGAAAAAAACCAAAAATCTTTAGCAAAAAAACCAACCTTTTTTCTCTCCATTTCCCCCCCCCCCCCACTCGCTTATTTTCCGGGCCTTCATATCTCTAGGTAGTGAATTTCTGTTACTTAAGAAATGTTTATAGATGTTAGCTTTTGGATATTGTCTCACGTGACACAGTGTGCCTAAAGAGACGTTTTAACTTAATAATTTCTAAACATTATGCTGTTGATATAACTGCGCCATGGGATCCAGTCATCATATTGTTTTAAAGAAATGGCATGGAGGTGGGTTGAGTTGTTGAACATCTGGATACCAGTCTTGTATGGAGCTCCCAAGAAACAAAACAGGTGTCAGTAGAGAAAAACCTGGACACTTGAAGCTAGATCTTTCAGTTTATGTTAATGAGACCTTGATCTGTATTCTTCCTTATTTACTACTTGAGCTGTCTTTATTTGAATAAGTTAAATGTCTTTTTGCCATCTTCCTTCTACTGAACTGTGTCATTTTAGAATAGAAGTTATATGTTTTTTGGACTACATAGCTCTGTCAGAATTGCTCCAACCAGAATCCTCCCCCCCATACCCGAATTCTTAGGTATTTGAAACAACTTATGGCTACACAATAAATGAATAAAAGATTGCCATGTTTCTGAGCTGTGGAGCAATTGGCGGCCTCATGCTCTGTGAGTTTTGTTTACTGTTTTCAGTGTGTCATTTATTACCTTTTTAAATATTTGCATACTTACTGATTTTTGCTTTTAAATGTTATGGTTTAATAATGGAAGCCACCATGTGACATTTGACAAAAGTAGTGGGGCACTTTTAAAAAAAATAAACAAGTGGTCTCCTTTTCCATTATGCTCTGTATGGGCCACCTCTATGGATAGTGCAAAATTCCCATTGTATGGCAAGGCCCATAGAGCTTAATCTTGTCCCACACTTTGTAAATGGAGCCATCTTTAAGGCATTGGAAACACCTAAGCAGGTTTCTTTGTGGGCCTGTGGCTTGGCCAATTCCAGTTGACTTCTGGATACTATCGCCTCAAAATATACAAACGTTGCACCCCTAGTCGCATTCCCTTGAGGAGAAAGGCATATTTATGTGGGGCTGCATAATACTTCAGCCAAAGTTTATCTAAACCAGGGGTGTCCAAACTTTTTGCAAGGAGGGCCAGATTTGGTGAGGTGAAAATGTGTGGGTGGGCCAACCATTCAGCTGCATTTGACCCCTAGGCCAGACTTTGGACAAGCCTATAAGACATACCAGGAGGCGGAGAGGATACTGCAACAACGGAGCCGGGGGCAGGTAGGCTGGGCAGGTGGCTGGGGGGACAGACGGAGGCAGGGAGGGCAGGCAAACTGTAAAACTGTAAGCTGACGTCCCCATCCAGTATGGGGAGGGTCCAGCTGGTGGGGATCCATGACAGGTTGAGCCAGCAGGGAGAAGAGGCTGTGGGCCACTCAGAATTTGAAAACGGGCCGCATTTGGCCCCCGGGCCTGACTTTGGATATGCCTGATCTAAAACAACAAAAGGTGAGAACAGTGCCATCTTTTTCAGTGTAGGTTGCTTGAGACAGAGTTGTAGCTGTGAGTGCTCTCAACATCTGCTTTCAGTGATCTCTGATGAACTTTTGTCCAAACTGCAGATCTTTCCAGGAAGTCGTGCTTGTGTAAGAATACCCCACAGCTCCGCGGCTTGACATTTTGCATTTAATCTGTTGTGATTCCCCTCCTCCATTTTGCAGCTGAGTGAACTTGGTTGTGATAGACGTCTAGCAGTAATGCGGAGACCGTATCTTTTTGTTTATTCCTTTCTAAACAAAAAAGTCAGACTGCTTTCCTGCAGAAAGGACAGGTTTAGAAGGATATGTGTGCCCTTAAATGATATTTTTGGAGGGTGGGTTGGGGAAATGAATACAATAGTTTCTTCAGCTGTGCCAGTTTTAGACAGAGGGAGAAAAGTGGCCAGCCAAGGGGACACAGTTGGAAATGGAATATTTAATATTATACCAGTATTCACCACAAGTTGGTTCATTTATCAATGCTCTCTACTAGAGCATTTTGAGCCACGTTGGTTTGGGCTTGTAATATAGAGATCTAAATTTTGAAGTACTTTAAGCCAAGAAGGAACAAGACAGGACCAAAATCATTGAGGAGATTTAAACTCAGGTTTCCCTGGTCCGTGTCCTGTAGTCCTCTTATCTAATGCTCAGCAGAGATTTTGGACTTCATTCTTCCAGCAGTTCCACCCAACAGGGTCAATGATCATGGTATGTTGGGAGCTGTATTTGAAAATAGCTGGATTGCTATTTCCAGATATTTGAGACTCTGAATATGATCACTGTCCACTAGCTGTTGAAAGACACTGAAGACCGGCCCATGTTGTTTTAAGCCACCTAGGGATACGTGGAAATGAGAAGGTATAGAAATACTTCAAATAAAGAAGTAAAAACAAACAAACTGGAAATACACGTTTTGCCTCCTCCTCCACCATCCCAAATTCATCTATGTTCAGTGTCCATATCATACTTCGTGACGCAGCAGAGGTGAAGGTCCTAAGTCAGTTTAATTTAGGTTCTATTAAAAAGAGAAAGAGGGAGACTATATCAATATAGATAAACTAATATACAGTTATGGTCCACATCAGTGGTCATGAACACTTTTATGTCATGCATCCCTGGAGGGCAAATGGATGTTAAACCATGGCAGAATCAGTCAGGTTTCCATTTTTAGAATTCATATGCAGTGGTACCTCTAGATACAAATGTTCCTAGATACCCAAAACCCAAAATGCGAAGAAAAATCTGTAGAGATGGAATGCCTCATCAGATGAAAATGTAACCATGTTTTTTCAAGATAGGAAAAAAGTTTACCCAAGACGCATTGCTTCTGGGAGGTTTATAGCGCCACTGCCAAGTATGTTATAATTGTAAATGGAAGGCAGCCATTGCAAATGAAAGCCCAGGTTCTGTTTGGAATTATTTGCAATGGTTCCCTTCCGCGCATGAAAACGGAAGAGAACCATTGCAAATGGAAGTTAATCATTGGAAATGGAAGGGAACCATTGCAGACGGAAGCAGGAAACCGGGACTTCTGTTTCCAGTGACGTACACAAAGCACCACCCCCATTTTGGAGCCATTCTTGAAATATTAGGCACTGTTTTTAGGACCTTTTGGAACTTTTTTTGGTGGATTTCTCAAGCGTGTTGAAAGGCAAAGAGCTGAGCTTTGTCGTTTCCATGGCTTTTATTGTGCTTTTTGCATTTGGGGTGGTGGTGGTGGTGGTGGTTATTTTCCACCTTTTTTTACTTTTTCCAGACCTCTGGAACAGATTAATTGGTTTCCCATGCATTCCATGGGAAACTGCGTTTCAATATACATTTTTTTGTAATATGAAGCGTCTCTTGGAACGGATTAGTTTCTTATCTAGAGGTACCACTGTATTTCCTGAACATGCATGCATGCTAATTGGATGTTGTAGCAATTAAAATATGTCGGTAAGTACTGTAATTAAACAGAGTCTTTATTTTCCCCAGGAGCATAACATGAATGTCTGGTGTAGATATTTTTTAAAAATCCAGACGTTTTGGGGAAAAGACCCTCCCAGTGTAAAACAAGATCTTTTGGAGGAAATGATAATGTATACTCATTTTCTAATTCAAATTAAAACTTCACTGTATTAATGATACAAAATTCATCATTTATAATCAGCCTTTAAATATGTTCTCTTTGTTTTTCACATTTCCAGATCAAGTCTGTATATGGTGACATAGAAATAAGATGCAGTTTATTTAATTTATTTATGTTATACAAACCGTTTGTTATACGAGGGTATAACATCTGCCCCCCCCAAAAAAATGGGATTCAAGAGCATAAAGAGTTGATCAACACACCTACAAACACCGTCGGAATAGTTCTCTCTGTTGGGATTCTCTTCCATAGTGCAGACCGTCCTTTCCATACAATTAGTATGGATCTAGAGGCTGAATTAGAGAGGCTATGTTAATGTCAAGTAGACCATTTTGCATTCTGGGTGGACAGGGCACAGTATTTATTGAATATTTATTGCAGTATTTATATACTTGTTGAAAAATAATGTGTACAATCAAAATCAGAAGAGTATCAGATTGAGGACAAATACTGTTGATTACTTTGGAAGGTGTAGGACTCTCTTTCATTGCAGGTGTTTAAATAGAGGTTGTGTGACCCTCTGTCAGAGATGCTTTAGCTCTGGATTTTATGCTTCCTCGGGGAGTTTGGAGTGAGGAACCCTTGGGGTCCCTTCTAGCTGTACAGTTATATAATTCCATGAAATTCTAGCCTTTCCAGGTGCTGCCATTTTTGTGAGACTTCATTGCTTGCTTTCCTCAGGTGACCTTTTCTCTTATAGAAAAGGGAAAAAGATACTTCTCTTTTGAAAATGGTGGCATTCTCAGAATTGTTCTTGGGTGTCTTGTTGTGTGTCTACAGAATTTTGAAATTGTTCTTGTATAAAAATAATTATAATATCTATTGTAAAACTATTTTTTGTAGATGGTTGAATCACAGGTCAGATAACTTGAACATTTTGGCAAAAAAAGTTTCCAGAAAAATTTAGTGTTTTAGCAAGTCTGATGGTTGGAAAGGGGTTACACATATAAACACTTCTAGGCTGTTTTCTGCCAAAGAAGGTGGTGAAACTTGGCATATGTCTGTTTATAGATTAAATAATCATCTGTTACTTTCAGTGTGCCATTTCCTTTAAACATCTCTGCTGTTTTGAGGAAACCAAATGTATCAAACACAATTAAATGTAACACCAAGTTCTCCATCAATTGTAGAAGTTTATGTCTGGTGCATTTTAAGATGTATGTGACTTCATGAACATTCCGGAACTAGAGTTTTTTTGTGTGCACACCTAGTAGTGATGTTTTGGATGTACAGTAACCCCCCGCCTATCGCGGGGGTTAGGGACCCGACCAGACCCGCAATAATTGAAAATCCGCAATATGAGGATGCTGAGTCTGGTCGGGACTGGGAGGCCTGTCTAGGGCCCCCTACACTTACCTGAGGCCTGCCTCTGCTCCAAACAGGCCTCCAATGGCCTTCCCAGGCCTGTTGGAGGCTCCATAAGTGCTTTCTGGAAATCCAGAAGTCACTTCCGGTTCACCGGAAAGCACTTCCGGGGGCTCCTACAGGTCTCGGAAGGCCATCGGAGGCCTCAGAAGTGGTTTTCAGTGATCTGGCAGTCACTTCCGGTTTGCCAGGCCTGGGAGGGCCATTGGAAGCCTGTTTGGGGCAATGCTAGGCCTGGGGTAAGTACAAGAGGCCTGAAACAGACCCATCCCACTTACCCCAGGGGCCCTTGCCTTTCATATACTGCAGTCTTGCGATATACCGGGACCGCAGTATATGAACTGTGAAAGGGTGGGGGAACACTGTATTTGAACATGGACTACTGTCAGTATAAGCTTAGGCTTAATTGTTGCCGGGTATTAAAAGTGTCCTCCTCTCTTTTTCTTCATCATTTTGTTCACTGAACAGCTTAGGATAACAAATGTGGTACAAAATACCATTTACTGCTGATAAACAATTTATTAACAAATAGTTTGTGGGACAGTTCAGAGCAGTTTTCCAACAAGGTCCTAGTAGATTGCTACTGTGTTGCTGGTAGTACAAAAACCATTGTGAGTCATAGGAATAGTTGGCCAGAGGAGGTAACATTAATTCATTGACATTATATGTACTCTGCAAAGTTCGTGAAATCTCTGCATGTTTATGATGTTCCATTCATTTGTCATCTTCCACCATCTTACTGCTGTTTGTAACACAGAGTCAAACCTGGCCTGTTAGGATTGTGGGGTTGCTGTGTGTGGTGGTGTGAACTGAATTACAAGAGATGAGGAATGGGCTGGCAAATTCTGGTTATTGCTTTTAGTTAATAAAAATAAACAAGCACGCCTTTGGGGCACCCCGTCCTTGTGCCAAGTTGCATTAAAGGCATTGGGACAGTGTAATTGGAGCTGGCTTGCCTTCTGCAAGGATTTTTTGTTGGCATTTTATTTGAGGCCATTTAGTCAGCTCTATTTTCTTCTAAAGGCCACATGCAATGCAAAACTCCCCAGAGTTCTCCCTTTGCGTACCTGGCGGGAGGGGATGGTATGGTATGGGGATGGTTGACTGAAGCTTTATGGAACAGAGTTTCCATGTCTCCTTCTCCTTTTCAAAACAGTCTAGGAATTTTTATGGGAGACGCCAAAGGATTGTTTAGTTTTTGCTTCCACCATCGGCCCACCTGTCAAGCTGGGTAGATTCCTGCCAGTGTTCTGGATTTCTGCTCATTTTACAAGCATGTGTCTGGAAAGCTTTCAGGGTAAAGGGCATATTGGGAGTTGGTTATTTTTAGGGATAGAGTGATTGGTGAGAGGATAGCATATTTCCCTTTCTCATCCACAACCATCATTTCCTAACACAACTTGCTGACTCTCTGCTGTATTTATACAAAGGAGAAGGGCTGCTTGCGTTTCACTGTTTGGAAGTGTAAAGCTTTATTTTATTCTAAGCCAGGGAATATGAGACCCAGGTTTCCTGAGATTGTTAGTCTGACCTCTAGAGGTTCTTGCGTTGTCCATCTCTGGTTACACCCCAGCTAGCTTTTAAAGTGCCCAGAAGCATCTGTGGGTCCAAAATGTTGGAGCCAGATAATTATTACTTTAATTTAAACTGTTGAGAAATCTGATTTTTAAAAATTGAAATCATTAATTTAAATCAGTTTGACTGAGATGAAATCCATCCTGGCCATTCGTCAGAGACATAGGCCTCTTTGTCCCATGTGTCTATGGAGGTGGGTTTCTCTGTCTTCCTGTAACAAAGTAATATTGCTGCCCACGTAAAGGTTACTTAAAAGAGAGACCCTCCCATGCATATGCGTGATAGGTCAAAGTTATATTATGGATTTAGCCAAAAGCGGTAACTTTTAAAGCCAAGTTGCTATAGGTTGACAAATCTCTGTAGACATAATCGCATGCTGGGTTTTGTGACTCTGCATTTAACAGATACGGTCTAAGTTATAGCCGTTTGCTTCTAAATATTGGACTTTTTGCAAAACTGCAACAGAATTTTAGCCATATATTTTTCTTACGCCCATCCCCAAATGTACTTTGGGCTTCTTCACAATAGTTTCATTAAACCTTTTGAGTTTGTCAACTGAAAGAGATGCAGGCATCCCTTTGACTGCTTGTGAAGTTGTTTCTGAGAATTTGAGAGAGTAATACTGAAGGACGTTTCCTTTCTGGTGAGTTTTTCCCGTTGTCGAATTTCTTCTTTGTTAGTTTCTTATTTTCTTTTTTTTTTAAAAGAGCTGTGAGTTGACTTATTTAATTTTTTTTTAATTCAAATGGTTTAAAATACCTGTTTGATGCCATGCATTTTTTAGGGCTCACTAGCCTCGGGCAAGAAGGTTGGAATATATTGAAATAATGAATACATTAGTTGGATGCTAGACAGAAATCCCGTCAATCACAATTCCTGAAAGCTACATACAAAAATGCTTATGGGTCTTGTGGATATGTCTTTATTTCAAACCATTGTTTGGGTTTGAAAAGACTCCCTTATTTACAGTGACTTTTAACAGGATTTTCTTTCACTGTTGCTGGTTGCAGTGGACTACTATTTGGTGGTATAACAGTCCTGTTTGTACTTTGCGGCTTTTATCAAAAGTTTTATAATGTTTTTATAAAATGTTTTATCCTGGCAAATTGTTTTATTCTGGCAAATTGATATTTTGGTATTCCTTGATTTGGTTAAAAACCGTAAATAAAGATTCATTCATTCACTATTTGGTGGTCTATTTCTGTTGGTTTTTAATTTTGGGTGTAGAAGTTTTTAAATTTGTAACTGACACTTTTCTTGTCTTTGCTAAGTTAGTCATAGACAATGAAGCTAGTACTATATTATTACTTAGCATTTATAGACTTGAGTTCATTGAATCAATACATACAAACTGCTGTAGCAGTTACAAATGTGCTTCCAATGCTTTTATCTACAACATTCTCAGTGAATAATTTTGAAAGCGGTGTAAACAAAATAAGACATAAATCCTGAGTATCTGATCCCCTTGGCACTTAGGAACTGGAAATGACCGTTACATTCATTGGCTGAGTATCAGAAACTCTTCTGGTCAACAGTTTTATAAATGGATGCATCTTACAAGCAACAGTGCATCCCTGTACTGGTAGAATTGTATATAAAAATGTAGAAATTTGTTGTGCCTTTGTAGCTGTACAGGAGACATCATTTATCTTGGTAGAGAGAGGAGCAGAAGCAAATGGTTCTCGTAGTGAGAGAAGATGGCCTGGGAAGACGACACTTTCAGACTTTGAAAGTTACGGTTCCAGCAGTGAAGTGACTTTCCAGGGTTTATATAGAATTCTTTCTTTTCTTAGCATTATGTGGGGATACAGGGGATGGAACCAGCGACTTTCTTCATAAATAGCAGGTGTTGCACCACTGAGCTATGGATCCTCCCCTAGTGGGCCCTAAAATTATGATCCATATCAGGTGTTTCTATACTGAATTATCTTATTGGTCCAGAGCGTGTCAATGTTTATGCATGTGGCCCCTCAGTTTTGCATATTTGTTTATTTTATTTACCCTGTATATACTCAAGTATAAGTCGGCCTGGGTATAAGTCGAGGCCCCTAATTTAACCCCCCAAACTGGGGAAACATTGATTTGAGTATAAGTCTAGGGTGGGAAATGCAGCAGGGCCTGGCAGCTCCTCCTTGGTGAGCTGAGGGAGTGGTGTGTGATGTTTAAAATGACTTTTAGCCGCCGGGGCAAGTGCTTGCCTTGGTGGCTAAAAGTCATTTTAAAAATCGTGCGCTGCTCCCCCGTGATGCGGGGGTGTGTGTGTTAGGAGAAACAGCGCACAATGTTTAAAATGACTTTTAGCCACCGACCCAAGCATTTGCCTCAGTGGCTGAAAATATTGGCTCAAATATAAGTTGAGGGCCCCTTTTTTTCAGCCCAAAATTAGGGCTGAAAAACTAGACTTATATTCGAGTATATACAGTATTTATTAAATGTATAAACTGCTCCATCTAGCTACACAGCTACATCTTGCAATACACACTTGAGTGTGTGTGTGTGTGTGTGTGTGTGTGTGTGTGTGTGTGTGTAGAGGAGGGCCTATTTCCTCTCCTTGAAGGGTCTTATACAAACCACCTCAAATCCCACAGATGCTGTTAGAACACAGAACGTCCGAGATTCAAACCACATGCTCCATCACTGTCTTGTGACCTGCTCACAAAAACAACCTTTGGTTTATACAAGTTTGGTCTCTTTCAATAGTAAGTCTTGAAATCTACACCTCTTGTTTTGCGTTATATCTCTTTTTTACACTCAGACAGAAGTCAGGTCTTTTTTCCTAGTGTGGGTTGTCACAGAAGGTTGGACATGAAGGTTCATAAGACCCAGTTATGACTGGTGGAAACGGCCAGGAACCAAAGTGTTTCCTTTCTAGAATCTTAAGACTATTGTGAGCATTCATCTGGCACCCAAAGATAATGGCAATGTAGTCTGAGAAATTATTTTGCTATGTCACACCATGTGCATGGGAAATTTTGCCTGCTGGTTGAAAATAAACCAATTGCTCAATTAATTACATACCTTGGTGAGTAGGCAGCACTTATGAGAAATCTGCCAAAGATGTACTGGACTATTACGCCAATTAAATTACTTCCAAGGTACACACACACACATTGTACTCATGCACTTTAGGAACAGTGTGTGATGGAAAAACCAAGCTGCTTTTTGAACAGAGGCAGCTTAAAAGGGCAAAATGTAAGGCATCCGTAATGACCTCCCTAGATTGATTTGCATTTCCATATGCCTAAATTGAAAAGGACCTCTCGTCTTTCTCTCCAGCAGCAGTCTCCACTGCCCCCAGACTTGCTCTGAGACATTTCCGGGATATCTAGAGTAGGCTTTGAAGATGAACTAGGGGACTCTGAGGGGAAAGGAGGGGGAATATTGGCTCACTGATAGTTCCTCAGATGGAAACAGTTCAGTTAAGTGTGTTGGATGTTGCCCATAACCCTTGCTGCATCTCTTTTGACAAGTGGCCGGGAAAACCTGTATTTCTTGGGAATCATCGTATACATGGGATAGAGATTCAGCCTGTAATAATGGATGAGGTGACACTCCCCGTGAAAAAGGTCCTCAGCTTGGGTGTGGAGCGTGGAGGAATGGGTTTTGTACAGTTTGCACGGTTACAGCTGATGGGCCAGCAAAGCCAGGTCTTTGAGATACACAGTCCGTTTACAATGATACATGCCTCAGTTTCATCCCATTTGGATTACCGCAGTATGATCTGTGTGGGGCTGTCATTGGGGAGTGTTTGGAAACTTCGGCTGGTTCAATCTGTTGCAGCCAGACTGCTGACTATGGTGCATACAGGAAGCATGTAACTCCCTTACTACACTTTTACTGGCTGCTGGTTTGTTTCTAGGTCCATTTCAAAGTGATTATTACCTATAGAGTTCTTTATATATGCTTAATTGTTTTTAATATGATATTTATATAACATTTTGAAAATGCATAGCCTACACATAGTTGCTGTGAGACATCTTGAGGGTGAAAGGTTGCATATGAATGAATGAATGAGTTTTGTGGTGCAGTGGTTAAATGCCTGTACTGCAGCTAGAACTGTGCTCACGGCTTGGGGTTCAATCCCAGGTAGCCTGCTCAAGGTTCACTCAGCTTTCTATCCTTCCAAGGTTGGTAAAATGAATACCCAGCTTGATGGGGGGGGGCAATGTGTAGCCTGGATAATTAAATTGTAAACCGCCCAGAGAGTGCTTGAAGTGATATGGGGCGGTATATAAGCAGAACACGTTTTGATTTTTGAATGAATGAATGAATGGATTGGTGTATAGAGCTGCAGGAATCTAAAATTTCAGAGAGCAATAAGAACATAATACAGTAATACTTCAGTGTCTCGGATATTTTTCGGATAACAAATGGAAATTTCCAGGTATAGGGCTGCCCCGGATAGCGAATGTTCCCTATGGGCTGCCTCAGATAACAAATGTTTCATAATGCTTTGCAAAAAATGTCTACCCTGCATGCATTGCAGGATGCATAGTTTATGGTGGGGTGGGAGGAGTTAGAGGGTTTTTTTCATGGTGTTTTGGAACCATTCTGGACATGTTTTGCTGAGGGATTTGGACCTTTTGAACTTGGTAAGATAGGGAGCTAGCTTTTATTAACCTTTGCACTACTTTTCTTTGCATTTTTAGCTGGAAGAGGCTGGGGTAGTCTTGCTGATTTCATTTCTCCATGTTTGCAGTCTTTTTTCATTGCTCTGCAGGCAAAAATGGGCTGGATCTTTCTTCCTGCTTATGTTTGTTTGTTTGCATTTTTCCTCATTGCACTTTGGGTGGGAACAGGCTGGGATAGTCTTGCATTCTCTTGTCCATATTTTGCATTGCACTGCAGGGGGATATTCTGGAGGGTGTTCCAGCACTGCAAGCCTTTAAAGTGCATTTTATAAAGAGGTCTGGAACCCCCCCCCAGCTTTTTTGCCTTTTTCTGGATCTCTAGAATGGATTAATCGGTTTCCCATTCATTTCAATGGGAAACCATGTTTCGGATAACAATTTTTTTGGATAACAAATTGCCTCTGAGAACGAATTAAATTTGTTATCAGAGGTACCACTGTACATTGTTGTTAATTTTAAAGTAATGATTCATAATATCAGTTGTGAGTTTTTCTTCTGGTATAATGCTCAACATTTGCAGATTTTTCTGAAAATACAGTGGACCCTTGTATAACAAACAGTTTGTATAACATAAAATTCGTACAACATAAAAAATTCCAGAGATAGCAGAAATTTGCTTAACATAATCGCCTATGGGGCAAATCTGTACAACATAAAAATGGGATCACTCTGTTTTTAATGCATTCCTATGGGAAACTTGTATAAAGTAAAATTTGCTTAACATAATTTCATTTGGAACGAATTAATTCCTTTATACAAGGTACCACTGTACTGCATTTGTAGGGTAACACTGAGCTGTCTTATACTATGAAGGGGTTCCTCCCTAATTAAAAAGTAACTAGAATAATAGAATAAAAAGTGCTCTGAATTGCTCATACAGTATGGCTGGTTCTCTTTGGAAGGTAATATTTTATTTTTCTATTTGTAAGTGACTAAATGTAATATTAATAAGTATTGGTGGCTTTGTTTCACTGCTGTAAGAGCTATGCTTTGTAGTTGTCTTTGGAAAAATATTAGTAGGCTGTTGGGCCTTAGATAGATAGATAGATAGATAGATAGATAGATAGATAGATAGCAGGTGGTGCAAAGCTTTGTCAGATATATATATATATATATATATATATATATAGAGAGAGAGAGAGAGAGAGAGAGAGAGAGAGAGAGAGAGAGAGAGAATCTCTTACTCCATAATTATTGGGAGGTACAGTCACCCCCCACCATTTTTGCGGTTTAGCTACCACTATATCACGGGATCGCAGTACCTGCAGGGGGGGGCAGGGAGTGATCAAATAACTCCCCGCCGACCCCCAGACCCATCTGGGAGGCCTCGGAGCCGCACGGGTGGCGGCGGGGAACAATCAAATAACTCTCCACTCCCCACCGCCCTCCAGGAGGCCTCGGAGCCGCCCCCTGATCGCCCCCGCCCCCACCTGACCCGCTTCCGTATATCGCGGATTTTCATGTATCACGGGTCGGGTGGGTCCCTAACCCCCATGCTAGGCAGGGGGTTACTGTAAAATTAGTTCTCCCCTGACTGGATAGGTCAGTGAGATACCTTTCAGAAAAGAGCAAGTCTGTATGGCCTTGAAGAAATTACATGATGCTAGAGCACCCCCAGAAGAAGGAACAAGTAATACCATTTCTTATCATTCAGTGCCTAGAAAACCATGAAAAGGGTCACCATAAACTGAAATTAACTTAATGCCATGCAGTTATTATTATTGATCATGATTAGTAAAGGCTGGCTTGGTAAATTATTAATTGTTATTGATTAAGATTAGTAAAGGCCGGCTGGATGGCTGAGTGGGTTAAGTATCTGACAGTGAAGCCAGAGGTTGGGCATTCCAATTCCCCACTGCATTCTAGAAGAGCCAACCTATGTAGCCTTGGACAGGCTGCACAGTCCCAAGATGCCCCCAGAAGAAGGGATTAGCAAGCCACTTTTGACTCTTCTTTACAAAAGGATTGACAAAAGTCATAACTGACTTGATGGCGTATAATAATAATTATTAAGATCAGTAAAAGTCATGATATTGGCCTTGGCTCTAACTCAAGCTGTGGCTTGAAAATTTGTCACTGCCCCTATTTTTATGCAATGAATCCTCTTATGTGAACAATGTAATACTGTATGTGAGGGTTCCTCTGATTCCAAGACTCCCCGCCCTTTTGTATTCAATAAAGAAACGTTCTTCAACGAATTAACATGTGCTTTATTAACTTCTTCCACAATCGGGGAGGCAATTTCTTTCACATCAACGTCAACTGTTTCAACATTTTTAACAAAGGGGTTGTTTTTCGAGTCTCTCAAGGGGGTGAATATAGAGGAGTTCAATCCCCCTTCAGCTCCTGAGAGGCTGGCAGACCCCTTCTGCGGCTCTGAGTCCGGGGTAGATGCTGTAGTCTGTATCCCAATCTCCATGGAAGGTTTGGCTCCACCTC
This sequence comes from Phrynocephalus versicolor, assembly GCA_023846285.1. Classification (NCBI taxonomy): domain Eukaryota; kingdom Metazoa; phylum Chordata; class Lepidosauria; order Squamata; family Agamidae; genus Phrynocephalus; species Phrynocephalus versicolor. Next base: position 55,508,190 of record JAHTLZ010000379.1, on the reverse strand, counting down.
TCTCCCGACGCCGTCCCCGACCAGGGAAGTCCTCCAGGCGCTCCAGTCCCCTCCCGCAGGAGTACCTCCCAGTCCGACGTTCCTCCACCTTCACCTTGTCCATCTATTTCTCGAAGGCTATGTCTTGCCTTATTTGTTTTAGCTTTCTGTTGTATTCTCTGGCCTCCCATTCTCCCCAGTAGGAGCAGCCCTTCTTATGTGCTCGCCTTCTATAACGTTCTGCCTCCGCCTGTCCTGAGGCATCATCATTTTCTCCCATCTCTTGGTGTCTGGGTCTTCCATCCAGACCCATGCCCATCCTGGGGGTAAGACGCGTGGCTTTCCCTTATTAACTTCCCCAAACCCTACCTCCACAGCCGTGGGTTGGTCCACATTTCCCGCCCTTTCTGTTTCCCCAATCCGAAGAGACTATTTGAATTTCTTTCTCGTCTCTTCTCGAGCCTTCTCTTCCCTCACCCGGGCATTCCTTGCCTCCTCATGTCTCCTCTGTTTTTCCCGCCATTCCACCCAGTCCGGTGTAGGCGGCACTCTCATTGGCTGAGCCCCTTCATCTTTCCTTGCTCCACACTGTATTACAAATGGGCCTGAGAGTTAAATTAGCAACAAAATGTGTCTAATTGGAATGCAGTTGAACCTGGTGAAGATAAAAGGAGCAAAACCTTTATTTCAAGCTGTTACTGTTCATCAACGTTTCATGAAGATGCCTAGGAGGCGGTGCAAAGCTTTGTCAGATAGAGCATGAAAGAACATGGTAGAGTTTCTGAAATTGTGAAAATATATATATTCTCTCTCTAATATTCCTACCCATTTAGGCTAGATTTCAAAACAGCTTTTGGGAAGAAAATACATGCACTCTGCTCATTGTCACAGTTATATATTTAATCTCTCCCTCCCTTTCACAAAGGGGTTCAAGTGTCACATTTTCTTAATCTGAAGTGTTCATTTGGAAACTTTTAAACAGCTAATTTATTATGCAGATTTCTCCCCAAGGAAACTTAAAAGTTAGAACCAAATTCTGGATGTTAACAAAGTTGAAACCTCTCCAGATCTAGGTCTGTAAGAAATAATGTTTATTTTAGAGTGTTGGTATTCCTGGGCTTATACTGAACACACATGTCGTATGACTTTGGAGCTAAACTGTCCATTCAGTTTGGAGTTCCCTTCCAAAGAAGACTCAATTGGCTCATTCCCTGCTGTTGTTCCATTGGCAACAGCAGTTCAGGCTGGATTTTGGCAATTTATTTTATGCTTATGAAGGGTTTTTAATTGGACACATTTTTTACTGATGCATTTTCAGAATTGCTTTTAATTCATTTGCATTTGGAGGCATGCATTATCTTTGAAGAAGTGCACAAAACATAGTGAATGAGGTATTTGTGTTGGTTATGTGATGACGGTGGTGTGGAGCCAAGAGCTGCTGATTGCCGTTGACTGAGATTGAGCAACACTTAATGGACTTGAATAGATTTGAACAAAGATAGCCAGTGTTCTGCACCAAATAAATGGGAATCAAAAGTAATACTCAGTGATTGATTGACTACATTGCTGGCATTGAGGAAGAAAACAGGTGAGGGGTGACCATCTCTCCACATGTTCCATTGTCCTCCTGGACTCTTCCATTATTGAGCGTTTGGGAGGATTTAGATGGACGTTACCCCATGTTACCTATCATCTTCCAGCCACTCGGCCTACCATTTTGTGTAGGATGAAATTAAAGTCATGTGTTATCATGGTTAGCTAGAGTTCATGTCCTAGAATTTCCCCCCCCGCCCCATCTATCTTGAGTTATTTGCTACTACCACTACTGAGGTTGTGAATGTGTGTGACTGTAGATCAGGCATGTCCAAACTTCGGCCCTCCTGATGTTTTGGACCACAACTCCCAGAATTCCAAGCCTGCGTTTGCAGTGGCAAAGGACTGTGGAAGTTGCTGTTCAAAACATCTGGAGGGCTGAAGTTTGGACATTCCTGCTGTAGATAAATACTTGAATTCCTCATGTTTTGACTTTGATTGGCTAGGTTCATCTTAGTGCATTAGAGTTTGTTCAACACACCCTCCCCCCTTTGTGGTTATGTGCAGATTACACTACCTGTTGGCTTTTGCTCAATTGCCAGAAGGTTGTTGGTTGGCAGAAGCAAAAACCTCTTGTATCTCATGTCCCCAAACCTGTAGCTTCTACCCCTGCTCCTGACTGCTTGTATTTTTCCATTATTGACAAGTGGAGACTTTAACTGGATGCCAACATGGATTGCCTCGGGGCATTGTATTCTGGGGACGATTAGGCACTGAACATCTCTGATTGTGTTTTACTGTTATAATTTCATTGTGTTTTAATTGTAAAAGTTTTGATTTTCTAAAATCTGTGTCTGTTTTTGAAGAGACAGCAAGTGTTGCCTACTTTGGCTCCCAGGTTTTTTTTTTTTTTTGGGGGGGGGGAGTGAGATATAAAGAGATAAAAGGATTAGTCTGCACTGAGATAAGGAAGTTATTTCCTCATTCTGACATCCAGCCTATATTATAACCAGTTTGAAATTGCTCTTGTGGAAGGGCTGTGCTTAGAGTTAGGTGGATTGATGGTCTGTAGACATGGGCACGACTCGGCGAAATCCTCGTCTCCGTTTCCGTTCCTCGTTTCCGTTACGTAACGGAACGAAGAACGACAATTACTCCGCCAGAAGTCGAACTTGAACCGACTAAAGAAAAATTGGGTCTGATTTGTCGTGGTCATTCCTGGCATCACAGCGATCGTGCGATGCCAAGCGGCACAGAAAAAACGTTTTCAAAAGTAAAAAAAAAAAAAAACCCGATTCCCGGGCAAAAAAGCAGGCGAAAATATGCCTGCCTGAGTGAGGGCACCTACCAGAGGGGTGGTTTCTGGGGGGTGGGGTCCCCGGCCTCCCCCCCTCTCCTGGGCTGCACATCCTCGTCGTCTCGCCAACTCGCCAAGCGGCGTGGCACAGAAAAAAGTGCTAAAAATAAAAAAACCCCGATTCCTGGCCAAAAAAGCAGGCGAAAATATGCCTGAGTGAGGGCACCTACCAGAGGGGTGGTTTCTGGGGGGGGTCCTCGGCCTCCCCCCTCCTCTCCTGGGCTGCGCATCCTCGTTGTCTTGGCAACTCGCCAAGCGGCGCGGCACAGAAAAAAAGTTTTAACAATAAAAAAATCCCCGATTCCCGGCCAAAAAAGCAGACGAAAATATGCCTGCCTGAGTGAGGGCACCTACCAGAGGGGTGGTTTCTGGGGGGTGGGGTCCCCGGCCTCCCCCCCTCTCCTGGGCTGCACATCCTCGTCGTCTCGCCAACTCGCCAAGCGGCGTGGCACAGAAAAAAGTGCTAAAAATAAAAAAAACCTGATTCCTGGCCAAAAAAGCAGGCGAAAATATGCCTGAGTGAGGGCACCTACCAGAGGGGTGGTTTCTGGGGGGGGTCCTCGGCCTCCCCCCCTCCTCTCCTGGGCTGCGCATCCTCGTCGTCTCGCCAACTCGCCATGCCATGCGGTGCGGGCGGGAGATCCAAAATGGGGTGACCGCAAGCAATATTTTTATTTTGAAATTGTGGTGGTCCAAAAACACACCAAAGCACCACAGAAACATGTGAAAATAGCTATTTTTAAACTGCCTGAATTTTTACAGTAGCAGCAGTGGGTTTTTCTTGCAACAAAACGTCTCCAATTCCATTGATTTTATTTTTATTTTTATTTTTATTTTTATTTTTATTTTTATTTTTTTACACCTGCGCAGTGCGCATTGATGGGCTGGCCATGGGAGTGGACCATACAAATTTTTGGAGCCATTCCACCAATTGCATGGCCACTTGACTAGGTTTTGACCGATACTTCTGGGATGTGCCATTCGGGCATAAAAAGCCCACTAACTGTAGCCCGAACCCAAACCCTAACCCTAACCCATACGCCAGTACACTGTCCTTCTTAGTGGGTCAGAGAGGCACCCAGAGGTGCACCCCACGAACTCACCCTAACCTTACCTGTAACCCTAAGCCTAGCCCTTGCGCTAACCCTAACCCTAAGCCAAATCTGTACTCGCATTGCGCTATACACACAGAAGTACAGTTCCCTTCTTAGTGGACCACAGAGCGCCCAGATGCAATATCAGCAGTGGGCCTGCGGTCTACAGAGAGGCACCCAAAAGAGAGGTGCCTCTGCCACTCAACTTGGTATGCATATCCAATTGGCTATGCATGCCATTTTGTAGCGGGCCAGAGGAGGCACCCACCCACAGAGGTGCCTCCAGGAGCCCGCTTTCCCTTCATAGCGGGCCAGAGGAGGCACCCACCCACAGAGGTGCCTCCAGGAGCCCGCTTTCCCTTCATAGCGGGCCAGAGGAGGCACCCACCCCAGAGAGGTGCCTCCAGGAGCCCGCTCCCCCCCAAACCAGTACTAACAACAGACGAAAAAACGACAAACGAAATGACAAATTTTTGAAAAATTTCGCGAAAACCGGAAACGAGCCGAAACGGGCCGGCTCCGACACACGACAACTCGAAAACATCATTTTCCCTGGTCGTGCCCGTCTCTAATGGTCTGATTTATTACGAGTCAGCTTCTTATAGTAAGAAAAGACACTGTGTTTCTGTGGATGATTAAAACTAGCGTTTTTGTTCATACTCTCTTTAGCTCTCTTCTTACTTTTAAATCTCCTCAGGATCAACTCGGGTCTATGAATTGAAGCTAACGGCACAGCACATGTAGAACTTACCTAAATATTTAAGGGTACAGTCAGACTTGCTGCAAGGATGCTGTTTTGCGTAACATCACTGCACCCTGTGTAACATCTGTTTTTCCATTTTGCATACTTTTATTCAAGAATGATATATATGCTGAGATCCTATGGCTGTAGTTGTCCGTGGTGGTGTGCTCTGTGGCTGGAAAGCTTCTGCCAGAAATGTGTAGCCCCCAGAAAAAAATTCTATAAATTCTATCTTGTGACTTCTTTAGTCATGTCTTCTTGTTCTATTTGAATGTGATGGCATAGTTCAGTTTTAATTTATCTCACAGGATGCCTTGATGCACTCCCGTGGCTTAATTTAGAAAGATTAAAGAAATTAACAGTAGCGGGAATGTGGTGTCATCTTCCTAGTGACTTGTGCACTCACATGCAGCATTATTGATCACAAGAGACAATGGATGCCGTTTGCTTCTTCAGGAGAAAATAGTTAGGTATATAATGGCGACACAAAATGTGCCTATGATTCCGGTGTTGGAAGATGTACCTTATGCAGACATGAACCCTGCAAGGGAATGAGATGAAGGCTGTTGGCCAACACTTGGTGAAATGGATTACCCTTCCTGCTCTATGCATTTCAGAACTGCACCTCTGTCACTGCCAACTTGATTTTGCCCCATCTTCTATTAAGAAAAAATTGAGACTCTTATTAGGGAATGGTGTCTCATAGATACACCTCTGTGAATTTTTTTCCCTGTAGCTAAAAGGGGGCATCGTGTTATTCCTTAAATGTGAGCTGATGTCAGAAAGGAAAAGTAATAAAGAATCAAATAAAAATCGGTACAATATTAGATTGGGCGCGTGCGTGTACACACACACACACACACACACAGAGAGAGAGAGAGAGAGAGAGAGAGAGAGAGAGAGAGAGAGAGAGA
>JAHTLZ010000379.1:55489426-55502561 GCA_023846285.1 Phrynocephalus versicolor | reverse complement strand
GAGAGAGAGAGAGAGAGAGAGAGAGAGAGAGAGAGAGAGAGAGAGAGGCAGAACACTCTGGATGTACTTGTTAGCTGCCCTAACTTTGATGTGGAAAGATTATTAGGATTAATGGTGCTTTGATACACTTGCTTTACGAGCTGCAGTTGTTTTATTGGGGAATGTTTCCAGTTTCCTTCTGCCTAAAATCTTATACATTCTAAATTTCGTGATAGTTTTTTGTCTTATAAGGCATCACATAGGGAAAATTTTGTCTTACGAAACATGCCTATTCGTGGAAATTTCACTTGTCCTCAAGTTTTTCGTCTTATGGGGCATTCGTCTTGTGAGGTACCACTGTATTCTTTCTGCTCTTGCATTTAGGAGAAGAGTAATATAACAGGTACTGTTCTGCCTCCTGGAGTTTGGTCAAATCCATATTGGTTGCATCGATGACACCGTCCAACCATCTCATTCTCTGCCGTCCCCTTTTCCTTTTGCCTTCAATCTTTCCCAACATCAGGGACTTTTCCAAGGAGTCCTCTCTCCTCATGAGGTGGCCAAAGTACTGGAGCCTCATTTTCAAAATCTGTCCTTCCAGTAATCATTCGGGGTTGATTTCTTTCAGGATGGAAGGCAATCACAGGGTGCTCAGGTGTTGCTAATCAATTTTGCACCATTTTTCTATCAATTTAGTAACATATTGCCTGGGCCCCTCCACTCATGGCAACCTATGTGCACCAGTGTAAAAACCACTGGTGAAGAACCCTCTGGAGCAGCATACATTGCAACAGAAGAGCATCCACATGAAAGTAACAGCTGGGAGATTGTCATGGAAAAAACATTTTGGCCGTCCATGAGTGCATCTTTTTTCAGTTTTGCTTTTCAGTACTATTTTGGCAATCTTTTCCGTACCAAACACAGGCTTATATAACACCCAGCATATGCGAACCATTAGACCCATTATCAAGCCTGAACTTGGCTCCTGAGCTAGGTCCTCCCGTAAGTTTCCAGATGCTTGGCATCTTCTACTCTTAAGATCTGGTAGTGGTGTGAACTCTACATGGCTGGTGTGGATGCCTTTTTCTTGTGAACATATTTCTTGCTTCCTGTCACAGTCAAGAAACTCAAGGCATTATTGTACTTGAAAACAAGAAACAGATACAGGAAGAGCGAAAAGGTGATGACACTGGAAGGAGAAGATGCCAATATGGGGAACAGTAGGAGGTGTGAGACATTAGTGAAAGATACAGCACTGTTTCAGTGGGTCAAAATATAATGAACAAAGTCATTTTCTAACAGTGTTTCGTTGTTCCAGTTCTGGTTTTTGACAGCTTTTGCACAGTGAAGTCACCAGGGGAGAGCATTCCTGTGTAAGCAATTACTTCGAACCAAATATATTAGTAAAGGTGTTCTTCTCTCTCTCTCTCTCTCTCTCTCTCTCTCCTTCCTTCCTTCCTTCCTTCCTTCCTTCCTTCCTTCCCCCCTCTATCTCTCTCATATGCTCATGAGTAGCAATTTCCTCTCCATATGCTAGTTATTTAGTGGATCCTTTTGATACACACATACCCAGCAACATGCAGAATTTTACCTGGACACTAAATTAAAATCAGAAGTCCCCCATTCTGAGTCAAGCTGTTTGTGGGCACAAATACACACTTGTGCACAAGCACACTCACCGAAGCTGTTTGAGAAATCGCTTAGGAGGTGGTATGATTAGAAGCAGTGGCTTGTTGAAGTATAATCTAGTTAAGTAAGTCATTTGTATGCATTTATATTACTGCTGCTTGGTTCAGACTACACAGATCATTAATGAATGTGTTCCACACAGCTATTTCCATTACCGATGCTCTAGACATCCTGCTGATTTTACCACTCCCGGGTGCTTTGAGGCAGAGTAGAGTTTAAATCTGAACACATTATGTGGTTCTGAGGGTGGGGAACATTTTGAGAAGCCATCCAATCCTCCCAATTTCCTATTCTCCTGTGCTCCCTCTGACCCTTTCTGTGGATCCTTATTAAGGCTGATACAGCTGCTTCTCTTGTGGCCTATACATTTTTTCTGTAAGAGTCTATGACAGTGATGGCGAACCTTTTAGAGACCGAGTGCCCAAACTGCAATTCAAAACCCACTTTTTTTTTTTTGCAAAGTGCCAGTACAGTAATTGAACCTGTATACAGGTGGCTATGAAGGGGCAATGTCGGGTGCCCACAGTAAGGGCTCCGAATGCCACCTTTGGCACCTGTGCCATAGGTTCACCATCACTGGTCTATGACTTCTCTAGGTGCCTAGAAAGCTCTCCATTCTATGTGCTTCAGAAAAATGTGTGGTGCCTGGAATTTTGTACTCTTTGCACCAGATCAGGGGAAAAACTCACAGTGCAGTAGCATGCAGGTCTGTTCCCAGGTTAGACCTATTGAATTCAGTTCTTGATATCTGGAATTTCTTCCTAACATTCAGCTGCATCCTTTCTTCTGGCAGTTAGAATGTCCTGGTAACACGAATCCAACTTGGATGGGGAAAGTGGGAAGGCCTGTGCACTAGTTTATGTTACCCAGGTGAGATGCAAAATTTCCAGAAATTTTGAAGCTCGGAAAAAAACCTGTTTTCCCCATTTTTTTCCAGGAAAAAATGGAAATTTTCAGAAAAAAATTAAAAAATGCTACATTAGCACCCCCCCTTACTGCTTAAACATCATTCTGTTACTTTAGGAACATAAAATATGACTATGGACAATTTGAGTTGGCATGAAATTATCACAACTAGCATATTCAAATATAGTGTATCCAAACAATTGTTACAAACAGAATTTACTTTTTATAAACTAATTTAGCTAAATGACTCGATTTTCTGGAATCAGATAAATGTAAACTCTAACCCTCTTAAATAAGGTTAATTAATTTAATTAAATTAAGTACATACTTTCTGGTTCTTTTTGTTGCTATGTATTTTCTTCCAGTGCTTTGAGGCCTAGTGAAGAGGACAGAACACAACCAAACATGCTCACCCACATGCAAAAACAAAAGTGAAACCTTTTCCTTTTTCTTGTGTCAATAGCAGCACCCCCTAGGAGGAAATGCATCTTGTTCTTGCATTGGAGAGTTCAGTTTGTAACCTAGGACTTGCTTGTCCACAGTGCAAAGAAATTAGACTGCTATGCATATTTTTAAGAAATGATTTGGAAAATATTTGGACACCCTGTCTTAAAATAGTTATTCATCATGTTGAAATAAAACATCCCATACTCATTTTTTCTTTTTCTTTTTTCAATTTTTCCAATTTTTGGAAAAAACAAACAAAACGGCTTCTGGAAAAAATGAAACACAAACAAAACATAGGGTTTTTCCGAATTTTCTGGGTTTTTCCCTAGCCCTTCTCCTCTCTACCCAGGTCTCACCATCACTTACTATCAGATCTTCCATACAACAACAACAACAACAACAACAACAACAACAACAACAACAACAACAACAACAACAACAACAACAACAACAACAACAACAACAACCCAAAGCCAAACCTGGAGATTACAGTGGTTTGCAAAAGTATTCGGCGTCCTTGAACTTTTCCACATTTTGTCACATTACAGCCACAAACATGAATCAATTTTATTGGAATTGCACATGAAAGACCAATACAATGATTTCAGTCTCTAGATGTGCAAAGCTTGTAGACACAAACCCTAAAAGACTGGCAGCTGTAATTGCTGCAAAACATGGTTCTACAAAGTATTGACTCAGGGGGCTGAATGATTATGCACACCCCACTTTGCAGCTATTTATTTGTAAAAAATGTTTGGAATCATGTATGATTTTTGTTCCACTTCTCACGTGTACACCACTTTATTTACATTGAGGGCACCAACAATAGCAGTTAACAACAATTGATGAATACAGTACAGTGTAAATAAACACAATTCATACAATACAAGAAACATAAAATAGAGTAATATAATAAAAATAAAATTAACATTAATTAAAGTAAATACCTTGTATTACAGTAATGCCTTGGTTTACAAGTATAATCCGTTCCGGAAACATGCTTGTAAACAAAAACACTCAAAGCAAATTTCCCCATAAGAAATAATGGAAACTCATTCGTTCTGGGGTCCCATAGACCACATACTGTACACACAAAATGCCAAAACGCACAAAAGAAACTGGCTAGAAGCCCAAGTGCGCGCACCATGGTTTAGGTACCTGGCTGTGGAATCTGCTCTGTTTGGGATTAACAACTGGATTTTACTCTGTGTTTTTAATGTGACAATAATAAATTGCAATTTGTAGCCCTATACACACTTGACTAGCTGCCCCATGTCTAGAAATAGTTTGAAAAAATGAGAAAGAATGTTGAAAACAAATTAAATATAAATAGAAATATAAAGAAAAATGAAACCCTAACCTTCACGTTCCTGGCTGGTGCAAGGGAGACCTCCATTCCCCTCTCCTCTCTCTTGTTTTTGAGGCTTGCATGAGATGGAACATTTCAGACAATCACTCACAATCCAGCAGTGGGAGGGAGGGAGAGATGCCATTGTCTCTCTTGTGATCATGTGACCTGCTCCAGTGCTTATACAGTCATCCCCCGCCATTTTGCATTTCATATACTGCAGTCCTTGTATATTGCAGGACCACAGTAGATGGAAACAAAGGGCTCCTGGGGCAAGCTGCATTGGCCTGTTTGAGGCCTCCTGCACTTACCTCAAGTCTGGTGCTGCCCCAAGCAGGCCTCTGATGGGCTTCCCAGGCCTGTCAGAGACCCCAGAAGTGGTTTCCGGCGAACCGGAAGTGACTTCCGAAAAACTGAAAGTGCCTTCCGGATTGACAGTAACCACTTCTGGGGCCTCCTCGTGGGTAATCAGGTGGAGGGATTACTATATATCAAGACATTGCTTGTTGGTCAAGGCAAAATTTAAAAGAAATGTTCTCTTGTCTTGCAGAATGCTCTCAAACTGAGTTACTCTTAAATCAAGATATTACTGTAGTAAGATAGTTGTAATTCAGAAGATAATTTGTTCATATTGATACTTTTAATGGATGTTGTAACATTAATATACTGTATGTTAAGGATTAATGAAGCATTAATGATACATTATTTTAAAACAAAAATCAATTACAGTTACTAAAAATGGTCAGTCTTCAGAACAAGTAATGAACTGCATAACAAGAAGCATAAATTATTACTGTAACTGTTAACACGATTGTACTAAAATATTTTAAATATAAAAGTATTCATTATATTATTAGATATATATATTATATTAATATGATTAAATATGGTATAATTAAACATCTTTCATATTAAATCAGTATGATGTATTGATAACAAGTGATTTCTGGATAGCTATTTCTGGTAAATTTGTTTAAAGGTGTGGTCATAGGTGATACAAACCAGAGTTGGTGGTTTGGGGCTACCTGAGCCTCCAAATGTTTCAACCCTCCCTCCTTGTTTGTCCAGCCCATATTTACTTTAACAAAGCACCTTTTCAGATAGTCTACTGCTGTGGTTTTTAGGTGTGTCAGTTTTAAAAGTTGCACTGGGTATGGAGTGGGATAGGCTGACCTTTAAACTGAACTGACTTAAATTTACAAAACAGATGGGAAGATAGAATTACACGTCTGTGAAGATTCTCAGTCATCCAGTTGAGTTTATCTGGAAGTTGAGTCATGGCAACTGGACTTCTTTTTCTTGAGAGATAGAAACGTTTTGCTGTTCATCCAAACAGCTTCAGCAGTCTGAAGAAAGCTAGTTGCTGGTCCATGTTATAGTCTGCTTTGACCTCTTGTCACCCTGGTCTGAAACAGGCTCATAAGATGAACAATGGTCTGAATAGGCTTCTTAGGTAGACAACAGTCTCAATAGCCTTAAGGTGAACAACGGCCAAGGTGCTTAAACCCATGAAGTATGGGTCATTAGCTATGGCCTTGGTGGTGAAGGCTTTTTGATTCGTCAGAAATTTTAGAGGTGGGGGCCTCAGGAACAGTCTTATCTGTTACTTATCAGGCTGTGATTTCAACAATATCCAGACACCAAAAACACGTGTCAGCAGTGTGATGCAGCGGCCAAGAAAGCCAATGTGATTCTTGGTTGCATCAACAGAAGCATAGTGTCTAGATCAAGGAAAGTGATAGTACCACTCATTTTGCTCCAGTCAGTAGTAGTGTGTCCAGTTCTGCCTACCTCAATTTAAAAAGGATGTTGACAACTTCGAATGGGTACAAAGGAGGGCAACCAGGATGGTTGAAGGTCTGGAAGAAATGTCATCCGAGGAGCGACTTAGGGAGCTGTGAATGTTTAGCCTTACAAAAAGAAAGCTGAGAGGGGATATGATAGCTATGTTTAAATATTTGAAAGGATGTCATATTGAAGAGGGGACTGGTTTGTTTTCCATGGCTTCAGAGACTAGGACTCGGGGCAATGGTTTCAAACTAAAAGAAAAGAGATTCCATTTGAACATTAGGAAGAACTTCATTGACAGTTAGAGCTGTTCGTCAGTGGAAAATGCTGCCACCGAGGGTGGTGGAGTCTCCTTCTTTGGAGATTTTTAAGCAGAGGCTGGATGGTCACCTGTTGGAAATACTGTGATGGGGGTTCCTGCATGGCAGGGGTTGTGCTGGATGGCCCTTGAGGTCTCTTCCAACTCTATGATGATTCTATGATTATACAGTATTTTAAATCAGCCACAGGACTCTCTCTGTGTATTAGGTGTGCAGGTACATATATCATGGAAAATAAAATCTATCTTAAATTATATTAAATTCCTCTTAATAATTTGCTTGACTTCCCGTATATTTGATAGTCATTGATGGATTCAGGACACCAATCGCAAAACAGTGGTGGGAAACAAATGAGTAAAATTGCATTTAGACTGTTTTAATTATTGGTGACACGTGCGTACTCACATGAATGTCAGTATTCTAATTTTTAAATGGAAGAATAATGTAACACTTAAAATGCATCTTTAAACAATTTCCTTTCATTGTTTAAATGAAAGCTTTCTTACAAATTTGGAAAAAAGTAATCTTGTTTATGCTGTTGAGAGCACCTGTGGTTGACATTGCACTCCTACCCTTGTAGCTTTAAATGTGACAGGTGCTTAAAATGTTTAAATAAATAATTTGCGCTTTTGCATTTTGCATATAGTCGAACTCCTAGTTCATGCAGAAAGCTTGCACAGTTTTTAAGGAACATGCGGGTGTGATTCAATATTTGCAAAAAAAAAATTGATTCATATTTTACTGAGATAGATTTCCACAACAAATTGTCCGTTTAGCACTCATTCTTGACCCTCTTTGCACTTGTGAAATTAATCTGCATAACTTTTTATGTGTGCTTGAATTTAGCTGACATGACTGTGTAATTTTTGGTAGGGTGGCTAAAGGGGCTGAATCCATAAATTGTTCTGACAGTTCTAACAAGCATTAATTCTGTCACACAGACTTCAAAGCATCTTTGAGGACCCTGGGGAGATGAAGGAGAACACCAGTTAACATTACTGTTGCAGGATGTGCTTCAAGCAAATGTTACTTTTACTCAGTAAACTTTTCTAAAAAGCATATTCTCTTCTTAGCCTGTATATTTTGAATGTTCATGATTTCTATTTTTATTACATTGGGGATTTATTAGATAAGGGAGTTGCGTATGACAGCCACAGGGGCTAGAATGAATCTGATTTTTTTTGGATTGGAAGGAAACTGAATATGTATTTGGCCTAAAAATACAGTATGAAATCATTCCTGAGTTACTTGAGTGTCATCTGGTCTAATCTTAGCCTTAAAAGTGGCAAATGAATCAGTTTCCTTCAGCTCCCAGTGAATATTATATTCATCTGTATGTCTCTTTATTCATCTATTATTTCATGAATTTGTTCATCTAATCTGATTGTTCATTATTAATTTAAGTTTGATATGTATTTGGGTAGGGAAATGGAACCCTTGGGCTTCATGTAGGTGTGCAAGGGAACTTTGTTGGTCTTGAAGAAATTAAAAAGTCTCATGTGAGGAAGTATCTGAAGATACCTTGGACAACCAGTGTCACTAATGTGGCTGTATTAAAGTGTATGAATAAAAAGTAGAATTTCTCAATACCATAAAGAGAAGAAAATTGCATTATTTCGGTCACATAATGTGCAATAACAAATACCTGAGCACATCCGATCTCACCTGATCTAGGAAGCTAAGCAGGGTCAGGCCTGGCTAGTACTTGGATAGGTGACCACCAGGGAATATCAGGTGCTGTAAGTGTCTGGAATAGGAACTGGCAAGCCACTCCAGTATTCCTGCCAAGAAAACCCCATGGGCATGGGGACACAAAGAGTCGGTCACGACACAAGGTGCACACAACAACAGTCCTTCAAGGAAAAATAGATGAGAAGAGTGGCCCGGGGTGTAGAAGAACATTCTAGCTTAAGAATTTAAGCAAATGGTTAAAAATGAAAAGAGCCTGGTAATGCTGTCTTTACCACCAGCATGGAGAGGTCAGGGAAGTTGGGAGTTGTAGTTCAATGTATTTGAGAAAAGTACTGGTTTGGGGAGGATTTATTTTCATGAAGTGCATCCTAAAGCAATCTGTTTTCCAAGTGGTAGGTCAGCTTCTTGAATTGTATCAAGCCACTCAAGCCAGTGAGTGACATGCCAGTGGTGCAAACGCCTCCAGATGTTTTGGATTGAGGGTGTTAAGTGATGGTTGTGAGGCTAGCAATGGCAGCAGAAATTGGGCAGTGACGTACCAGCGACACTGTGGGTTTCTTCCTTGTTCTCTTCTCTTGGCCTGCTGGGCATTATTTTTCATAACCTAATTGCCATCGCTGTTCAGGGAAAAGCAGAATGCAATGGAATATGTAGCAGGAACTAAGAGAGATCCCATAGCCAACTGACAATTACCACCATGAACCCCCCTCCCCCAGCAAAAGTCTCGTAGTTTGGAGATAGTCAGATGCTGTGAAAAAATTAGAAAGCTAGTCTAGATTTGCTTGTTTTAAAAATGATGAAATTGCTGCCTCCCACTTGTTTACCGTTTATATCTTCTTGCCCTTATTGGGGAACGTAAGGTTTGTACCCAGGAGCTTAACTTTTGTAGCTCTGACTAAATCGAGATGAATCGAATTTGAATGTTTTCTTATCTTTTAAATGCTGGCCTGAATCCCATTGTACTGGATATGCTTGAAAGGATGAGGGTGAACACCATCAGGCCACTTGTAAATTATATGCCAAACATTAGACAGCAAATTCCAGATTGCAGGGGTGTTTTTCTAAGACTTGCACATTTTATCTTAAATGAGGTACAACACTATACTTCCTTGAACCCAAACAGGTACAGTAATAGCAGGGTAGATGAGTGGGTCGAGATTGTTTCACAATCCGACAATTTAGCCTCAGAGTATACAGTGGAAATTCAGCCGTAACCTCGGCTTTTCTTTTAAGTACCCCACATGCCTACATAAATTGGGCATATGCTACAGAGGGTGACTAGGTACTCACAGTTAACTTTTTTTCCTTTTTTGAAGGGTACTATTGTTTCCTTACTTAAGTTTTCACAGTTATTGCGAAGGATATTATTGACTAAAGATTTCCTCCTGGCATTATGTAAAAAGGTAAAGGTGTCTCCCCCCCCCCCGCACATGCGTACTAGTCATGTTCAACTCTAGGGCAGTGCTCATCTTCGTTTTCAAGCCAAAGAGCCAGTGTTGTGCAAGTCCATGGACGTGTGGCCAGCATGGCTGCACGGAACACTGTTTACCTTCCCGCTTTTTACGGTGGTACCTGTTTATCTACTTGCATTTACATGCTTCTGAATTTCTAGGTTGACAGGAGCTGGGGTTAACAGCAGGAGCTCACTCTGCTGCGTGGCACCCGGGATTTGAACCACTGAGCTGCCGACTTTGTAGCCGATCGTTTCAGTGCTCTAGTCCGCTGAGCCACCACATCCCTGCTGGCATTGTGTAGTCATTGTTTAATTCTGTTTGTAGCCAAGTTTTTGTTTAAACAGCTACCCACAACCAAGTAAAATCACATTTGTGCAGCGAGACGAAATCCATAGTAGAGGAAAAGTCAAAGTCTGTTGTTTATAAAGAAGCAGGCATATAATGTTAGCGACCTTTATCAAGAAAAGCAGGGTACTGTGGAAAACATACAAACATTGCATAATTGCATATACAGATACATATACTTGATAACTTGTCTGATAGCCTATTGTTGGCTCGGCAAGAGTTTGGGAATTACCTCTTTAACAGTGGCAGACTGCCACTGATTAAAGTCTTCCTTTAATCAGTTGAGTCATGACAACTGGACTGCTTTTCTTGAGAGTTCGACATGTTTTACTGCTCATCCACATAATGTCAGTCTTGGATGCATACTGAAACATTTCAGTTTCACAAGAAAAGAAGTCCAGTTGCCATGACTCATCTTCTGGATAACCTCAACTGAATGGCTAAGAATCGTCACAGATACTTTTCCTTTTGTGGTTTTGGGGTGGATACAACTTTCTCAGATTGTACTGCTGAAGTAGCCAAAGACACCTTTAGTAAGCAGCAGTCTGGCACTGCTGCTGATGTCATGCTTGTTGAGCAGATGAAGTTGCGCAACAGGATTCCTATTGTTATTCATAATTCTTCGAACAGCGGTTCCCAAATATTGTGTGTGGAGGGGTATCCCCCTGGATGAATGCAAGGTTTTCAAGGGAAGATATGTGTAGTCCAGTATAACAAAGTACTATAACTTGTTTAGGAATTTGGAGAATGGTAGAAAGAAACAATTACATCTATCACTTTAAAAGCATACAGATTATTGTATGAGACCTGCAGAAAGTACTGTATGCTTTTCTGCCATTGACTATGTATGGCCCATATGTATCCTTGAAGGCACAAGATGTACGTACTCCCATAGACTTGACATAACACTTTTCCTCTTGAAATGTTGCTCTAGGCATCAAGTAGCCAAAACCAAATTTCAATTGAATTAAACTAGTGGTTTGCATCTACCCACTGAACACAGGGTAAAAAAAATCGCATTGAGATAGAAGCTGGACATCTATTAACTCCCATTTGGGAAAAATGTATTCATCCAATGTTCACCGTTTATATACTTGGTGGCATTCTATTAGTACATTTATTTTTTATACAGTGGACCCTTGTATAACAAACAGCTTGTATAACATAAAATCTGTACAACATAAAAAATTCCAGAGATAGGGGAAATTTGCTTAACATAATCGCCTATGGGAAAAATCTGTACAACATAAAAATGGGATTACTCCATTTCAATGCATTCCTATGGGAATTTGTATAAAGGAAAATTTGCTTAACATAATTTCATTTGGAACGAATTAATTACTTTATACGAGGTACCACTGTAATAAGTTTTAAGGACAAAAATATTGCAGTGGTGTATTTGGAAGTCAACACAAATGAACAAACATCATGCCCTTCATTATAGTTGAAAACTGGAACAATACTGTCAAGTATAAATTTTCTTGTTACAGTAACTAAAATGCAGTCATTGTTTTAAAAAAAATGTATTCGTCATAAGAGTAGAGATGAATGTGACTGTTATGATGAAAACTCAGCCCCTGTCCCATAATAACTGCATAATTTTATGTCATTAAAACCTTGTGCTCTGTTAGATGACTTCATTCCATCAGCAGTATGTATACCATTCAATGGCTGAAACGCTGTTCATGTTTGCATAAAATGAAGGCTTGCCTGAGTTTACCTGCTGGGTTTTACACCCAGGCAGTCTGAATTGCCTAATTTTAGATGTTGTGTTGTGTTGTGTTTGCTTGTTTGTTTGTTTATGACACTGCAAGCAAGCAAGCAGAGTGACAGAATGAGAGCAGCAACTAGCTTCTGGAGGGATTGACAGCAGAGTTGGAATGGGGTTGAGAAGCAACGGAACAGTGTCACTTCCTGGGAATGTATGATCTGGCTCAAGTGACATAGACCTTAGCTGCATCCTATTTGACTACTGTAGTAGAGTTTATGTGAGACCATATTTGGAACTTGCAGCTGGTCCAAAATGCTGCATCCTGGCTATTGACTAGGGTTGGTTGTACAGAGAACGTGACACTCCTGTTAAATAAATGTCACTGGTTACCAGTCTGATGTTAGGCACAGATCAAAATATTGGCCGTGACCTTGAAACCCTGTGCAGCTGGAGTCCAGGGTATTTAGAAGACTTTATCCTCTCACCCAGCTGTCTAGATGCCCTAAGCACGTCCTATCTCGCTTGATTTCGGAAGCTAAGCAGGATCGGCCCTGGTTAGTACTTAGATGGGCGACTACCAGGGAATACCAGGTGCTGTAGGCGCCTGGAGTAGGAACTGGCAAGCCACACCAGTACTCCTGCCAAGAAAACTCAATGGACATGGAGTCACGAGGTCACGAGTGTAACGGCACAACACACGCATACAACACATCCTCTCACCCAAGTGTGCCCAGCCTCGGATATCTGCAGGAGAAAAGGAGGTTCATTTTGGAGTGGGTAGTTTGTAACAACTGTATATTGATTGCATGAAAGGTTCGGAACTGTATTTTGTTTTAATACTGAAAACTAATTAACAACATTTTAATATCAGTCATTTTTTTTAGATGCATTTTAAAAATATCTGTATAAAGCACCTTGGGTCCAAATTTCAAATAAACAAGTAAACTGTATTCTCGAAGGCTTTCATGGCCGGGATCTGATAGTTGTTGTGAGTTTTTTGGGCTGTTTGGCCGTGTTCTGGAAGTTTTGCTTCCTGATGTTTCGCCAGACTTTGTGGCTGGCATCTTCAGAGGGCAAGGAGCTCAGGGAACTAGGAGTTCTCTCTGTGCTCTGGGTTATGAAGTGAGTGAGACCTGAAAACTGCCAGTTAAAATAACTATAGTTTTGCAGTTGATTTAAAAAAAAAAACATCTTGCACTTTCTGCCTCTGTAGTTTATGGTGTTTCATTTATTGCTGTGTTGTAATGTTTTAACGGATCTATTTGCATTTTATGTTTTAATTAAGACCATGGCTCAAACACAACATGATGTTAACACATGTCATGGAGCCTCGTCTCCCTGCTCTTCCAGTGCAGCCATGG
Organism: Phrynocephalus versicolor; assembly: GCA_023846285.1. Classification (NCBI taxonomy): domain Eukaryota; kingdom Metazoa; phylum Chordata; class Lepidosauria; order Squamata; family Agamidae; genus Phrynocephalus; species Phrynocephalus versicolor. The sequence continues at coordinate 55,489,521 of JAHTLZ010000379.1, read as the reverse complement.
AAACTGCAGAAAATCTGACGCTGGAGGGTTTCCCATGCCTCAGCACTTGTACTGGTCGCCCCTCCCCATCCCTGCTCCTTCATTTACACCCCCTG
>JAHTLZ010000379.1:55414492-55489386 GCA_023846285.1 Phrynocephalus versicolor | reverse complement strand
GAATCCAGTACAGTATAAGAGCTATTTTTGACAGATCCTACAAGAGTCTTTTAATATATATAACTTAAGGTGGCCTTTTTTTCTCCTCTTCTTGTAAAGAAAAGTCTTGGAATGTCTTTTTAATGTGTGAGCACACAGGCTTTTATACTGGAAGTGCTGCGGTCACATTTTTTTGTGTTTGCCTGCATCAAGTAAAATTGCTAGCTTGGACATGGAACTTTTCTGTTTTGTAGCTGAGGTGAAGTCAGATTTCAAAATAGACTAAAAAGTTGGAGTGCTGAGTCAACGCTGCATAATGGTTGTTCTGAGGTACTTGTACGAGTTGGCTCTTTCTGCTTAAATTTGTAATGAGCCAGAATCAATGATTTAAATAACTTGAGAGCCACAATTTGGGTTCCTCCTTTGCAAAGTGGATATGCTCCCATGACACATTGAGCCTTGGAACCTCACCAACTTTGACTCAATATGAATGAACAGCCTTCAGGTCTGCTCTGCCAGCAGCGGGAGCAAATGCACAAACCCTGATTCCCCACCTCCACCACCACCCCTAGTTTAGCTGGAAAGGAGCAGACCAAAGTACTGTAAGGTAAGCTGCCTGTCGCCAAGTGATAGAGTGTCAGGGTAGGGCATGATCAAGGACATGCCACACTGTGCTTCTTCTCATCTTGTGTGAATTCAGTCATCAGTGATGGACAGATATTAGCAGTTTGGATTCAGTCTGAGTCCTTTCGTAGTGGATTGGTTGAGAAAACATGATATGAAAACTTCCCGTTGAACATAAGAATAAGATAATAACTTTGTTGATTATCCATTCATTTTATTATACCTGCAGACCACCACCCAGAACAGCTGTTGAGTAGTGATGTCACTCCTGACATGTTTTAGACCTGAGAATCCTAGTGTGAGATTTTACTGCAGCAGCCATATGACATGCACACAAATGATGGCTGCCACAGTAGCCCACATGTCCAACTTTGGACAAATGATCCCAAAGTTCCTTAATGGAACACAGTATACTTAACTATCCCTAAACCAGCTTGCGAAACCAGATATTTTTCATAGAGATAAATTGGAAATTCCAATTTGCTGGAAAGAGAAGAGAGAATGAACCTGTAAATGGCTTGCTTATTGTGTTAAACCACAGTTCTGACTTCTGAACTTGACCTTGGCCTTTCTTTATACGCAGCAGGAAAAATACTTTTCCTATCAAATATTTTGCTGAATGCTCATCCTCTCACAAACTGAAATAGTTGCATTTATCACCAGTCTCCTTTCCCCTTCCTCTTCTCCTCTGTCATCGTCCCCAGTCCAAATGGAGACTTAACTACGGTTCAGAGTTGCTGTCTACTTACGATTCTTCTAAATTGCCAGATTCACAATTGTTGTTGCATAAAATATTAATAACAAGAGCTTGTGGGACACTGGAAGCTTTCAAGAATCAAATGTGTTGCAAATGATGCTTTGTTGTTGCTTTTACTGGATTTCTATACCATCTGATGACAAAAAAATCTTTGCCTTGTTCATGAATAGAAGATACTGCCCAGATACTGGTCTTTGTGCTCATTTCCCCTGCAGTAATACTCTTGTGTCCACAGAATTTTAAGCCTGGTAGTTCTGCTGCTATAGTAATAGGTGCAGTGGTGGAGCGAGTGGAAATGTTTGTTATGCCACAGCCATTGGGGTAAAAGATAGTGGTATGTGTGCAACCCACTTCTTATCTCTACCATTCAAAGCCAAACAAGAAGCAAAGTGTGTTGCTTATCTACTGCCCCATAGTGCTTTCAGCACTCTCTGTTGGTTACAATTTAATTAGGCAAGCTACAAATGCCCTCCTTTTTCGGACAGCTGGGTACTCAGCTTACCAGCTTTGCAAGGATCAAGGGCTCATCAGCCTTGAGATGGCTGCCTGACCTGTCTAGGTGGAAATCATGTCATGAGCAGAGTTATTACTGCAGTATTGCAGCTTAACAATTGCCGCACCAGGCGTCGTCACACTGTGAATGAATTTGTCAGTGTCTCTGTTTAAACTGTTTAAAAACATGTGGGACATGAAGAAGCATGTTTGTAATTCACCTCTCTCTCTCTCTCTGGCTAGATGGTAGAGATAAGTGGTCACCATGCAAAGGTTGTTGAGCATATAAGATGGAAGTTATCTTATATGCTCAACAACATTTGCAACAACCTTATGAATTAAGTAAATGCTATTATTGATATTATCCATCTGTCTGAGATGTTGGGTCTAGCAGAGGTCGAGTGGCTTGCCTGAATCTGTTTCGTAAGTTTGTGGCTAGCATGATATACAAACTGGCGACTTCTTATAATCTTTTGGCCTCTTAGGCAGCACATTGACCGTCAATTCCCATTGCTTACCTGTGGTCTCCAAGAATCTGGGGTCACTTACAATACTGCGAAAGCACAATCATCTATAGCAGGGGTCCTCATACGGCCCGCGAGGCGGGTCCGACCCACCAAGGTCCTGAATCCAGCATGCCAGCCATTGCAGACCCCCCCCACTTGACCTCCTCACTTGAGCTGAAAACTCACAGCGAATGGCAGCAGCTGCTGCCTCCTCAGCCACCAAGGCGAGGGCAAAGTCCGCCATTGCCCATAGTGTCTTGGGGGTGTGTGTGAGCAGGTCGGGCCCTCCCTTACCCCCCCTTGGAGCGACAGGAGAAGTGGGGCTGCCATGTGCGCTGGCAGGCGAGGAGAACAGCATTGGGCCTGGGGCAGGGCAAAGCAATTTGGGCCTTCCTCTCCCGGTAGCTCCAGGTCTGACCCCCAACAGTGTCTGAGGGACAGTGACCCAGCCCCCTGTTTAATAAGTTTGAGGACCCCTGATCTATAGTTTACATGCGGATGGATGGATGGATGGTTGTGTATTCATTTTTAAACACCTTTGCTGTTAAAGAAGTAAACATCATTTGAGTTCTCAGTTCAGCTTGAAATATCCAGTTTCTGTACCATAGCAGCCATGGGTTTACATAACATTCATTGAATCAGTATATCTCTTCTGTTAGTCCACCAAATAACTGTTTTACTGCTGTTTCATTCTTCTTGGATTAAACAAAAACATTGTATTAGCATTTGATTGTCTTTATTTTTTAACTCTTCCCTCGCCTTTACAAATGTCAGGAGGACAAGACCTGCCCAAGTGAGTTTTCTGCCTGAAGCAGACATCACATTGCGCTCCTTTTTCCGGCCTCTCTTTGAACAGTGTTGCCATTAATACTCTAGTTCTTATCTGTTCTGTCTGGCTTTTAAGAGTCTGTGTTGAAAAAAATCTTTCTCCTATTTCCACTGATCCTCTGTGGAATTTAAAGTCGTCCACCCCGCCACCTATTTTAGAAAAAAAGTGTCTCCCTGCATTTTTCATTATTTTTGCACAGTTTACCAGGTGCATGCTGTTGGCATTAGCGTCCTTGTTTGTTTGGTTTACTTTTTCTGGAAAAGGTAACCCTTGGCATTTCGAGCTAGACCCAGAATGACTTCTACCTGAAAATCTTGTCAGCAGCCTCTGATCAAAATAGACAACACAGAGCCTGATGGCCTAATTGGTTTGCCTTGTTTGTAAGGAATATCAATATAATGAGCATCTAAATTAGAATTGACTTCTGTCATTTCTTAGCATTGTGTCTAGGTTTTGAGACTGAATCCAAAATTATAGTACATATTGTTATACTTCCATCTTCGAGCTCAGTGAAGTCTTAGTCACTGCATAGGCAATTGAAAAATGTATCCCCCCCCCCCAGCATTCAAGCATGATATTGCTTCATTACTACATTGAGTGTACCGTCGTGTCCTTAGGACTATCAAAATAGGTTGGGCTGGAAGTATTGTAATGAATGAATGAACTAACAAGCAAAGAAAGGAATAGCATTATATTTTGAAATTGGGTGAGCAATATGTGATCCTTGAGATTTTTTTTCTTTTTGCAACTTCCACCAGGTCAGCTGGGATAACCAATGGGATGAAGGGGTTGCAATCCAGTAATGACTTGGGTGGTCACATATTTACCGTCCAAGTTTTAAAGCAAAGATTAAAAGCAGAAGTGATCCAAATGCCTGTGCCAGTGTGACAACTGTGTGTAATAAAGGTTGATTTAATTTAGTACCCTCATCCTTCTCTTTCAATAACCCAGTATCTCATGGGGCTAATAATGCATCAAAACCTGTAAATAATGTTTCAGTTCATATATCTGTTCATACACATGTGCTACCAGCAGCCTAGTGAAATGATTAATGCTGTTAGCAGCTCAATAAACAAAACAGATTTTAACCCTCTTGCAATAAGGCTATAATTATCTTCAGTGACACCTTTATAAGGCCAACAGAAAGACACAAGCCTATCTTTTAATTAGGAATAATGTTAGAACTGAGTGAGGGGGGTGGGAAGAGAAAAGAGATTCAAGGCTGGTCTTGATCTCCTTGTCTTCATGTAGTCTCAGAATGTAAGGAGGGAGAGATAATGCAGACAAAGAAACTGGGTCTGATCAGGTGATAACACAGTTGTTAGATTTCACCCAACTAGCCTGTGTACTCTGTTTGGTGTGTTCTGATGCCAAATTTGATTCAGGGGGACTAAAATGCCCTCTCTTGGTGCATGAGGGTTAATCCAAAAATAGCATTAAATCAAAAGCCAAATACAAAAGTGGAACAGGTGATACCTTTTAGGCTACTAGAAAATTAACAAAAATGTTGCCAATATTTCAGGGTCGAAACCCCCTTCCTCAAAACAGTACCAATAGGTACTGCCAGGGAAGGGGGAGGGGGTTGGTGCACAAGGCCCATGCATTTCATTTGGGGATTGGGATAAAATTTGGAAAAGTCAACTGGGTAGAGATTACCCAGTGTTGCAGTCTTGTCATGTCTCCGTTGATGGTCCGTTTGCCTCTTCCTTGGCACGTATGGGGGGGGGGGGTCATTCCTGGTATCTCAGTATTTTTGATGGAAGCAAAACAAGTTGAGGAGCTGTGTAGCCATCATAAAAACCAAATACAAAAGTGGAACAGGTGATGCCTTTAAGCTACTAGAAAATTCACAAAAATGTTGCTAATATTTCGAGGGTGAAACCCCCTTCCTCAGAGCAGTACCAATAGGTTATAACATGGCAAAAGATGGATTTCCCAGGAGTTATTTCTTAGGTGTAAGGTCCTTGGCAAGATGGAAAAAAGCCAGACAGTTTCTTAGTTGAGGCTCAAATCAAAAGTGACTTTACTGGAAGCAAGGACATACAAACAAAAATACATGAAAATTATAACATCTAACCACATTCAGCAATCTAATATAGCTCATGGCTTCTGTCAAGTAGTAACCAGAAAATAATAAGCGAGAGCTCTCATGCCTTGTTCACAGCCTTTATTTATTGTTTGTAACTTAAATCAGTGGAAACATTGAGAGCTGGTACTTCAAAGGGCCCTGCTTCTGACGCTCTGGAGAGGGCATATTATTTCTTATATTTGCAGCACTGTTCCAAGTCAGCCTCCTTTTTGTCCTCCATCTCTCTCCCCTCCCAGGCTAGGCTAGGCTTCTTTATCTGTGCATTGTAATCTTGAGTTTCTGATGCATTTATCCGTGTTTGTTTGGAGCAGATTATTTCTGCTGAATAGCGCTTTCTATTCCACTGCACGAGATCTTTCTCGGAGAAGCAGATTTTCTCCTGGGTACACTAATGACTTGTTTTGAGCTGTTTCCCTGCTCACCCTCCCCAACAGTGCCCGTTTTTTACAGGCTGCCCAGTAAGTGTACGTGCTGGGATGTGAACATTATCGTTGTTTGGCAGGTTCTTTAAGTATTCTTTGGAAATTCCTAGTCACTGAGCTGAATAAGCGTGGTCTGGACAGCCTCTCGGTTGAGCAAAGTGCAGTTTAATGCTGGCTTTTCTCTCTGTGGCACACTTCAGCTACATTTTGCTGAGGGAGTAGCTTCATAGCTCCTCTTAGCCAATACAGCATGGGAGGTTGATTTGGCAATATACGGATGTTCAAAATCATTACTTGTTCAGAAATTATATAATCAAACTGTATATTGCAGCAGATGTTCACAAACATTGAAATGACAGCTTTTGCTGCTGCTTTCAAACCTTGTTAGTTGTGTGTGTGTGTGTGTGTGTGTGTGTGTGTTTGTTTGTTAAAATTGTAACCGACTCTTTGTGACTCCATGACCATGGAGTTTTCTTGGCAGGAATACTGGAGTGGTTTGCCATTTCCTACTCGGGGTGCCGCTGTACCATCCAAGTACAGCGGCACCTCGGCTTAAGAGCAATTCAACTTAAGAGCAATTCGACTTAAGAGTGGAAAATTATTGCCATTTTAACTGCTGCCTTACAAATTTTAGACATGGTCTGCTCAACTTGCAAATATTTTTTTTCATTTTTTTTCATTTTTAACTTATTTTTTCAATTATTTAGATAGGTGCCCCGACTTAAGAGTAGTTCGACTTAAGAGCATGCATTCGGAACGGATTAAATTCGTAAGTTGCGGTATCACTGTACTAATCAGGGCCAACCCTGCTTAGCTTCCAAAATCAGGTGAGATCGGATGTGCTTAGGGCATCTAGGCAATTGTTAGTTGTATATGTATATAGAAAATAGATTTTTGCCTGTAGCATTTGAATTGGGTGGCACTGGTTAAAGAATCATAGAATAGTGAAGTTGGAGCGGGGCCAGAAGACTATCAAGTCCAACCCCCTGACCCATGCTGGAAAACAGATAAAAGGGTATCTGCTTGGGTAGTTGTCAAAACTTCTCTTGAATGCCTCCAGTGTTTGAGCACTCACTACCTCTTGGTTGGTTCCATTGGGACCAAGGGTTGGAGAGTATTTTTGTAAGCAAAAAAGCATGATTGAAGACTAAAGCCATGCTTTCCTCTTTTGATTTTAAGCAAAAGAAGGTGTTGATAAATAGGTAGCAATCATGCTTTATTAGAAAGTAGGATTTGCTTTTGGTTGAATATCATAGGCAGATTGCAAATACCAGTGTAGCTGCAGACAAGTAGAAAAGAAATACTTCTGCACTGCTACATGGAAGTAGCAATAAGATTGATTTGTGACATTAAAAATAATCAGGAAGGGGCAACTTTTGAGGGTTTAGGAATAGAGATGGGTCACAAAATATGAAGGTAGCGCTGCAAGACTCCCTACCCTGCTTCCTCTTCCGAGTGGCTAGCTGCTGGGGATGGCAGAGAAGGGACGTCCAGCCCCCTGCCCAGAGTGGAGAATTGCACTCCTATGAAGGGCAGAGCAGTGTGTGCCAACTGGTGAGTGGAGGAGCTGGCAAGAGGGCGAGGGGGAAAGGAATGTGTGGCAGATGAATTATGACAAAGGGGCACAAAGTATTTCATGCCCATCTCTACTTAAGAAATAAATATTTGCCAGGGCACCAAGACTAGCTGAGAGCATGGGGGAGCCTTGTGGAGTGGGAACTGTTTTTCTGCTATGTCTTTGTTGAGACACCAGTCCCTTTCAGATCTTTAGTGATTATGTAGAGCAGGGGTGTCCAAACTTTTTGCAAGAAGGGCCAGATGTAGTGAGGTGAAAATGTGTGTGGGGGGCGACCATTTAGCCGCATTTTTGGCCCCTGGGACAGACTTTGCACAAGCCTCTATGACATGCAAGGAAGCAGGGAGGACACTGCAGCAATGGAGCCAGGGCCGGGCAGGCCGTGCAGGTGCCTGGGGGGCGGACGCGGACGGAGGCAGGGAGGGCAGGCAAACCCTAAAACTGCAAGCTAATGCCTCCATCTGGTATGGGGAGGGGCCAGCTGGTGGGGATGCGTAACAGGCTGAGCCGGTGGGGAGAAAAGAAGCCGCGGGCCACTCAGAATTTGAAAATGGGCCACATTTGGCCACCAGGCCTGACTTTGGACATGCCTGATGTAGAGGATAAGATTGTACCCATTTGCTGTGCATTTGTTGCTTTTTAAGGGCTTGCATACAGCCGGTCACATTTTCATAAATAGCATGTCACAGTAATTCACAGTATAGCAAGGGAAAAAATTATAACACATTCTTAGTGAAGGGGAAAAATTAAAGTGCTTTCTTAGGAAGTAAATAAAGCATTGGTAATCAAACATAACAGAAGACTAACAAGCGTCAATAACATAACAAGCCAATGAAGTGTCAGTAGCAAAGCAGCTAATAAATAATTTCATTACCCACTGAATGAAACAAAACACAACACTGAGACACATCCTTGCTAGTTAGCACAACAGAAGAGATACGGAAAATAATTAGCAGAAGTAGCTGGCCGGCAGGGTAGATAAAAATCAATTATTTTTTAAAAGGCAGTTTGATTTAAATTACTATTTAAATCACAATTTAATTGTTGAATGATTTATTTAAAATTCATATTTCCAAAACCTTTGATGTCATTTATTTTGCGACTTAAATAAATGCACACTACTGGCCAGCTTTTTGAACTTGATGTTTCTCTTCAATCCTCCTAATTTTATACTTTCGAAATACAAAGAGGGGTTCTGTTGTGTAAAAAAAAAATAAACCAGTAAATTAGAGATGGGCACGAAATGATTTTTTTTGTATTTTTGTTCATTTTGTTCCCTAATGAAAGGAAAAATGAAGTGTCCCATCAAAGAAAAACGAAATGAAAATAAATGGAAATTTTTGTTTCGTTCTGTTTTGTTTTTTGTTTTACCATAGGAATGCATTGAAGCAATGCACTCCTATGGGAATCCGATCGGCCGTGGGAAACAGTGGCCCTTTTACACTTTCCCCCTTGCCTGATCAGCATTTGGGCGCGAAAAAAGTTTTAAAAGCCCACAGTGTTCCCCACCCATCTTTTTAAACTTTTTCCCCTCCCCCAACTCCCGGGTGCCAGTTGATTGGTGCTAGGGTGGGAAAAACTCCCCCCCCCCCAACCCAGCACTGATCAGCTGGCGTGCAGGGCTTGGGGGAGGAAAAAAAGTTTTAAAAACCCTTCCCCCCCCAGCTCTGGTCAGCTATTAACTGACCTGTTAGGCCTTTTTTTTAAAAAAAGGAAAACAAGGTAGAAGTGTTCCAATTGTTTGTATGATAATGGAGTGTTATTATCAGGCAGGGCAGCTATTTGAGTATGATCTGTGCAGATCTTCACCATGAATGCATGTAAGTTGGGAAGACATATTACTGTGGATGTCTTGCAGCATCCCCGTTATATGTATTTGTTGAGAACCTGAAAGTGATCTGTGTTATTGGTTTATTAACTTTGCCTTTAAAAATCTTGGATTTTAATTACAGCTGTCATTCCCGAGGGAGGCTTCTAACTTAGATTTTTTCTTGTACTCTTATTTTTCTTTGGGAATGCTTTAATAATTGCATTTAATTTTTCCCTATACAGTGGTACCTTGTATAAAGGAATTAATTCGTTCCAAATGAAATTATGTTAAGCAAATTTTCCTTTATACAAATTCTCATAGGAATGCATTGAAAATGGAATAATCCCATTTTTATGTTGCACGGATTCTCCCCATAGGTGATTATGTTAAGCAAATTTCCCCTATCTCCAGATTTTTTTATGTTGTACAGATTTTATGTGATACAAACTGTTTGTTATACAAGGGTCCACTGTATTGTAGTTCTTAAAGAAAAGAATTCCACAGCAGGTTACAATCAACCAGAAGGAACAGGGATTTCTTTGCTTTTTAAACAAACAAAAAAATAAGTAAACCCAAACAAAAGATTTTTCCGAATGCAAAACAAAACAAAGCAAAAAAACCCAACAACTTTTCTTATTACCATTGTTGATTCTTACAGCTTTGTAGTATCAAATATGCTGCAAGAATTAAATATAATGATCTGCCCACTTTTAGTTTCCTCCTAATTGTTCATCACAGTGCCTGTTAGAGTATAATGGAAATGTACTAAAATGCTTGAAAAGTCTCATCTGATACATAGAATATAGCCGTGCGGAAATCTCCTTCAAATCCTACCATGTATCTGTTTTTCTTGAGCAGAGAGTATGTACTTGCCATTAGACCTCAGCTATGACCTAATCTATAGCTTTAAAAATGTGATTAAAACGTTAAGGGCAAGAACGTAGACATCTGAGATGGATGTTTTAGTCCCATGTTCTCCGGGACTGCCTTGTACAGGCAGACTGTACAGGGATTCAGAAGGATTCTCTCCCACCAGTGCTGAGAGGTAGATGACTGAGTCTGGAATGTTTTGTCTGGAAAAGAAATAGATAATTAGCATTCAGAGTTTTCAGGGGGTTGACAGGGAGGGGTTAAGGAAAGGTAGTAGTGGAAAAGGTATACTGAAGAAAGAAAGAGTCAAAAGAAAAGGGAAGACTAAGGGGATGAAGGCAGACAGGTCAGTGATTTAGATTAACACCAGGAAGTGTTGATTTTTTTTTTTTTTTTTTTGAAATCACAGAGGATGGGTGAAATGTCTAACTGTGCTCCTGTCTTCAGAAATGAGGAACCTTGGAACTACAGACCAGTCAGGCTGACCTCAGTCTCGGAAAATTCTGGAACAGATTATAAAATGGTCACTCTGGAAGCACCTTGAAAGCAATGATGTAATAACTAGTAGAAACTAATATGGGTTTGTCGAGAACAAATCCCGCAGGACTGATCTGGTCTTATTTTTGTTTTATTGGGTGGCCTCCCCCTGGGAGATAGTTGGAATGCTGTAGCAAATACACATTTACTTCAGCAGCTTTTAAAGTTCCCAATGATACTGTATTTTAATTAGCAGGTGAACAAGGTCTGAATAGAACAGATGTCAGGTGAGGATATATTTGTTTCCAGAATCATACACAGAGTGCTCATAAGTGGCTCCCTCTCAAACTGGGAGGAGGTAACAAATGGTATACGTTAAGGATTAGTCCTGGGCCCATTGTCCTTCAATATTTCTATTGATGTCTCGGATGAGGAGGTGTAGGGAATGCTTATCACATTTGTGGAGGATGCAGAATTGGATGGGATAGTTATCTTGTAAGAGAGAGAGAGAGAAAATTCAAAAATCTCTTGGTAGGCATGAGTGCTGGACTGAAAAGAACAGAATGAAATTTAATAAGGATAAGTGCAACCCCCTGCATCTGGGAGGAGGGGGGAAGAGACCAAATGCACAGTAAATGCTGGTTGAGGAATGTAATTGTGGTCTTTAAAAAACATTTCTAAGCTCTGGTTTGTTCGTTTAGCCCAGTGGTTCTGGTTGTACGTCAGGAGTATTGCATTTAGTTATGTAATGCAAGTTTGCATTGAATAGATGGGGAAGAAAACTGAATGATCCCATGGCTTTCTTTAAAATACAAGATACGGCATCATTCCATGGTACATGATAATGCATGCCTGTGTGTTCTATGTCGTCAAGTTGGAAGTGACTTATACCAACCCCAATAGGTCTTTCAAGGTAAGTGAGATATTTAAGGAGTGATTTTACCAGTTCTAAGCCCCCAATGAGTTTCCATGGCTGAGTAGGAGTTCTAACTCTGCTCCCTAGAGCCCTAGTTTCTTAGCTCAATACTCTGTCCTCTGCAGCACAAATATACCCTTTTCATCTCAGTCTTAGGTCGTAATGTAGAGTTCATTTAGTTGTTCATGGTGCCGCTGTACATTGTTCAAAAAGATTCCCCTACCAAATAGTCCATTGTACTAGTGCCATCATGTGCTATTTTCTCTTCCGACATACTTGCCCTTAGTGGTTATCTGTCTCAGAGGGGTTTTCAGATGTTGTTACTTTAAATCTTATTGCTTTAAATCTGTTTATGATGTTGATCTTGTTTACTATTTTTAATATGGAATTTGTTTGATTCTTTTATAATATTTCTATACTTACTGTTTAAGCTTTTCAGTATTTTTTTTAACTATAAGTCACCTTGGGTTCTTATTAAGGATAAAAACTTTGTAAAATATTTTAAGTACATAAATAATTACAGTGTTTCAAATTTGAAAAAGAAATTACTGCAGGAGGCATTTTTGAAGGAGGATATCAGACTTTTATGTTTATCAAACATAGGCTGCAAGGTGACATGGATTAAACAAATTCGCAAAACACGGATTTAGACAAATACAGTAGGACTGCCGTATCCGCCGGGGATCGGTTCCGGGACCCCCCGTGGATAGCAAAATCCATAGATAAGAGCAAATGCTCTTATCTGGGTTGACGGTGGCAACAGGGGTGGTGGGGTGTCCCTCAAATGCTGGGTAGTGTGTCGTTGGGTATTTTTTGTTTCTCTTCACTGGTGGCGGCGGTGGCCAGCCACCCTCCTCAAAGTCGCTGCTGGCCATCTATCATCTTTGTCACCAGGCTCAGTGACCAGCCTATGGGGGCAGTGGTGGTAGTGTCGAGGAAAAAAAATGAAACGTACTGATGCCACTGCAGGCTGGCTGCCACCGCCCAGCCACAATCCTCGTCACTGCCACCCCACGTTAGCCACCCTCCAGAAGGGTGGGGTGGGGAACTTAAGAGGACCTGCCTGGCCAACCGGCCTTTAAACTTCCTGCTCGGGCCCCAGGCAGAGGACCGGAAGTTTTGAACTTCACACTCGATCTCAAACTTCCAGTCTGCCACCCGGGACCCCAGTGGGAAGGTCAAAGGCTGGTTGACCAGGCAGGTCTTCTTAATTCCCCACCCCATTCCTCTGAAGGACAGTTGGCACATGGCGGCAGCTGCGAGGAGCGTGGCTGGTCGCCCAGCATCAGCGTCAGTAACTCTTCTTCCCCTCTTCGTTGCCGGGCTTGGACCTCCCCTGCAGGGATAACTGAATCGGGTTGGTTAATTATTGGATGTGGGGGGGTCATATTGTATTTAAAATGGGTTATAATGCAGCAAACCTAATGCTTAAACAGGTCAGCATGAAGGTTGAGAGGCAGCATGGCTTGGGGGGAAACCTCAAATAAAAAAACTCTGGCTAAAGCACTACTGCCCTTCAAACCAGCCACTTATTTCTCCATGCTACCAATACAAAAACATTGCAGAGCTTATATCCTTGTCCGCCAAAATGTACTGTACTGTATTACCATCTGCAGTATTGGAAGGAAAGTTTAAGAAGATTCCATATCCACAAAGCAAATGCCTTTGTTCCTCGGGTACAGTAGAAACTGCTACCCATGTTCTCCTGTCTTGCCAATTTTATTCTGATATCCAAAGAAGTCTTATTGAAACCCACTTAAAATATTCCTTGGGTGCTCTGAGGCATTTTATACCCTTTTACTTTTATCAGAACAAAATTTAGACACTCTGCATAATGTGGCAAAATTCCTAGCAGCTGCTATTAAAATCTGGGAGTGGAAGTATTTAATGAAATAAGTGTAGACCCTTAATTGTCAGTGGGATCTTCCTTTTTCTTCCTTTTCTTTTTTCTTTCTTTCTCTTGTTTTAAATTAAGATGGGATTGAGAGATGTTTACTAATTCTGTTAGGCTAGTTTATCTATTTATTTATTTTTATAGGAGTGTGGCATGTTGTAACTAGTCTTATTTGTATATGTGGATGTTGGCCTATGGCTGTATTAAAGATTTGCTTTGCTTTGACAAATATTTTACAGTATGACTGTTGTGTGGAAATTTCAGTCCAACATACTCAAGTTTTCGTTTCTCTTGCAAAGGTACAGTGCTCCACTTAGTATTCGTGTTATACCCTTCATCATTTCTCTTTCAGGAGAATGCAGTATCCCTTTTGATTTCAGAATCTCTATCCATAATAGATCCAGTTCTGAAGCAAAATATGTGGCCACCCAATTTGTTGTTAATTGAGTGCTGTATTCAGTTCTCAAAAGGTTCTGGTGCATTCATTTGTAACAATTCTGTGGATACTGACCTGAAGTCTCAAGGACTCTAAGTCAACTCTGAAGCCTGTTTGTTGTTTTGATGGCATGTTTTTAGGCACTGGTGAGGATGTTGGAAGCCATTCATAAATGGCTGGTTCATAAACTGGTTTATAAAACTGGAAATGATTATTGTGGATAACCTTTGTCTTCCTAGAGATGTTGGGGAAGAAACCTTGGACCTTCTATATGAAAAGCATATGTTCTGCCCCTGAGCTATGTTGCTTTCTTGTAGAGAAAAAAAGTTAGTGTTGTGTTGGGAAGAAAAGATTCCCTCCTTTTCCTCTGTAGCAGTATCACCCTGTGTGTTTATGTTCATGAAATATTCTCTAAAGCTCTTACCAATGGGAAACTTAATATAGCTCTGGCTACTTTACTGGGTCTACTCTTGTGACGGAGACTCTGGGGTGATGCACGTTTGTAGAGAGAAACACTTGAATAAATAACACCCATCTTCAAGGATTGTGCTGCCATAACTGTATTGAGAGTTAGCACACTTCAGAACTTAGTTTAAGAAGAAATGGTTAAGAGGTCCCCCCCCTTCACATATTTGAATGGCCATCATGTACAAGATAATACAAGCTTCACTTCTGCAGAAGGGACCCATCCATTGGGTTCAATTTATAAGAAAGGCGACTGTGGTGAAATGTTAGGAGGAATATTTTGTTGGTAAGAGTGTTTTAACATTGGAATGGACTTGAAGATGACGGATTCTCCTTTGCTGGAGGTTTTTGAACAGAGGCTGATAGAGGGCGATTGGACAGGGAGGCTCTAGCTGGGAATTCCTGCATTAGCAGGTCATTGAACTGGATGGTCTTCAGAGCCATTAAATTTGTATGCATCTGTGATGCTATGTGCTCACATAAATTGCCTCATTTTGGGTAATATTTTGCAGGTCCGTAAACTGTGTTTTATTAGAGCTGGGAATGGTTGTTGCAGTAGAGCTTTTGCTCTTTAATATCCTCCATGAGCTGCCTAGATGCCCTAAGCACATCCGATCTCGCCTGATTTCGGAAGCTAAGCAGGGTCGGCTCTGGTTAGTACTTGGATGGGAGACCACCAGGGAATACAAGGTGCTGGAGGCACTTGGAGTAGGAACTGGCAAACCACTCCAGTATTCCTGCCAAGAAAACTCAGTGGACATGGAGTCACGAAGAGTCGGTCACGACTGTAATGACACAACACGCACATCCTCTTCCTTCACTAGTTGCGCTTGTTTTCTAGCTTCTTGCTGCAAAACTTTTACATGTATACTGAGGCTGTTTTAGCTTCATGTAAATCATGAATGAAGTGTCAGTATTGGCATACAAAGGTTGAGGCAAACATGCATTCCTAGTATCATTAATAATGGTCTCTAAAGCTGATAAGCATTGTCTTTGTAAAGGAATACTGGAATTGTGCATGGGGCTGCAACCAATGTCTTCTTGCTTTGGCAAACAGTGGTCTCTTGGGAAAGCGGCCCTGCCGTGCCTCCTTCAGCTGCTACCTCTGAGTGAACACCTGCCAAAGGAGCCAAGGCTGTTAAGCACTGGACATGTGTTTGGCTGAAAAATAAAGTGGACCATCTAATGGCATCCAGTCATGTACTGACATATCTCACTCTTATGCCATCCAAGATAGTTGAATGGAGCCAGAGTTCAATTTCTCCAAATGTTCTTGAGTCCATAAAGTACAGTAATCCCCTGTCTATTGCAGGCATTAGGGACCCGACCTGTGATAATGGAAAATCTGCGATATGCGGATGCTGGGTCAGGTTGGTACTGGGGGCCTGTCTGGGCCTCCTACACTTTCCTTAGGTCTGGCACTGTCTCCAACGGGCTTCCTGGGCATGTCGGAAGCCCCTGAAGTGCTTTCCAGTGATCCAGAATTAATTTTGGATTTTTAAAAATTGTGCTATAGAGGGTTTTTTGTTCCACATAAATAAACTAGGAAACAGTTCAGGAGATTGTTACTCCATATGTTACTTACAATTAAAAATAAATATTATTTAAAAAGTAAATTCTATTTGTAATTGTTTGAATACACTATATTTTAATATGCTAGTTGTGATAATTTTATGCCAAGTCAAATTGCCCATAGTCATATTTTATGTTCCTAAAATAACAGAATGACTTTCAAGCTGTAAAAGTGGAGGGGGAGTTCTAATGCAACATTTCCAGAATTTTTACATCTCTACTCAGTACAACGTGTGGGAGGACAGGGAGAAAGAAGGGCGGAGCTTCAATGCACCCGGGACAAAATCCCTCTGGTTGGTCTTCATGCAACAGGCCAGCAAGTTAGTTTGTGACATGAAGAAACCCTCCCACCTGTGTTGAAATTCGCATCACAGATTGTTATACCCAACAAGCATTACTTGGTATGTTTTCTTTGAATAATAGGAAACGTTGAAAGTTTGCTTTCTCTTGATGCTGGCGCAAAGGTATTCACTATCTTATGTGGAGCCCATGGAACTCCAGTTCCTGCAATCCAGAACTATCCATTTAAGTCATAATTGTGCAATTGAGCTGGTTCTTGCTTTAAGATTTAGAGTAGATGGTTGCTTGGGTGCTCACTGCAGAAGGCCACCAAGATCCCTCTGAGATCTTGAATACCTAATAAATCATAAAAACCAAGAGAAAACTCTGGGAAGGTCAAGAATAATACCAGTAATGAATGTCCTGTTCAGCATAACCAAAACTGTTGTCTGGATATGTTTCCTTTTTCTTTTTGGTCTTTTAACAGGAAAAGCAAAGCAATACTGGGTGTCAGAAGATAGGCAAAGTGCATGTTAATAAAATGCTTTTTTTAGGCCAGCCATAAATCTGTCTGTTTAGAAGAGCTTTAATTCTAGTGATGTTTTGTACACTGTGAAGATACTGATAGCACTAAAACAAAGAAGGAAATTATAAACAAGGGATTATTTGAAAGATTGTATTGAAAAGAGTGGCTTGAGGGGGGGTCTACTCAGTGAGGCTTGCTTTTAAGTATGTGGGTAGACTTGCAACCTTGATTATGAACATTTGGAATTTGTAATCCTAATTGAGCAGGCTGCATTTTTTTTTTGATGTGACAAGCAAAGAGGTGACGCCCTGGAGAAATATGTAAATAAGCATTTTTAAAATTGCATTATCATGCTAGGACTGGCAGGGAAAATTGTAGTAAGTTGGTTGGATGAAAGGCTTGTAATACTGATGGTGAACTGTGATAAATTATGCAATGAGACATCTGTGCTTAGATATGTACCATATTTTAATTTCATCGTAACAGAAAATAGCAAAAATTAAAGCAGTTAGTCATTAATCTTCCGTTATAGACCTAAATCAGTTCAGAAGGAATTGTGGCAGAAAGTAGAGTACGGCCATAGTGTATTTACAGCTTATCTTAATTCCTTGGAACAGCCATATGATAGAACAAGATTTTTAAAGCAAGTAAGTAGGTAAATTCCAGTGGGCTTCATTCAGTAAAATGAATAAAGAAAACGAACTTTATGTAAGCTGGCAATACACAATTGAATTGATTATGTGGTATCCTTGGGAGTTTTGAGTTTTTACTTGTAAATCACCCAGAGTAGTGTGTGCAGTAATGAGGTGATAAATAAATCAAATCAATCAGTCATTACAATTTTTGAATGCTTATTAGCGAGGTGTTAAACACTTATTAGAACAATTGATCTTTCTGCTGAGTAATCCTTTGAGTAGGAAATTCTGTTGCTTAAGTGGGGTACCTCTTGTGGGAGTACGTCTTGTGGGAACCCATGAAAGGGCCTTCTCGACTGCTGCTCCCAGACTCTGGAACTCCCTCCCACTAGAGGCCAGGACTGCCCCATCTCTGTTGTCCTTCCGGAAACAGGCAAAGACTTTTCTCTTCAGGCAAGCTTTCCCTGAATGATGGACTACCGTGTGTATTTTATGAATCTATGGATTAACATAGACTTGGTGTTTATGACTACTTATGACCATGTTGCTTTAATGTAATGTTGTCTATTAATGCTGTAGGATGTCCCTCAATTCCGTGTTCTCAAATACTTGAACATGTCTTAATTGCACTGCACTGTATATTATCCCTCATTACTGTAAGCACCTTGGGTTCTTTTCTAAGGAGAGAGGCGGGGGAAAATACTCTAAAATAAATTAAAAAACAAATAAATATTATACTGTATTTAATTTTAAAATGATGTTTCAGAAGCTCCCCCATGCCAGTTTTTTCCCTTGCACCTTGAGGTTCTATTTTAGTAGAACCTTTCCACAGGGTGGCCTTACCAGTGTTAGAATTCAGGGTTAGTCCAGATTTAGCCTTGCAGAACTCAGTGTTGTAGTTGCGAGTTGCATGCACACAATACTGTGACCTAGAATCAAGGGATTTGAAGACACCTTTACAGTCAGCTTTATCTTGATTATGACTACAGTCACCCCCTGCCATTTCGCGGTTCAGGTACTGCGGTCCCACTATATTGCGGGATCGGAGTACCTGCGGGGGGCAGCGGGGAGCGATCACGTCGCTCCCCGCCCCCACCCCCTCCGGGAAGCCTTGGAGCCGCACGGGGGCAGCGGGGAGCGATCGCGTTGCTCCCTGCCGCCTCCCCACCCCTCTGGGAGGCCTCAGAGCTGTGCAGGAGGTGTCGAGGGCGATTGTGTTGCTCCCCGCTGCCCCCACCCCCTTCGGGAAGCCTCGGAGCTGCAGGGGGTGGGGAGCGACACCCCCACCCGTCCCTCTGATCGCCTCGCCCCACTTCTGCATATCATGGATTTTCATGTATCACGGGTCGGGTGGGTCCCTAACCCCCATGGTAGGCGGGGGGTTACTGTACCTCAACAGCATCAGTTGGAATCCTTTCCTTTGGGAGCATAGTGCCTCGCTGTTGTTGTTTTCTGTTTGTTTTGTCCCCCATATCTGTTAATAATTAGTCTCATCCAGATAGAGGGTTACATTTTGGTTTCATAGTCAGTGAGCCTTAAGGACCCGTCACTTCCTCTTGCTGGCAAGACCTTATGTCAGTAGGAGCTCACTTCCCTGTTGGTTGTTGGTTTCTCATTGGGTCTACTGCGTTCTCAGTTCCGGGGATGGGGTGGGGTGAGGTTTGTGATATGGCACAATACCTTTGGCATTGGTAGGTCAATGTACTCTTACTTATAGCCTTAATGCCACCTGCTGAGCTAAAGCTTCCCTGTGGTTCTTCTAGTCAGGCTCAACCTAGGTTAGGAGACCTGAGGTTATCTTATATTAGGTCTGCATAGAAGGAATAGCTTGTCTCATGCTTAATGTGTAGTGCGCCTTGTAGGGTTGTGTAAGGATATGTGGTGAGGTTCTCCAGCACCCTAAAGTCAGGAATGGGATGTGCAGAATCCATTTTCTATCTTTGATCTTAATTCCACATTCCTTCATTCCTTTGTCTTCTTTGTCTTCTTTGCAATAACACAGGCTTTTTGTTATCTGCAGGGAGGAAGGAGAACAAGGGCAGTTTTGTATACAGTGCTGTGATGATTCATACTTCCCTTCCCCCACTGTGATTATGAGTTGCAAGCAAAATAAAGTGTTCTGCTTATATACCGCCCCATACCACTTCAAGTAGTCTCTGGGCACGTTACAATTTTTAAAAATTCCAGTATAATGTGTTTAACTGCCCTCATACTTCTAAAACATATTAGTCCAGATAATTTTATGTTTTTTTCTGTGTTCTGTATGGGTTTGTGTGTATAAGGTTGTGTACATGTTTTTACACATGTTTTTACATTACTTTGGAATGTGAGGAATCCAAAGCTCACTGCTGTACGACATTAAATCAGTTTAGAAAAACAAATGCCTCTTTTGATAGCATCTTCAGTTAGCGACAGGAGTACCCCTACTAGCAAGAAAATAAAATAAAATGAATAACAACGACTCTGTAATCCTGCTCTCAGTGAACCACACTACAGATGCAAGAGTAGAAGAGAAGCAAGGTGAGAGTATTGAGGAGGCTCAGGCTGTCAGGTTGCCATGGCGACGAGGTATAAGAGGGAGCAGCCGTCACCCAAATGATGAACTGCCAATTCTTTTTGTAGGTGTGAGCCTTTGGTGATGAATATTTACCACATGTGGGCCAATATTTGCTGGAAACATCCTGTCGAATTTGAGTGGCAGGGTTGTAATTAGATTATTGAGCACGCCTGCAAACACAGGCATCTAACAAGGTTACCCTCCCCTCACTCAAGTACACATTTCAGCAAAAACTTATTGAAGCACACTCTGGATTTACTTTGTTATGGATTCAGGCATGTGTCAAATTTCCTGCATAATTATCAAACCCAAGCACATCCTCCTTTCTCATGCAGCTCAAATATTAGCTTTGTTCAGTCTTTTTTTAAAAAAAGGAATCTATAATGTATAGGCAGACATACTAGGAGGAAGTTCGTCCCCTCCCCCTTTGACAATAACAGTATTTTTAAGCCACGGCACATTAAAACAGCTGGTGGACCAAACCTGTCAATTTTCACAATTTGCAAGTTATTTGTAATACGTTGAGCTGCACGCTCATTGTCTTGTGTTCAAGCTTGCTGCAATGAACATAATGCCTGCTGTGCCATTCCATATTGGCAAACGCTAAATTAACACAACCCTCTTTAATATAAATATGTTGTGTAGTTTGCTGGCAAAATGGGCTCAGTGCTTTCTTCAGAGTCCAGTTGAGGGCCTTCGTGGGGATTTCTGCCTGGTTCTGAAACTCCCCGCTTAAGAAAACCAAGAGGATCCTCCTCCATTTCGTTGTACCAATGGCACACTCTTATTCAGGCAGGTTTTTGACAATGGAGCAAGTGCTGAAACAAGGAACTCATAAATGAGCCAATGCTAGACCTTTAAGCCGTTTTTTAAAAAATCACTAGTCATTTAGTACCATAATTTCATCCTTTTTAGATTTATAACATTTTAGGGTTTGCTTTTATTCGTCTGTTTTGTTTTGTTTTTTGAATGTGCTTATTTTAATCTTTAATCTTGCTGAAAGCCCCTTTGCCTATTTATATGGGTGTAATGTGAAGCTGCAAAATCAGTATCTGCATCTGAAGTAGAGATGGGCTTTTCGTTTTGGAAGTGGTCAGCTTCCGAAATGAAACACGAGAGCCCAGCTGGCATTCAGAGCCTGAGGAACACAATCAGCCAATCCCTTACCTTGTGCTGGGGTCGCATGGGGCTAAATTCCAAGGAAGAAGCCTTCAGCATTATCTTCCCTTCTCCCTGGCTCTGGCCAGTCAGACAGGGAGGCAGGATGATGCATTTCCCTGCACAGCTCCTGATTGGTCAGCGCCAGGGAAAAGGAAATGTGATGTCAGAAGCTTCTTCCTTGTTGGAGTTTAGCCCCGCGTGTCCCCAGCACAAGGTAAGGGCTTGGTTGATTGCGTTCCTCTGCTTCCAAAAGCCAGCTGGGCTCCTGCGTTTTGTTTCGGAAGCTGACCACTTCCGAAACCAAAAGCCCATCTCTAATCTGAAGCATTTGCTCAGCCGCCTTGTGCAATAATAGTAATATGAACCTCACATTGACTGCACAGTTGTAAACTGCTTAGTTGTGAACTGCAAGTTCCATGGCAGGGTCAGTGTTGGACATCTGGGAAGCTCCTCCTCTGGCATAGGCAGATCAGATGATCCAATCTTCAAGAGAGGGGAGGGGTTTCTTGGATTTTTAGTTGCACAACCATGATGCGAACCATGCCATACCAACATGAAGTATGTGATCAATAACAAAATGCTGACTTTGTGGGCAGAGAAGGTCCATCGCACTTCTGCAGATCTGTCTTCATGTTACACCAAATTGAGCAAGATTTCAGCGAGTAGGTTACATCAGCTGCTCAAATTCCAGGTTCAGTAGTTGGGATTCCTTGGTTAAAGGGGGTACGGGAAAAAGCTCTGCTTAGGGTCTCAGGCAACTGCTGCCTTTTAGTTTGGAAATCATTGTGCTTGTTTCACTCCAAACACTGGTCTTCCCCAACTCCAGTGCCCATTGCCCCAAACAATTCTCATTGCTTTCTGGGGCGGATGGGAATTAGGGACCATGTATCCATAACGTCTATATAAGAGACATCTGTGGTAGAATTATTAGGAGGAACCTCCGTACAGACTTGATATTGTCTCACAAGTTACTTGTATATTTAGCAACTTAATCCAAATATTTAATTTGTTGGAATATCTGTATTCTCTATTTGTAATCCACGTAGGGCTCACGACAACAGAATTTTTAAAACAAAAACAGTGCTCTAAAAGTATCCACTAGAATCAGCCAAGAGTTGGACTTGAATCACAGCTGTCAACAGAAATGGACAGAATGCTAAATTAAATTGAGGATCCAGTAAAACAAAGCTGTCTGTCTTCACAGCATGCCAGAACTCCAACAAAGTGGGTGAATATGAGATTACATCTGCACATTCCTACAGTGCACTGCTTTCTGCTCTCCTTGTAAAATAGATCTCCAAACACTTGTGCAGTATTGTATTTTAGGTGGTATGTGTGATAGCGAATGTGATAATTTATGCTAAGTGCAAAACATGTTTTCAGAGTTTGTAGGGTGGGTTGAAACACTGTGGGTAAAAAGCAATGATTTTTAAAAAACAGTATGGATTCAAATCATGATTTAAATCAAAAGCATCAATTGGTTTTAATTAAATCATCATCAAAAAAAACCCCAATTTAAATCAGATCTACTCCATTTTGAAATATATTTCCAGGCACGTAAGGTTGATGATCATGCCAGGAGAACTGCTGAGAAATTGCCCCTTTGCCTTTATCAAGAGTTGTCAAAACAACAGTGAAATACAAGATACAGCTTCAGACCATAAAGAATAGTTTAGCAAGGGATGGGCGGAGGGATCTTGTTCTAGAAATGTGGGTGCATGCTCTATGACAGTGATGGCGAACCTTTTAGAGGCTGAGTGCCCAAACTGCAATTCAAAACCCTGTAATTGTTTGCAAAGTGCCAATACAGCAGTTTAACCTGAATGCAGGTGGCTGTGAAGGGGCGATGTCAGGTGCCCACAGAAAGGGCTCCAAGTGCCACCTTTGGCACCCGTGCCATAGGTTCGCCAACACTGCTCTGTGAGGTCTTGAGATTCTTGTTTCATTGCTGATGCTAAAGGGTATAGGGTTGCCCACCCAACTACTGTTGACTTCCCCTGCCTACCAACAAAGTTGGTTTATTTCTGCACTGGTGAGCATGCTAAATGGAATTGGTAAGTGGTGCACAGGATCAGATTAATTGTAGAGCCTAGAATCCGGTGACTTATGTTTTCTGTATAAGATGTGATTTCTTGCTTCAAGAATCATGGTTGTTGATTACCCGAATTGCAGGGATACCAGACCATTCCCCTCAAAACAACAACAAAAAGGGCAAAAGCCTTGTGCTCCTTAAAGACTTCATAATCGTTATATTTTAATATGATCTCTTGTGGATCAAATCCACTTCCTCAGAGATTGGAAGCAAAGAGTTGGTCAAATTGACAAGAGTACTTTCTTGCTTACCTCTCTTGCCTGCCCTATTCAATCCCACCCCAGTCTTTTGTCTCGTGCCACATAGCAACTGGTATATTGGAGGTAATGTATTATAGGCAGCATAGAGCCATCCTGTCTACATTCCCTTTGATGGCTTTATCCACTACAGTGGTACCTTGTATAACGTAATTAATTGGTTCCCAATTAAATTACGTTATACAATTTTTTCGTTATGCAAATTAGCATTTCCCATAGGAATGCATTGGAAGTGGATTTAATCCGTTCCAATGCATTCCTAAAGGCCCCACCAGCTACCTCCCGTTCCAGCCTCTCTCTCTCCCTCTCTCACTCACACAGACACACACACACACACACACACACACACACACAAACACACACACACACACACACACACACGGGCGGCGGCGGCGCTCCCAAAGGCCCCACCGGCCCGTTCCCGCCTCTCTCTCTCTCTCTCTCTCACACACACACACACACACACACACACACACACACACACACACACACAGAGGCGGTGGCGGCGCTCCCAACGCCACCCCCACCGGCCTCCCTCCCCTTCCCCTTCCCCCTCCCGCTCGCCGGCCCGAAGGCCGCAGCCGGAGGCAAGGCGACGCGGCGGCGGCTCCGGCCCGAGGGCGCTACCGGGACCGCTGAGCCGCCGCTGGTTGCTCGTTGCCCAGCTCCACCGGGAGCCGGCAGGGCGCACCGGGGGCGGCGGCGGCGGTGGCCTCCCCTCCCTTGCCCTCCCGCTCCCGCGTTCTCTTCCCCCCGTCGGCTCACCTTTTCTGGGAGCCGGCAGGGCGCAAACTTCTCGCGCTCCTCCTCGCCGCGGGTGAAGAGGGCGCGCAGCGGCAGGTTGCCCTTCTGGAAGCGCCGCAGCATGAGGCCCGGCAAGGCCACGCTGATGGCCCAGCTCCAGCTGCTCGTTGAGCCGCCGCTGCCGCCCGCCTTGGTGGGGCACCTCTGCGGCGGCGCCAGCAGCGGCTCGGCGGTCCCGGTGGCGCCCTCGGGCCGGAGACGCCACCCCCACCGGCCTCCCTCCCCTGGCCGCGCTGCCGCGGCTCTGTTCCGCCAGGCTCCCGGCCTCTGCTGCTGCGCTACCGCGCAGAGCAGCTGATGGTCGGGGGAGCCTGGCCGCGCTGCCGCGGCTCAGTCCCGTCCCGTCCCGGCCCTGGGCGGGCGGATCCCGAGGGGCCGGCGGACTGGGGGGAGTGGCACCGGCCCTCCCCCCCCAGGGCGGGCTGGGGCGTTGAGCCCGGGCGGCGCACGACAGAGTCGGACTGCGGGCGCCGCCCCCGCCCCTTGGGATCGGGCCCGGGCCGGGGAGCGACCGCGGCGCGACCAGACGGAGGACCAGTCCTGGGGGACCCCCTTCAAGGACCTCAGGTGAGGGGAGGGGAGGCTGGGCAGGGAGCCCACCTGAAGGGACCGCTTCTCCCAGGGGGGACCAAGGGCCCCCCCTACCCTCCTCTCCTCCTTTTCTTCTGGCCCCCTCCAGCTCTGGCACACACACACACACACACACACACACACACACACACACACCTCCGGAGGAGGCGCCCCGGCCCCGGGAGGAGGAGAAAACAGGGAAGGGGGAAGGAGGGGGGGGCAAAAAAAAATCCATTGTACGGATTTTTCGTTATACAGGTGTTACGTTATACGAGGTATGACTGTATGTATTTGCCTAATCTTTGTGTAAAGCATCCAGGTTGGTGGCCATCAATTCATCTTAATAGGAGTAAATCTTATAGTTTTAATAATGTGCTTTGAGAAGCAGTACAGTAGTACCTCTACTTACGAGCAGCTCTACTTACAAACATTTTGACTTAGGAGCAGCAAACCATTTGCTTTTTTACCTATGAATGACAGCTGACTTTGACAGGTCCGATCTGTCAAAGTGATCTGTATTGTCACCTCCTCCTCCTTCTTGGTTCCTTTGATCTCAAGAGATCAAAGCAACTAAGAAGGAGGACACAGTGACCATCGCACCTGCCTTCCAAACCTCCTGAGCTGAGTTGGGACAGGTGCATGCTACCATGGCTTGGGCGGTTGGGAGGCGTGTGCTTGCCTCCCTTCTACCCACTAGAGCCACACCAGGTGCTTGCTGGCATAGATTGAGCGGGTGTAAGGGAGGCGTGTGCGTGCTCAACCTCCCCATAGGAATGCATTGAAATCTGTTCCCAGTGGAACGGATTAATTGATTTTCAATGCATTCCTATGAGAAACCGCTGCTCTACTTAGAATTTTTCTACTTAGGAGCATGCACTTGGAACATATTAAATTCATAAGTAGAGGCACCACTGTACTTACTCTTCTTTCTTCCATCTAATAATGATCAGCCTTACTAGATGGCCCAGGATCTGTTCTCATGAGATGGAGATAATATTCTCTCTTTCTCCGTGTTCTGTACATCATGCATAATTATATATATGTTTTTATATTTTTTAATTTACTTTTTTACATTTGAGTGTATGATGCATCTCCAATAATGGCACATTGCAGGACAAGATAAAGCTAATAAAGTTGTGTTTGAACAGACAATCTCTTTTGAGTGGCACTGACTAGAATGGCACACAGATTCCAAGTATAATTCTACCATGGGTAAAGACATTTACGTACCCGTTGTGTGCCTCCCCCACCCCCTTGAGCCCCATTGTGAGTGTCAGAAATGGCACTTGGGGGTCACCATTTACAGGGTATATGTAACCAGATTCTTGCTTCTTGTTCTTGAGACTTTGCTGTTCCTGTGGGACATCATCCATGTTTGTCCTGGACCACATTAATTACTGCTTTACTCTCCTGTCACTGTCAGGAAGGAACTGTATTGCTTAGGTGTCATCCTTTCAGCTTCTCAGTTCTTCCTTGTGGCTGCACCTAGCACCAATCAAGATTCAGAATTGCCTTTTTCTTTTTTGCAGAAATACATGTTTTCATTAGGCGTAGTCCAATAGGGTCACAAGGCTGCATAATTAAGTGCAAATGGTGCATGGTCTTTAGTTTGTCCCTTCAGGTTTTAGATCCAGAGCCTCTGGAATGAACTTGAATGGAGAAGATTACTATGATGGTTCATAACCCGCAGAGAAATTTATGGTTCAACATAGAGAGTAGTGTTACACTTTAAAAATAAAATGTGCTGCTTTATTTGATCTTCACATTGGTATAAAAGGAAAAATATGTGCATTTCTCAATCACCATATGATTTTGAGGGACAGTGTTGACCATATGTTTGGGAATTTTCAAGCTTACTTGGATGTGTTTTAAAAAGCAGAATGAAACAATACAAAAACACCTCCAGATTCGACTGTAGCCAGTTGTAGGTAGGATTGAAAGGTGACAATGCTCAAAGATACCTCAGGGCAATTGCAATTTAAAGTCAGGTTGTACTAAAATGGAATTTATCCAGGACAGATATCATTTAGAACATTGAGGTGACAGTGTGTGAAATGATGGTAATGTATAAAAATAATACTAATAAAATAAATTATCATCAACTGTACTTTATATAAACACAGGGAAGGATCTGAGTCTTCTGGTACAATAGATTGCTGTTTGTTTCAGTTTTTGGCTGTTTAGAAGTAGGAGTCTCAAAATGACTCGCCTGCCATCCTAATTTATGTGGCTCAAATTAGGAAAGGTTTCGGTACCTAGTAGGAATGGATTTTATGTGGATGAACTTGAGGTCCATGTCAGACCTTCTTCTCAGTCCTATTTTATCAATTCAGCTTGATTTCCACAAGCTTTCAACATACGAGCTGAAAGCGGAGTCTGGGAAATTATTAGAGCTGTTGAACTTATTTGCCCTTTCTACAGTTTATGATGAAGTGATAATTTCGTCCAAAATTCCCTTACATGGGATGGCACATCAGATGGAGTTTCATGAACATAGATCAGTTGCACCCACCACAGCATGGCTTAGGTATTGTTGGTGGTTTAAATGAACCACTCTTCAGCTCGGATGGGAGGTCTATGAAGGCAGAACTCCTGTCGTTGTACTGGAACTTGCTCAATTCAAAACCATGTCGGGGGCCATTAATGGACTGGATCACGATAAACAAACTGAAGCTTAATTGAGGCAAAACAGAAGCTGTTCTGTCAAAATGCATGACATGGAATAGGGAGTCCACCAAAGTTGGATGGAGGTCCACTTCTCTTGAACACTGTATTGCACAGCTTCTGTCCTGAAAAGTTGGTAACATATAGTATTAATGACACATCATATGGAGTCCAACAGAGTAAGTAATCACAGCTGCTTTCAGGATCACTCATTTTCACTCAACAATCAATGGGAGCCTAGACCAGTCCACCGAATAAGTTCATTTTCAGATTACCCTTGTACTTGTTGAAAACTGCCTAGGTTACCAGAAAGCTCAGGGGCACTATGCATACTTCCTGCTTCCAGATTCCTCTTTGAACATACCATGCCTGTGTATTGTAGCACAACTTCTTCTGTTCAGATTCATTGCATAGAGACTTTCCTGTGTGAATATTTTTGTTAAGTGTTTCTCTAGCTGCAGTATCAATTCAATGAAAAAAAAGCGAAGGAAGGCAAGATAGGTACATAGCAGTTATTTAGAATGAGCCGGAGCTCATTGATCTAAAGGCCTTAACTGAAACTATTCAAACAGAACCTAGGCTGACATGTTTCTGCTTGATTCCTGCTGAATGATGAACTTCACGTACATGTACATCTTTGGCTATAAGTGCTTACAATGCAAAATAACAGAAAATAAAGAAATATTAAAATATAGGAGAGGAACTTGATAGCCACATAATGAAGATACAGATCCAGGAACCATACCATGCTATAAGGTTAGATGCCTACTCTGTCCCTATATCTATTCTGTCTACAGTATAATAAAACTTCAGTACTGTACAGATTTCTAAAATTGGCAAAGATGAAATGGGAGTGGGGAATGAAACTACTAGATTTGTCCAAACCTATTCATAATTAAGATTAAACACGGAAGTAAAACAGCCAGGGAAACAAACGTGAACTTAAGACATGAAGTGGTTGGATTTTTCAACCTGTAGCTTGAATTGTGATTGCAGGATGGAATGCAAAGAGCAATGACCATTCCTTCCCTGACCAGTGTTTATATACCTGTAACACAAAGTGGCACTTCGTGCATCTGTGAAATGTATGGTAGTCGGTGGAGTTTTATGCCATAATAAATATCTTGGCCTTTATTGTCGTTGTGTTTTTATAGGATCATTGTTTCATTTCTCTCTGGGAGGGCTAAAAATTGCCAGTTTTGCTTTGTTGTATATTTTGGCTTGAGTGGCCAAAGGATTTAGAGTTGGCAGAAAGAAAGACAACCTAAGTTGAAGGGAATCAAATGTAACTGTATGCGAAACATATACCGGTATGTCTCAGGCCATTTGATCCTGTGGTATACAAGCTGCAGCAGCTTTCAACATAAATCTCTCTCTTTTTGAAAGCCTAAAAAGGAAAGAAGTAAAAAGCCTGCTGAGATTTGGCAGGGTGGAGACAAAGAGTACTACCTCTTTCAAAAGCTGTTTGATTTTTATGATGGGTGTGGAGGAGAAAATTGCCAATGATTCTTGAGCGCATCAATATAAAATGGCATTGAAGGAACTTGTCTCATGGAACAGTGGTGCCTATGCACATGAGAGAGATTTAGAGCCCTGAGTGTGCATGTGGGCATCTTCATATAACTGTTGGCTTACATTTGTAATTCTAGGAAGCAGCCAATTCTCTCCCATGGCATCGCTAGATTTAGAAGGCTGTACATAGTTCTGCTAGAGTCTATTTTTGTCTACTTCTACCACATCCTGTCCTAAACTAGATTTGCAGAGCTGGCTGGCATATATTAGAATCAAGTGTTTTGGTACAGTTGGAGCAGCAAAGTGTGCATACCCACATCCTATAAGGGCTGTGTGAGTTCAACACAAGCAAAAATGGTTATATATTAGACTCACATTACTTTTAAAATGTAGGAAAAGTTCCTGACGTTGGGAAAGATTGAAGGCAAAAAGAAAAGGGGACGGCAGAGAATGAGATGGTTGGACGTTTCATTTTTTGGTTCAGACCTCTTCATAAAGTTCACTTTAAAGGCATGCGAAGCCAGACCCTCCCTCCAGTACAATGGGAAACAATGCAAAGATTGCAAAAAGCAAAAAGAAAGCATCAAGACAAACCCCAGGTCTTTCCCTCCTGCAGAGCAATGGAAAATAATGCAAAAGAAAAAAAAAACAGACAAAAAAACCCAGCCCATTCCCACCTGCAGAGCAATGGAAAAGAATTGAATTCTCTGGTTTAGATTTTTATTTCTCAACCAAGGATTTTTCCTAAATTTCAGCGACTGGCAGTCTTCATTATTTGGCAGTTCAGTTTGGATCCTAACATGTTGGCCAGCTGTAATGTTTCTTGCCTGACTGTTAAAGCTGTATATGGAGCCTTTGGGGAAATAGCAGAAAAGCAGTAAGTCTTTGGTTTTAATTTGGTAGAATTACTGTTGGTGGGATAAATGATTTTCATTCAACACACCATGACAGTAGGTCATAATAACATGAGGCTGCACATAAATGGTTCTAGCTTGCATTTTCCTTGTTGCAAGTCTGCTAGTTTGGAATATGTGCCACATGCTTATTTTGGTAATTGGAAATGGGGGCAAGGAGATACCCGCACCAGTGCCCTCAAGCCTTGTCTTCTGGTTACATAATGATCACACACTACTACTTCCATAATTACTCTCCCTTGTTATCCTGAAGCTGCAGTGTGTGTAGCAGACTGATAGGGTGTCTTTTTATTAAGAAAACTGTGTCTCTTGCCATTAAGTTTGTTCCCCTTCCTGAATATGTGGTTTGTGAATTACAGTATATCAGTTGTAATTACATAAGAAAATTCACCTGACTGGTAATAGCTCTTCCACCAGTTTTCCATTATTTGATTAAAATGAGGTTCATTGTGTTCATACCACGTATGTCTGGAAGTTGAGTCATGGCAGCTGGACTTCTTTTCTTGAGAGATTGAAATGGTTCATATCTCATCGAAGTAGCTGCATGAGTCTGACTGACGAAGCTGTTTAGGTGAGCAGTGAAACGTTTCAATTTCAAGAAAAGAAGTCCAGTTGCCATGACTCAACTTCCAGATAACCTCAAGTGGATGATTGAGAATCTTCACAGACATATCTATAAGATATCTATGGGAAATTATTCGGAGTTTTGGGGTAAATTGTCACCAGTATGCTGATGACAGTCAACTCTACCTCTCGTCAACTTTGGATTCCAAGGAAACTGTTTTTACTTTAGATCAGTGCTTAGCTTCGGTAATGAACTGGATGAGGAAGAACAAACTGAAACTCAACTAAGACAAGACAGAGGTGCTCTGGTTGGTTTAAAAGCAGATCAAGGGATAGGGATGCAACCTGTACTGGATGGGATTACCCTCCAACTGAAAAAAAAGAGGTGCATAGCTTGGGAGTACTCCTGGACTCATCCATGAGCCTAGATGCCCAGGTCACAGCTGTGGCCAGGAGTGCATGTGAGAAATTAAAACTAATACGCCAGTTACTCCTGTTTCTTTAGAAACCTGCTCCGGCCACTGTGACACATGCCCTAGTGACAACCCGGCTGGACTACTGTAACACACTCTATATGGGGCTACCAATGGAAAGTTTCAGGAAACTTCAACGGGTCCAAAATGCAGCGGCCAGATTGCTAACTGGGGCGGGTTACAGAGATCACATTACACCCCTACTAAAGCAGCTCCATTGGCTGCCAATCAGCTATCGGGGGCAATTCAAGGTGCTGACCTTAACCTACAAAGCACATAATGACCTGGGTCCAAGCTACCTCAAAAATCGAATATCACAGTATGAATCGGCTCAGGTGCTAAGGTCATGAGGAGATGCCCTTCTCTCCATCCCGCCACCTTCACAGGTGTGTCTCATAAGAACACATGAAAGGGCCTTCTCTCTTGCTGCTCCCAGACTTTGGAACTCCCTCCCGCTGTAGGCCAGGACTGCCCCAAAGCTGCTTTCTTTCTGGAAGCAGGCAAATACCTTCCTCTACAGGCAAGCTTTCCCTGAATTAGGGACTACCTACCATATGACTTTATATGGATTACCATACATGATTGCATTGATTGATTTCATAAGAACACAATGGATTTTTCTTTTCTTCTTCCGTGCTCTTTGTAGCTCTAATGTTCTAAGATACCTTTTCAAATTCCCTGTTCTTAGCTTGAATATGTCTTAAATGTTCTGGGCTGTATAATGTCCCACCTTGGGACCTTTTCCAAGGTGAAAATAAATGTATAGTTTTATATTGGTATGACCGAGCAACTAAAATACTGTAATTTCTTGGTTTACAAGTATAATTCATTCCAGAAACACGCTTATAAACCAAAGCACTCTAATATCAAAGCAAAATTACCCATAAGAAATAATGGAAACTCAAACGATTTGTTCTGGGGCCACATAGACCACACACTGTGCACAAAAAATGCCAAAGCTCACAAAAGAAGTTGCCTAGAAGTTTACGTCCACATCATGGTTTTAGGTACCTGGCTTTGGAATCTGCTAAGTTTGGGACTAACAACTGGATTTTACTGTGTGTTTCTAACGTGATAATAATAAAGTCCAATTTGCTGCCATATACACACTTGACCAGCTGCCCTATGACTAGAAATCGTTTGAAAAATAAGAAAGGCTATTGAAAACAAATTAAATAAAATAGAAAGAAAAATAAAATTCTAACCTGCCTTATCCTTTGAAAAACTTCATGGCTGGTGTAAGGGAAATCTTTATTCCTGTCTCTTCCTCTGCTTTTGAGGCTTGT
Source organism: Phrynocephalus versicolor (assembly GCA_023846285.1). Lineage (NCBI taxonomy): Eukaryota > Metazoa > Chordata > Lepidosauria > Squamata > Agamidae > Phrynocephalus > Phrynocephalus versicolor. The sequence goes on along the minus strand of JAHTLZ010000379.1, from coordinate 55,457,378 downwards.
CTGTAAGAGAACATTGCAGACAGTCAACCACAATCCAGCAAGGGTGGGGTGCGTAGAGAGAACCACAATTGGCTCACTTGTGATCATGTCACCTACTTCAGTGCTTGTACTGTATTGCAAGAAATTGCTTGTTGGTCAAGGCAAAAATTAGAAGAAATGTTTGCTTTTCTTGCAAAACATTTGCCAAACAAGGTACTTATAAATCAAGGCATTAATGTAATGCTTTGGTTTGTCTCTTGCATACATAAACAGACTTGGGTATGGAAGAGGCATTGTATTTCCCAGTATTCTCCATCCTAATTTCTTATAGAATAGAGTAGGTTTGTGCTGTATCTTCCAAGTATTCTTGATGAAAAGCCAGACTGAAATGAAGGGGTCATCTTTTGAAGAGTTAGTGTTCAAGACACCTGGAAGGACCAGCGTGGCAAGTAATGGCTTGCTCTAGTCTAGTGGTTCTCAACCCATGGGTCCCCAGCTGCTCCTGGACTGCGACTCCCAGAAGTCTTCATCACTAGCTGAGCTGGCCAGGATTTCTGGTAGTTGCAGTCCAGGAACATCTGGGGACCCAGAGGTTGAGAACCACTGCTCTAATCCATATTTAAAAAGCTCATAACATTGGGCAATGTAAATGTATGATAAGCTTAAGATTTTAAAAAAACTCAAGGAGCATTTCTCCCCAGATATGTTTGTTGACTCATTAATCTCCAGTGATTTGTGGCCTACTTGAGTTGCTTGTTATTGCTTGACTTCAGCCAATAGGTTCCACTTTCTTTGGAGGTGTTAAGGTGTAGTTGCAGCCTTGGAACGAACAAGTACAAAGTAAGAGAAAAATCCTGTTGGAGCTGGACAGCATCCGTAGAGTTATTGGCTGAAGTAGTGTACCCTTTTCCCTTTAGTTACACTGATCCAAGCATGACGGTTTCGGTTATATATGGATCCTCCCCCAACACACACACATACACACAGGTTGGGGCTGGCTAGCTAGCACCCTCTCCTGTCATGGTGGGTCCTCTTGGTAGCTATGGGGGTTCCATGGGAAGCTGATACAGGTGTATCTGTGTGTGGTGGTGGTGGTGGTGGTGGTGGTGGAGTACATAAGAGTTATGCACAGATTTTGAACTACACAGGGGTCCGGAGTCCCTAATCCCAGCATTATTGAAGGGGAAGTGTACATACAATGGGCAAAGCAGAGGTTTGTCTAGAATGCCACATTATAAAGGTAGCTGGTATGCCAGTCCTGACAATACCTGTTAAGAAGCCTCTTTTGCTAACACATAGCAGATAATAGTTATTTTGTCTGCATATAAGTTCACCCTGACTCCGTTGCCTTAGGGATTCTCAGATATTAATTTACAGATGTACTTATTAAAAAGGTAAACTCAGTGAGCAATGCTAATATGTAATAGTGATTACTTACTGCCTTGGTACTTGTCTTTGTGTGAGTTCCTTTTTTCTCCAGAAGAAGAAATTGTGTATTTGTGCAGTCTCAGGAGGTCAGTTTCTCAAGGTATAGGGCCAAATATGTACATAGCTAAAGCTACTGTTGATCACATAAGCTGAGATGTTTAGACTAATTCATGCCTGAACGCCTGTAAACAAAGTTGAAACACTGAACTTGGATCACAACCATTAGGACAGGAAGGTACTAGGATGGATTGATTAAAATTGTGATTTTAATCATTGCTTGGAAGCACTTGATTTAATCGTGTGATTCCCTCCAGAAATGTGCACTTCCTTGCAATGATTTTTATTGTTGTTAAATGCTGTCATGTTGCGTCTCACTTATGGTCGCCTAATAGCATTGTCAAGGTATGAGAGATGTTGAAGGATGGTTTTACATTGCCATTATACACCTCGGTGAGTTTCTATGACTGAGCAGGAATTTGAACTCAAGTCTTGTGAGTGCTAGTCCATCATTCTGTTCAGTGCACCACGCTGGCTCCTATAGCTTTGATACAGATGCACAGCTTTACACGGCTCAGCCTTGTAATGAATAGGAATGGTATGGTAATCCTCAGACAACTCAAAAGACCTCAAGACTTTACTCAGATACTCTGCTGATCAAGGTTCAAGTTTGTCTTTACTGTCTGCTCCTGCCATTTTGCATTACACTCTGGGCTCCTTCTTGCCAAGATTTCAATATTCCTGCATTCATTGGCTGTCTGAAAGGGTCTGTGCACTTTCAGAGAGAGAAGTAAAGGCTTGATTTTGTCTGCAAAAAATTGCAGAAGGCCAGTATCTAGAGTTCCCACTCAAAAGGAATCAGCATCAGCAAGGAAGGTTGAAAGCAGTCCTGAAGATTTTAATAGGGCTGATAACATTATATGTTGTTGGAAAAATAAAAAATAAAAACTAACTCCAGGATTGGAATTTCAGTTAGAATCAGAAAGAGAGCCCATCCATCTGTACGTTTTCATGTCCATGTGTTGCTATTAAGAAGTATATAGTGCTGGCGATACAAAGTCAGTTTAGAAAAAAGCTTTTCTTGTAATCTTCTGGACTGAGTGTTAAGAGCGCTGTGTGTGTGTTGTGTCGTTACAGTCATGACCAACTCTTCGTGACTCCATATCCATGGAGTTTTCTTGGCAGGAATACTGGAGTGGTTTGCCACTTCCTACTCCAGGCGCCTGCAGCACCTGGTATTCCCTGGTGGTCTCCCATCCAAGTACTAACCAGGGCCGACCCTGCTTAGCTTCCGAAATAAGGCGAGATCGGATGTGCTCAGGGCATCAAGAGCGCTAGGGAAGATATTATTCTAAGCAATCTATATGGAAGCCTTTGGAACACCATAAAGTTCAGGTCCCATCCAAGTACATTTGGTTCACCTCAACGGCATTTGTAATTTTGTTTCTATGATGAGATTTTTCAACTATAAAACATTTATATTAATTCATTATCATGTGGGGCTTTAAAAATAAATCCACAAGAGCAATTTTTAAAATTTGATTTAAGTAAATATGAGATTTAAAATTAATTAAACTAAAATAATTACAGTGCCCCCCCGCCTATCGCGGGGGTTAGGGACCAACCTGACTCGCGAGAATTCAGAATCCGTGATACGTGGATGCAGGTCGGGTTGGGCCTGGGGCGCCTACCTGGGGGCTCTTGTACTTACCCCCAGGCTGGTGCTGCCCCAAACGGTCCTGCAAGGTCTTTCTTGGGCCTTCTGGGGGCCCCAAAAGGACCTCCGTGCAAACCAGAAGTGATTTCTGATAAACCGAAAGTTTATTCTAGAAAGACCCTCAGAGGCCTCAGAAATGATTTTCCGCAACCCAGAAGTGACATCAGGTTTATAGGAAGTCAGTTTCGGTTCGCAGGAAGCCCTTTTCAGGGCCTCAGAAGGCCCGGGAAGGCCCTTGCAGGCTTGTTCGGGGCAACACCAGTCCTGGGGTAAGTAAGGGAGGCCTGAAAGAGGCCTGCCCCCCTTACCTCAGGGAGGCTTTTTTCATATACTGCAGTCACACAATATAGCAGGATCGCAGTATATGAACCGCGAATGGTCAGGGGACCACTGTATTCTCTGCAAAGAAAGACAAGCATACGCCTGGACATCTCATGTACTGTTTCTGTTTTTCTCTTACATATTCCCTATCTTAATTGTGAAGAAAGGCCTGATAGTGCTGTGTGAATATCCCACAGCATGTGTAATTGGGGAAGGACTAGAAAGCCAGGACAGAGTAATATCAGGTATTAAAGTTAAATAGCCTAGATGCCCTAAGCACATCTGATCTCGCCTGATTTTAGAAGCTAAGCAGGGTTGGCCCTGGTTAGTACTTGGATGGGAGACCACCAGGGAATACCAGGGGCTGTAGGCGCCTGGAGTAGGAACTGGCAAGCCACTCCAGTATTCCTGCCAAAAAAACTCCATGGACATGGAGTCACGAAGAGTCAGTCACGACTGTAACTATGCAACACACAGTCTTTGTTAGAATGACTGCAAGCTTGTGATTCTTTTAAAATTAAAAAAAAACACTGCCCATTTTAATCTGTTTGCAGGTTGTAGAGATGCTAAAGTTATTGCAGTACGAGCAGATGCTTGTAAAAAAACACACAGCATATTTCTGCTTCTGAAATTATAAGCCTTGTGGAGGCATTCCAAAAAGGGTTGAAAGATTAATTTAACAGGGTGATCATTAGCACTGCCCTCTGTCTGTCACCATCTTTTCACATTTCTGCTACAGGTTCACATAACTGGGGTTCTTGGAACATCATTTCCCCAGTTGCATGGAGAGGCTCCACATCTACCAGGCTGTGTTTCCTTCAAACTGTCCTTCCAGCAGCAGTTGGAGCAAAGACGAGAACTCGCTCCCTACTCACACTTTCAAATTAGCTTTTTGGTCTTTTTGGACACCTAAATAGGGCTGCAATGTGCCAATTTTATCGTAATATCCTGATTCTGCTGTTTTCTCCCTCTCCGCCTCCCCCTCCTCCCCCTGAGTCATTTCTTCGTTCAGTTAATTTAGGCTGGCCAGTTAATCTTTCCTGGGAGCTCTGGATACAGTGGCTTGTAATAAGACAAAATAAATGATGGATTCAGTATGCTCTATTGTATAGTAGTGACCTTAATCTTTTGATTATTACCCCATGGTTGCTGCCATACGTATCCATTGTGTTTAGCAATTCTGAGTCCATTACTTAAGAGGTCTTAAATTATGGGAGCCATCATCAGGGTTTCCCTACCATATGTTCCAATTTTAGGGAGCAAATTAGCCTCAGCTTAAACCTTACATAGATTTCTTGCTCTATGGCTTTCTCAAGAACAATACAGCTCAGCCTTAATCCCCTGCCTGTTGGGTGGTTGCCTCCATTCACCATTTCCATATGATGGAAACCACAATAGGGGTGACTCCAAAGGGTTGTCTCCATTCACCATTTCCATATGAGCTCCTCTGCTCATTTCAACAAAAGCACCATAGGATAGTAAAAGCAAAAGCAAAGTGTTCTGCTTATATAACGCCCAGTACCACTTTAAGTAGTCTCTTGGTGGTTAACAATTTTTAATTACAGTGTGCAGGCTACACATTCCCCACCCCCCAGCAAGCTGGGTACTCATTTTACCGACCTCGGAAGTATGGAAGTCTGAGTGAACCTTGAGCCTGCTACCTGGGATTGAACCCCAGGTCGTGAGCACAGTTTTACCTGCAGTACAGGCATTTAACCACTGTGCCACGAGGCTCTTTGTAATGCTTTGTAACTGTTGTGCTCACTGGACAAATGGAGGTATTACTAATTGCCATTGGTGAAATGTACAGGGGGTGTCTTTCCCATCCCAGCTTAAATGTCTACTATATACAGTATGTCATGTCTACTATATATGTCCTTTGCAAAAGTGTGAAGTTTCCACTTATACAGCATTCCAGTCAGAAAATGTACTTATTATTCACCAATTGTTCTTGGATTTGGCATCAATTTCATGCAGTTCCATGGGCTTCCTTATAGATTGTTTAGGATATTCTTTTTATCTCCTCCAGCACTCTTAACATTCTGTCTGGATTATTATAAGAAAAGCTTTTTTTCTAAACTGAGTTTTATCTCCAGACATATATACTTCTTAATAGCAACACACAGACGTGAAAAACGTACAGATATGATGGGCTCTATATCTATTTAATGCAAATTTGATGAACTTGGGACGTCTGTATGAGAACACCAATGTGAAACTTGGAGAAGAGTCGGATACTAATAGCTGCTGTAGCAGTGGGGACGGGATCAGAGTGGAAGATCAGATTGATTTAAATTGGTGTTTAAATCCTGATTTAAATTTTGAACCATGTTGTATTTTTATTTAAATAATCAAAAATCTATTTGTTTTTAAAATTTAAATCATGATTTGAATCAAACTTATCTGCTTGCCTTTTGTTGTAGGCAAAGTCATGTTTAAAAGTTCCCTAAAACCTCCTCTTGTAATGCAGGCAAATTTTCCTTTCTCTGTATTAAAATTTGTTCCTCAACAACTGAGGGTCAATTTGTTTGAAAAGTAAACCTACCTTCCTTCCTTCCTTCCTTCCTTCCTTCCTTCCTTCCTTCCTTCCTTCCTTCCTTCCTTCCTGGGTGGATGGATGGATGGATGGACGGATGGACGAATGGTAAAGTGAAACTTGCGCTCTTGGCTTGGCTGATATGTTGAGTGCAAAACCTTGGCGTGGGATGTACTGAATGAGATGTGAATTGGGACACCTTATGTCAAGCATGCCCATACTTCGGCCCTCCTGATATTTTGGACCACAACTCCCAGAATTCTAGGCTTAGATTGACAATGGCAAAGGACTATGGGAGTTGTGGTCCAAAACATCTGGAGGGCTGAAGTTTGGGCATGCCTGCCTTATGTTATGCCCTTTGTTGTGATGGTGGCTGGTAATTCGGAGTCATTTTCTAGCTTGTTAGAAATACAGAGACGCTTTTCAACCTTGTCATAAACAAAGCAAGTGTAGATCACATTTAACTGTGTGTTATATGGCTTTCTTTGAGATCTTTCATTTTCCATTCCCATTTTCAATTGGTATTACATTTTGCTGCAAAATTGCACATTATTTTCTGACTCAGACCTGTGCACTCCACCCAAGTCAGTGGGCAGTTATTTGGGTTTCTGAGCTATTTCCAGAAATGCTGTGTGCCATTGATTCTTCATCAGTACAGTGGTACCTCTACTTACGACTTTAATCCGTTCCGAATGCATGCTCTTCGGGCATGTCCAAATGTCGGCCCTCCAGATGTTTTGGATCACAACTCACACAGTCCTTTGTCAATGGCAATCTAAGCTTAGAATTCTGGGAGTTGTGGTCCAAAACATCAGGAGGGCCAAAGTTTGGACATGCCTGTCTTACGTTGAACAACTCTTAAGTAGAGCAGTCCTGTTTATTAAATAAATAAATAAAATTTTAAAAAAATGTTAGTAGAGGAGACTGCATCTAAAATTTGTAAGACAGCAGTTAAAACGCCAATGGTTTTTCTCTTTTAAGTCAAGCCACTCTTAAGTAGGGGTACTACTGTACACATTTCCAGATGCATTCAGAGAATCTGAAGTTTTCTCTTTGGGACTGAAATTAATTGCAGTCCTCATCGTGACAACAGTTGGCCTAATTTTTGGATGCTCGTTACCTTCATCCTAAGGTGGTTCGATGGATGGATGGATGGATTGATTGATTGGTTGATTGATGGATTGATTGATTGTAATTTCTCACCGGATGAGTCCTTGAGAATGCTGGAGACTTCAGGTGCTTAAGTAGTTTTCTGAACCAGGGTTTCCTGAGATAAGGTGTATCACGAAACCGTTTTCTTAGCTTCAGTTCTGTGGAGTACTTATTGAGCCCAGAATGATCATTTTACTTCTTTTTAACCTATTTTAATAATAAACTGAATCTGTTCTGTTCATATATAACAGGTGTTACATAAACTAGCAGTTGCTTTTGTTTTGTTGGATAAAATGATCAGAGGACTAGAGTTTCCTGCTCTTAAAAAAAGCAAAGATGAAAATTTTGACCTTCATTTTTTTAAATCTTTCTGCACAATCTGGTCTTGCCGCTGTTGCAGCATATCATGTTAACACCTTTTCTTATTTTTAAACATTAAGCCATTTTCTTTATAGCATTTTCTTTTTCTCTTCCAGGAACACCTTCCTGTAATTAGAGGCTCCTAACAGGAAACTTTCCACACATCAATGCACTGCCAATGGTAAGTACAATAATGGTAAAGGTCCTTCACATAGTTTTGCATCTGCAGTCATCTTGAATGAAATATTTCAAAGCAAAAAAGCAGAAGCAAGCAAAGAAGGGAGTAAATTTTTTTAAGTACCCAATTTATGTTGGCATCTATGGCAGCTGGCATTTTTTTTCAGTCAGACAGTGGTTTGGTTGATCTCAGGTCAGAGCTGATACTCTGTAAGTGCAGAAAGCACCAGTGTTTGCAATCCCGTTTGATTAATTTGAAATGTCACTTGCTGCAATAACCGGTTTTATTTTATTTTTATTTTTTTGCTTGTCTATCTGGCTGTTTTATTTGTATTAGTATTTTCTCTCTTGGTTGTTCACCGCCCAGAGTTCTTCTTGGAAAGTTGGGTGGTATATAAATAGAAATTATAAATAAATATAAATAAATAACAACCCCAAGTGCTGGTTTTCAACCAAAATGAGGGGCATTGAGGAACAAGAGGGAGATATTGGTACCTCTGAGAAAACACAGTGGTCTGTAGAAGTATATCCCACTGAAAAGAGCTGTCGGGACATAAGAGGGAACAAACAGCCCACTGGGCATAAAATGCTGAATCTGAGTCGGAAAGGGAAACAGGAAAGCCGGGGCCGAGAGGAAGGTGTGGAATGCCCTGTTTGAAGAGAAGAATTAGCAGTAGCCTTGCACAAAGCATGCTTGTTAGGAGGAAGAATTTACAGCAATCGTCTGGTTTATAACTCTTATTCATAGCTCAAAGAGGTATATCCTGTGACTCAGGCCATGTCACTCTGAAATGTCCTCTTCCATGTCTCAAGACATGCCAACCCACAACTTGCTACTGACTCTCTGCTCTTGACTTCCTTCTTGTTATTTTTATCCTAAGACGGTTACTTCACGTCCCTCTCATCACGGTTCGCTATCCCGCTTGGGACCGGTTACAAAAAAGGTTACTCCACGTCCATTGCGTGATGGCGGGAGTTCGTCCCGACCACACCCCCTGAACCGGGAACAGAATATGATGAGACATACCTCTCCCTGGCCTAGGAAATTGTCTTGTCTCGGTTCTTGTTTCGAGACAAGTACCTGTGAAGTAATCCTTGTCATGCAATGCATGCCTTCTCCATCTAGTGGCAGGAGTGCGAAGTTGCATTCTCCAGTAAAATCCCAATGACATAAACAATGCATCACAGAAAGGGAAGAAGGCATGAAACTGGGAGTTTTGCTGCTTAACGCATGAAAGGCAAAGTTGTGGAGATTCAAAATACTGAAGAACAGAAGCCCGGGCCAAAAAAAAAAGGGGGGGGGTAAACGAAGCCAGGAAACTTCAGTAATTGTCACAAAACAAGGACTTGAAGTAACAGTTATCACAATACCATCAATCATGCCCGTGGGTAAACGGGAACAGGGATAGAACCGGGACAAGACCATGTGACCATGAACAACGTTATAATGAAACGAATGTAATCTCAGAATGAGGAAGGATGTGAAGTAACCGTCTAAGATGGGGGATTTGTCACTCTCCTACTTGAGCAACCCTCATGGTGTCCCCCTTGATTTTTTTTTTTTTAAATTTAGATGATGTGTTCCTTTGCATCTTGCTGTCCCTGAAGTGTAGAGTTCCCACTGGGCCAGTGAGGAAACATTTTCTGCTTCAGAAGAGCTGAAATCTTCTCAGCAAGGTTTACATGCCCGCTGTTGGATCTGTTTGCAATCAAGTAGTGCATTTTGGTCTCTGACTCTGTTTCTCCTTCTTCAAAGAACCACTTTTAAATAACTCACATTATAATTGAGTTGCATGTGTATAAAACCACTGATGTGGAAAAAAGAAGAAGCATATAAACATTTTGTTTATTTAGTGACATAGAGTAGAATCTTATTAATTCACATATTGCAGCAAGTTCGGGGTGAACAGAGGGGTTTTGTGGATATTGAAAAGGCTGCTTGGAACCCATCCTAAGTGATGGTATTCTGCATTTTCTCACTAAGGAATTTTCTTTTATCTTAACATGTTCTTAGTCTGGAGACTAGGATGATACTTCCTGTGATGCTGCTACTTTTACAGTTGTGCTGGAGTCAGTGACATTTTGCATTGTGACAGTGTTCTGGGAGCCTGGGTGAAGGCCTAGCATTATCTTTGTTCTGAATTGGTGTGTATGTTTGTACACATATTTGTATGTGAACAAAAACTGTGTTCCAAGGTGCCAGTTTTCTCTTCCCCCCTCAGTGATATATGGCAGAAACAAAGTGATGCAGCTGATTTTACTGAGTTACTTTGTTCAAGACCAAGGCATAAAGCATTGTAATGCTTAGGGGGGAAATCCCTTTCATGGTATATCTCTTTCTTACCGGAGTCTATATTTGTCTCTAGCACTGTCTAAATGCCCTAAGCACATATGATCTTGCTTTATTCCGGAAGCTAAGCAGGGTCGGCCCTGGTTAGTACTTGGATGGGAGACCACCAGGGACTACCAGGGCTGTAGGAGCCTGGAGTAGGAACTAACAAGCCACTCCAGTATCCCTGCCAAGAAAACTCCATGGACATGGGGTCATGAAGGGTTGGTCACGACTGTAACGACACAACACACACATATTTGTCTCTATGGATGCTGTTGTATCTTATCCTTTTAGTTGATTTATTTTGTTCATGGGTTGTTGGGTTTTTTTTGGGGGGGGGCGTTGTTTTGTTTTATAATTTGTTGTAGGCCACCCAGAGTTCCTGAGGGAAGTTGGGTTGCTAATAAGTGCAAAAATAAATAAATAAATAAATAAATAAATAAATAAATAAATAAATAAATAAATTTTTTCTGGTTACTTTTTAAATCTAGTTTTAGAGGCATGTTTTGAAGCATTTTGTCTGTTTTATTGAAAGTAACGACAAGGCAAGAAGCAATGTGGTGAACAGTATTTAGTGAGTTACTTCGTGACATGTTGTAATGGATAGCCACACTTAATTATTGTTCAAACACCATTGCGAGTAATGGAAATGAATTACTTTTCCATAGCAATTTCCCAGGCTCAGGCAAGAGTTCCGTCCAAATGATCCTTGTCTAAATACAGATCCACTAGTTTGGATTTAAAGAGATTCCTGGCATGATATAGCCTACAAGTGGAGCTCATAAATTGAGATATGAAAGAGTACTTGATGAAAACATTCTTTTCTGGATCTCAAGCAGCTGTTGCCCAGCAATACTGGTGGTCCTGACAAGCGTATTCGTTTTGTTTAGCCATGCTGGTTATATGTACAGCTTTTCAATAAGTACCCTAAAATGGTTTACTCAGTTAAAGCGGGCAACACTTAGAACATCCTAACACTTCTCCATCAAGATATTTCTACTGCAGTCTTCTGTGGTCTTCAGTTCATTCTGTTTGTAGGACCCCATCAGTTAGCTCATTGAGAGGAGTATCATTGAGAGTTGGGAGTTCTGATTCCTCATGCAGCTTCCTGCAAGTAGAGCCAGCTTGAGTGATTTGGGGCAAACTGCACAGTCCCAGGACCCTATGGAAAAAGGGAATGGCAAGCCACTTCTGAGGACTCTCCTCCAGGAAACCCCGAAAAGGGGTGCCATGAATCAAAAATGACTTGATGGCAATTGGTAGTTTTGGTGGTGATGATTCTGTGATAATGACAATGATGATCATCAGTTTGATCGAGCAGCAATAGAGCCTTGAGACACCTTAAAGGTGTCATCGGACATAACCTTTTTTGATCTGCATACATATGCCAAAGAAAGCCTTGGTGATATTTAAGGTTTCACAAGACTGTTTTCTCTGTACATAGGTAACAAGGCAGCACACCCTGGAAATCAGGCAGCCAGTGCTCCAGGGGTCTGTAGAAGTCCCAGGCCTTTCTGTAGAGGCGACTGTTGGGGTTGCTGAAGGTTATGGTGATGTGAAAAGTCCTTCCCCAGATCTTCTTGTTTCTGCTGTTGGCAATGCTAGGTACACAGTAGGATTGTTTTCACAGCTTACCTAATTTCAAGCAATTTTATGTCATCAGATACATGCATGTCATTCTGGAAGTGTCAATGAACAGAGGATTGTTGGAGGTGTGGAGTCAACCTGGGCAAGGAAACCTGAAAAAGATGTGCACTGGAGGGGTTGTAACAGGGATCTACCATATATACTCAAATATAAGCTGAGTTTTTCAGCCCTTATTTTTGGTTGGGGAAAAAAAAAACGCCCTCGGCTTATATTCGGGTGAATATGGTAGCCGGCTTGGGGAAGGCAGCGGAGAGCTACTCCTGCCCATTCTGTCACCTCCGTTGTTCTCAGCTGCTGCATCAGTCATTCTCCACCGTCGCCTCTCGCTGCTGCAGGTCCCCAGAGTCTCGGTTGCTGCTGCTGCTGCGCCACACGGAGCACTCCCACCCTCCGCAGACACTGCTGGTCTCCACCGTCACTCAGCCGGCTTGGGGAGGGCAGCAGAGGGAAAGTCCTGCCTGTTCTGCTGCCTCCCGAGTGCATGGCCGACTTGGCCGTGCGGGTCCACTCGGGCAGCATTGGGGGAGAGCGAGGCAGTAAGGGCATGCGGGAGGCTGAGGCCCACTGGAGGCCGCCTCAGTGGTGAGGTGAGTCCAGCCCACAGCCCCAGCCCTGGGTTGTTGACCGCATGAGCCCGGTGTCAGGCGAGCAATATAAGCCGACCCAAATATAACCCTCTGTGCTTATTATACTCAAGTCCATCAATTTTACCAGTTTTTTTGTGTGGTAAAAACCCACCCTCGGCTTATATTTGGGTCAGCTTATATTTGAGTATGAGTTGCCTAGATGCCCTAAGCACATCTGATCTCGCCTGATTTTGGAAGCTAAGCAGGGTCGGTCCTGGTTAGTACTTGGATGGGAGACCACCAGGGAATACCAGGTGCTGTAGGTGCCTGGAATAGGAAGTGGCAAACCACTCCAGTATTCCTGCCAAGAAAACTCCATGGACATGGAGTCACGTAGAGTCGGTCATGACTGTAACGACACCACACACACACACACACACACACACACACACACACACACACACACACACACATTTGAGTATACTGTATATGGTACTTTGTACCTTACCAAAATGTCCACTCTCAGAGGGGAGTGTAGAGAGAGAGAGAGAGAGAGAGGTAAGAGGTTGACATTGTACATGCAAACTTGCATAGGGACAGTAGCTAGAGTTGCTACTCGAATGGAATCAGCATGACTTAAGGAAAGTGCTAAGACACAGTCCTGGATGTTTTAATAGGGCTTCCAAGAATTGCCATCATTTCATGTTGAGACTGGGAACAAAGTGTATATAGTGGTACCTTGTATAAAGGAATTAATTCATTCCAAATGAAATTATGATAAGCAAATTTTCCTTTATACAAATTTCCTATAGTAATGCATTGAAAACAGAGTAATCCCTAATCGCGACCATTTTTGTGTTGTACGGATTCGCCCCATAAGCAATTCTGTTAAGCAAATTTCCCCTATCTCTGGATTTTTTATGTTGTACAGATTTTTTGTTATACAAACTGTTGGTTACATGAGGGTCCACTGTATAGCAGCAGTCACCAACCATTTTGTTCTCATGGAGAGTATAGGGTCCCAGCACAGTGAAAATAGGTATCCTGAACATAAGGTTCTGTCACAACCAAAACAGTAACGGTTGTGATAGATTCGCTGAGTGTGTGTGTGTGTGTGGGGGGGACCATGCAGAGGGGGAATTCTTGGACACCTGCTTGAGGGTGTGGGTTAAATAAACCTTTCTGGTTATTGAGGCACTAGTGCAGCCCAGTTCATAGCGGGATGGGGGTTTGCGACCTATGGCAGTGATGGCGAACCTATGGCACGGGTGCCAAAGGTGGCACTCGGAGCCTATTCTGTGGGCACCCGACATTGCCCCTTCATAGCCACCTGTATACAGGTTAAATTACTTTATTGGCACTTTGCAAAAAAAAATAGTGGGTTTTGAATTGCAGTTTGGGCACTCGGTCTCTAAAAGGTTCGCCATCACTGACCTATGGTATATAGAAATAAGTTCGCTTGGGGTTAGAAAACAAGTCTGACCCAAGTCTGTTGTTTCTTGTCTATATTTATTGCTGTTACCAAGTATGTATCTGTGGAGTCACAACCTCAGTTTAAGAACTACTGATCTTTCTAATATTGTGCACAAGGAAAGGCTGAAAGATTAACATAAATAATCTGTACTGAAGCTTGTGGAACACTATACAATTTGGGCTCCAGTTGATTAATTCATGTACCCTATTTGCAGAACTTTTAAAAAACCTGTATAAATCTGTTCTCTAACAAAATAGATTTAGAATTTATAATCCCATTCCATGATGCAATCTTGGATCTTTAACAGATGTTAAATTAAAATCTGGGGCTTTTAAGCAAAAAAAAAAAAATAGAGTTAAGCATAAAAATAAAATTTTAGTGCGCTTTCATGTGGGCAAACAGAAAATAAAAGAATACTCTTGCCAGAATTAAAAGAGAAAAGAGAGATGATTGAAGTAGTTGTCAGTTTGGTACGTTTGCTGTTGCATCTATGTTGTCTTTGGACAGAGTTCTAAGTCTTCTCAAAGACGGTGGAATGTCTCTGTTTATTACTAAGTCATAGATTTCTTGTGTTATGGAGGGAAATAAAATTCTAGGCATGAATGACACCCTGCTCTGCTTGCAATATGACCTGTTTTCCTCCAGTGTTCAGACTGCTGCTTGAAGAATTCTAAATGTACATGAGCCACAGGGCTCAATTCCTCACTGTGCCTCCTGGGGGAGAGCCATCCTGTGTGGCCTTCGGAAAGCTGCACCAAAATACTCCCTTGGAAAACAGAATGGTAAACTGCTTCTGAGTATTTGATACCTAGAAAACCCTGAAAAGGGTTGCCATGAGTTGGAGTTGACTTGACAGTGTGTTGCTGTTGCTGATCTGCAGCACAGCTGTGGTTGAGCTATGCTGTGAGACCGGTGCATCTCTTCAAATTACACGCATGGTGAAGGTTAAAATGTGTTTATGCTAATTCAGTATGGCTACTTCCTCCCCCTCTTTGGTTTTTACACTTAACATTTGTATTAAGGCTTGCTTGTTTTGAGGCAAGCATGACTCATTGTCAATGTGATGTGAGATGCATTCATGTGTGTCTTGTATTGTCTTCTCCTCTTTCTATAAAACAGTACTGTGCAAAGACATGGGAATACTGGGGATGGTCATGCAGATAGGATGTCATTATATGTGTCTCCCATCTTTTCAGTTTTGAGCCGCTACACAAGACTGGATGGAGGGAACGGATTAATAGGTTTTCAATGCATTCCTATGGTAAGGGTGTCCCAACCTCCCTCAATCAAGGACAGCCAAAGGCTGCTTTCAGCTTTCCCACCAGACAGATGACTTTGACAGGTCCAACCTGTCAAAATCAGCTGGGGGGGGAGGTTCTGACCCTCCAGAATGGATTAATTGATTTTCAGTTCATTCCTATGGGAAACCGCTGTTCGAATTACGAGTTGATCGACTTCCGAAGATGCCTTTGGAATAAATTAGCATTGCAAGTCGAGGTACCACTACAAAGATAAAGATAAAGATACATAAAACAAACCCTTAACCTGCACTCATCTTTGAAAACATTCTTGTCTGGTGCAAGGGACACCTTCTTTCCTCTCTCCTCCCTCTGCTCTTGAGGCTTGCCTGTGAGGGAAAGTTCCAGATGATCACCCTCAATCCAGCGGGGGGGGGGAGAAAGAGCCACCACTGGCTCATTTGTGATCACGTGGCCTACTCCAGGGCTCGTATTGCAAGATGTTGCTCGTTTGTCAAGGCAGAATGGATCAGAAATGTTTGCTCGTTTTGCAAAACACTCTTAAACCGAGGCAGTCATAAATCCAGATATTACTGTACTCCTATACAGTATATCCCGGTTCTTGCTCCAGTGAATATAATACCCTTAGAGCAGGCCTGCCCAAAGTCCGGCCCGTCAGGCCATTCTGAGTGGCCTGCAGCTGGCTGACCCACCCCCCCCTCCCCCTCCTTCACCCCATGTTTTTTTTTTTTAAAAGCTTCCACCAACACTGACACCGCTGGGAAGCTTGAGGGGCTGGACGGGCCAGCCGGCTGGTGAGCAAAAGCTTGTGGGGTGGGCGGGCAAGGGGGCAGGCCACCACCACCAGCACCGCCGGGAAGCTTGTGGGGCTGGACGCGTGCACAGGGGTGGCGCGCAGGCAGGTCGCTGCCACCGGCATCACCAGGAACCTTGTGAAGCTAGGCGGGCACGCCGCCACCACCGGCATAGCCGGGAACATTGTGAGGTTGGGCACACATGCGGTCAGTGGGTGGGGGTTATGGGTCAGTGGGTGGGGCTTGCAGTGGGGTGGCAGGGTCAGGGAGCAACCGGTCCCTGACACATTCTCAGCCACCAAATCTGGCCCTCCTTACAAAAAGTTTGGGCACCCCTGCCTTAGAGCAGTGGTGGTGAACCTCCATCACTCCAGAAGTTTTGGACCACAACTCCCAGAATTCCGAGCCTGTATTGCCAATGACAAAGGACTGTGGGAATTGTGGTCCAAAACATCTGGAGTGCCAAAGGTTCACCACCACTGCCTAGAGAATGTGTTGTATTTCTGCCCGCCCACTAGCAGCAACCAGCAATGTTGGAAACCTTGCTGCCATTTTGTCTTTTCCACCATTTTCTTTACATGGTACCTGGTGTGGGGAAGGAAAAGAAGGCACACCAAACAGTGTATAAATATTGGGAACAATCCTGTAATATGGTTTTGTGTTTCTGTGGGATTAATTAAAACAAACATCTAAATGCTCTTTTTTAGGGAGCATTGTAAATACTTTTGGTCCCTTGTTGGAGGTATTTATAGCATAGCTTTCTCCCTATAATAGCCGTGTAATGTCCATTTTCAGGGAAAAGGTGAAGCTAGTTATGCCATAATTTGTCTCCCAGTTTCCTCCCAAATTTTATTCCCTAGTGAAAGAAGGTTCTGTTTTAATGTCTCTTGGGCCGGGCCTTTTAGAATTATAGAGCTTACTTGGATCATGGCAATTGGACTTCTTTTTTTGTGATGAAGCTGCTTGAATGAGTAGCGAAACATTTCGATCTCACAAAAAAGTCCAGTTGCCATGACTCAAAACTTCCAGATCACCTCAAGTGGATGACTGATAATCTTCACAGACATCTAGAGCTTACTGTAATCCTGCAAGGTGACTGAGTGTATCACTGTTGGCTTTCTTTATTCCTGGGAAACTGGGGACTGAATTGCCCCATGATGTATTCCTGGGAAACTGAATTAATTGTAAAGTGAAAAACCAGCTACTTTTCAGCCACCCCATAAGAAGGGTGAACAGATTTCTTTCAGTTTGAATGAGAATGTTTATAATTTCTATTGGATAATTTTATTTTTTTGGTGTAGCTCTAAATGTAATCACAGAAAATATAGATTTATAAAGTTGTGTTTGGCATCCTGCAGATACAGGGACTTTGTTGCAGATGGATCCCTGACCATCCAGTCTGGAGATCGTCAACTAGTTCTTAGACTTGTGCAGATCGGCAAGTTTTGACATAGACGAAGTCCTTTTCAGGCCTCTTTGTGTCCTTCCCCGTCTTTTTTCCATTAACAATTCTTTATTTTCTCACTCTGTTTTCCCCCCACAACAAAATAAAACTCCTTCCTTCTATTACTTGGTGCTTGTACACGGCAATTCAGCCAACACCAAACTACTGTTGTGCATTATTGCATCTCTTAAAAACATGACTCACTGCATATTAAACTACTTCCAGCACTTCATTAAATCTTAAAATGCCAGGAAGAAGCTGTTTGCAGCCCTGTTGCATTTTGTCCTAATTTCCCCCCTGCAGGTTATGCCAGAAAGTGCGTATTTGTAGAGTTGTGGATCTGTCCTTTGCTATAGTGATAGCTGATTTTTAATTACTTCTTGGCAAAAGATGAAAGGCCTTTTGATGGTGTGTATTTTTTTCCATTTTGTAAAAATACATATGCAAAAATTATGGCATGTAGCTGTGTATATTTTGCAATTTGGTGATAAAGGAAAAAGGCAGCTTCCACTTTAATTCCAATGCTTTTTTTTCTGGAAGCAAGTTTCTCTCCAGTTTTGCAGTGAATATAGGTTTGAGGGCATTTTGTAGCTTAGTGGTAAAGCACATGCCTTGTATGCAGAAGATCATAGGTGACCCCTTGAAGGAGGCCTGGGAAAGACTCCTCTCTCAATAACATGGAGACAGTAGTATATATTGGCCTTTTTGGAACTGGCGTTTTCCAGGCATTTTGGACTGCAGCTCGTAACATTCTTGACATTAGCTTGTTTCTGTATCGGTAGCCACAAATTTCCACATTGTATTCAGTGGGAGGTTATAGTTGATTCTCATCCATCTGGATTTTTAAAAAGAGAACCGTTCTTCTGGTAGTTTTTCGCCCTGGGAGGAGTTCTAGAATTCTTGAAGTTTGGAGGTGAACATAAGGTTAGTGGAAGGATTCTGTATTTCTAGATCTGATGGTACATTCCAGGACACCACCATCACCAAGCCCCACTCAATGAGGCTAATCAGAATATGTCACTTCTGCTTGTTTAAATTCTTGTGTTTCTCTCACAGAAAGTTAAATAATAATAATAAAAAGCATTGGATGTGACATGTTTTTTTCTTAGATAATTTATAGTATTGGGGCAAAATGTGCACCATGCTTTTATTAGTTCAGTTTATTGACTCAATGTGAGATTTTAATTTGAGTTTTGTGAGGGACAGACACAAAAAAGGACCTCCTGTTTTTTCCCTTGGGAAAAAAAAGAACAAAAACAAAGCCTAAATATGGCCAGGGAAGGAAACTCGGGGACATTGTTTATTGCTCTTCAGGTAACAATATTGTCAGTCCTATTCAGATATTATTATTAGGGAACAATTGGCTGTTTCTTCGGGGGGAACACTCTAGTTCTGACCACCATTTTCATTTCCATTGACTCTAACACATGCAAACTCCATGCAAACTTAAACCCTGATTTTCCCAGGGTTTTAGTTCAAGTAGAGAGCTCCCACAGGTCGTACAGAGTTTTCTGTTAAGAGACGTCCGCCCTCGGTGCATTGAGGGTAGCAGAACTGGAGATGAAAAAGAGATAATTAGATCCCCCCCCGCACGAATGAGTAGTGGCTATTTCCTATTACAGTGGTACCTCGGATAACAAATTTAATTCGTTCTCGAGGCAATTTACTATCTGAAACAAGGACTCGGGGCAATGGTTTCAAACTACAGGAAAAGAGATTCCATTTGAAGATTAGGAAGAACTTCATGAGAGTTAGAGCTGTCTGGCAGTGGAATATGCTGCCACAAAGGGTTGTTGAGTCTCCTTCTTTGGAGGTTTTTAAACAGAGACTGGATGGCCATCTGTCGGAAATATTGTGATGGGGGTTCCTGCATGGCAGGGGGTTGGACTAGATGGCCCTTGAGGTCTCTTCCAACTCTATGATTCTGTGATTCTATGCTTCCCATAGGAATGAATGGAAAACCATTACAATCCGTTCCAAAGGTCCGGAAAAAAAGCCAAAAAAGCGCCTTTTTTCAGACCGGTTTACAAAGTGCACTTTGAAAGTGCACTCCTCCCCCTCCTTGCCCACCCCTGCCAAGGCCGCCTCCTGCCCCCATCCTCCCTGGCTCCGACCTTGCTTCCTCACTGCCGCTCGTCACCCAGGTGGCGGCTTCCCGCTT
Source organism: Phrynocephalus versicolor (assembly GCA_023846285.1). Lineage (NCBI taxonomy): Eukaryota > Metazoa > Chordata > Lepidosauria > Squamata > Agamidae > Phrynocephalus > Phrynocephalus versicolor. The sequence goes on along the minus strand of JAHTLZ010000379.1, from coordinate 55,438,034 downwards.
CCTTCTCCCACCCACCCCCAGCCCCGACCTTCCTTCCTCGCCGCCGCGCATCGCCCGGGCGGTGGGCAAAGCCGCAGCTTCCGGCTTCCACCCCATTCCCTCCCAGTCCGAACCGCCCAGCCTCGGCGCTGCTCGTCGCTCGGGCGGCGGGCCAAGCCGCACGGCTTCCCTCTTCCACCCCATTCCCTCCCAGCCCCAACCCCGTGGCCCGGGCGCGCACGGCTTCCCTCTCCCATCCCCATTCCCTCCTGGCCCCAACCGCCCAACCTTGTCACCCGGGCGCACGCAGCTTCCCTCTCCCATCCCCATTCCTTCCTGGCCCCAACCGCCCAGCCTCGCCACCGCTTGTCGCCCGGGCGTGCACGGCTTTATTGGGCTTGCCTGCTTTGGGGAATGAGGGCTTTTTGTAGGTCTGGATGGAGGAGAGTGCTCCTTTATGTTTTCTTACAGGGCATAAAGTCCAATTTAAGCCCCTGTTTACTGGACAAGTGCTTAGAAATGGACAACAAGGGCCCTGTAAAACTGTCTCAGACTCCAAAGAGTCCAGCATTGGTATGTTGTACTTCTCTCCTCTGAACTGACCTGTCAGAAACATATTACTGTTTTTAGTGTTCCACTTTTGCTTCTTCTGTTTCTTTCAGTGCATGGCCTAAAGTAGGGATCCTCAAAGTTTTCAAACAGTGGGCCGGTCCACCACCACCCAGACACCACTGGGGGAAGGATCACAGTCCAAAAGCAGCTGCGGAGGCTGGCTTGTTCACAAATCAGGGGGTAGGTGGGGGGGTTGCAATTGGTCCCAGGGGCCGGATTCAGGACCTTGGGGGGCCGCATCCGGCCCCGGGGCCTTAGGTTGAGGACCCCTGGCCTAAAGGGTGTCACTCCTAGTTGGCAGTACAGTAGTAAGATTGCTTTGCAGGGGAACTATATGTACTGTAGTAACATATTGAGAGTTAGTTGGGGAGTGGTTACATTTGAAGCAAAATTGATAAGGAATGTAGGAGACCTTTCTCAATGAAATCAAGACATGGCAGCCATTTCATAGAAGCATATTTCTATATTGTGTCATGATAATTCTGTTGCATTGTTCCAAAAACAATGTCCAAGCTTCCATCTTGCATGGTTGTTTGCCTTGATGACTCTTGGTTTACAGTAAAGAGTCCAAAGAACTGGAGCATCCAAACGAATCAACGACTCAAGAGACAAAGTCTCAGGATGCTAAGCAAAAAGGTGCTTTATTGAAACTAAACCCCAACGCGTTTCGGCTTGGGAAGCCTTCCTCAGGGGCTATGTTAAACTGCATTAAAACAAAGGGACAACCAATGAATATCTATTGTTCTTATACTGCAATATTATGAAATAAGTAGTTTGTATGGGGGAATGAAAAACGGAACGGAACGGAACGGAACGGAAAATTCCATTTGTTTCATTTTTTTCTTTGAGGGGGCAGTTCATTATTCATTTTATTACATAACATAACGAATAATGAAACAAATAAAATAATGGTTTCATGTCCATTTCTACTCTGGAGTATTGGAGACAGCATGTGTGAACTGACACCATTCTCTGTCTCTGCAGTAGGCATAGTAAAGAAAACAAGCAGTTTGGTAGGTGGACAATGTAAGAGAGATGTGAATTGCTCAGTTGATTGACAACGATACTGGTGTGAAGTGAACTGCAAGTCATTTTTTGTTGCTCGCCTGGTTTGGGGCATAGTGGGTGCTGTTTTACAAGCTTCTTCCTTGCTTGCTTCTCATGCATAGTCAATCTCATTGCTAGTCCCAGCTGTTGTGGGCTGATTAAATCAATCACTTACATAGTTCCCCTTGATTCAGTGGGACTACTCTATGTGGTACTTGCAGGCAAATTTATCGCCCTGTAGCAGGTACAGTCTTTTACTAGAGCGGTACTGCAATTTTCATGTGCGTTCTTCTCTTCTGAGGTGGGGGAACAATTTCCTCTACATTTCCCATTATGTACTTTGTAGTACTGTACTGTATTTTAAAACTGAGCAAATGGTTAGCTGCAACCAATCTGTAAAACCATAAAGTCCAAATAAGGGCATAAGAATCCATTCTGGCATTCTGCCTCCCACAGTGACCAGTCGGATTCCTTTGAAACATTTTGACTGCTTTCACACTAACATGTTGTATATGCCTATTCAGTGTCTGCTTTTTATGGGGTATTGGAGAAATTTGCAACATACTCATTGTCAAGGTGGCAGAATCCTTACAAATACCTGCAGAATGAGGGATGCCTCATGCCAAGGTTTGCAGGGAACAGCTGAAGGCAATTATGTGAACAGCTAAAGCAGGGGTGTCCAAACTTTTTGCAAGGAGGGCCAGATTTGGTGAAGTGACAATGTGTGTGTGTGTGGGGGAGACACCATTCAGCCACATTTGGCCCCCGGGCCGGACTTTGGACAAGTCTCTATAACATGCAAGGAGGCAGAGGGGATGCTGCAGCAATGGAACTGAGGGTGGGTAGGCTGGGCAGGTGGCTGGGGGGATGGACAGAGGCAGGGAGGGCGGGCAAACCACAAAACTGCAAGCTAACGCCTCCATCCAGTATGGGGAAGGGCCAGCTGTTGGGGATGTGTGACCAGGCTGAGCCGATGGGGAGAAGAGGCAGCGGGCCACTCAGAATTTGAAAACGGGCCATATTTGGCCCCCGGGCCTGACTTTGGACATGCCTGAGCTAAAGGGCAATTGGGTCGCCTGTGGCCCTGGCGATCAGTATGTGCAGGCTTCCTTCATGACTGCCTTGGGCCTTAGCCCCTTTGTCCTGGTGCCTCTTGTACACTGGTCCTTTACTCCTTTGGTCCTAAGAGCCTTCTTCCTGCCTTGCTCCTTACTTGTGTATGTTCCTGCCTTGCCCCTGTCCCCCAAGAGTCCTGTGTGCTCCAGTGGTGCCTGCCTTGTTCAGCAATATTTGTGCCTTGCTTCAGAAGATCTCTTTGTGCTCCAGTGGTGCCTTCCTTGTTTCTGTATATTCCTGCCTTGCTCCAGGAGATCCAGTCCTGCTTCAGCGGGCTCCAGTTGCTCTTGCATCATAGACCTAGCTCTAACCCTTTGGTCCAGGTGTCTTTCCTGCTCTGGCTCACTAAAGTACCCCCACACTGAGGCCTTGACACTCCTGGTACCGTATCACATGTTCTCTTTGCTTTACAAGACATTACCTGGGGACAGAATAGGAAGAACGGCTGTGCGGTTACTGTTTTCGGTGGCAGCTACAAATCTCAAACCATTAGCATGCAACAATTATGTTTGCCTAGTCATTATATTACTGCTGGCAATATGAGTTTACTGCTGGCTATAAAGAATGAATAAAGCCAATGAGCACCTTCACAAAATTTAGCTAGGTAACACTGGCATATTATTTTGGAATCTACTTTTTCAGCAGCATACGGATTCTCGGGGATACAGAAAGCACCTTCAGAAGTATGAAATTCAGCAAAGGCATATAGATTTTGATGATTTAATTTGGAGGCAGTGTGGTTTGACATGAAAATAAGCCCCTAAATGTTGTGCATTTTAAGATGCAGGTGCTTAGCAAAAATGAAACAGTGGTGATTAGAAAAATATGTCACTCACATATATAGAAGAAACTAATCATGTTTCCCTCTTCAGCTGGTGAACTTTCAACTAGTGTTTGTTTTGTGGATGCGGTTTCTACATTAAGGATAGGTGTGAATGCAAAGATGAGTAAAACACAGGTGAAAGAATAAAAGAAGCACGGGCACCTTCTGATATGGAGTGAATGATGCAGATTTGGACAATAATGTTCTAACCATTTGAATTAGATGTTCGTCAAAAGCAATAAAGAGATGTGCGCTCAAAATCTTGATTTTTCATTGCTTTTTCTCATTTAGGCTACATACAATCTGTATATTTAGCATACAGAATTAGAGTTATAACTGAGGCATGTCACAGTTTGGTAGTCAACAAACCCATGCCAAAACATGGTTGTGCAGTCAACGTCCCTATAATTTTCAGTCCCGCTGAGTGGGGCTGTACCCTGCATGAGTGCATGACCCCTCCCCGCCCACGGATTCTGTCACAACCGAAACACAGAGGGGTGCAGTGGGTGCTCGGGGGAGCAGAAGCTCTGTGCATATGAACATGCACACGTGCAGAGGGAACCTTGTGCACGGGCATGCTCAGAGCAAAGCTTTTAGAAGCAAAGTGCCTTACGTTAAGATATCTCTGTAGACATTTTCTATTGCACACAGAACTGAAGGTGTTTCTTAGCAATCAAAATGGAGTCATGTGATCGACCTGTGTGCATTTGTATGAACAAAACAAATAGCACATGACAAGAGGTGATATCAACAGCTTTCAAAATAAATGCCCTTTGTCTTGCAATGGAATTAATATAATGTGTTTTGTTATTCCATGTGACCAGAAGGAGTGTAACTTGTGCCACATGTTGAGAAATGAACCCTGAATGCGTTGGATTTATTTTGACAGTTGAAGATGTCACATCCAGTCATGTGCTGATTTTGGTCACATGGATACAGACATGACAATCACATGACTGCAGATGGATGGGTAGTGGGGCCAGAAAACTAGGAAAACTGTATCTCCAATCTTACCGCTTTATGTTGGATGCTGATTATTGGAGTTGTATTTTTTCCAATATCTGAAAGCCAATGTGTTGAGGATAGGAAAAGCTGCACAGGACAGTGGTTTTCGTCTTTGTCTGCAGTACCAGAAGTTGGGAGATCTCTGTTTCTCCCTATCAGGGCTGAATTTGATGATGATAATAATGAGAAAGCTGAAATAGACAGTGTGGGGCTAAGCAAGTGATTGGCCCTATTTGATATAAAGTGTCTGTGCATAAATTGAGAGGCAACAGTTAAGCATAAAACTGGAAAACAGAGTCGATAGAATAATGCAGAAATACATTTTGTAAGAGAATACTGTAGTCTCAAGAGAAAAGGCAGTGAGTCACATGCTCCATAAAACGACTCTTATGCTTGGTAGGAAGGTCAAAGCACATGTTATTACTGCTGTTCGGAACATAAGTTCAAAAGAAGTAGCTTAAACCAGTCAGTTGACTGGATAGTGAGAACAGTTTGATGAGATTCCTAACTTGGTTACAATTCCGTGCTCTAAAACTAGATAATACAATCCTTCTTTCAACCTCAGGAAATTCAGTGCAGGTCATATTACCAGTATGTTCCCTTGGGTCTTCTTTCTGTAGTTACAGAGTTGTTGTGCCCATACCACAACCTAGTGTTCTGCAGATGTGAGAAATTATGGCTTCCATCATCCCTAACCAGCCAGATTTCGATGTCCAGCACATCCAGAGGGCCTAGGTTGTAGGAAGTTGAACATTCTGAAAGGGGGAAAGGATCAGATCCAGATGCTAGTCATTAAAGAAAGTCAATGGATGCGGCAGAATTGAGTCATACTTCTGTTATACAACTGCACAAAATGCGATAGATGTCATCCACTGCCTACAGCATGAAATCAGGAACACTCGACTGTGTCTTTATAATAGGTGAAAGAGGAAGCTGAAAATACAGGAGCAAAACACATTTTTGGAATATAATGTGGAAATTACAAAACAATTACTTGTCTCATTCAATTTGATCTGGTCGAAATGATGAAATGTGTCTTCTTGTTGCATCAAGTGTCATAATCTTTTTTGCAGTTGTCCCAGATAGGAAAATATTTTAAAAGCAGTACATGCTTGTTCTAATACAGAGTTTGGTAGGTCTTTAATGACCTTCTGTCGGAAGCTGTGCATAGGGACATTAAACAGATGATTACCATTCTGCCCAGTCACAGAAAAATTGTAAAATAAAAAATAAAAAATATGTAATGGGGGTTCTTTTCTTTTAAACTCATTGCTTGATATGAAAATACAATGAACACGGCAAGTAACAAAATAGAAATTGTGAGAAAGTTGAATGCATTGAAAGTGCAGTCTTGGTAGTCCAAGTGAAGGGGGGGGGTGTCAAAGAGTGGAGGAAATGGAATAAAGTGTCTAATGTCAGGCTTCCGTCTACTCCAGCCTTCACTAACATGGCCCACTCCATATATTTGGAATAACCCATTGAATCATAGAAAAACTGAGTTGGATGCTATTGAAGGCCATCAACTGCAGCCACCTTGATTCCTTTTGGGGAGGAAGGCAGGGTAGAAATATTTTAAATCAAAAATAATTACTCCCCCTGTGCAGTGCAGGAATCCAAATCAAAGCATATCTGACAGGTGGTTGTCCAATTTTCTTAAGCATTGAGTGCTCACCACCTTCTGAGGCAATTGGTTCCATTACTATCACTCACCATGGCCAGTTTTGCTGGGAATTATACTCCAGCCCATAAGGGGAGCAATGAGAAAGGCAGGTTGCTGACTAATAAGCATCACTGGGAAATGTTAATGTGATATGGAAGAATGTGTTTTGTTGTTTAAAAAAAAGAGCAGTCAGTGTTGAAGCTGCTTAAGCCAGTTGTTTTTGTCTGTTGGTTTGCAAGACATTTACTGAGTTGGTCAGGAACAGCATTTGTTAATGCACAGCTGTTTTGGCAATCTTTATTCCCATTATTTTATTTACACCAGAGTAGTGCTAAGTTGAGAGGAGTGGCAATTATTTTACATAGCTCTTTTGAATTCAAAGTAGATGGAATTTGTAACATCCAGGAGGAAGGTTTCTGTTCGTCAGATTTTATGCAGAAAGATCTTTAACATTTTGTTGCAGTTTCCTATCCTAGTATGGTCATAAGTAGAAGACATATTCAATGCATGAAAAGAGGAGGGGGATACAGGAATAAGAATCCTATGAAATCTTTGGTGTATACCCTTTTGGTATTTCTCTTTGATAATATTCCTATTAATAGGGACTGCATATTTTACTCTAGTAGATTATCTGTTTTGGAATGGGTTTTGTTTTATCCCCAAGGTACATTTGAATTCATTTCATTTGGTGTGCTTTGTGCCTCTGACTGTGCTACAATGGGGGCCAGTTCTTAGTTCCCATGTAGACCCTTAGCACTAGCTAACACATTAAAAACTTGCTTTGAAATTGATAAGAAATTTGAAATGAAATACAGGACTGAGACACCCTGAAGGCTGCCATTGGAACACTAAAAATGAGAGAAAGGGTAGCTTGGTTTAAATATAAAGTGGACTGCTGGGGGGGGTTATAAATAAATTGGCATAAAACAGAGAAATAGTATCCAGGAAACTATGCAGACAACCACAGACAACATGAATTGAACAGTATGGAGACTGATGAGGTTAACATTTTTGTATATGAACCAAAATCATATTAAGTTCATGTTGATAAGAAAGAATTAAATGCAAAAATTATGGCAAAGAAGACATCTTTCCATTTGCTTGTTTATATAGATATTTCCTAATTCTGCTGAATTAGGACCCAAAGTTTAATGCAGTTCTTAATGAGGAGACTAAATATTGTAGTGTTGTCTCCAATTGTATATATCCAGATCAGTCACCTTTTAATCATGGCTGGTGTATTTTAAACCCAGTTATATGGGCCTTGTGACATATAGTACTGTATTTCCCCATGTATACAATGCTATATTTTTATAAAATCATGGCACTAAAATTAAGGGGTGTTGTATACAAAGGAGTAAGCCTTTCCTGAAGGGTAGATGTGGGGTGGAGGAGACCCCAAACTGACCTTGCTGTTTCCCTTCCTTTCCAACAAGCCTTGCTTACTTTCTGTGCCCTGAAGACTTCTTTATGCTTTGTTTTTGCAAGGACCAGAGCCTTCTTTTCAGTGGCGAAAGGCTTGTGGGTGGAGCAGCCACCCACAAGCCTTTCTTACTCTCGTGCTTACTCTCCATGTCCTGAAGACTCCTTTGCACTTTGTTTTTACAAGGACCAAAGCCTTCTTTTTCAGTGGAGCAGGCTTGTGGAGAGGAAGTGAAACAGTGAGGTCAGTTTGGATTCTCCTCCACCCCACCCCTTACTTTTTACCACCCCCTGTTGTTTTCTTTTCTTTTAGGGAGCACTTGATTGCCCTCCTCTCTGCTTTGTTCTTGCAGGATTGGACCCTTCTTTTCAGCATGGAAATGCACTTTTTAATGGGCTGCTCCACCCCCTCTCTCCACTGAAAAGAAGTGTCAATGTAGAGAGGAGTCTTCAGAACACGGAAAAGAAAGGAAACAGGGTGTGGCGTGGTGTGGTGGAGGAGAACTCAAGGAGGATTTATTAATTAGGGGTCTTAAAAGTGTAGGGTGGCATCTAATATATGGCAGCGTCTTAGAGACGGAAATACAGTAAGTTCCCTAGAAAGGCACTTGGGCTATATACTTTGAATGCCTTCAAGACCTTTGATTGCATTGAAAGGGATTTTATTTTTAGCATTTTTGAAAGATACAATGTTAATGGTTTTTCAGAAGGAACTGAACCACTGATACCTCAACAGCCATTAACATCTGGGAATCTGGATTTTTGCATTGTCTCTTGGTACAAACCAGGGATGCCCACTGTCCCTGCTTCTTTAAGTTAATTTTTGGGACTTCTCACTGAAGCATTAAGAGATAATCTGGAAACAAGGAGATACATGACTGGAACTAGAAACACATTGTAATGTTACTATACTTTGCCCCTGGCCCTTTCACAGACTGTGATTTTTCTCTTTCACTGCCACCAACTAGTTTCTCTAGTAAATTAATGCCTTCAGACTGGTTTAAAATTGTGCAGAATATAAATATAAATATAAATAAATTGTATCCACATTAAAAACATTGGTTTAGATATTTTTAAAACCAATACTTCTGAAAGCATGTAGAAATTAAACAGACAGGTATGTAAAACCTTAATCGATTTGTGTCAGTTGGCTCTAGATGTGGTTGTTAATCCGAAGAGTCTGATACCTTCATTATTTGCTTTCATTACTAGAGATGGCCACAAACCCTTGGTTCAGCAGCTCACCAGGGTTCTTTTCCTGGCCAAACAGCTCAGCTGCGGTTACATGCCCCGGCCCTCCAGCTGGCAACTAATCAGAGGCAGCACCCTGAGCAGGAAGGGTAGGGTGCTGCCACCAAATGGTGTCTGGACCGGGCAAGGCACCATGCTGCAGATCTGCTGTTCAGCTGGGAAACACACAATGCCAAACTAGTAGTTCATACCTATGAGTTTCCTTTTGGTGTACCATACACTTAGTGTGAGCTCAGTCTGTTCCAGCCCATCCTTCCTCCAGGAGAGCGTGGTTTAGGTGTTGTCTTCCAGGTGGAGCTCCAGGAATGAAGCATCCTGGAGTCCAAGTAAGCAGGAATGTGCATGCCGAAGTAGCACTATGCTTTCATTTCCTGTGTGTGTGTGTGTGTGTGTGTGTGTGTGTGTGTGTGTGTGTGTGTGTGTGTGTGTGTGTGTGTGTGTCTTGTGTCGTTACAGTCGTGACCGACTCTTCATGACTCCATGTCCATGGAGTTTTCTTGGCAGGAAAACTGGAGTGGTTTGCCAGTTCCTACTCCAGGCGCCTACAGCACCTGGTATTCCCTGGTGGTCTCCCATCCAAGTACTAACCAGGGCCGACCCTGCTTAGCTTCCGAAATCAGGCGAGATCGGATGTGTTTAGGGCATCTAGGCAGCTACTTCAGTTCCTAGAGTGAGTAATTTTAGAGGTGGATGAAGTGACATAAACCAGAATAAACTAGGTGGAAAATGGGTTACCTGTCGCAATACAAAAAGATGGATGGAAAGGATATTAAGAGTTGCAGAGATTCTATTGGGGGGATGATGCACCTCTCATGGGCTTAATAATTTCCAGCCATGATTTGTTAATGTGTTCTGCTCATATACCGCCCCATACCACCAAGCAGTCTCTGGGCGGTTTACAGTGTTAATAACAGTGTGCAGGCTACACATTGCCCCCCCCCCCCAGCAAGCTTAAGAGTAGTTCAACTTAAGAGCATGCATTCGGAACAGATTAAATTCGTAAGTTGAGGTACCACTGTAACTCTCTTCTTTCATTCTTCTTCATTCTTTTAGAACAGTAGAGAACAGGAGAGAATAAGCTTGCAGAATTGGCAATTGCATGCATGTAAGAAAGTGACTGAAAACAACAAATGGTGATTTACTGTCATTTGTGCGCATTGTTCCTCTAATTGTTGTGGGTGAAAGTTGCAGCTTCTCTGTACGTTTCTTTTCATATCTCTACACCTTTCTTAGAAACTGTGGTAGATACCCTGTGGAATTGCTGAATTTCCTGACTCTCTTCCTATGTGTCTATATCATACCCACTGCTAAGAGCTTAGCTTCAAGCACTTTCCTTCTCAGAAGTGGCAGTGGTTTGTTCTTTTTTTAAAAAGGTAAAGGTTCCCCCTGCACATGCGTGCTAGTCGGGTGTGACTCTAGGGGCAGTGTTCATCTCTGTTTTCAAGCCAAAGAGCCAGTGTTGTGCAAGTCCGTGGCCATGTGGCTGGCATGGCTGAATGCATTTCTGCACACGGAACAGTGTTTATCTTCCCACTTTTTACTTGCATTTTTCTTCCCGCTTTTTACTTGCAGTTTTACTTCCCACTTCTGCTTGCATTTACATGCTTTTTAACTGCTAGGTTGGCAGGAGCTGGGGTTAACAGCAGTTGCTCGCTCCAGAACGACTGAGCTGCTGACTTTGCAGCCGGCAGTTTCAGTACTCTAGCCCACTGTGGCATCACACTCCTTTCTTCTTAAAAGGGAAGCAAATAAAGGAATGTATCCACAGTTTCATAAGAACATGACATAAGGTGATCGATGCTGAATCAGGCCAAAGGCCAACCTAGTCCAGCTTCCTGTATCTTACCGAGTGCATCTGGGAGTGCATGAGACTAGATATCTGTCTCCTGATAACACTCCCCTGTATCTGGCCCTGGAAGCACCCTGGTTTTAAGCCTGGAGATTACACATCTCCATCATGGTTTGTAACCTATGATGGATTTTTCCTCCAGGAATCTGTCCAATACCCTTTTCAAGGCCAGATGCCATCACCCCTTCCTGTGGCAGGGAGTTCCACAGACTAACAACATGCTAGGTAAAAAAAAAAATTTCTTTTGTCTGTTCTCACTCTCCCAACCCTCAATTTGAGTGGATGTCCCCTAGTTCTGGTATTTTTTGAGAGGGAGAAGAGCATCCCTCTCTCCACTTGACTCATGCTGTGCATTATTTTGTATGTCTCAATCATATCCCCCCTCAGGCACCTCTTTTCAGGACTAAAGAGCCCCAAATGTTCTGGCCTTTCCTCATAAGGGAGGTGCCCCAGCCCAGTAATCATTTTAGTCACTTCTGCACCTTTTCCAGTTCCACTATGTCTTTTTTGAGATGCGGTGACCAGAATTGTACACAATACTCCAGGTGCGGCCTTACTATCGTTTTGTATAATGGCATTGTAATGTTGGCTGTTTTATTTTCAAACCCCCCTTTTGAGAATCCCTAGCATGGAATTGGCCTTTTTCACTGCTGCCACACACTGGGTAGATACCTTAATTGAGCTGTCTATCAGTGCACCAAGATCTCTTCTTCATCGTGTCCTCCGTGAATCCACACCACTGGGGTTCTCGGTTGCGACGCGAACGATGGCACCGGAAACACTTGAAAGCAAGGAAGCAGAATCATTAGTCTCCGCCCCGCTACCCATGCTCCCTTGCGTTCCCGCCTAAACGCCCCAGTTCCCTCTAACCGCCGCGTTGGATGGTTCGGAAACCTCTTGCTCGTCAAAGGATTCTTCATTTTGGATTTTTCTTCTTTTATGGCCCAGCGGTCACTGTTCAAGAATTGTGTCCGGTGCGGGGGCAAAATCCCTTTCTCGGACGGACATTCCTGCTGCCTGTACTGTTTGGGGGAAACCCATTCTCCAGACTCCTGCACCCACTGTAGGAGTCTGAGTTCTCAGGCCCTTCGGAACCGCCGACACCGCCTGAATACTTACCTTCTTGAGAAGTCCCTCAGGCCGGCGATGGAGTCTTCTGCCTCCCAGGCTGTGACGGATCCGGCCTCTCAAACTCCGGCGGATCCTGTCGAGAAATCTGCAAAAAAAGTTAAGTCCAAGAAACCGTCTACCGAGGCTTCGGTACCGAAGAAATCCCGCCGAGAGAAGTCACCTTCTCGCCGGGAAAGGTCCCCCTCTCGCCGGACATCTCCATCTCTCTCTCCCAACCGAAGGAGCGTCTCACCGGTACCGCTGGATTCTTCGGACGAAGAGTCGGTAGCGCTCTCGATACTTGAGAAGAGAGGCAATAGATCAGAGTTGGTGAGCTTATTTTCTAATGCTCCCCTTCAATCCTCTCTCGGCCAGGCTTCCGCGGCCTTTCCTATGCCTCCGCCATTGTACCAGAGTTTTCCCGGACCGGCCTGGCAGGGTACGGTTCCGCCCTTGCCACCGGCACATTCAACTGGTACTCAGCCGCAATGGCAGGGCATGGTACCGCCCTTGCCTCCGGCTCAGATACCTTAATTGAGCTGTCTATCAGTGCACCAAGATCTCTTTCCTGATCCATCATGGATAGCTCAGAGCCCATGAGGTGATAGATAAAGTTTTGATTCCCCCGCCCCCCCAAATGCATTACTTTACATTTTGCTACATTGAAATGCATTTGCCATTTGGCAGCCCATTCCCCCAGTTTGGAGAGATCCTTCTGGAGCTCCTCACAATCTTCTCTGGTTTTTACCACATGGGAAATGTTTTGTGTCATCCACAAACTTGGCCACCTCACTGCTTATTCCTGTTTCATGATGAACAACAACGGGTCTGTATCAGGTACTTCACAGTCAAATTATGGAAGAAAATTTTATAACCAAAAGGTTTAAAAGGGGTGAAAACACAAACTTAACAGTCACAAGATACAAAGAAGACTCCGTTAATTTTCTTTATTTCATGCATTTCATGGTAATTCAGCCAAGTGGTTGAACTGGAACAGAGCACATTGTCAAAAGTACTGATTACTGATAGCATAAGCAGAGAACCAATTGACTGAACTTAACGCTCAATGTCATCTTTCTCGAAAGGAATAGGTTTGGAGAACATTGGGATTCCACCTTTGTTTCAAGTTGCAACTTAGACTACTTGGAAATTCACTGGCTGCAGTTACAAGTAAGAGTTAATAAATTCTTGTTAATGACCTATCCAGCTGGGCTTGGGAGTGAAATGGCTAAGGAAAGGGTTGCTAAAGGCAACAGCAGAGGGGGGAAACAGGCTCCTTACAAAATAGGGCTCATGGCTGATCAAGAACTAACTAGTTCATGGGAAAGGGAGCAAGTGCTGTGCCACCATGTCCATGTATGCTTATTTTCTTTGTGACATTCATGTTGAGATGGAATTTAATATTTTATTGTTGTTATAGTCACGTCACTTCTGAGCTATGGTAAAATTAGTGACTGCCACACATCCCACCATTTGTGGGCTTCCTCAGGACTTGCAGATTCAAGGTCATGATTTTGTTTATTGAGTCACTCCTTCTAAAAATTGGTGTTCTTTCTTTCCCGGTGCCTCCACTTTCCCCCAGCATTATTTTAAATGTCCAATAAATCTTTTTTTCCACATGATGTCCCTCCGTTTAGACAGTTTTCCTTCTGGAGATGGTTTAGGCTTGATTTGCTTTAGACACCATTTATTTGTTTTTCTTGTAGTTCATGGCATCCATAAAGCTCTCCTCATTTCACACACACCTTTGTGGCTTTCTTTACTCCCAGTTTTTGCATCTGTACACAGTGATTGCCCCCCAGTGATACATCCTTACATTTGAGGATCTTTTCTAGTGGTATAAGTTTAGCATAACACATACTAAACATTGAGTCAAAAAGTGACAAGCCACATATTAAAGGGAAACATAATGCTATTTAGAATCTGGAAAATATGTAGTGATGGTCAGATCATAGAAATATAATAGCCACTAGTATATCCATGTTCAACAAACCTTGAGTCCTTGCCTCAAGAGATTTTTTTTAGTGTCAGTGTGTGGTGTAACCATAAAGTAGTTTAGGACAGTGAATAAAAACACCCAGTTCTATCAGGAAGGCAGTATCCTGATTAAAGGTAGAGAAGGCTTTAGTAGATATATAGTTTGCTTGGGAATTATGTTTTAATTTTACATAAATAATATGGAATGGAAATGACTGTTTTCTTCTAGGGACGGAATGTGACACTGAAATTTCTGAGACCCCTTGACCTAATTAGGCAGTTTTTAAAGATTTTTTTTTGTCTGGACAAACAAGGCATGAGTCAACATCCTCTGAAAATTAGACCTGTGTACCAGTTAAATACATATTAGTTGATTGTTCTTCTGCAACCTAATTTCAATATATTTCTATGGAAGTGATGTCATAGAATCATAGAGTTGGAAGAGAACTCAAGGGCCATCTAGTCCAACCCCCTGCCATGCAGGAACCCCATCACAATATTTCCAACAGATGGCCATCCCTTGTTTGACGATTGAAGGGGGATGTGTATTAAATTGTAATGTAATGCTGTTATGAATTGTTAAAAGGAGGAAGTAATATTTTAATATATTTTTCTCCCTTTCACCAAAACCAACATGGCCTTTAGAAAAGAAAGAACAAAAACTGGCCTTAACTTGCATCTAAACCAGTGCCAAGGTGATTTGTCGTCTTTCCCTTTCGGGTTCTGAGACTGCAGTTTGCCAAAAAGGGTGTGGAGGAGAGGGCTGCAGGTCCCGAACTTTTGCGAGGGGGGGGTCAAAAATGGCCTTCCGGCCATCAGAAGTTACCCTGAAGTTCAAGTAGAGGTGCCCTTGAATTGAATAAGTTGTGTGAGTAGTGCAAAGGCATATGGATAGGTTCTTAATCATGGGGTGAGAGTGCCAAATTCACTATAGCACAAAGCAAATGTAAATCCTAGTTATGCACATTTCCAGTGACTTGGCCTGGTAGTTGACATGCTCTTGTGTAGTAACTTCCAAAGAGTACCTCATTCTGCAATTTGGCAACCTTGCTGCTATTTTGGTGGATCAGGCTCATTTTATGTCGTTCTGGTGTCCAGTCAGAGGAAGAGGCAAGGTAGGGATGTCCAGGGCACTTCTCTGAATGGGTACCCGCAGGAGGAAATGGGGTGGGGAGTCCAGGGTGCCTACACAGCATGTGTGGGTACAGTCCTCCAAACTGGCCTGACGAATCGAACCATGGTTCATGCCCATGTCTAGGTGTAAAAAATTATTATTTGTTTAAGTTATTAGACATGCTCCTTGTTTACTTGGGTTTTTGTTCTTTTGCTTGCATAGACACGAACATTATCATACCTACTGCTGTATGTTGCCATTTCCCACTGGGATATTATTTTGCCGTGCCATGCAATACAGCGTAAATATGCCATAATTCTAATGTCCCCATTCAGGAGAAGCTTTAGACTTCCAAGTTCATTTAGGAAATGCAAGACACATATGGTGGCCACAATCCTACGACTTAACGTAGTAAATGACACTGGAGTAGGTCCATTGAACTGAATGGGATTTGGTGAGTCAGCTCCTCCATATCTTCCAGTGGATGTGATGACTCCCATTGATTCAACGGGCATACGGTGTTTTGGCTACTGAGTCCTAGCTACAATTCTAACCACAATCCTCACTACATTGGCATTTTTGTGGTGTCAGAAAATACCTCACTACGTAGCAACCACAGAGGTATCTGCTGGGTTTGGAAAGTTGCTTTATTATCTATCTATTTTTGTCCAACACTGTCACTTCATCTGCAATTGACATTTTGCTAGTGGGAGGCTTAATTGCTAAAATAAGCAAGGAAA
Source organism: Phrynocephalus versicolor (assembly GCA_023846285.1). Lineage (NCBI taxonomy): Eukaryota > Metazoa > Chordata > Lepidosauria > Squamata > Agamidae > Phrynocephalus > Phrynocephalus versicolor. Next base: position 55,422,329 of record JAHTLZ010000379.1, on the reverse strand, counting down.
TAAGCAATAGATCATACACTGCTAATGAATTGGTATTTATGTATATGTTGAACCCTTGGCTTTTCTTCTCATTTGAAGTACATTGTGGTTCATCAGTTTTACTTCTACAAACAGTCTGAGTTTCCCCTCCCCACCCCATCCCTGTAAATCTAACCCATATGTTGTTGTTAATATGCATGTATGAGGATTGATTTCCTTTTATGAAAGCTGGGGTGCTGAACATAGAATTAGAATTTTTCATATGATTGTATTGACAGGACGTCCAGCCCACTGATTTCAAACAAAAATAAAAACAGAAAGCTGTGAAAATCTTCAGCTTAAACGCAGCTATTTGCAAACTATATTTTAATGGTATTCTCATGGGCATCTAATGATTACATTTATTTATTAAAAGCATTTTTATACTTTTCAAGGCAAAGCATTCCTCCAAGGCACTTCACAGAATGATATTTGAGCACAAGAAAACAAAATGTAATTAATAAAAACAGTGCATCAAAACAGCATAAGGGTCAAAACAGTATTTTTGAAACCCTAACAATCGAAAGCAGCTGGGTTGTGGGTTAGGGCATTGCCTAAGGATCCGGCCACCACAGAGAAGGAATAGTTTAACCTTGGTTCCATTTATTAGATATTACCCAGAGAATCAGCCCCAATCTTTATGGTCTCATGATTTGAACCTACAGCAGATACTGAAGTAGTGATCCTAGGGTTGAGTCTGTGTTGAACTTCCTTGATGGACAGTGAAATTTAAGAAAGAGAAGACATGTTTGGATATCTTTCTCCATCATAACCCAATGCTGCATATAAAACTAAAACACTATTTTGCTCTGAATTACTGGTATTGTTGGTTCAGGGCAGGAAACTCATTCACTGCCCATCTCGGTCTCTAGCCAAAAGAGTGCCCCTTGGGGAGCACTGCAGATTCACATACTGCGGCCGCATAGTTCAGAAAAGTGAGTCACCACCACTGACATCATGAGCCTCGTGTGGCTGCATAATAAAAACCTGGAACATTTGTTATTAGCAGATCCATATGGTGAAAAACTTCTAATAAAACGACTTAACTCATTCCACAGCAAGAACAAAACAGTTATTATGCAGTCCCCAAATTTTTGAGAGAAGGCAGAGGGGTGATTAGTGTCCCTACTTCCCCGTCTTATGAGCCATAGAGGCTAAGCAGAAAGTCAGTTGACCTGTATGGTTATTTCTAGCAACTGCCTGGTATGGAAAACAAGAGCCTTTGGGATGACTATGTTACTATCGTCGAGTTGGAAAGAAAATGCTATGATCCCTTAAAAATATTGCATGTTTAAATGTGCCCTTTGATAGCTAACAGAGCTGAGTGTGATTCTGCATTTTCACATACTATAATTTTACTGTAATTGGCTGAAGAATATAATTGCTTCCTCACAGAAACAAAACACTTTCCCTTGGCTGTCCCCACATGCTTCTGAGATTATATTGTCGTGTTGTTTCTGCATTGAGGATCCACCTCCCTTGCTTTCTCTAGAATTTCTTGTAATGACAACACTGCGGCATAGAAGTGGCTGTACTTTTTGACTGTGTGGAGGTGGGTGATTGTGGTTGGCGAGCATACTGGCTGGATGGCTGCAGATTGGCAGTCTTCTTTTTTGGTGTGTTTTTACACATGAATCATTATAAAATTCTTTAGAATCCCGCTCGTGTGCAGTTTCATTTCTTCTCACCCTCTGAGATGATTATGTGGTTCGGTGCTCGCTGTTTTGTAGCTTACAAGTTGAAATTTCTGCAAAACATGCAAGTGAAATCAATGGTTTCTAGCAGTCTGAGGAGAAGAGAAATAGATTTTGTTGTTTTTCTATATAGAAATCACTGTGAGCCTTCTCTTCTCTTCTGCTAGTAGTATTGGCCCTTCGTAGTCTTAGAACTTAAGGAAAAGATGGATAACTATATAGGCCAGTGTGGGCGAATCTATGGCATGGGTGGGCCCCGACATCACCCCTTCACAGCCACCTATATTCAGGTTAAATTGCTTGGCACTTGCTTCAGGTTAAAGTATTGGCACTTTGCAAAAAATTAGTGGGTTTTGAATTGCATTTTGGGCTCTCGGTCTCTAAAAGGTTCACCATCACTGGTCTAGGCTGAAGTACTGCAGAAACTGTGTCTTTAGTTCTGGATTTTGGCTAGAGGGCTTTACCTATTGAGGACGTAGATGAGTTTCTAAGTTCTCTGCTATTTGAAGGTGATGTTCTTGAGTGTAGTAACCTCTGACTATCCCTTGGGGGATAGTGGAAACCAAATTTGCAGGTCTTGCCGCTGCTTCTGCTCCTTTCACAAAGCAGCCATGTCTGATTTGTGGACTGGCTACAGAGGGATCCTGACAAATTCCAGCTGTTCTTACCATTATTTTGGTGGTGGTGGTGTTTCAGTGCACATGTTCAATACCTTTTCTTAAGATTTGCATGTTGATAGCTCCTATTTATTTATTTATTTATTTATTTATTTATTTATTTATTTATTTATTTATTTATTTATTGGATTGTTATACTGTCCATCTGACAACGAGGCCACCAAAGCTTGGTATGAACGACAGCTTTTTAGTTTTGAGGATTGGTCCATATCTCCTAGAACATTGTGCTTACAGGGTGGTTGTGGTGGTTGTAGACCACCTCTGGATCTCGCAGAGTACACTATACTTCAAAATGCTGATGTGTTTTACCCAGTAGCAATATAGGCTGGTATCCACTTGCAGTGCTTCCATTCTTCAAGTGTCAGGAAACAAAAACCTCTTGTGAAATATTTATCCGGTCAATATTTTGGGTATGCATTGTCAGATACTGTAAGCTATGCATTTTGCAGGACTTTGGTGTGGATATGATAGTCTTTATATAGTACTGTATTTCCATTCCTGTTACTCCATATCAACCAAAACTATAGGATTTCTGGAGCCACAATATTACAGCTGTTATCCTAAATGCATTTTGGTTCGTCCCACTCTGACCTCCCAAATGCATATTTCTGGATAACACATTCTTAACCCATTGCCAGAATAGTACTTTACTGAATGTTGTTATAAAGCCTTGTGAGCATATACAACGTTTGGCAGCTTTTGCTGCGTTCATGGCAGTAGTTACACAGCTTTCAAGTTGACCTTTGCAGCCCGCCTCTCTTGTCAACCCTGGAGGCATTTCGTTTGAATTTAGTTCACAGAATTTTATGGTTATAAAAAGAACGATTTAAGCAGTGTGTGTGTGTGGAGGGTAGAGAAGAAGAAATAATGAGCTCTTCTGCGGTAACTTTATATTATGGGGACCTTCATTGTCTTCATGTCGAGTTCATTCAGCTGTGCAACACTTGCCGCTCCCAAGCCAAGTCAACAGCTGGCCTTCAGGGCAAAGCAGGTTTGTCTGGAATGGCTTGACCAGGTTTAAAATGCCAGGCATGTTGGGTTTAAAATTCATCTCTCTTGAAACATTTTATCATGGGTCATCAGCAGCAGGCCACACATGTAGCAGAAGTGGAAGATTGCTGTTGAAAGTATTTCAGGCAAAAATCAAAGAAAGACAAAGCAAAACAAAAGACACAAAACATGTGGCACTTTAAAGACAAACTTTCATATTTTAATGTAAAGTTTCGTGGACTACATGCCCACTTCTTCAAATCTTCCCCAAACATCACCTTCCGGTTCTAAGGCTCCCTAGAGTTCATTTTTACTTTGGGGAGCTTTGGGAGTGTGGGCAGAGCCTTTAGCATCCCAAAATAATAAATAAATAAATAAATAAATAAATAAATAAATAAATAAAACCCACCACGAAATCACCAATGCCAACCCCAGTGGCATTGATTTAATGGCAATTTCTGGGTATTAAAATCTCCGGGTCCCCTACCCAAAAAACTTTCCCAAGCCAAAATGTAATCCCAGGGAGCCTCAGAGCATGAAGTGAAGAAGGAGCTTTCATTTGATTTATATTATGTATTGCCAGAGCAGGATAATGATGTAGTCCTTCCAGTGCAGATTAAGTTATTTCACAAGTTACTTCAACTAGTATGTTAAATAACTTGACAGATTTTCCCTAACTTGAGCATCTCTAAAGAAAAGAAGTCCAGTTGCCATGACTCAATTTCTACATCTCTATGCACTCTTGTTTATTGCAAACTCACTGGTTCTTTTATTGATCAACACATTCATTTTTTGAAATCTTGGTAAATTAAGAGTGAGAGAAGTTTTGAGATACAAAAGACATCTTTGGGGAAATCCAAAACATTTCCCCCCTCCATTTAGAGAGAACAAGGAAGAATGAAATGTAATTTATGTATGTGTTAATGGCTACAAGCGTACAACACTTTGAGGTTCACTAATATGTGAACTAATCTCCAAAGATTATTATATCCAGGCATTGTATGCTGTCAAGCAGATGAACCGTAGCGCTGTGGATTAAAAGATATGATGCAGCTATTCAACCTTGCCTTTCCTAATGGCTCTTCATGGGGATTGGGGGCGGGGTGGGACAGACACAGTAGCAGGAAGACAGGAGGGATAAAAGTGAAAGATGACTTCATCTGGACCCCTGTACAATTCTGTGTGTGAGGCAGGGCGATCTGTACTATAGACATTTCGTTTGAAACCATTAGAGGCTGCCTCTCAGCTAGGTAAGAAAATGATGTGATAAGCCTTGCATCTTCCTGACATAAAAGTAACAGTATTTGTCAGTATTGATGTGAGTTAGTGCTAGTTTTACAAATGGAAGAGAATTCAGTGCTCTTGATGCAATTGGTGTTTTTGTTCCTCCTAAGAGTCAGTGCTAGAAACATAGTCCGGAAAAAACTTGCCTGGTGAATTCACCCATGTGTGAAATACATGGTAAATAAATTCTGAGGAAATAAAGCAGATCAGTGAGCAGAATCCTATTAATTATACCCACCAGTGTGTCTCAGCCAACAGAAATCTAAGTGATGAAGTGCCATAGGCTATGAAGTCAGTGTTGCCATTGGCTGTAGTGTACCAGATTGGGGGGATATCTATGTTGATGTCTTAATTATCAGGTTTGCACTGATTGGGTTCCAGCGGTGTAAAGACATAAAAGGATTCTGGCCAATGTGTATATTTTAAAATCCTGAAACTTGAATAGCTGAAATGCAGAGAATTAAAATATGCTCACAAAAGCATTTTAGCTGCAAGGAGAATATGCACATTCAGTAAAACTGAAATAGTGAGATTTTCACATTTTTCAATAGGTTTCTCACGTCTTGATAAGATTTGAGCATTTGAAACATTAAAGGTCCTGCATTGTTTGAGCAGGCACCCATAAAAGACATGATGTTTCTGATTGGTAACATACTCCAACTATGATATTTAATGAAAGACACATATTCCTTTTGAGTTAGGATGCATTGTTCTTGAAGAGAGTACCTTGAACATGGTATTTAGAAATGTATTTGTGTGGCCTGGAGCATTTTGCTCAGTCAGTTTTCCATCAGACCCTTTTTGTGTAATGCCTGTACTATGAAATATCTTAACATATAGGATTAAAGTATCAACATGTAGCCTATGGTTCATAAATGCCCTCCAGGGTGTCTGTGAAGATTCTCAGTCATTCAGGTGAGGTTATCCAGGAGGTGAGTCATGACAACTGGACTTCTTTTCTTGTGGGGTCGAAAAGTTTCACTGCTCATTCAAGTAGCTTTTTCAGACTGAATAGCGAAACATTTTGATCCCACAAGAAAAGAAGCCCAGTTGCCCCGACTGAACTCCCATGCCCCCTAGGGTGGGGTGGGGTTTGGTTTGGTTTGGTGGTTAGGTTTTACAGAAGGCAATCCTGGACCTTCTCAATTTTGAAATGCTTCTTTGTCGTGTATTAACATGTTATCACCTGAGGATGTCACTTGAATATAATAGCCCGCTTTGGCCAGAAGTGGGTGAAACTAGACACAGATCTGTCAGTGCCATGTATTAAAAATAGAGATAGTGGTGGTGGTGGTGATGGTGGAAAGAAGATTACCTACACCCAGCCAATTCAGACTTCGAGGCCAGCAAAGCTGAATGATTCATTTTATTTTTGCAGTTTGTGATGAGAACAGCAAGGGCCCTTGACCTACTCCACAAAAATTGTATTCTAACTCTTCTGTGGCTGCCAGGATGTGAGGAGAGACATTATGATCAGCAATGTCAAATATACTTCTTTTTGTGTCACGGCTGGAAACTCCCACACACAGTTGAAACCTGAGCCCCATGGCCCCTGAGGGCCTGTAGGAAGGGCAGAAGAACATCAGCTCAGCAATTTTCAATGAGACATTTGTGGACAAAGCGAAGACTGGAAATGATTAAACAAAGTGGTCCTGTACTTCATTCTAATATTTTAATAATGGGTTAAAAGTTATTAAGACACCAGGAATATTAATAACAAGACTACCAATTATCATTTCCCATTTTTAAAAGCTAAATTTGAAAGTAAACAGGATTCTAGCCATTCTTTGTTGTTTTTTATAAATTGTAAACAAAGATGTTAGTAATGTGTCCTTCAGATTTAATGTAGCCAGATGAGGTCATGTTTTTTACTAAAATGGTAAAATCCACCCATGTGAATTGGTTTCCAGAGTAATGTTAACAGGGAATGAATTGGCACTTCTATGATTAAGCTGCTGGATAGCTCTGTGGTTTAGATAGCTGGTTATGGAGCCAGAGGTTGGGAGTTTGATTCCCCACTGTGCCTGCTTCACAGGGGACAAACTCGATGATTCGCAAGGTTCCTTTTAGCAGTTCAGTGGTGGTTGTTGTTGTTGTTGCTGCTGCTGCTGCTATTATTAAACAGTAACATGTTCACATTCAGGAATAAAGTGTGTGAAAAACCCAAGAGAATTCAAGCTAAACCAAAAATTAATATTGACAATGAACATTTACATGGAAGTCATTTTTACATTTCTACTAATAGATGTGTTCTTTCTGGCAAAATACTCATTTTCAAATATATTGCATTGCCAAGTACAAAACTCTAAAATGCATTGTCCAGTTATGTATTTACATCAGTGCAAGCTGAATAGCATCATTCTCATATGTTCAGTTAAGAAGTCACCGTTGTATTTCTCATCATATACCTGTCAAGTGACCTGACTTGTAACAAAAAGTACAAACCTCAGCTTCTTAACTGACAATGATTTGGCAGTGAAATTTATGACACAGCACTTATGTTTGCAAAAGTAATATCATATAAGATTTTGTGCAATTTGATTTGTTTATTTTTGAGACAAGAACTATTACTGCATTCACAATCCACATACACAGTATTTTTTCCTTGGACACAACCACTTCTGCCCAGTTTTTAATTCCATTGCTTATTGAGCTTGAAGGAACTCACCAATCCATCCTGGTAGAAGGAAAAATAATATAAAGGTTTTATAGGAATAAAACAGCTGTTGTCTTCTCTGTCATTCTAAAATTGACAGCATTAGTGAAATTTGGGCCATGTGAATGTTTGAAGAAGGTAACACTGGAAAACATTGACATATTACTAGTGTTGATATGATTGCTTAGAATTGCTGAACGTTAGAAGTCCAAACTTCCATCTGAGTACAATCACTGTTTGGTAACATAAAAGCCCTAGTCTTGTTTTTTCATCAAATGCCACATTTCTAATTCTAAGGTTGTCCGAAAAATATTCCCATTGTAGTTTCCCAGTAGTTTGCAGGAACTGTTATTCTTCCACTTAGTAGCCACTGTTTTGCAAAATGAACATACCCCAGATCAGTACTTCAAAGCATTGTAGCTATCAGGAGAGAGAAAAATAGTCCATACAGTGCATTCAAATGCTGTGGCATTATTTATTTATTTATTTATTTATTTATTTATTTATTTATTTATTTA
>JAHTLZ010000379.1:55390238-55412522 GCA_023846285.1 Phrynocephalus versicolor | reverse complement strand
TTATTTATTTATTTATTTATTTATTTATTTATTTATTTATTTATTTACTCACTCCCTGATTTTCCCTCGGGAACTCAGGGCGATGTACAAGAGATTACAGAGAACAACTTGTCCAGTATGCACAACCCCCGACAGAAACAGCAACAAAACATAACAAAACCGAACAAAAACAGCCCAGAATCCAGCAAGGAAAGAGAAAAAAAGGGTGGGGCAAACAACACAACCAAACAACGACAACGCAAACGTACAATCAGCGATCTCCAAAACTTTCCCTGAAAAGCCAGGTCTTTAATGGCTTTCTAAAAGTCGGCAGGGACTCTGCCAGCCTAATCTCTGTGGGCAGTTTGCTCCAGAGTGCCGGGCCAACCACTGAGAAGGCCCGGTTGCAGTTAGAAACCCTTCAGGCCTCCCTTGGTGTGGCCACCCGGAGCGAAAAGGCAAGCAAAGCTCTGGTAGGACGGGACAAAGCTGACCTCTGGGGGAAATGCACTCTGCCAGATAGTCAGGTCCCAATCCATGTGATCAGGGTCTTCTTTCCCTTTCTATAAGGCAGGCAACAACTGAATTGAGGTTACTCTTAAGATTCTAACCATCCCCACCCTAGAAACCTCTGAAAAGCTGGTAATCTTTGAGAAACAACAGATAGATTTTCACTCCCAACAAACCTCTGTAATCTTACAACATCTTGTATCCTCTTCTCCAATTCCTACTGTGAATTTTAACTTTATTTGTATAGAAGGAGATGACATTTCTTAGTAGCACCCATTTAAGTTAGACAAGTTTCCTCCTCTTTTTTTGAGATCAAGGCTTTATTATTATTATTTTTTAAATGGGTAGAATTTATTTGAATCATGGAATGCTTTTTTGTAGAGGAAAACTTGTAGGTCGGTGGTTTTAACATTTCCTGTCCTCTGCTTTCTATATCAGTGTCAAGTACAGTGGACCCTTGTATAACAAACAGCTTGTATAACATAAAATTTGTACAACATAAAAAATTACGGAGATAGGGGAAATTTGCTTAACATAATCGCCTATGGGAAAAATCCATACAACATAAAAATTGGATCACTCTGTTTTCAATACATTCCTATGGGAATTTGTATAAAGGAAAATTTGCTTAACATAATTTCATTTGGAACGAATTAATTCCTTTATACAAGGTACCACTGTAATGTAGTTTTGACAAAATGTCTGTAACATGGTATTTAACAGATTCATAAAATGGTTTCTGTGTAAAATGCATAGTCATTTGCTAGACACAGGTATATGGAATAATCACAGGAAAAGGTCAGAATGATTATGTCCAGGTGCCATGGATAATCACCTAATACATGTGATTGGTCTAAAATATGTTGCCTTGAAATCCATTTACTTTGGGATGGCTTTTGGTGAGATAGCAGTTTCCCACTACTCTGTATATATGCTGTATGACTTATCTTGATGTATATTGTGTAAATATGTAATATAAGCTTCTGTGCAAAGTTTCTTGGTCTCCCAGCTCTAATCTGTATCTTGCAATTATCTTTCCATGCCACTGTGCAACTCTGCAAGTTGTCTAAACCACATTTGAACCTCATTCGTTTATTGTAACAATGAGTTCTTGCCTCTCAGTAAATGGCTAGGTATTAGGGCATGTTGGGTGCATTCTCTTGTGTAGTTTTAAAAATACAAATGCAGGTTTTGGCAATTATAGGAGTAGGGATTTAAAAACAATAATGGGAAAATTAACCTTTCTGAACTTGGTCAATATGCAATAGGCAATCAAGATGCAACGGGTTGTTTTTCTGGTCGCCAGAAACATCCTGGCATCTCAGACTGAAACCAGAATTGACCACAAGTATACTTCTGTTTTGTTGAGTTTAGTAAGCACACATCCTTCCATTTAAAACCAAACTAAAACAAGGCTTGTTTGTTCATTGGTTTTGTTTCATTTTGCTAAAATTTGTCTTGTTTCAAATGAGAGGCGCAATTCTCCCATGTGTTTTGGTAGAAATAAAACATTAGCAGATATTTGGGTGTCCATAAAAATTGTCTCGGGAACTGCGTGTCCTGTGTCTAAACAGCATTCACACCTTCTTGCATAGAGTATGGATGCACCACCAAGCACCATTCCTGATACAGTGGTACCTCGACTTTCGAATTTAATCCGTTCCGATTGCATGCTCTTAAGTCGAACTACTCTTAAGACAGGGTACCTATCTAAAAAATTGAAAAAATAAATGAAAAAATGAAAAAAATTGTAAGTCGAGCAGACGATATCTAAAATTTGTAAGGCGGCAGTTAAAATGTCAACAGTTTTCCACTCTTAAGTCAAATTGTTCTTAAGTCAAGCTGCTCTTAAGTCGGGGTACCACTGTACTAGTGGTATTTAAAGACAGGCAAAGCATTTGAACCATTTGACCATAACATGGTCTTTATCCGTGCCCCATCCCAGCATATTGAAGATTTAGGGGTTGGAAATATGAAATCTGCTGTTCCACCCCTTTTTTCTCCTCCCTCTATTTGCTTCCAGTAATTTGATGCCATTTGGATAGCCATGTAATAGCTTTAAGACTTGTCTAAGCAAATGGACTTGTCCATGAATGCTCACGTTAAATTACAGCAGTTAGTCTTTAAGCTGCCACAGTGTTTTTGTTTTCTTTGTTTTTATTTTGTTTCCTTTTTGCCTGATGAGCTTTCAGAAATGCAACTGTATTAGTCTTTCTGGAAAAAAACACAAACAGAAAAAGATTATGGCACTTCTGTTAATGTTCTTTGTTTAATTCTATTTATTTCCCTTTGTCAACATTTTGAGCAACTGCAATTCATGATGTAGACTCCAAAGTTTTTTGATGTGTTAAATGTGAGTGAATGATATTGTTGGCATTGATGTGAAAAAGTATTCTGGATCAAATAAATGGAAAACTGACAGACCTTGGAGAGCTAACACCTCTTATTACTGTTGAATTGTGATTACACATTCAAGAAGTCCTTGGTTGCAACATTATTTTTTTTCAAGAGAGTAAATATCACAAAGTTAAAATGTATGTTACAGCATTTATTCATTCCCTCCCTTTTTTTCTCTCCTCTCCCTGCATTTTAGATTATTATGTGTTTTGCTTGTTTCTGCCATAGATATTATAAAACACTATGCCCTTGGTTAGTGCTAGAGGATGAGTCACCTGTTTATAAGGATGGCACATCCTTTGTAATGAAACAATCCCAGGTTTAAGCTTGGGTTTCTCCTAGGTAGGCTTGGAAGATTCAAATCTGAGATCCTACAGATATGATAGCTGATAGAAGTGAGTTAACTGGGGCCTTGGTCTGATTTTGTATACGGAAGCCACTTGTGTTCTCAGGCTGTGTAAAATGATGGTGGCAGTGGAGATAATGCAGTCTCTATGAAAAGAAAACTTGGAATCATGTATGCAGCTGATTTCCTGCTTTTTTTCTACCAGCATCCTTCCTTTAAATTGTAAATGTCTTCAAACAGGGATGTTGATAAGTCTTTTGGTCCAAGTCTCAAGGCTGAGGCCAAGTCCTTGGTACCAAGCCCCAAATCTGAATCCCTATTGAAAATAAGTTCTCCCCTAGAAAAAAAAAAGAAAGGGGAGGGTTCGGGTCATGAGTTGAGTCTGAGTCATTTGAGGTACGGGAACCTTGAATCCAAGTCAAGTCACCAATGCAACTTAAGTCAAACTTGATGTGTTCCAGACTTGAGTTCCACATGCCTGTTTGCAAAAGAGATCCTCTCTCTTTTTCTATGTCTGTGTCAGTGATTTCTAAATAGGTTGCTGCGGGAAGGGAGTGTGTCCTCCCATGAGAACATACGAAGATTTCAGGAGGAGTTGGTGGAATTTAGGAGGAAAATGTTTGCCTTGTGCATTTGTACATTTAGCCAGAACACACAGGTCCATAAGACAGAATGGCTAGATGACCATGCAAAGGATAAATGTTAAAAGTGAGCAACCTGTTTTCCAGTACTTGAACATAATTTTCATTTGGAAAATGGAGGAAGGAGGGATACCATCATTCCCCCCCAACTAACCTTTTTCTCACCCCCCCCCCAGCAGTAGTGCTAGATTATGTGCGAGGAACTAAACAGCTGTCCATTTCTCTTGCTGCTTCTCCCAGTCCAAGCTGTGGCATTTCAGATTTCAAATAAAATCATGGGTGTGCTGTGTACAAGCTTGAAAGAAGCATGGCATTATTATGTTTTCTACAAAGGGAAATGTGTGAAAAAGGTGTGGCGATTGCAGGCAAGAGAAGAGGGTGGGTCTAAACTACATTTTGAATTGTCTGTTCCTTTCCGTTTAAAATAGTTACTCCATTTGACTTCAAAGAAATAGCTTGTTTGTCCAGGCACTGGATTACTAGCATATTGACATCCTTCCCTTCCATAGGACATAGGTAGACACGTGAAATAATTAAAATAATAATAATATTGAAAGTCCAAAATCAAAAGCGGCAGTTTTCATTTCTGTCGCCATTACTCAAAAGCCTGGAGTGAGCTCAACTTACACGGTGGCAGATGCCAACTGTATTTGAAAAGGTCTCTCATGTCATTTGGCAGTCTTTGATGAGAGAGAGAGAAAAAGTCTTAAGACTGGACTTAAAGGAGGCTGTCACAGTAATTACCTCATCCACTCAAGGCTACAGTGGAGGTCATTTGAGGGGCAGTTTGAAGATTTTTTTTCCTTTAGCTGCTTCTGTCTCTGTTTTCCTGTGAACATGAGATACTTATTTTTAAAATTTATTTTAGCGTATTTTACCCCACCTTTTTCCTTTCAAAAAGGACCCGAGGCTGCTTACAGAATGAGGGATAATATACAGTCCAGTACAATTAAGACATGTTCAAGTATTGAGAACAAGGAATTGAGGGACATCTTATACAGCATTAATAGACAACATTACATTAAAGCTACAGAGAACGCGAGCAGTTAAAGGGGAGTAAAGTTCTGTATAAAGTTATGAGTGATGGAAACTAACATTGAAAACATAGTGTCAATGCAAACCCATAGCAGGCATGTCCAAACTTTAGCCCTCCGGATGTTTTGGACCACAACTCCCAGAATTCTAAGCTTAGATTGCCAATGGCAAAGGCCTCTGGGAGTTGTGTTCCAAAACATCTGAAGGGCCAAAGTTTGGACATGCCTGCCATAATTTTATAAGTAGTTATAAACACAAAGTCTCTGTGAACCTATAGAGTCATATAAAAGACACATAATAGACCATTATTCAGGCAAAGCTTTCCTGAAGATAAAGGTCTTTGCCTGTTTCTGGAAAGAGAACAGAGGTGAGGCAGTCCTGGCCTCCAGCGGGAGGGAGTTCCAGAGTCTGGGAGCAGGAGCTGAGAAGGTCCTTTCATGTGTTCCCATGAGACATACCTGTTAGGGTGGCGGGATGGAGAGAAAGGCCTCTCCTGGTGACCTTAACACCCGAGCCGGTTCATACTGGAGATTCAATCTTTGAGGTAGCTAGGCCCCATGTCATACAATGCTTTGTAGGCTAAGGTCATCACTTTGAATTATGCCCGATAGCTGATTGGCAGCCAGTGGAGCTGCTTTAATAGGGGTGTAATGTGATCTCTGTACCCCACCCCAGTCAGCAGTTTGTTGCTGCATTTTGGAACTGTTGAAATTTCCTGAGGCTTTTATCAGTAGCCCCAGATAGAGCGCATTACAGTAGTCTAGCTGGGATGTCACTAGGGCATGTATCACTGTGAACAGAGCTGGTTGTTTGGTCTTTTGCTTCCACTCTGACTACTTGCTCTGACTACTTTACGGGCACAATCGAGGGAAAATGTTTTTTTAAAATGATTATTTAAAAAAGAGACATGCAAATGTCACATTTGTCTGACTTCTATTCTCATCATAAGGAAAGCCCTGAGTCATTTTGACCTAAATGGTCCTGGGTGGGAAATTATAGTATTTTCTCATGTATAAGAATATATTTTGTCTAAAATTGTTAGACCAAAAATTGAGGGTCATCTTTTACACGGAAAACTGTCCTGGAAAACTGTTAAGTGGCCTCAGCTAGTTCTGAATTTGATTCTTTGTTTATAGACTGGTACCCTGTACAGTGGACCCTCATATAACAAATGGCTTGTATAACATAAAATCTGTAGAACATAAAAAATTCCGGAGATAGGGGAACTTTGGGAAATTTGTATAAAGGAAAAAGTGCTTAACATAATTTCATTTGGAACTATTGAGTTCCTTTATACAAGGTACAGCTGTATTTGGAATTTCCATTCTCAATACAATCTGGCATCTGGTTTAGTTCTAAGTATAATGATGAGGTCTGTGTTGAAACAAAAAATAGGACAAAAATAAACTAAAATATCTGTGCTGTACAGTTTACAGGTTAGAGTACCCAAAGCAGCATTTGAAGCCTCTGGCCCTTCAAAGGACCAATGTTTTTACCTACATTTGGTAGCATAGTCAAGATGACAAAAGATGACAGTGGCAGTCCAGAGACATCTAGAGGCTCACACATTTCCTATCCTTGATTGAAGGACTTAATACTCTCCTGTGAACCTCCCTTGTCTTCATAGATGCTAGGGAACCTGCTCCAGCATATCCTGCCTCCTTTGGTGAGGCTGAAGGTACACAGAAATGGAGCTTCAATGGTGCCGTAGTGCTAGTTACATCGTCCCAACATATAGGACAGGTTTTTTACTGCTAGTCTTGCTATGTTAGTGTATTCTCCTAAGCCTAAGCTTTTGAGAAAATTATTGTTTAACCTATGTGGGGTGAGTGTGTTCCCATCAGAATGAATCCAGTGTTTGTTCCAGCAAGCATCCACCATTAAAATGAATGGGAGTTGCTGGTCACGACTTCTGTAAATCTCTTTGATTTCAGCGAAGGCACCTCTAAAGGGATATCAACTTTGGATTTAGCCCGTCATTACTGTTTTTAACCATTGCTATTCTGATTATTGTAATGTTTTAGTTCTTTTAATGTTACTTCAATTGTTGAATTGTAAGATGGTGTTACTGCTATCAGACTGTTTCAAAGATGCTACCCAATAAGTTTGTTTCTTAAAGATTTTCTTTGATTTTGTAAGCTTCCTCCATATATTTTACATGGGGTTAAGGCTATTATGATTACATAGGCATCCTTAGTTAGTGACATTTTATTATAAATACAGATTACTGTAAGGGAAATTGTTCCCTAAAACCTTTGTAGTGCAAAGATGACTTCGAATGGGAACATGTTAAAATGGGATTTTGAAGGGCCATATTTCCTCCATGTTATGGTCAAATGGTTCAAATGCTTTGCCTGTCTTTAAATAGCATTGGTTAATCAGTTAATCAATCCAAACTGCCAGTGCCCATTAGGCTGCAGGGCTAATTGGAGGCGGTAGGATGTCCCCTCCATATGCAAAATGCAACATCAAACCTCACATAACACTGTGGCAGCTGTGAAATTTTGTAATACTGATTCCCCCCTTCAACTGGAACAATTAGACATTTTATTGGACATGTTGCACAAGCTACCAGCTTGCCGCAGTTGCTAACCGAGAGAGCAGATGAGTCAGAAAACAGCTACAGTGCCTACATCCTAATACAGCAAAGTCCATTTGGGCACAGAATACCATTAGCAAAGAAGCAGAACATTCAAGCCAAGCCACAACCTCCAAAACCTATGATAGAAGATTGCAAAGCAAATGGCACATGGCTCCTCTTTGAATCAGAAGTGGAAGCATTTCAGGCTATAAAAGGCCAGGGCTGTTGTCATTGCAAGACCCAGAGTCAAACTCCTGCTGCTCTACTTCCTTGTTGGTTGCTTCCTGCTCCTGTGTTTTTCTGATGGACAGATGATATGTGCTATTCAATGTGTCTTTTTAAATAATCCGTGGGTGTGTCAGATGTGGGGGCGCATGACTGCCAAAACAGAAGTAATAAGACATGATAGCAAGATTTCCGGGCTTCTGCCTTTACAAGCTGCTTTTCGCTCATACCATGCCTTAGCGTGATATTTAGTATTCCGAGAATGTCAGTCACTCCATTGTATATTCTGACTCATTGATACTTGAACCAGTGGTGCATGTATCACAGTGGGATGCAGAAGTAATCTAAACAGGACTTGGATTCATTTGAAACTTTGTGTTGGAGGAGAGCTTTACAAATACTGTAGACCACCAGAAAGACAGGTGCAGTAGGTGCTAGAGTGAGTCAAGCCTAAACTCTCCCAAAAAGCAAAAGCTAAAAAGACAGGAATTCTGGGAAACATTGAAGGCCACAGGAAAAGAAGCAAGACCAAATAAGAGATTGTGGAATTTAGTAAAGGAAGCTGGGGCCTTTAATAGCAAGATCTGAGCAGGGATCTTAATGGCATGACTTTTAGAAGGTCATTGGGTCACCGTAGGCCAGAATTGACTTGATGGCATGAAAAGTCAGCATTAAAAATCCACTTTTCCCTGATTCCCATGTCCTGCTTAAAATGTAATATGCCATCTCCTGTGGACCCTACCCATCATGAATTTACAGTGGTACCTTGTATAAAGGAATTAATTTGTTCCAAATGAAATTATGTTAAGCAAAATTTCCTTTATACAAATTTCCCATAGGAATGCTTTGAAAACAGAGTAATCCCTAATCGCAACCATTTTTATGTTGTACGGATTCGCCCCATAGGCGATTTTGTTAAGCAAATTTCCCCTATCCAGATTTTTTATGTTGTACAGATTTTATGTTATACAAACTGTTTGTTATACAAGGGTTCACTGTATAACCTTTTGGCATGCTAACAGCAACTTTGGATGTTTGGAGTTCTACAAAATTCCCTACTTACCATCCATTCCTTTTTTGTACATTATAAAAAAGGATAATAGGGAGCTGGTAAATATATAAATGTGCTTTTCCAAAAGTGGAGGGTTTTTTTCTGTAGGGATTACTGGAGCCTGACATACAAATGAATCTAAGCCACACACAGTGCTTTAAAACATATCTCTGCAGGGTGGATTTGATAACATTTTAAAATTTTGGTTTGTTGATGATTTAAATTTTTAAAAGATTATTTATTTAAATCAGTTTGATTTTTTTAGAAAATCATTTAATTTTATTCACACAGCTTGTGTTTTGTCTGAATCATAATAGATGTAACTATTATGTCTAAGATGTTTGGGAATATACCAGGGACAGAACACACACACACACAGGCCATTTGCTATTATTCTTGCCTTCAGTGAAAAAGGATATCCCAGTGAAAAAACATCAAGGCCAAATGGATGGAAAGTCATCAGAGAGAGAGCCAACCTAGAAATAAAGAGAACTTTCCTGATGGCGAGAGCCATTAAATAGTGGAACACCTTGCCACCTGATTTTGTGGGTGCCTCGTCATTGCTGGAGGTTTTCAAGAAAAGATTGGACAGCCATCTGTCCGGGATGGTGTGAGGTCTCCTGCCTTGGGCAGGGGGTTGGACTATAAGACCTCCAAGTTCCCTTCCAGCCCTACAATGACAGGATTCTATGAAGTGTTTCCCTCTGCGTAACAGAAAACAAGCAGTGTTTCTTTTCACCAGCAGCATTAAAAGCAAAAGTGATTTTCTTCTGCACGACTTTGTATTTTGCACCCCAAAAAGCTTTAAAATTATTCTGTCTGTATTTAATTTTACTGTCTATCAAAGACTTTTTTTTTGAGGGGGTTAAACTGTTGCAAGAACATTTTTGTTCTATTTTGTTGTAGCTTAAAAAGCAGCAAGTGGAATTTCAAGACAGACAGATTCCTCTTATAAAAGCTGCTGCTATCACCAAGACAGAAAACTTGTGTTCAACCTCTGGCTGTTGTGTGTAGCTGTTAAAGGCTGTCAACGCACTAAGGGGAGCAACGTGATAACCTAGCCCTGCTGCTCCAGACTAGAGATGGGCACGACTTAGCGGAATTCCCGTTTCCGTTTCCGTTATGGAACGGAAACGGTAACGGGAATTACTCCGCCAGAACTCGAACTCGAACTGACTAAAGAATAATTGGGTCTGATTTGTCGTTGTCGTTCCTGGCATCGCGGCGATCCCGCGATGCCAAGCGGCACAGAAAAAAAGTTGTTGTTTTTTTTTTAAAAAAAAACTGATTCCCAGCCAAAAAGCAGGCGAAAATATGCCTGCCTGAGTGAGGGCTCAGGGCACCTACCAGAGGGGTGGTTTCTGGAGGGGGTCCCCGGCCTCCCCCCCTCTCCTCCTGTCCCTCCTGTCCCTGGGCTGCGCTGGGGGCGGCCATCCTCATCATCCCGCCAAAGTCGCCGCCGGCCGCAATTCAAGCAGAAGCAGCACAGAAAAAAAGTTTTAAAACTCCCCCCCCATTCCCGGGCCAAAAAGCAGGCGAAAATATGCCTGCAGACTCAGAGTGCAGAGTGCACCTACCAGAGGGGTGGTTTCTGGAGGGGGGGGTCCCCGGCCTCCCCCCTCTCCTCCTGTCCCTCCTGGCCCTGGGCTGCGCTGGGGGCGGGCATCCTCGTCGTCCCGCCAAAGTCGCCGCCGGCCGCAATTCAAGCGGAAGCGGCACAGAAAAAAAGTTTTAAAACTCCCCCCCCATTCCCAGGCCAAAAAGCAGGCGAAAATATGCCTGCAGAGTGCAACTACCAGAGGGGTGGTTTCTGGGGGGGGGGTCCCGGCCTCCCCCCTCTCCTGTCCTGGGCAGCCAGACTCGAGTCGCCATGCCATGCGGTGCGGGCGGGGGATCGAAAATGGGATGGCGACCGCAATATTTTTTTTTAAATCGTGGTCCAAAAACACACAAGCACCACAGAAACATGCGAAATTTGCTAATTGCTACTGCTAAAACTGCCAGAATTTTTACAGTAGCAGTGGGTTTTTCTTGCAACAAAATGTCTCCTCCCCTGTCCTCTCTCCAGTCTCCATTGATTTTATTTTATTTTATTTTATTTTATTTACACCTGCACAATGATGGGCTGGCCGAGTGGCCATGTGGGAGTGGACCATGCAAATTTTTGGAGCCATCCCACCAATCGCATGGCCACTTGGCCACTGAGACTTCTGGGATGTGCCAAAAAGCCCACTAAACCCTGCCCTAGCCCCCTAACCCTAACCCTAATCCTTGATTCCTTACCCATACGCCACAGTACACTGTCCTCTTAGTGGGTCAGAGAGGCACCCAGAGGTGCACCCCACTACCCCACCCTAACCTCACCAGTAACTAGCCTAACCCTAGCCCTTGCGCTAAGCTGCTGTCCCCTAAGCCAGATCTACTTGCATTGCACTGTACGCAAGTACGATTCCCTTCTTTGTGAGACACAGCAGGTGCAAGAGCAATAGGCATCACCCTATGGCTCTGGGTTCTGCCAGTGCACACTGACTGGTCTCATAGTCTGCAACTGGTATGCATATCCATATGGCTATGCATGCCCTTTTGTAGCAGCAGGTGAGGAGAGGAGACCCCCATGCCATGAGGGGTCTCCAGGAGCCTGCTTTCCCTTCCTAGCGGGTGAGGATAGGAGACACCCACCCCCCAAAAAGAGGTGCCTCCAGGAGCCCGCTTCCCTTTATAGCGGGCCAGCGGAGGCACCCACCCCAGAGAGGTGCCTCCAGGAGCCCGCTCTCCCCCCCAAACCAGTTTAATGACAGACGAAAAAATGAAAAACGAAACAACTATTTTTTGCAAAGTTTCGCGAAAAAAGGAAACGAGCCGACACGGGCCGCCTCCGACACACGACAACTCGAAAACATCATTTTCCCTAGTCGTGCCCATCTCTACTCCAGACAAGTGACTATGCTTACTTATGCTGTTTGTGTCATTTTGGAAAATTCCAGTAAGTCTTCCTTGGGTTGATAATCTTACTAACGATACATACAGACATACGTAAATTGGGAGAATATGGCATCTTCTCAGTGTCTGCATAATGCTATAGGAACTTAATTCCATGCTTTTATTTTTTTTTATTTGAGATCTTTAGCAAACGGCATAGGAAGTGGAAATTTTAATTATTTGCTCTTGTCATGGTCTCAAAATAATGGGGGAAGCTTGTCCGAAAGATAAAGTTAATTTATGTTCAGTTTACTATCGTAAAAAATGTGTTCCTTTTTGTGCTAGGCTGAATTTTGAACTGTTTGTGATCATATGTGGCTTAATCTCATCATAGTTGTATTCTATAAATGCCACGAACCTTAATATCAGGGCTATTCTTGCCATCTTCTTTTTAAAGCTTGTTTGACATCATTCCAAGAAATGAACTGTGTGTAATATGTCCTGCAGTGCATGAATAATCCTACCCGTTGGCTTTTATGGTTAAGAAAAGACCACTAAACTGATCCATGCAATCACGGTGTCATTAGACAATCCCTGGCATACTACACAGCGGAGTGTTTGCTCTTCCAAGCACTTTGTGTCGATCCTTTCATTCAGATCTGAAAATCTTCATTCAGCTCTAAGAAGCTAAAGTTAAAAGTTCCCCCTGCACATATGTGCTAATTGTGTCTGACTCTAGGGGTGGTGCTCATCTCCGTTTTCAAGCCAAAGAGTCAGTGTTGTGCAAGTCTGTAGCCATGTGGCTGGCAAGACTGTTTTACCTTCCCGCTTTTTACCACGGTACCTATTTATCTACTTGCATTTACATGCTTTCAAACTGCTAGATTGGCAGGAGCTGGGGTTAACAGTGGGAGTTCGCTCCACTGCGTGATGTCCGGGATTTGAACCGCTGAGCTGTCGACTTTGCAGGCAACCGTTTCAGCGCTGTAGTCCACTGAGCCACCACGCACCACATTCATCTCATTCAGCTCTAAAAGGCCCTTAAAGACACACCTGTCCTGGGCCAAGACTGGGAAAGATTATTCTGCTGTTAGAGCAGTAGGAGATTGGAAGAGCCTGGAAAAATGTGCAAATACTGGACTGTTTGTGTAACTTGCCACTGAGAGAAAGAGAGTAAATGATAGTTATTCTGTTCTTCGTCATCATCAATTTAGACTGTCCTGCCTGGAAAAGATGCCTCTACAAAGGATTTTCAGCCCGCACAAGATCTTTTACCCTAAGGCAAAGGCAAACCCAAGTAGGTCTGTTTCCTCACCTTTTCTCAGGCATAGGGTGTAATTTTGGAGTCCTCTGTCCTTGCTTGTGAGTACAAGGTGGACAAGGATATATATCCTTGATGCCAGCAGCTTGGGGATGGAGGTGGGGATGACTTCGAACAGTTGCCCCAAAATGTGATTCATGCATCACTCATTGCCACATTTGTGACTTATACATCACTTGTTGCCACACCTGTGCCTTGTTTGAGCAGAGTATAGCTGCATTTATTTCCCCTGTATAACGTGTGCACTTGGTCTGACTAGATACAGCTGGCATTTCTGTTAATTTTCCACCCCTCTGTTCCAGTTCTGTTGATAAACACAGCCTTTACTCCAGTTGGATATCAGGTATTCAAATGGATTCTTGATGTTATAGAGAAAGTGAGGGAAGGATTGGATGCAGTGGGAGGACAGGGTGCCATCTAGAGACCCCTCTTGGGAGTAGGCACAGGAGATACTGCATGCTCTCTACCCACTTCAGCTTAAACTAAATAAAGCATGGAGCTTTAACCCCACCAAAACTTGCAACTTCTAAACAAGATAGCAGCTGAGCCTCTGTTTCTTTTTCTTTATGTAGCAAACGAGAGAACGAACCTAGGGTCTGAAGTGAGACGTGCAGAGGTCTGAAGTATGAGGGTCTAGTGGAAAAAAGATTTGTGATGGCATGTAAGAGAGGGAATAGCAAGGCAGTTGTTACTACATGCTTCTAATTGCCCCCTTATAAATAGTGTGAAAGAAGTTGAGCAGCTACATGGTTCCTTTGCGCGCGCGCGCGCGCGCACACACACACACACACACACACACACACACACACAGTTAATGTACAGACTTGGGCAGTCTAAAGCTCATCGCCATGCAAAGGGCCCACAGATTCAAGCACCCTTTTTTCACATGAAAAATACACCTTCACACATCCATACATGGAAAAAGGTGAAGGAAACATGAACTGCAGAGATGGGAAGCATCTTGGGTTTGACTACAGATGCCTATGGGATTGTAAATGGTAAAAAGGTAAAAGTTCCCTCTGCACATGTGTGTTAGTCACGTCCGATTCTAGGGATGGTGCTCATCTTCATTTCCAAGCCAAAGAGCCAGTGTTGTACAAGTCCGTGGCCATGTGGCTGGCATGGCTGAACACCTTTCTGCACATGGAACACTGTTTACCTTCCCGCAGTACCTATTTATCCACTTGCATTTACATGCTTTTTAACTGCTAGGTTGGCAGGAGCTGCGTGGCACCCGAGATTCTAACCCCTGAGCTGCCAACTTTGCAGCCGACCTCAAGGGCCATCCAGTCTAACCCCCTGCCATGCAGGAACCCCCCTCAAAGTACTCCTGACAGATGGCCATCCAGCCTTTGCTTAAAAACCTCCAAAGATGGAGACTTCACCAACCTCTGTGGCAGCATATTCCTCTTGAACAACTCTAACCGCCAGGAAGTTCTTCCTAATGTTCAAATGTAATCTTTTTTCCTGTAATTAGAAACGATTGCTCCGAGTCCTAGTCTCTGAAGCCATGGAAAACAAGCGAGCCCCCTCTTCAATATGGCATCCTTTCTGATATTTAAATATGGCTATCCTATCCTCTCTC
This sequence comes from Phrynocephalus versicolor, assembly GCA_023846285.1. Classification (NCBI taxonomy): domain Eukaryota; kingdom Metazoa; phylum Chordata; class Lepidosauria; order Squamata; family Agamidae; genus Phrynocephalus; species Phrynocephalus versicolor. Next base: position 55,397,932 of record JAHTLZ010000379.1, on the reverse strand, counting down.
AACCTTCTTTTTGTAACACTAAACATTCCCAGATACCTAAGCTACTCTTTGTAAGCCCTATGTTGCAGACTTTTAACCACCCTGGTCACCTTCTCCCGTACCTGCTCAAGGTTGTCAACATCTAGACATGGGCACGACTTGACGAAATTCTCGTTTCCGTTTCCGTTACGCAACGGAAATGGTAACGACAATTACTCCCCCAGAACTCGAACTCGAACCGACAAAAGAAAAATTGAGTCTCATTTGTCGTTGTCGTTCCTGGCATCGCAGCGATCGCGCGATGCCAAGCGGCACAGAAAAAAAGTTTCAATTTTTTTAAAAAAAAACCGATTCCCGGCCAAAAAAGCAGGCAAAAATATGCCTGCCTGAGGGCACCTACCAGAGGGGTGGTTTCTGGGGGGGGGGTCCCCACTCCAGCCTTCCCCCCCGTCCTGGGCTGCTGGTACCAGGCTGGGAGGGGGCATCCTCGGCGTCTCCATTTGCCATGCGGTGCGGGGGGATCCAAAATGGCGACCGCAATATATTTTTTTAAATCGTGGTCCAAAAACCCACCAAAGCACCACAGAAACATGTGAAAATTAGGTATTTTAACTGCCTGGTTTTTATAGTAGCAGCAGTGGGTTTTTCTTGCAACAAAACATCTCCATTGATTTTATTTTATTTTATTTTTATTTTTTTACATCTGCGCACGCGCAATGATGGGCTGGCCATGGGACGAGACCATGCAAATTTTTGGAGCCATTCCACCAATCGCATGGCCAGGTTTTGCTGAGACTTCTGGATGTGCCAGAGAGGGCATTAAAAGCACACCAACCTGAAGCCTAATCCTAACCCTAACCCTAACCCATACGCCAGTACACTGTGGTCTTAGTGGGCCAGATGCACCCAGAGGTACAGCCCACTTACCCACCCTAACCTTAACCGTTACCTTAAGCCTAGCCCTTACCCCCTAACCCCATGCTCTGGGAACTGGAAGTCAAGTCGCGTTAAATCACGGCGGTAACGACAAACAACACGATGAAACGACAAATTTTGAAAAATTTTGCGAAAAACGGAAACGAGCCGAAACGGACCCGTCCCGAAAAACGACAACTCGGGAAAAAAATTTTCCTGGTCGTGCCCATCTCTATCAACATCTTTTTTAAATTGAGCGCAGAGCTGTGCACAGTACTTCAGGTGGGGTCTGACCAGAGCAGAACAGAGTGATACTATCACCTCCCTTGTTCTAGAAACTATGCTTCTCTTGATGCAACCATGAATCACATTGGCTTTCTTGGCTGCTGCGTCACACTGCTGACTCATGCCCAATTTGTGTTCCACCAAGGCTCCCAGATCCTTTTCACAGGTACTATTCTCCGCACAGGAGTCTCCCATCCTATATCTATGCAGATCATTTTTTTTCTGCCTAGATGTAGGACCTACATTTCTCTCTGTTGAAACAATGATGTGATTTTATTTGGTGAGGTGGGTGCGGGGAGAAAAGAGATATGTACTAAGAAAGAGAAGGAGACTCACGAAGGTTTGATGGCAAATACTGAACTAATCTTATAACAAATTAGTTGTGGGGGGGGGTTGCCGATAATGTAGCAATTCTGCCCTTTAAAGTCACTTTGAGCTCTGCATCCTTGTTCTGTTTCTTCATCTGATCAGCCTATACCTGATTTGATTGCGAAGCTTAAATAAGCAGCAGGCAATTGTGTTTGCTTTTTAAAACTGATATTCATCCTTTAGATTATAATTCCCATTTCATTTTGCATTGTTCCATTTTAATTCTTTCTGCAAAACATTGCCATCCGTTGCAGCCTCGTGCTACATCACCTTCTCTCGTCAGAGCTGATATCTTATTTCCATTATGGTGTTTTCTCTCAGGGTTTTTCCATTTCGCTCTTGCTTCTCTTCAAAGATGATAGTTAGTATTCAAGAGAACACCTGCCCTGGGAAACATTGGGCAGCTTTCATGGCCTCTCAACAGAGGTGGGCAGCGGGGGTGGGGGGATTTCTTATTCTGGTAAAACCTAAAGCTTACTTTCCTCTGGGATTAGGAGTTCAGTAAGAAGAAAGTGCACCGGTTTTATTTGCATTTAGACTAGATCCCCGATTCTCCCACCCCCACCCCCAATTTGCTGCGTAAATGGAGACACCCACTTACTGCCTGCATTGTTTCTTCCATTGACAGAGTTGTCTGTTCGTGTCTCTGCTTTCTGATGTTGGAAGAGCCGCCTTGCATAACGTGCATCCTACTGGGAATCATGACAGGATGATACGATGGAAATGTGCGGTGTTCTGTCCTTGCTTATGTGAACATACTGCCGTAAACAATAGCAAGGAATATAGATTAAAAACAAAATAAAAGCAAAAATAAATAAATAAATGAACATTTTTTAAAAAAAAAAAACAAAAGTGCACAGTGCTTGTACAGACTAACATGGCTGCCTCGTCTATATCAGCAAGAAATATGAGCATGTGTACAAGGCTGGGGAATCACCATGTGATGCCAAGAGGCTTGGAATGATTTCTCAAATGTTGCAGCAGAAATATTTATATTGCTTATTTTGTTCATTAAAAGTATTTATTCCTCCCTGCTCTGCCTGCCAGGTCTCCCTGAGCACGGATGGAAACAAACATTGTTTAAAAGCCGATTTTTAAAAAAAAAAAATGTTATTAGAAGTCAGTTCAAAAGAGCAAAGATTCTTGATGAACAGATTACAAACAAGAAGCGCAGCATGACAAATAAATAAGTGTAATGTGATTTCAAATATAGTTTGATCTGCACATCCCTGAGCCCGATTGTAGCCTTCTAAAGGTGACTTGTACAAATTGGTTATTTTAATGTGTGTGTCTGTGTGTGTGTGTGTGTCAATTGATTGGGGCTTCTTCTGTGTGTGTAAGATGCCCTAAGCACATCCGATCTCGCTTGATTTCGGAAGCTAAGCAGGGTCGGCCCTGGTTAGTACTTGGATGGCAAGCCACTCCAGTACTCCTGCCAAGAAAATTCCGTGGACATGGAGTCACGTAGAGTCGGTCACGACCGTAACGACACAACACACACACACATGTATGTGTTGGTTTTGGCCATCCTCAGCTGTGATATAGATCTTTGATGTAAATCAGTGCACATTGTGCTGTAGAGGCACGGGCATAATTGCAAAAGAAAATCAGGTATGAGAAGATTGTTGAATCACGCTCAGTGGGTGAAGAACAGCTTATTATTCTTTAGCACAGCTGGTTGCTTGTTCCTCTTATCTCCCTTATCTAAATTCTGTTCTACTTTAGGCGCATTAAGAATCCCTTTGGTGGAAAACTGTTTCCAGAACCACAGTTCCTGTATCATTACTGTCAAGTTAATCATATAAATATCCAGATGATAATAAATGGAATTTGTTGCTGGTAGGATAGGCTGCTTATTAATTACTGTTCCAAAACAAGCCTTTCAGATGGGTCAAAGCAAATTTAATTGGTAGCAGGATATGAGAACAAGGTTGGAAAGGGTTGTGTTTTAAAAAGGGGGGGGGAGCGGTTAATTAAGGAAACCATCCACAGTCACCTTTTGTTTTAAATCACAGTAAAGATAATAGAGGTTTCTTGTCAACACTGCCTCTCTAAAAGCAGTCCTTCATACTGCAGCAAAAATACGTTATGATCCAAAAGTGAACATAGATATATATTGAACAGATTAGTCAGTGGATGATCATGTGCAGCATCTTGCTTTCAAGTGAGAAACTAAAGCAAGCATAAGATGGCAGCCGCCATCCCATTGTATCTGTCCTCTATTACTGCAAGGGAAGTTGCATCTGAACACCAAGGACATTGCATCTGAGCATCAAAACACAGATGCTTGCCTCAGGTATTAGGTGGAGAGCTGTCTTATGTTTTGATTTATTCATTTAGCCATCAATGTTCTACAAACAATTAATTTTTTGTGGATTTGTTTTCAAGGCTTAGATTGTTTCTCTTGTGTTCACCAGATGACTCTCCACTTGGTTTGTTACAATAGGCTAACATTGGTACTTTGGTGGAGCTTCTTCCCCACCTCCCAGGGTTGTGTGTTTTGGGTTTTGTTTTGCTTTTTTTGTTTTGTTTCGGGAAAAGTGTTGGTGTTATTGTTGATCTGCTCATTCATGCACTTATTTAGATGTACACCAGAGTTTTCATGAAGTAATTTCTGAAATCTATCAAAAGCCTGTTTTCTAACATATAGAAGTGTGATGCATTTATTGTGGGTTTTTAAAACTTAGATTTGGATTTAATTTCTTACATGAGGCAGGTTAGTTTGCATGAAAATGAGTGGGAAGGTTGAGGCAGGAGGATTTAACCTCTGTGGGTGTTAAGCAGGTCAGACCATAATAAACCATGTTGCTGCTTATCGTGTGAGAAAGACTGATATCAGGGTGATACTAATAACAAAAAACTCTGGTTAGTTAATTACTGAAAAAGTGAATTATAGCGTATGTCTGCTAAAAGCACTGAGTCTAAATGTTTTTTCCTTGTCCATTTTGTTTTTTGATAATACAGTAGGACCCTCAGATTCACTGATTTGTTAACCACTGATCCAGTTATCCACAGATGGCAGAGGAAAAAAATAAATAATTCAGCAGCCACAAAGCAAGCTGCTGTCACAAACAGCAGCCATAAAGCAAGCTATTGTTTTAAAACAGCAGCTGTAAAGCAAGCTACTGTGGCAAAACAGCAGGGTTGTTGTTTTTTTTTTTTTTTTGAGGGGGTGTTGGTATTCTCTCTTATCTACTGTTTTCATTAACCATGGGAAGGCCTGGAACCAATCCCCAGCAGATACAGGGGTCCTACTGTAATCAGAGATGGGCATGAACCTTGGTTCAGAGATTTTGTTGGGTTTGTACATGACATCACAGGTGCTGTGTGTTTTCCTCCATCCCAGCTAGATCCCCTACTCACCAGCTCTCCTCTCCTCCTCCTCTTTGGCTGTTCAGCCAGTCTCCAGCAGGAGCATGGGCCTCCGTCCTTGGCTGATCACCCACTCAGAGAAGGAAGCAGGACTGGCAAATCCGTGCCTCTGCTGGTGGAATAGCCAAAAAAGGAGGAGGAAAGGAGTGCACGATGAGTGCTGGTGAGTGGGGGATACAGCCTAGAAGGGGAGGAAACAAGTGCCATGTATGTGAACCTCCGAACCAAGGTTTGTGCCCATCTCTAGCAGCGTTGAAGTGGGTTTTTCTGACAACAAATGAAAATTAATGTAAATATTCTCTTTTCTGTGGCTCTTATTTGATGGCATGATTTCTGTTTCCCAGAAAATTGGTCCTAGAGTTGTTATTTAATGTTTTTATACGCATGATGAGCGGGTAGAGAGGTGGCTCATAAAATCTGAAAGCACAATCAGGAAGGGTGCCTAATAGTTCAGAAGATAGATCACATTTGAGATAGGAGAAATAGATCAAAACAAAGAAATGTTACAAGAAGGAGAGCAAGGAATTCTGCATTTGGACAGGAAAATTCAGATTAACAAATAGAGGATGGGCGAGAGCTGGCTCACCATTCATAGAGATGAAAAGCATACAGGAGTCTTAGTAGATCACAAGCTATATGAGAATCAGCAATGGAATGTAGTAGCAACAACAAATAGTGCGGTAGTGGTCTATCAACAAAAATATTATTGCCAGATCGAGAGAAATAATAATACTACTGTGTTCTGATTTGATCAGATCTCACCTAGAATATTGTTTCTGATTATGGGCATCACAGTTGAAGATGGATATCAACAATATTTCCCGAAGAAGATGACCATTATAAACAAAAAGAGCTGGAAACCAAGCACAATGAAAAAGTGTCTGAAGGACTGTGTATATGTTGAGCCTAGAGAAAAGAAGAATAAAAGGTCTAGGATAGCCATCTTCCAGTATTTGAAGACCCATTACATTTTTGAATATAGAACCCATTTGAAATAACTTGCTGCAGGAGAGCTCTGCAGATATGATGGTTCTCCAGAAAGATGAACAAGTCATCCCAGGAAAATCAATAATGAACCTTCCATAGAGGCAAAAATGAAAAAACAAAGGCTATTATACTTTGGGCACATTGTGAGAAGACAAGGCTCACAGAAAGGGGCAGTAATGCTAGGAAAAGGAAAGGAAGCAAGAAAAAACAAAAGACAAAACTATGAGTTGGGTTGTCTCTATCAAGGAAGACATGGCCTTGGGTTTGACTGAGATGGGTTGTTATTGATAGTCACTTATAGATGGCACATAACAGCACAACACATGGAAGGTAGACCAAGCTTGTTTACTATGGCTCCCAGGATGGTAACTAATCCAAACTAATTGATTCAAATTACTAGAAAAGACCATTTCAGGAGATGGTGGACTAGACTTTGTTTGAAGATATTCAACCACGATCAGATAGTCAGTTTTAGATAATCACGCTTTAGATCTACACTTTCTGCTTCATATTTTTGGAACTACAAGTTCCATAATTCTCTCTGGGAACCTCAGCAGTCTGATCCAGACCTTATAGACATTTACGTCATGCATACCTGGAGAAGGAGGCCCAGCTGTCAGACTTTGTGACTTCAACAAAGAGGGCTCCAAGTAACTGTCAGGCCACCTTCCCTTTCAAACTGAAAATTAGGCCTATCCAAGATACGCAGCTTGCTAGCTGAGTCCTCTCTCCAGGTGAAGACAAATTAGGTACCGGTAAGTTCTAGGTCTTAAAAGTGGGTCTCCCAAAATGATGAATTATGAGATGTACAGTCCAAAAGATTCTGAAATGTATATCCTTACTGGTGACCCTTGATATCCCCATTAAATCCAATGACTGTACTATTCCACCAACACTTTTTGTTTTGGGGCACAGACTCTTTGGAGGTGTTTTTTCCATTCAAGGGATCCCAACTAATCACATATAATAACAGTGGTGGCGAACCTTCGGCATTCCAGATGTTTTGTACCACAGCTCCCAGAATTCTGAGCCTAGATTGCCCAATGACAAAGGACTGTGGGAGTTGTGGTCCAAAACATCTGGAGTGACGAAGGTTCGCCACCACTGACATATAACATAGGGGTTGGGGAAGAATAAAAAAACCACGTACTCTGTCAGGTATGTCTGAATGTCGGCATTATTAAGCCATATGAAGGAAACTGAAAAGGAGATGTAACATAAGTTACTAGGAGAATTGGGAAAAAATGAGGCTTTTCTATCACTGCCAGAAATATTCCCTCAAAAAGCCCACAGATTAGTTTTCTATTCAGCCTTATTATAACTTTACAAGGAATATATACTTGAGAACTGTGTTTAATATTCTCAAAGAGTATTCCACCAGAAGATAGTTGCATATAAAGCACATCTCTTTATAACTTTTAATGGCAACTATGTAGCCTCTTGGGATTCCACTGATTGAATATAGAACAGTATCTTATTAACCTTTGGCTAAGATAAACCATTTAAATAAATATCGTAATATAAAGTTATTAAAAGGCTATTTTTAGCTCAGCGGACCTTAGCACTTAAAGGAACTTAAATGAGAATTGTATTTACTGTATTTTCTTTATTTGAAAGGTCACATACAAAAAAAGTGGCTATAAAAGCTTTATTTGGAAAGGAAATTATTTATTATAAGGAACTAGATTGCTCTGAGAATTTATAATGACAGGTCCTGGGAAAGCAACAGGTGGGAAAAATTCACAGGTGTCATCTAGAAACTAAACAAATGTGGCACTGTTTCCTTT
>JAHTLZ010000379.1:55365130-55390198 GCA_023846285.1 Phrynocephalus versicolor | reverse complement strand
CACACACACACACACAGGCACACAAATAGGAAGGGTGAATTATGACATCTGATTCAGGAGCAGTTCACCTGGTTAAAGTACGTGGTTAAAAAAATTAGAGGAGATGTATAGTTTAGCCTGGTTTGAATTTGTGGAGTGGCAGGCTGCTTTGCCCCCCCCTTCCAACAGGGTAGGACACCTTCATGCAATAATAAGACCATTGCTGAAAAAAGCCATCCTTGTGGAGCCAACAATAATTACTGACCAGTCTCTAATATTCTATTCTTAGGCAAGATGCTAGAGCGGACCATGGCTTCTCAGCTCGATGTTCCAGCATAAAATGGATTAACTAGATCTGTTTCAGTCTGGCTTCAGGCCTGGTTATGGGACAAAAACCGCTTTAGTCACCTTGGTGGATCACTTACGCTGAGAACTCGATATAGGGAGTGTGTCCTTGTTGGCTTTGCTGGATCTCAGGCTTTTGATACCGTGGTCCGTGGTATCCTTCTGGCTTGTCTCTCTGGTATAGGACTTGAAAGCACTGCTTTATGGTGGCTTCAGCCCGTCTTGGAGGAGAAAACTCAGAAAATGGTGTTGGGGGGATTCCTGTATCAAACGTTTGTCAGTCTTGTTTCAAAACAAGGTGGGAGCCACTTGGTACAGTGGTTAAACTGCAGCCCAAACTGTGCTCACGAACCAGGGCTCAATCCCAGGTAAATGGCTTGAGGTTGACTCAGCCTTCTATCCTTCTGAGGTGGTTAAAATGAATATCCAGCTCTCTGGGGGTGGGGTGGTGGTGAGACAATGTGTGGCCTGCATGATTAAACTGTTTACTGCCCAAAGAATGCTTTATACTGTGGGGTAGTATATAAGCAGAATACTTTGCTTTGCTGTGTTTTATCAACAGAATACTGATAGGATTTCTGGAAATATTTTTGTTTTGGTCTCCTCTACCAGATACAGTCATCCCCCGCCATTTTGCAGTTCATATACTGCAGTCCCGGTATATCACGGGACTGTAGTATATGAAGGCAAGGCCCCCTGCCTTCAGCCCTGGAGCAACATGTGTGGGCCTGTTTGGGGCCACCTGCACTTACTCCAGGCCTGGTGCTGCCCTGAGAGAGCCTCCGATGGACTTCCCGGGCCTGTCAGAGGCTCCAGAAGTGGTTTCCAGAGAACCGGAAGCGGCTGCCGAAAAACCGGAAGTGCCTTCCGGATAGTCAGTAATCACCTCTGGGGCCTGAACCATGGTTGGAAAAAGGAAGAGAGAAGGCCACGCCATAACCAAGGTCCCACACAATAGGGGTAGACAGCATCCAGATTTGAAAACGGAACAAGCCCATTTTGAATCTTGTTAAATTCACTCCACTCTCTGACCACCACCCCCTCCCCAAATACAAATTGGTTATATATTTTGAAGGGATGTTGTAGGCAGGAAAGGGTAATGGAACCTCCAAACATGGACAGAGACCACAGGAGAACTTCAAAAAATACATTTATTTGGTTATATTTCCTGGGGGGAGGGGGGTGCTTGTGGCCCATGAATTGCAGCTTTCTCAGGGCAACCATTGGACAAAAGGGTCCTTGGCCATCAGTAGCCCTATTCTGGCAGCGAGCTTATGATATTTCACCATGCAGCTAAAATCTCATTTCTGTAAGCAAATCACTGATATATTTATGAGAGCAGTTACTCAAATCTGGTTGTAAACTCCAACACAGTTCCATCAGTTTTCAATCTCAGGAGCATGAACCCAGATGTTTTCTGGCCTTGCTTTAAAAAGTGCTACAAGTGCACTAATGAAAAATAATGTTTTGCTTCGAGCACGTTGGAAAAACAGACCTTACCTTTGATTGCTCCTGTTACATTAGAAATTTAGGAGCAATGTGATCTGTTCCTAAGAATATTGTTTGTGGTATTCCAGCCACACAATTCTTGTGTTCTTTTGTTCTCAAACAAAGCTCTCAGTTGCTTAAAAAGAAATAAAGGAAGGAACTAAAGGAAGGAAAAACAAAACAAACAAAAAGCTTGCCATTTTTTTAACAAATATTCTAAAGTGATTGCATTGTTATGTTCTGGTTGGTTTAGAAAGATGAAGTTGGCTGCCTTAAATTAGGTCACTAAAGCTTAAGACTGTAATCTGAGTCTCTCATGGGTGCCTTTGCGTTCACACACATATTCTTTGTGCCAAATAATTTGCCCTGTGTACAGATAGCCATACCTCAGTAAGTGTAGGAAACCATTTCTGGGGTCTCCCACAGGCCTGGGAAGCCTGTCAGAGGCTTCCAAAGTGGTTTCCAGCAATCCGGAAGGCACTTTCAGTTTTCAGAAGTGACTTCTGGTTCACTGGAAACCATTTCTGGGGCTTCCAACAGGCCTGGGAAGCCTGTCAGAAGCTCCCGAAGTGGTTTAGGGCAATCTGGAAGGCACTTCACTTTTTTTCAGAAGTCACTTCCGGTTTGCCGAAAATCATTTCTAGGCCTTCTGACAAGCCCAGGAAGCCCGTTGGCGGCCTGTTGGGGCAGCACCAGGCCTGGGGTAAGTGCAAGAGGCCTCAAACAGACCCATACAGCTTGCCCCAAGGGAGCTTGCCATCATATATTGCGCTCCCGTGATATACCGGGACTGCAGTATATGAACTGTGAAATTGGTGGGGGACGAATGCAATGTATAACTACTTGGGAGCAGGGATATGAAAATTATCTGATCACCACATCACTGTGGCTGCAATATTTCAGTGGCCACAGCTGCTTCCAATAAGAGTGTGGCCATAATATATTCTCGAAGGCTTTCACAGCCAGGATCTGATAGTTGTTGTGAGTTTTTTGGCCTGTTTGCCCGTGTTCTGGAAGTTTTTCTTCCTGATGTTTCACAAGACTCTGTGGCTGGCACCTTCAGAGGACAAGGAACTCCGGGAACAAGGAGGTCTCTGTGCTCTTTTTCCCAAACACAACTGCAAGCCTGCTTGAGCATGGTTAAGAAGGACAGTGATGATGACAGTGATAGAATTCTCCATGACGGGCTCTGCCTACTGTTGACCAAGGTGCTTCGTAGCCTGAAACAGAGTTTGCAACTTCTCTGGTTCTGGGGAAGAAGTTCTTGATTTTTAACCAAGAGGGTAAAAATCAATATACAGTGGTGCCTCGACTTACGAGCGACTCTGCTTACGAGCAATTCGACTTACGAGCCAAATCATTGAACATGGATTTCTGAAAATCCATTTCCAGTTATTTAAATTTCACTCTGCACCAACGAGGGTGCTGGTGTGGTGGGGAATTCAAAAGGCTCTAGTCCTCCACCGCTCTCCTTCTGAGCCAGGCAAGTGTTGGGTGGTGGTCCAACACATGCTGTCAAAAGGCCCCAGCTGGGAGGTGGGAGGTGAACTCAGAGGGAGCAGTGTTTTTTTTTTTACCACTGCCTGCTCCATTGATTGGGTGGGTGGGTGGGACAGCTTTCCCATAGGAATGCATTAAAAACCCAAGATTAGTTGATTTTCAATGCATCCCTATGGGAAACAGCTGTTCAACCTATGAGTAGCTTGGCTTCTGAGGATGTCCTCGGAATGAATTAATCTCGTAAATCAAGATACCACTGTTCATTTTTAAAAAAAATTAAATCATCAAAATATGTTTTTCATTTAAATTGTGAATTAAATCAATTTGATTTAAATCATATCCTTCCCGGGACCCTCTGAGAGCTCGCAGATATCCAGGCATTTCAAAACTCCTGTACCTCACAGAGGAAAGTGAGGAATGGCAGGTGGTGTGTTGTTGTTGTTGTTGTGGGTTGTTGTTGTTGTTGTTGCTGCTGCTGCTGGTGGTGGTGGTGATGATGATGATGATGGTGTTTAGGGGGCTAAGTAAGCAAGGGGCACGGCCTGTGTCCTGTTTAAAGAGTAAAGTGCTATCCATGGGAATACTCCCAAGAGCTGAAATGCACATTTTGCTCACCCTACCCAGAAGGAAAAAGTGGCTGGGGGCAACGTTGGGCTTCAGAAGCGTAGCAAACTCCGGTATCTTGAGGGCTGCACTTGGCACTGCTTGAAATGTCCATTCACTCTTTGCTTAGTCACTGTTTACCTCCAGTGGTAGTGTTTTTAATGTACTAAGATTTGTCAGCGTTTGGGGTGTCAATGTGGTTTTTACTGTGATTTATCCTCTGCTGCTTCTAATGATGCCATGTTTTCGTTTATGGGTTAGTTACCTTGTTATTTTTAAACACTTTTAAGGATAGTTGGGATTTGTGGACCTGTAGCCAAATGCAGAATATGGTCATTCAGCATAAATGACCTTTGAGATGCTGTCTGCCAAGAAAAATGTTGGGATAACCTTAGTCTGTCTGCTTATATGTTTTTTTTTTCTGTCTGTGCACAGACATACCTGCCCACTCTCCCTGTGTCTCTGTTTTCTCTGCATGGCCTCACTTCCCTTTTCTCCCAACTCTTTCCATGAAAGGGAAGGTAGCAGAATCTCAATTCATTTGAATGAGAGGCAGGGGGACTGGGGGGGGGAGGGGTAGATAGCTTGAAGGGTTTTATTTTAAAGCTTTCCCTTCTGGGAGATACTTGAAGGGGAAAAGGCCAGTTATGGCCAAGGGCCCTTTTGTCCTTTGGTAGGGTTGAGGAAAGTGTGACCCATGGGCCACGAGCAGCCCCCACCCCGGGAAGATACAGTGGTACCTTGTATAAAGGAATTAATTTGTTCCAAATGAAATTATGTTAAGCAAGTTTTCCATTATACAAATTTCCCATAGGAATGCATTGACAATGGAGTAATCCCTAATTGCGACCATTTTTATGTTGTACAGATTCGCCCCATAGGCGATTTTGTTAAGCAAATTTGTCCTGTCTCTGGAATTTTTTATAATGCATTGACAATGGAGTAATCCCTAATTGCGACCATTTTATGTTGTACAGATTCGCCCCATAGGCGATTTTGTTAAGCAGATTTGTCCTATCTCTGGAATGTTTTATGTTGTACAGATTTTATATTATACAAACCATTATACGAGGGTCTGCTGTATAACGAAATAAATGTATAAATGTGTGTGTGGGGGGGGTGTTAAGTGCTCACATGGTCTCTGGCCATGTTTTAAAGTTCCAGTACCCTTTCCTGCCCCACTACATCCCTTCACAAGTTATAACATCTTGGCACTAGAGGGCATGAGGGGCTTTTTAAAAGAAGAAAATATTTGGGCTCTGGGCAGGGAGTGGCGTGAACCTACCAAGATCCAAAATGGATTTGTGTCATTTGTTTTCAGACACCTGTCCTGAGCGATCTTGGTAACGGTGTGGCCTTCTCTCTCCCCTTTTCCACCCCTGTTTCACTTCCATGATGCAGGTTGATGATATGATGTGTCTCCTCAACCTATCTTTGAGCCTCCAGAGATACGTGGTTTCTGCTCTAGGGATCCCTTCTCAAAGGGTGTTAAATGACTTGAATCTGTTAAAGCAAAAGACAGGTTGTAAAATCTGGTTGAGAAAAAGTGTTGTGGCAGGGAAGTGCCTCTGAAATGACTTGTAAACATTTTATCTGGTAGAGGAACCCCAAAACAAAAATATTTCCAGAAATCCTGACATTCTGTGGATAAAACCCATAATTTTTTTGAAACCGTCTGATATACTTTTGATACTGTGTGCATTGTTGTATTATAGCAGCAGCACTCAGCTTGTTCTATATGCTGATTCTATGCATCCTTGTATTGCTGAATAAGATTAATGTACACAATTGTGTTTGTAGTGCCTCTCTCCCTTTTTAAATGCATGCACTGCGTTTTACCTTAACCCACCCTTTCAGAGTGAAAACCTGATAAGGCAGGGCTGTCCATCTTTGAACAGCCTGCGGGCTCCTCTTGCCCACCGCATGTCCCTCCAGGCTCCTTTCCGAAGCGTGCACACGCGCACACACACACTTCTTGCCACTATTCTGCCTGCCCACCCACCCCAAGGGGCCCTGCACTGGCGGCAGCGGAGCCTCAACCACCCGCCTTCCCACCCCCAAGGTCCCTGGCACTGCCTCCGCTGGTGGCAGGTCGGGAGGCAAGTGGGGACCTGGTGGGCAACTTCTGAGAGCCCCGCGGGCTACCAGTCACCCACGGTTGATGAGTTGTTCAGGCCTGTGATAGGGAACCTCAACTTGGGACCAGTACCTCTGAACACAAAGTTGGAACATGCTCATAGCTCTGGAATCTGCTGTAGTTCTTGCAGCCTAAATAGCGTGCAGGAAAATACAATTGGAAGGAAAATACAATTGGATTTCCATTTATTGAACAAGGCTTCGGCTGTTGTACGAACAGTTGAGCTCCAATTGTTATTTGGTGAATGAAAATGCCATGTAGTGGACAGACCAGCAGGGGAAAAGCCAGGGGAGGCCTGAAGATGCATGTTACGTTCTACCCAGGCTTCCCTCACTGGGGAACCATGTTTTGGGCTACAACTACTGCACCATCTGTTGGTCCCACCCAACCCCACTGCTTACTTGGGGTGATGTGAACTGTAGTCTAATGTCTGGGGACCCTAACATTGGGGAAGGAGTACTTTCAACCATAATACAGGTATCAGGTCATATGAGGTGGGAATAGACCCTGTTGGACTTGATTTGATAGGAATCCAAAGGACTGGCTCGTGTTTATACTGGCAGAAGTGAAACACAAGAAAAAAAAAGGCCTAGGAGTTGGGAATGAAAATTACAGTAATAGAGTAAAGAAATAGGTGGCAGCAGGAGAATTTGGTTGGTTTGAATGAAGACTTGGAAATTATACGGAGTGAATATCAATGGCAGGGTATTAGAGGAAATATTATTAGCCAAGCAGGACAGGCGTTCTTCTGCTCCTTGTTAATCCAGCAATGCTTTTGAATTGAGACTGAATATTATTCATCCCCATTTATGAAAGATAGAATGTGCCTTCATTTCTGACATCTCTGTGCCTTTCAGACAAGTAACGTGTGCCTAAATAATAACACTGGCAAAAGGATCGTGTTAACATGTTTTTTTTCCCCATTATGAAGCATTGGATTTGACTTTAATGTACTTTCATATTTTAAATATTTTAATATTCAAAATACAGTATTTTAAAAGGGGCACTGGCTCAGACCAAAATACAAAGTGGCCACTATGTTCAGGGAGGGGTTCAGCCTTATGCAATGTAGGCTCAAAATTGTAATAACTGGTAAGGTTGTTAATTCTTGCTGTTATGCATTTGGACGTACCCACGTCACCTACTCCGTTGCACATTCAAGGGGCAGAAAATTGTGAAAACTGCTTATGTTGCTTTTTGCTCATGGGCACGCTATTTTGCAGTAGGATTCCGGCCAGTGTGGTGCTGGTGCAGTGTTTTCCGCTAGGTTTAAATATTTGAAAGGATGTCATATCGAACAGGGGGCTGGCTTGTTTTCCATGGCTTCAGAGACTAGGACTCGGAGCAATGGTTTCAAATTACAGGAAAAGAGATACCATTTGAACATTAGGAAGAACTTTCTGACAGTTAGAGCTGTTCAGCAGTGGAATATACTGCCATGGAGGGTGGTGGAGTCTCCTTTTTTGAAGGTTTTTAAGCAAAGGCTGGATGGCCATCTGTCAGTGGTACTTTGATTATGGTTCCTGCATGGCAGGGGGTTGGACTGGATGGCCCTTGAGGTATCTTCCAACTCTATGATTCTATGATCTGTTTCATTTTCCAGTGTTGCTGTTTTATTTCAGTTTCAGCTTCTTTCCTGGGCTTAGTGTCGCCCAGTGGTGGTGAACCTTAAGCACTTTAGTTGTTTTGGAGCACAATTCCCATAGTCCTTTGTTGTTGCAAAATACAGGCTTGGAATTCTGGGAGTTGTGGTCCAGAACATCTGGAGTGCCAAAGTTTTGCCACCAATCTTGTAGCCTGTAGTGCAACCTGGCCATAGGAACCTGCCCTCTGGAAATTATCCTTCTCTGACCTGGAGCGTGGTTGATTATTAGAGGGCAATATTTTACTGCTTAGCCAGGGCTGTTACTGTTGGTGCAACAATTAAAAGATTTGCAAAACTACAATAGCTCCGGCACCCACAAAAGTGCTGCTGACGGACATTCTGTGGATGCAATTATAAAGCATTGCCTGAAGGCACATAATAACAGTTCTTTGGCTGAATTACCCTGCATTATATCTTTGCTGACATTTAGAAAAGGGGTCTGTGGATCTTAAAATAATTAACTTGAGATTGCCACATATGGTTAGCACCTGGAAGAGAGGCAACCATTCAACTCCATGGATACTGCCTTTAATTTAATGATGGAAAATGGGATATAAATGAAGTCCCATCAGTGGAGCTTCTTTACTCCTGACTGTGAGTTCTACCTTCTTTTATTAAATTGTACCTTGCTTTATTCTTTCTTTATTCTGTATAGTGAGATTTGAAAAAAATCTATAAAATGGAGCAAATACTGTAGTTTGCTTTAGGGTGGATTCACCAACTAACACACCTTTCACCAACTGGCAGCCCCAGTGCATTTATTTGCCTAACGTATTGACATAACCTGTCTCACTCAACAGTCAAGATGTTTTAAAAGTGTAAAGGGCTGTAAAAACAGAGAACAGTACATTCCCCTCTCAAAGAAGGGATGCTTTAATAAGAGTATCAAGTGGTGGGCACCCTTGTCTGATGGAACACATGTGACCCATAGTCTGATTGCAGAAGTTTTCTAGCTTTTAAATATCTTTCTGAAAACCCTTTAAATTCTGTCAGAAAGCATCTGTTCCTTCCAAGCAGAGGATGAGAGAAAAAAAGTGTGGGGGGGTGCAGCCATAAGAAAAACAGAAATTGTTTTATTTCCTAAATGTTGTCCATCACTGCTATATAATGCCTGCTGGAGTACCATCAAGGGAATGTGGATCTTGACAGAAAGAAATATTGTTTAGAGTCAATCTAACACCCCTGAAGAAATAGGCAACATATTAAGCTTGTGGTGCCTCAAGATGTTTTTTTTTTTAAATTCTCTTTAAAATTCAAAACAGAAGCTTCCCATCAGTTGTCTAGCTCTACCTTACAAAAGTACCCTGCAAAGCTCATTTGTACCGTACCCATGCAAGATGTGAAAGCTCAATCGTGACAGTTTGGAGGAGTCAATCAACAATATCTATCAGGAGGCAATATTTAAGAAATGAGGAGGAAGTGATGGGGGGAGGAATGTCAGTGTAATTCAGATTGATACCTGATAAATACATCCTGATAAAAGACGTAAAGCATTTAAAATGTATGAACTGCCTATTCATTATACAAATTTCCTTCCTTAATGACTTTTAGATGGATGGTTTTTACCCACCTTCACTTTTCCTTTGAATTACTACCAAGACAGTTTATTGAAATGTGGGCGATGCTCATTGGAACTTCTGCTTCTGCATAAACTCTACAAGCTTGTCATAATTTATTCTGCAGGTGAATGAGAAAAAAAGTATTGATGACATCATTGCTGTTAGACCAGGCATGTCCAAACTTCGGCCCTCCTGATGGTTTGGAACACAACTCCCTAGAATTCTAAGCTTAGATTGCCAGTAACAAAGGACTGTGGGAGTTGCGGTCCAAAACATCTAGAGGGGCGAAGTTTGGACATGCCTGTGTTAGACTATTAGGCCAATGGTGGGGACTTGAATGGAAATCTGGCTGAAAGTGCGGAAATTTGGCTATAATGAGGGATTGTAGCAAACTGGGTGGGCAAAGCCCATGGTCCTTCTGTAGCAGGCTACACCCCGGTTTATTTCCAGCAATCCCTATCACCACCACCACCCTCCCCATGTTGCCCCTCTTGGGTAGAAATAGAAGTGTTTGTATCTCTGAACCCCTTGCCAGTTTGGGCTTTGGGTGTACTTTGAGGAAGTATTTTGTAAACTTCCAGGAACATGTCTGGGAGAGATGGGGCCACATTCTTAGCATATGTGACATCCTTAAGGACAATGTCAACAAGAGGTTCCCAAACCATAGGTACTGAAATTGGTTTGGTCAGCGTTTTCTGTTACATTTCCCAGTTGTGAAATAGATATTTATAACGTGGGTGTAACATCAACCCAAGAAGTGAAACTTGGCACCAAAGATGGAAATCAAATGTAACTGCGTGTCTGGAGCAATTTGGCTCTCTCTCTACTAGCACAGCTGCTTTGTCACCATCACGGTCTTGCTGACAGCCAAGGAGGGTGTAGGTCACCGGAAGAAACTGGGATATAAATATAATAAGTGCAGAATTATCAGAAGCTTCTAGTGTATCTTCTGGAGTATTGTCGTCTGCTCAACACCAAACGAGGACGAAAAGACGTTTAAAATAGCATTTTGAATGTCTCTTCCTCGTTTGGTGTTGAAAGAGAGAGCAAAAGGTATATCAGTTAACAGGCCAGTTGAACTGGTGGTGCATTGGACAGTAGGAGGTCAAGAGTGGCTTTCCCTAGCTAGATTTTAAATAATGTGACAAAAATATCCCCACCGTAAATATTTTCTTGTTGAAAACAGGAAATCAATCTCTCTTCCTAATTACACACATAAAACACACATCAAACTGAAGCTTTTTCTTTATATATATCATCTGTGTTGCTCACACTGGCACCCAAAATTAAATACTCCCAAAGAAGTGTACATATTAGTTATATCCATTGTAGGGTGGTAGTTCGTGTTTCTCAAAATACAGTGGACCCTTGTATAACATAAAATCTGAACAACGTAAAAATTCTGGAGATAGGGGAAATTTGCTTAACAGAATCGCCTATGGGGCAATCCATACAACATAAAAATGGTTGTGATTAGGGATTATCCCAGCCATAAATTGGGGGTGTGTGCATGATTCTGAAGAGATCCTGGAGCAATCCACCAAAGGGAACTGATTATATTTCCCCTTTCTAGATTCCTTCCTCCCTCCCTCCTGCTCCTGCTCCTCCTCCTCCTCCTCCTCCTACTACTACTACTACTACTACTACTACTACTACTACTACTACTACTGAGCTGGAGTTGCAACCCTTTGCTTAGGGGTGGAGAAAACATTTTTGTAAGGTTGTAGCAAAGACTTGTAGGAACAGGGGCAGGAGTACCTTGTAATAAGAGGTTGTGAATTTCTGCTGAAAATTATTGCTGCCATTATTTAAAAGATTACCTTGTTAGGAAGACAGGTATATTTATTTTGGAAATCACTTGAAATAATCTGTGTGTGCAGATTAGGCCATTAGAGAAGCTGGCAGTTCAGTGATGTCCTTTATTGGGATTATTGCCCATTTATTTCACAGACTTCCTTTTAGTCTTCATTCATTCTTCACAAGGTTCATTGTTTATGTTACACTGCCACCTTTCGTCCAGCAGATGAAAATATGGTGGTGGACATGTGAGCGGTTTCTTTTTTATTTATTTCTTGATCATTTTGAAAGCAAGTGTTTTGAACCAATCTTTACAAATTGTATGGATCCAAAGGGAATGATGTTGGTGTTGGTGGTGTATTGCAAGGCAGGGAAATGAAAGGGCATTAATATATTTTTTATATTTCTTGATCATTTTGAAAGCAAGTGTTTTGAACCAATCTTTACAAATCGTATGGATCCAAAGGGAATGATGTTGGTATTGGTGGTGTATTGCAAGGCAGGGAAATGAAAGGGGATTAATTTTTTTTTTCAATCTACCGTGTTTCCCCAAAAATAAGACACTGTCTTATATTTATTTTTTCTCAAGAAGACACACTAGGGCTTATTTTCAGGGGGTGTCTTACTTTTATTAAGTATAATATGCTTGAATGTCAGCCCTGCACACAACCATAGCCACGCCCATCACTAGGTCTTATTATCAGGGTAGGGCTTATATTTAACAAATGCATAGAAATCCTGCTAGGGCTTATTTTTTTGGGAGGTCTTATTTTCGGGAAAACAGGGTATTGTTTTTAAGGCAGAGGTGAAAAAGGTGTGGCCTTCCAGATGTTGTCAGACTGCCTTGATGATACTCTTTAGAACTTGATGCAGTCTAACAACAGCTGCACAGCTTTGCATTCCCCAACCCCATTTCAGAGTTACCTACTTGCTTAAAAAAATTAGGGAGATACCCATTGCGGTGTGGTGCATAGAGCAACGGGCGAGGCCCCGGGTGGTAAGGGTTCAAATCCCTGCTCAGCCATGAAAACTCACTAGGGGTGTCAAGGACTGGTAAATCCACTCCGTGAGAAATTTACTTCAGCCTCTAAAGCCCTGGTACAGTCATTGTAAGTTCTGACTTGATGGCACATAACAACTGTTTAGGTACCTTGTTATGGAATTGTAACTTCAGATTCTGTGTTGTGAATGGTGTATTACAAAATCATGTGTTCATATGGGTCACTATACCCTTGTGGAGCCTTCTCAGCACAGGGACAAATGATGTCACCAAATGGCTACTGCTTAAGAGTTCCGTTTTCAATGGGAAGAATGCACATGATGTGATATCATTCACATGAGCCACATCCATCTTCAATGGGAGGCGTAGTCTGGCTGCCCATTGGGTTTTATAGATGGGAGTCCCCCAAAGGCCTGAGCATACCAGGAAACCTTGGGGGCGTTTTCCTTTTTTTTACACTGACAACAGGAAGTCAAGTAACTTCCCCTATAGGTTTTGTTCCAGGTCAACTGAATGTAAATCTGTGTCTGTGGGTTGCAGCTACCAGAATTCTCCCCAGGTGATTCTTAGAGAATTCTAGAAATTGGAGTCTAAAATTACCATCTAACAAACAAAACCAGTGACACTCATTTTCTGGGGCTCCAGTAGAACTCCACAAGATGATACTGTTCAAATCTTTTTTAAAAACAAAAAAAAGTATCTAGATTCCAACAACTGTTGCTGCTGTTTGTTGTTTCAACTTACTACACTACCCCATAGTGTTAGGGCACTCTTGGGCAGTTTGCAATCTAATTATGCAAACACAACACCCCCCACACTTGGCACAAGCTGAGGACTCATTTTACTGAAGGATGAGTCAGTCACCCTCTAGCCAGGATCTAACTCAGGTTGTGGGCAGAGGATTGACTTCAGTGTACTGAAGTTTTTCAATTTTATCACAGGGCTCTCTGTCTGACTCCCCATTCTGTGACTGAGCTTTACATAGGCTTTGGTATAGAAGATGGTTTAGGTTAACATTTCTTTTTAAGCTTTCAGTCTACAATTGTACTGTTCTCAAAGCATGTTTGTGTCTGGACAGATACACAGTACTGTACTTAAGGATGATATTTGCAGATTAGAAATAAAACACGTGCTCATACTTATTTTCCAGTTCTGACTGATGTTACTCCTAAAGCTCTTTTCTGCCTCTGCTCCATGACATAACATCCAGGACTACAGTCTTGAAACTTTTACAATGGAAATTCTAACTATTGCCCCTGTGTAAAATTGTGTAAATAAGTCTCGAGAGCACATACTTTCAGATCATGGAAATGTCAGTGAATTGAGGAATATTGGAGGTCAAGTCAATCTGGGAGAGCAGATTGTAAAAAAAAAAAATACAGCAAAAAAGAGTGTTCTCTTTTATTGCTTGATTATACATTAGGGCTCCCGTATCCACCGGGGATTGGTTCTGGGCACCGCGGATGCTGAAATCTGCAGATATGAGAAAACACTCTTATATTATAATTGTACTGGACCGTATATTGTCCCGCATTACTGTAAGCTGCCTTGGGTCCTTTTCCAAGGGGAAAAGAGGGCTAAAAATACTCTAAAATAAAATAAAATAAAATAAAATTATCCAAGCGTGATGGTGGTGACAGTGGTGGTGGGCTGCCAGGGGCAAAAGATTTTGCACCACAGTACAGTGGACCGGGTGACTTGAAGGCACACTGCTACATCCCTGGCCATTCCAGCCTCCCAGGCAGCAGACTGAGTGGTGCAGCAGTGTGCCTTCATGACACCCGGTCCACCATGCTGCCCAGTGCCAGGGAATGATGGGGTGTGGGGGCAAAAGGGCTGGGCCACGCAGCACAGCTTTTGCCCCCAGCACCCCCCCACACTGATTGCCATTCGCAAATAACGACACAGGGGTGCTACTGTATTCCATATTTCTGACTTATGATTTAGCTGGATTTAAATAATCCCTGCTTTCTGGTAGGGTATTTCTCTTCTTTACTGTTTTAAAATATTTTTGCTTTTGCAAACTGCTTAGCATTTAGAAGTTGGGCTCACACTGTTAATCAGTGGTGTGTGTGTTTGTTTACAATTGGTTGTGAATTTTCTATTCCGAGGATGGATTGTTTGATTTTGCAGTTACATTTCTGAACTCTCAGCAGCAGTTTTGGGAGCACTGCGTTTCTTTTAAAGGAGCAGAAATACAATGTTTTTGTCGTCAGCACAAGCTGACCACAAGTGCATTTCAGGAGGAAGAGAAAGGGGCTGTGAGTGTGTCACAAAGGTTACATGTCGCCAACCTGTGTTGTAGGGAAGTAATAGTAAAAAAAAAAATATCAGTGACTTCTTGCCTTTTTTCTTGACAACAACAGGACACCTCAGTAAAGAACTTTAAAATCTCTACATGTGTGTGGGGGGGGGGGGTGGAGGGAAAAATGTCATCCACACATCAAGGCCTCCGTGATTTGTGCAAAATGTCTTCTAGGATACTTCACACCCCCCCCCCCAAGAAGGAAACACAAAGACACACACTGATCAAGCACACAAGGATTAGCTAAAGACAAAAGATGTATGCTCTTTATCTTGTGCTTCAAATTTTGAATTAAAATGGAAGCTTCTGTGTTCAGGACAGTTCGCACAGTCTGTGCAGTTCTGTGGATCGTGGAGTATTTCACAGAAATCATGATGTTGCCTGGAAAATGGGCGGTTGTTACACAGAACAACATGCTCACCACTGAAACTTGACTGAAAATGCAAAGAAATTTATATCGTCCTTACTAGCAAGAACATTGCAGTTCTTCATCCTTGCCTGCAAAGACGAACAAAACTAGGATTTTCATCCTTATGCTGAGGAAAACCCACGGTTGGAAAAAAATGATAAAATCTATGTACACATTAATCTGCCTGTTTCAGACCTCCCCCAACCATGAACCTCCCAGATGTATTGAACTACAACTTCCATTATTCTGATTGCCCAGAATGTCCTGGTGAGAAGGGAATTGTAATTGAAGACATCTGTCAGATGGCCATTGAGGAAAGCTGTTTCATATCATCCAGCCCCAAAGCAGCCCTTGCAATTATCCCTTGTTTTTTTTTAATTACATACACTATGATATTTTGTTCTTATTTGTATGTTTGCTTTTACAGGAAGAAACCAATAATATAAGATTTTTTTTCTAAAAAACAAAACAAAACAAGATTCCTAGCCTAAAATGTTTTTCTTCATTTGTTTTTCTCTGTTTATTTTTTTAGGGTTATATCCTTCGTTGTGACCTCATGGTTTAAGCGGGCATAAAGATGAGTATAAGCAGTGATGAGGTCAACTTCCTCGTATATAGATACTTGCAAGAGTCTGGTGAGTATTTCACTAATAATTCTCTAAGGAATTCGTTTTCAGACTCATTCAGTCTGAATTAATGATTAAATATGCATTTGTTGAATTAATAATCAAATACACATTTAATAATCAAATATACATCTGTACTCTCCTCACATCTGTACTCTCCCCAAACTCATTTCTTGCCTTCTCCTCAAGTCCCACTATAGCCTTGAAGAAGTAGATCGCACTCATTTTATTTCTTTATTTCTTTATTTAGAATATTTTACTTCACCTTTCTCCTTGGAAAAGGACCCATTTTCCTCTTGAGTCTGAGGAGCAACAACTGCTTCCTCTGGATAACCAGTTGGTGAGGACATGAGCAGTCAGTGGCACAAGTCATTTGCTTTAGGAGCTCCATAGCAAAAATGTTCTTTGCTGATTACAGTTTATTTATTTATTAAAACTATTTTTGCCCTGCGTTTCTCCTTCAAAATAACGCAAGGCGGCTTACATCATTAAAATATGTGCCTTTATTCCCAGGAGTGTTCTGCCTTAGAAATGTACCCCGAGCCAAGATGGTGGTGGTGGTGGTGGTGGTGGTGGTGGTGGTGGTGGTGATGTTGGTGATGGTGATGGTTGTGATGATGATGATGATGATGATAATGATGTGCCACCAAGTCCATTCTGACTTTTGGCAATCCTTTTCAGAGTTTCCCAGGTAGAGAATAGTGTACTCAGAAGTGCTTTTCCATTCCCTTCTGTATGCACCCTGAGATTGTGCAGCTTGACTAAGACGACACAGGCTGTATGTTCTTGTGGGGACTCAAACTCCCAACCTCTGGCTCCACAGCCAGATGCCTAAACCACTGAGCTATCCAAATGGATTATGGTTGTTTTTTAAGGTCACTGTTTGGACCTTTGGCTGTCTGTTATTCACTCTTAGGTGCCCATTCTTCAAGTTCTCTTCCCTAATTACAGAACTCATCTTTGACAGTTATAAGAATGGGCTTAAATTTAGTAGGTGTGTTATATAACACATGAGGTGTGCCTGGAAACAGACTGGAGGCCTGCACTTCTGCTTTCTGTAATTGCAACTCCAGCATCACCAATTCATTTTGGGGGGGTGTCCCCTGGTGAATCTGAAAGTTGACCCTGTCAATGTTAAACCTCCTGCAGGATGCGATTTCTGACCGTTTTTTGCTATATGACTCAGCCAAAGCTAGAAAATGGAACCCCTTCTCTCTCTTCTGCAGCCCGTTAGACCGAAGCATGAATAAATCAGGGATCTGAAGGCTCCTTCCCAAACCTGTCTCTGAATGTAATCTCCAAGAGAGCAATGCCTTCAGGGAACGAGATTGAAAAAAGAAGCATAACCCCCCCCCCCAAGGCTACTACCCTGAATCTTTAACCATGAGAAAAGAGGGGTATAGGGAGGGTTCTTCCTTGATAAATCAGCAGCACCAATATCTGTGACTGTGCCTCATTAGTGTTAGCAAGTGCAGTGACCAAGAGAAAGCTGAACGCGTGCATTATTGTCAATGGTGGCATGGAGTTGCTATGGAGCCGCTGAACTCAGTGGTGTGTGGTCTTTACACTTAGAAATGTGCTCGTCCTGCTTATAATTCCTATTTTAGGTCTTCACTGTGTGCCAAGGCCATTTCTTCTCAGGGCGGTGAAGTGTACCCACAAGAGACAATTTTTAGACACATTCTCTTCTTTCCACTGTCTTTAGCAGTCTTGTTAATCTTGCAAGAGTTGTCACTGATGAGACTTAACTGTTTTTAATGCCACAGACACAGGTTTCCTTTTTAAACGTAGATGCTCACAGCAGGCACAGGCACAAAACTACAGCGAGTCTCAGAGACTAATTTATTTATAGCAGCACACTGGTGTGACCTATTGCACCACTTGAGAATTTCTGGTACCATTAATATTGCTGTTCTGCCTGTTTCACTGGCATCAGCTCTCTTACTTGGGATCTAGATAACCCACCCATGGTGCTCACATGTAACAAACTGGGAGATCCTGAACTTTTCAGACACAAGGGAGTAGATTGTTGTCTGGCAAATGCTAATAATACCACCACACTGTGCAATGCCCAAATATGAGCGCATATTTTTCTGAACTGCAAAGCGATGCATTATTCTCATAGGCAAGTTTGGTCCAGATTGACAAATGAGAGAAATGTCTTGATGCTCACCTTTCTGTTTAGTTTTAAGTACCTTTCTTTCTGTTTTAAGGTGAATACTACAAAATATAATTAAGACCCAAATTCACATTTGGTTTGTTCCTGGATTCTATTTTGTTGTCTTCAAAATGTTTTTCTTCAGATATTCATATGCCACACCTCTCTTCGCTCAGCGCATAGACGCCTGACCACGTCCGATCTCGCCTGATTTCGGAAGCTAATCAGGGTCAGGCCTGGCTAGTACTTGGATGGGCGACCACCAAGAAATATCAGGTGCTGTGGCCGCCTGGAGTAGGAACTGGCAAGCCACTCCAGTATTCCTGCCAAGAAAAACTCCATGGACATGGGATCACGAAGAATCGGTCACTACTGTAAACAACCTCTGTTTGCTCAAAATCATCCACAACTAGGATTTTAAAATTACAATGATAAGACTAGTGGAATCCAATAGGTGTTACAAAAAGTTTCAAAAATGCTTTGCTTCATTTTATAAAAAAACGGAGGAGAGGGGCAGCAGTGTCTTGAGGCTATTAAGAAAGGAAAACCTGTGCCCCAACTTCATGGAAGTTTTGGAGCTGTAGAAACAACCACTTTGAAAATTTCACTCCAAGCTGCTATTATGCTTATCAATGGTGAATGTGATACAGGTGGTAAAATCTGCTAACTGGGACCCCAGCAGATGGGTTGCTCTCAAAAGCAGAGCAAGAGAACTTCAGAAGGTCTCTCAGGCTTGTGTAGCTTGTGCAAGCACATTCATAGTGTGCTTAGCACACAGAAACAAATTACCATTCAATAGACCCAGTTCCCCTGTTTGCAAATCATAATTATGCTGCTCTTGACATGGAATATGGAAATAACTCATGTTTTACTTTGGCGTGTGCACTTACTTAAAATGCTTCGTCATGAAGTTAATCCTCCCTGGTATTTGACATTATTTCCCCTTTACTCTGTACTGTTTAAGGAGAAAGGAAAACGGGGGAAATAAATTACAGTGCATGCGGGTGGATCTTGGCTTCTCACTGGAAGCTTGTTGTTGCTAGAGTTGACCAGTGTCTCAAAAAGAAACAAATATTGTTCCGTGGCTGATAATGAAGCCAGAAATAAATATAATCTTCTGACTCTTAGTAGATTTCAGTTGTAGCCTTTGGCTCATGCGCCAGTATTTGGTAAATAAATCCTAAGCAGCTCCTAATGCTGGTATTTGGTAAAAGCTGATAGTATGCTCGCTCTAGGAACGATGCTTATTGAGAATATAAGTGGGGATTGTATGCTTGCATGCTTTCCCACATCAGACCACGTGTCCAGCCCTAGTATGTCAAAAACTCCAAAGGGAGAAGCATTCAAGCCATTTCACTGTCTTATCTGTTTCACAACCATTTGTTCCATTTTGCAGGTGGTGGTGGGGAATCTTTACTAACTGGAGGATTTACAATATACATTTCCCTCCACCTGTATAATATTATCCCAGTACTATGAAAATGATATGTTGAGTTTTTTCCAGGGAGGATTTGATTTAAATCACAGTCTAAATCAGGATTTAAATTTTGAAAATCATTTTTTTTTTGGTTATTTAAATTTAAAAAAATGATTAAATCATGATTTAAATCAATTTGGTATTTTTTAAAAAAAAAATCCTGGCCTTTTCTCAGACAACTGAATAGGAGTGAGGTTTCCCCTTAGAAATGACCAGAGGTAGAAGGGAGACACTAAAGCAGGGGTCCTCAAACTTTTTAAACAGGGGGGCAGTTCACTGTCCCTCTGACACAGTTGGGGTCCAGACCCTGCAGCTCCCTGGCCTGGCTCTGAGGGGGGGAAAGGAAGGCCCAACCCACTTCATGCGGCCCCATTTCTCCCACGGCTCCAAGGGGGGTAGGGTGAGGGCCCGGCCTGCTCACCCCCCCCCAAGATGCTACGCGCAATGTTGGGCTTTGCCGTTGCATTGGTGGCTGAGGCTACAGCTGTTGCTGTTGCTGCACAGTGAGTTTTTGGTTCAAGTGGGGGAGAGTAGGGGGGGTCTGCAATGGCCGGCGGTCTGAATTCAGGACCTTTGCAGGCCGCATCTGGCCCACGGGCCATAGTTCGAGGACCCCTGCACTAAAGAGACTCTTTATTTTAATTTCTAGATTTTTTTTTGTAGATTCCTAAATGAGAGTGTAGCTGTGTAGATGCCCCTAAGCACATCCGATCCCGCCTGATGTCGGAAGCTAAACAGGGTCGGCCCTGGTTAGTACTTGAATGGGAGACCACCAGGGAATACAAGGTGCTGTAGGCACCTGGAGTAGGAACTATCAAACCACTCCAGTATTCCTGCCAAGAAAACTCCATGGATATGGAGTCACGAAGAGTCGGTCACGACTTTAACAACACAACACAACACACAAATGAGAGTGGGTTGGTACATGAACACTTCATTTTTGTTGAACATTCCCGTTAAACCTATAGCTAACCTTTTCTTTGCCCCCTATATGACAAAATGCTTGGGAAATTCTTCGCCCCATAGCATTTCAAGCACTGCTGTCAGCAGCCAGTCAAAATGTCTGGGTTCAGGAGAAGGAATGCGGCTCTTCCTGTGTTTTAGCACCTCTGTGGTGCAACTTGGGATGTTGGGCTAGACATGTGCTCAGAGAATAATTTGGGAAGCCAAAAGAGAAGGAAGTAGGAGTGGAGCAACCTGCCTTTTATTCTCTCAACTCTTTTTAAAATATACTTTTTATTGTTGCGCAACAAAGAGAAGAAGGCACCAGCAGTCTCTGCCTTGTACACTCTTTCCCTTTGTTACCACACTGGCTGCCTATGTACAAGTCTACCATCTATTTCTTCTCCACTTTGTTTTAATCCAATATTTTTTAAAAGCATTTCTTAATAGCTCTTTTGGATGTGACTAAATGGAAGATCCTGAATGAATTGGCCTCTTTTATATTTAATGAAAGGACCCCTGCAGGAAAGACACAAAGCACCAAAAGAAGCCGCAGAAAAAAACCCTGAAAGAAAGTGCTTTGTTGAAAAACAAAACACTGGGTACATCCCTGCACCCAAGTTGCCATTGAGATCAGATTAATTTTGAAATGGAGTTTTGTAGATAACTAGCTGCCGTGTCACCTTGCCTTTTCGTCTCTCATCTGGTACTACAAAATACAGGATGTTGTGCCTCCGTGCTCTGAAAGGCAACCAGCTCCTCTCAGCTTCTTGAACTGCCTCTCACATTGGTGGCAAAATGTCATCATAAACCAGGGATGGCGAATCTATGACATGTGTGTCAAAGGTGACACGCGGAGAGCTTTTGCCTGGCACACAACATGCTCCCTCCCCCCCCCCATTTTCCCCTCCACTGGACCAGCCATGAGGAATTTGCAGAGGGGGAAGTAGGGGGGGCATGGAGCATGTTGCGTGCCAGGCCGTCCCTACTGCTGCCCCCGCCCCCTGCTGCTGCCGCACCCGCCTCCCTCGATCCCCGTCTCCGCTGCACCAATCCAGCACTAAGGTAACCGCCTAAAGGTCCTCTCACGCTTCCTGCCTGATGGCAGCTCCCACACAGAGCCTTCCGTACAAGTGCCCTTAAGCGGTGGAGGGACAAGGCGACCATGCAGAGGGGAGGGGGAGGGGGGAGGAGGAGGAGGAAGATGCTGGCAGAGCTGGTGGCCGGAGGGGCTCGTCCTTATCCAGGGTGATGAGGGATGGGGGAAGGGATCATGTCTAGTGGGGGATCATGGGAGCTGTAGTCCAGGGTCCCATGGCATTCTGGGGGGTGGGGGTGGGGTGGTTAGTCCTGGGGGATTTTGGGGAGGTGTAGCTCTGGACCACCCTGGCAAGGGAATGCTAGGAGGGTAATCCACAGCCATGCTTGCAGTGAGATGATGGGAATCATCATCTAGGTAGGATGTTCCTGACTGGGGGAATTCTGGGAGTTGTAGTAAAGGAGTTCTGGCCCAGGGCCCCGGTGCTTGGGGGATTCTGGGAGTTCAACTGCCACCGCGACGCTGACCCTGACCCTGCCGCCCCGTCACCCTTTCTCCCCTCGTCCCCATCCCAGCCCCCCTGCTGCCGATCCTGACACACACACACCGCTGCCGATCCCAACGCCATTGCCCTTGCCGCCGGAGACCGAGTTTGGGCACTCGGTATCAAAAAGGTTCACCATCCCTGTCATAGACATTGTGCAGGAGGAAAAAAACCAGGGCTGTTCCATTTGGTAGTCTCCAGTCCACATCAGTAGATTGAATTATAGCCCGATCTTCCTGCCGAATAAAGAGAGGAGGAGCACAAAGTATAAATTTTTCAGATATGTTGAAGCCATGGGGGGAAAATGGGGGTCTGAAGGGATGCAGTTACGGGAAAGAACTGAAATATGTGCAATTTTTTTTCATAGCCAACATAAACTTAGTTTAAATGTCTAGCAACATAAAATGTAAACAAAAAATTTATTGTGAACTGTAAGTTATCCTATGAAGTTGTGCAGTTTGGCATATTTATGAAATATAGAGATCCTTAGTTTCTACATGCAAAATTTAGATGTGTCTCTACTGCGGACAGCTGTTATGCTACTCTCTTAATGATGGTAGCATTCGCTAGATGCAGGGATTTTTATAGCTAAATATGTCTTCAGTATACGTAGAAATTGTTGTTCTGCAATTGAGTAAATAGTATATCATAAATTTTTTCACACTGTGAAGTTTTTGGCAGTTTGTGCAGATCTTGCTTAAAATATTTTGTCTCATTCAGAAAGCAAAAAAATATTTCATGAGGCTGGTTTCCTGAATCCCCCCCAAAAGGTAATTTTTTTCCACCCGAAAAATTGTCAAGTCACCCATGAAACATATTTTGAAAGAGGGAGAAAGAGATTACATGGGCATCTTCACATGTACAATATTTGCATTTCTAGAGTCATTCCATGACATCTTTAAATAATATGGCATAGATTATTGTTCTTGTTAACAATATCTGAAGCATCTTCTTGAGGGTGCTTTCACCATTTTGGAGAGTCCATCAACAGCGTCAGCTAGATCTATACAAAAGCTCGATCTGGAGACATTCGTCCAGCATACTACACAATCTTCTTACCTAGGCATAATTTGACTGTGTTGTGGCTCTCTTTTAGTTTTTGGGTTTTTTAAAAAAATCTTTTTTCTTTCTTTTATTTTTCTTTTCTTTTTTTTTGGCTGAAATGCTATTGCTTAGTATGGTAAATTCCACCTAGACCACGCCCACTGAATTGATATGATTCACATCTCCATAATTTACATTTATTCAGTGGTCCTACTTTAATTGTGACTCACTGCATTAAGCAACAGGGTTTCATCTGTTGTTTGGCTTGAATTGTTCTTGATTGGTTTGTTGATAAAGTGGCCTTGCTGTCAAATAGTAAAGGTTCTCCCCACACATGCGTGCTAGTTGTGTCCGACCATAGGAGCGGTTCTCATCTCCGTATTCAAGTTGAAGAGCCAGTGTTGTGCACGTCCGTGGCCATGTGGCCGGCATGGCTGCAAGGAAACACTGTTTTACCTTCCTGCCTTTTACGGCAGTCTCTATTTATCTACTTGCATTTACATGCTTTCGAACTGCTAGGTTGGCAGGAGCTGGGGTTAACAGCAGGAGCTCTCTCTGCTGTGTGGCATCTGGGATTCGAACTGCTGAGCTTCCGACTTTGTAGCCGACAGTTTTCGGTATTGTTACTTATCCTAATGAGATGTGTTCTGTTAGTGTGCACCATGCTGATAGACAGGTAATAAATTTGAATAAGATAATTTAGGTTCCTTTTCTTTCCTTTGGATTTTTCTTCTAAGTTATCTATTGTTTCGTATTGTATTGTACTAATACTTTTTTTTTGAAAAGCTAAGTTCTTAATTGGTACTATGCGAAGTATCATTTTTTTCTTTTTACTTGGCATTTGTCTTTTAAGTTAGCAGTTTATTCTTTTGTTTTATATGGTGTGATATTAATATATTTTTAAAGAATTTCTGTTCCCATTCCACAGGAATAAGAACTAGAATGTGTATGCGTCTTCCCTTTCTAGTGGATTAGTGATTCTGGAGACGAAGCCATTATCAAGGGAAAAAAACCCTAAATTAATTTCCCACATGATTATAATCATTTGTATACCACACGGTCATGGGAGAACCTTATAGAGAAATGATTCCTAGTTTAAGTTTCGTTGTTCACTAAAGTGTTGTCTTTTAAAATGGCCTTAATTTTGTATTTTAATGTGATAACTGGATTTTAGGATTATGACTTTGTTGTGGTATTTGTTTTTTCTTTGTGTGTTTTTTTCATGTTCTCAGACCCAAACTGAGTGGACAGCAGGAATTAATAATAATAATAATAATAATAATAATAGCAGCAATGTCAACAATAGTAATAGTAATGATACTGACATGCAAACAGTAGGGGACAGTTGGTGCTTTATTTATTTATTTATTTATTATATTTATTATATTTATTTATTTATTTATTTATTATATTTATTATATTTATACCCTGCTCATCTTCCCATAGGAACTCTGGGCGGCTTACAAAGATTGACAAAACAACAAACACAATTAAAGATTAAAACAACATAATGAAACAATAGACATAACTATTCTAACAGTTTAAAACAGCTTAGCGCTCTAGTAATGCATACAAACCCAGCAACGAGGCTGCTCGGTGGGTACGAGATATGGATGGCGGGGGTGGGGTGGAGGTACACAGTGTATTACTTACTAAATCTTTTTCAATGTGCCACTGCAGGAGGCTACTGCTAACCAATAGGCTGATGGTTAATGTTTTTGTGTGTGGTTGAACTCATCCTTATAACCTCCCCCTTGTCTTTAGGGTTTTCTCATTCAGCATTTACCTTTGGTATTGAGAGCCATATCAGCCAGTCTAACATCAACGGTGCTCTGGTGCCACCAGCTGCTTTGATTTCCATCATCCAGAAAGGTCTGCAGTATGTAGAGGCAGAAGTCAGTATTAATGAGGTAAGGAAATCTCTTTTCATTGTCAGAAGCTTTTGCATGCTTCTTTGGCCATATGTTAGATCCTCACTTACCCTTTCCTACCATTCATAGCATTCCCGTTCTGTATATTTACTATCAATTATTTTCTTACTAACTAAGATTGGCACATAAAAAAAGATAATAGGGTTCAAATCAGAGCAGGAATTGATCACCAAGACTGCCCGGCATAGTTTTGGATAATGTAACCTACTCGCCTTCCACCAAAATGTTGGTTGACCAATGATCAAATGTTGAAATGGTTCTAAGAAGGATAGTTCAAAGTGAGAATGAGGAACCACAATAATTATTCTCCTGGTCCAATGGCAGGGCAAAATATTGTATCAACAAGAGAAAGTTTTTTCACAAATTTTGCAAAACCACACAATGCCTTAACACAGATGGCGCAAAACGGCAACGGCGGCTGTTTTGTTGCTTGGGCTTTAAGGAGTGACAGCATCAGAGGACTTGTCTTCATCCTTTCTTAAAACATAGCCTCTGTGTGTGTGTGTGTGTGTGTGTGTGTGTGTGTGTGTGTGTGTGTGT
>JAHTLZ010000379.1:55341482-55360373 GCA_023846285.1 Phrynocephalus versicolor | reverse complement strand
ACACACACACACACACACACACACACACACACACACACACACACACAGCAACAAGCAGGTGGTAAGCAACCTGGCGGATATCTGTTGTCCTGCACTGGGTGGTCCAATGGGAAGTTCCTATGGGAAGATGGGCGGTATATAAGCCTAATAAAAAAATAAATAAATAAACTTTCTTCTCTCAAGCACTGCCTAATATGTATCTTTGGACTCATGACTGTTGCTGGAGTTAGTTTAAATATGCTGCTGTGTGTAAGGAAACCTGCAGAAACACACATTCTTTTCCAAACCCAGACTTCTTCATTCCTTTCCTTGTTTGGATTTAGAAATCTGTTTTCCCCTTGTTATCTGTGAATTGCAGCCTATATAAGCCCAAGGGACTGATGTAGTGCTAATGTGATGTGCCAGCCACCCCTACTGGCTGAAGAGGCAAATGCTGCTTGTTCTCTTTATATGCCTGCTCAATTTGTTGCCAGTGATACTACAAGTCTTTATTGTCTTCGCTTCTTTCAACCTTGAAGCTATATTAAATGTGTACATAAATTAGTTTGCTGTTATGCAAAAGTTTTTCTTAATATGATTCACCACCAAGTGTGCAAAACATTGATCTGCCTTCACTTTCCATGCTATCTTTTCTTTCTTTCACATCAGAATAGATTTTTGACTACTTCAAAACTGCACCATCCTTTCTTACTTTATAGGGCACTGTCAGTTTAATACGGCTTCTGTGCCACATAAAGGAATTATTGTTTCCTGTTACAATTAGCCACTGGTTTGCCATATAACTACAACATTGAGGTGAAGTTACCAAGGTACTATAACATTGCAAGTCTGTCTTTGTAGAAATCCAAGGATTTCTTGCAATTAGAAAGTAAAAAACAAAAAGAGTTCATTGCTTTTAAATTCGGGGGTGGGGGGTGGGGGACTTCCTCTTGGTTAGTTATCTAGCGGAGCGTATCTCCCTAAGATCATTAGCAGCTTGTTCCACCAGATCGGCACAGGCGTTCACACTGTGGGCAGCCACATTTAGGAAGGCTTGGAAATCGGTCCCCCGGAACTGGGCCTTCTCTGTGGCTCCTCCTGCTCTGTGGAACAAACTTCCAAGAAAGATAGGCCTTGCACAGTCCCTGTCTGCCTTAAAATAAAAGCACTTAACCCCTTTGTTATGTAGTGGGTCAGATGGAACCAGGCAACACCCAAGTAAATTTCAGCTCTTTATTCATAGCAAAGGCACACGTTGCAAAGGGATAAAAGCACTGCTAGAAAGACCCCAAGGGCCTGTTTATATACACACCCCGTGGCAGGCCATTGGATGGTTTAAACAACCTGCTGGCTCCCAATTGGACAAGCCAGAATCCTGCCCATTCAGTTATCCTCCAGCCTCCACATCCCACACCTGTCTCCCATTACCTATGCTTGGGAGCTTGATCAGGCCCCACCCGGCTGGGACCCGGCTAGAGCTTGGCTAGAGCTCTAAGGTAAGTTTGGAGCCTTCCTTTCTATTTATTGATATACTCCAAACTCAGGCAGTTCACAGGTTACACTAAGAACACAACACCCTTACTTTTTAGAGAGACATACAGTGACCAATCTTGATGTCTTGTCTTGTTTGTTGATTATCATTTGTTATCCCGGGGTATGTTTTCTAGTATGTTAGTTCTTCATTATTTTTAGTATTTTAGTTCTTTTATTTTTCACTTGGTGTGTTTTATTGTTTTAGTTTTAGTCTTTTGTTTCATTCAGTATTTTGGGGTATTAAATGTAAATCACCTGAAGTTCCCATGCGGAAGACGTGGGGCATATAAATAAATAAATAAATAAATAAATAAATAAATAAATAAATAAATAGGGGTTTGGGTTTTTTGTTTTTGTTTTTTTGAGTTTTTTAAGAACCAAAGTGTTCTGCTTCAAGCACTCTCTGGGCGGTTCACAATTCAATTATGCAGGTTGCACATTGCCCCCCCCCCAAAAAAAAGCAGGCTGGGTACTTATTTTACCCACCCCGGAAGGATAGAAGGCTGAGTCAACCATGAAGTGGCAACCTGGGATTCAACCCCAGGTCATGAGCATAGTTTTAACTGCACTACAGGCATTTAACCACTGCACCACAAGGCTCCATGGCCAGTAGATCTTGGAATCCACTTTGCTGTGCTTAGAAAATTCTAAATTACTTCAGAAGACAAAAGTATACAATCCCAGTGCAAATGAGACTCTGGTTTTGCCGTAAGCCTGTGCTGTCATTTCTTTCATCATTACCTGTTCAGTTCACCTTTTCTCCAGATATCTCAGGGTAATGTATGTGGTTTACCTTCCTTGCACCCCTGTGACAACCCTCTGAAGTAGCTTAAGCTGAAGAAGAGGGTCAAACTACGCCAGGCAGCAGCTTTGCAAATGGAAGAACTTTGGAGAACTTCTGATTAACCCCATAGGAGGTTTCCTCTGCCTGGCAAGTTTCAAAGTAGATTTGCCTTTGCTTAGTTCTTGATTATGGGAATGAAAACAAAGTTTTCTTTCAATTGTGCAGGCATGGTAGCGTTGAAAGAATATGTCTCCAGAGGCATACAAAAGCAAAATTGTCATCCTTTATGTTGGGATATATTGATGGATTGTTGGGAGATTGGTGTATTATTTGGGTATTATGTGCTGCAGTCTGATTAAAGGAGGAGTCGTAGACACAACAGGTATATGAAAAATATACTTTATCTATATATTCTAAGGGGAAAAGGTAAACGGGTTGACCTATGAAAATAATAAAACACTCATTAAATATCTGTACAGAAAATATACAAAATAGAAAAATTAGGGCAACAGCAGTTGTAATAATGCTCATAAAAAGGGGTAAGGAGCTATACACATATATATACTGCCTTGCTTGTTATAAATACAAAAGAATAAAATACAAACTTAAAAGACAATAAGTCAGAAGTTGTCATAATATGTAGAATTGACAAAATGTATGTAATGTATATTAAACAGAGTGAACAGAGAATTTGTAAAATGGAGTCAGTCAAAAATGCAGTGTCATGATGTTAGCCACAAGTGCAAGGAATTAGAAATCACTAGCAGGTTAAGTGATTTAGCACAGGTGGAATAGTTAATGACATAATAGTGTGTCAGAATGTGATTGGCTAAAATCATGTCTGATGAGGTCTAAATGTGTATACAAGAACTGGCTGGAATAATGTTAAATTGGGACTGCTTATGGTGAGAAACAGTACCCCATACTCTGTTGATTTGTATATATGTTATTGCATGGTGTTATGCTGTTGTTATTTGGTGTATATTTGCTGTATATATTCAATATAAGAGTTTTATTTTAAGCCATGTTTCCTTGTCTCTCCGTTTCTAAGTTCTGACAATACTTATAGCAATTATCTACACTTTATCTGCATGCTACTGCTGCTAAGCTTGTATGTTTCTCTGCTATACACATGTGTGTATTTTCTTTTCATAATCCCTTAATTATGTTTGATAGAAGTAATTCTGCAACTCTCTCTGTGCCTCTGGAACAACACCAGCATAGGTCAGGTCCTGGCCAAGGAGTGTGTTACTGTATGAGGCTAGAACCATTACCTAAGTAGTAAAGTCTTAAAGAGACATAAAAAATGCTGAGTTATACTGAGGTTTGCTTTTGCCATATGTTTGGATGTAGGCCTTGCTATGCCAACACTATATAGTTTGGCTTAAAGTATTTTTGTAGAAAGAGAGGCAGCCAGTCTAGGATATAAACCGAAGTAAGGAAGGAAGTGGCAACACAGTGGAACCTTACTGGAAACATCACCAGTGGATTTCCAGCTGATCCACCCGTCCTATATGTTTGAGAGATGTTATGGAGGGAAAAATGTACCAATTATTTAAGTCCACTGGGTGTGTTCTGGAATGAATAATGTGCCTCTTATAAGTAATCCTCCTCCTTTTTTTTCTAGTTGGCTTCTTAAGGTCCTTTTCTCCAGAACTGTGTTGGATTATACGTTGGTTGTGTCCCTTTCCCTTTTAGTAGTACATACTCTATAAATTTCCCCCAAATACCATTAAAAAATATCCTTTTTCATTTCCCCCCACAAAACTTTTATATTCAGGATAATTTATCATTTAAAGCTATATCCCACACTTCCTTATACCAGTCAGCAATTTTAAAATCTAATTTCAGTTTCCAATTTTAGCTATAATCAATCTTGCTGCCGTCATAAGATTTGCAATTAATTCTTTTGTTTTCATATCATATTTGTTAATAGGTGGTAATGATAACAATGCAGATTTAAGAACACTGGATGGTCCCGGGGGGTGGGGGTGCACTTTGTAGTGTTTGATGGTATTATTGTTTATTGTATGTTTGTATTGTTAAAAAAATAAGTAATCCTCCTCCTGATGTTCTTTCCTCTGCAGATAACCATACAGATATGATGGAAGTGGACGGGGATGTTGAAATCCCTCCCAACAAAGCAGTGGTGCTACGTGGTCATGAATCCGAGGTATTCATCTGCGCCTGGAATCCTGTTAGCGACCTTCTGGCCTCTGGGTAGGTTTTCCCTTAAAAGAGTCACACATATTTCAGTTTTTTATTTGAATTCTGTGGGCTCCCTGTCTCTTTGTTTTCCCACCTGTGAATATGCGTGATGAGAAGAAGGAATGTAGCTGGAGCCGCTTTTAATAACAGTATAGCTCAGATGCAAGGTTCCTTCTAAGGTGTGGGTGCATTTGCTCCTGCCCCCTTCCACACAAAGCTCATTCATAGTGATTTTTTTGGGTTGTGGTTGCAATGAAACCGATGGGGATGAAGCCATAGACTAACAAAATTGAAAGTAGTGGTGTTTATTCAGTGTTAATTCAGCACTTAATTAAGGCCCAGTGAGATTCAGCAAGTCTGTTCTATTTGAAACTTAAGAACTGGATATGCCTTGGTGATTTCAAAGTACTGTTTATTTGTGAGATTATTTATTTTTTAAAAAATAACAGGATGCATGTCAGTCAGCGAAAGATAATGTGTTAAACTTCGGGCTGCATGTTTAAGCTTT
This sequence comes from Phrynocephalus versicolor, assembly GCA_023846285.1. Taxonomy (NCBI): domain Eukaryota; kingdom Metazoa; phylum Chordata; class Lepidosauria; order Squamata; family Agamidae; genus Phrynocephalus; species Phrynocephalus versicolor. The sequence continues at coordinate 55,355,361 of JAHTLZ010000379.1, read as the reverse complement.
TAATTAGAAACACAAACGATTTTAGCAAATAAATGGTACCATTTTAAATGGTTAGTATGGTCAGAAATAAACATTATTGAACTCATTCCCATTTCAACTGACCCTAATTGAGCAGTATTACATGTGCTGCTGCTGTTCTTTGGTGTGTGTGTTCACAACAAGCTCCTCCATGTCAACATTTGTGCGACATCACTGCTTTTCTTAGCAACCATCCACTGTTTTTATAGAGGTGTCTTTTAGCAAGAGCAATGCAAGTGCTTTCTGGGTCTTAGTGCGAAAGCGTAATAAGTGAATAAGTAGGACTGCCTGTATTTGTACTGTCATGCTGGCTTCTTCTCGTGTATTTGGAATTCCCTGCCACAGGATGTGGTGATGGCGTCTGGCCTGGATGCCTTCAAAAGGGGATTGGACAGATTCCTGGAGGAAAAGTCCATCACAGGTTACAAACCATGAGGGACATGTATAATCTCCAAGCTTAAAACCGGGGTACCTCGAGGACCAGAAGCAGGGGAGTGGCATCAGGAGACAGATATCTAGTCTCATGCGCTCCAAGACGCATCTGGTGGGGCCACTGTGAGATACAGGAAGCTGGACTAGATGGGCCTTTGGCCTGATCCAGCATGGCTCTTCTTATGTTCTTATGTAATTTCTGAAAATATGGATCTGTTTATTTTGCAGATCGGGAGATTCAACGGCGAGAATATGGAACCTTAGCGAAAACAGTACCAGTGGGTCCACGCAGCTGGTCCTTCGGCATTGTATACGAGAAGGAGGCCAGGATGTACCAAGCAACAAAGACGTGACTTCTCTGGATTGGAATGTAAGCAGAAATGTCCAGGGTTCAAATCATTCCTCATGAAAACCTTGTGTTTTCAGCTGCAAACACTTGAAGTCTACTGGTTGCTTAACAAGGGAGGGGGGTTCTAAATTTCCACTTTGAACTGTGATCTCTGGATATTCCTTTTGTTGCAGAAATGTCACCATTTTGTATATCTGAGTGAGTGAGTGTGTATATTTGTACACACACACACAGCATTAAGAACTTGTACAACAACATATTTGTGAATGTGTTGATCCACTGTCAAAGCCTCACCATACTTGTTAGGGAACCAAGAAGTTGCCTAAGGACTTTAATCCGTCCAGCCTGTATTTCTCTCGTGGACAGATGGCTGTTTTCCAGATAATGCGAAAAGTTTTTTCAGCCCAATCTGGAGATGCCAAGGATTGAACCTATGAACTTCTGCACACAGAGGATGTGCCCTGCCTCTGAAGCACAACTCCATATTATAACGAGGTGTAGAGCTGCTGTTTGTATCCAAATGAAATTCGTGGTGGGGCTTAGAAGTCTCTGCATCAAATTTTGCCCACCTTGATAGGCAAAACATCAAAGGAATTTTCAAGGGAAAGAAGTATTGGAAGTGGCTTTTTCCCCAGAAGAGTTGCATGACAAATGTAATCCCATTTCCTCTGCTGCACCTAAATGGCAGAAGTAAACATAAAGCAGTCTTTGTGAATGAACTCCTTGGTGCAGGACATGGGGGTGTGGTAGCTCAGTGAGCTAGAGTGCTGAAACTGTCGGCTGCAAAGTCGGTGGTTCGAATCCCTGGTGCCACATATTGGAGTGAGCTCCCACTGTTAACCCCAGCTCCTGCCAACCTAGCAGTTTGAAAGCATGTAAATGCAAGTAGGTAAATAGGTTCCACCGTAAAAAGAGGGAAAGTAAAACAGTCTTCCATGCACAGAAATGTGTTCAGCCATGCCGGCTACTTGGCCACAGACCTGTACAACACTGGGTCTTTGGGTTGAAAACGGAGATGAGCATCGCTCCTAGTGTCAGACATGACTAGCACACATGAGCAGGGGGGACCTTTACCTTTTAACTGAATTGTTTGGTTTGGCATGGAGCACATCCCTGAAATTTCGACTGGATGGACAGTTCTTTGACACGTGGTGCAGTCTTGAGTGGGTTTAGTCAGAACTGAGTCCGTTCAGTGGGTTTTATTTTAGACGCACGCACGCACACACACTGCTATGGCCTCTATATCTGTTCTCATCAAATAAGACATTGCCAGCTTTGTGAAGAGGCTTGCTTTCTCAATTACGGTCTGTGAGGTAACCACCTAAGAATCTTAAATGTTTTACCTCACAGAGTGAAGGTACACTTCTAGCAACAGGCTCATACGATGGATTCGCCAGGATATGGACTAAAGACGGTAAGGACACACTTTTTTTGGTCCTCTTCCTCATTCTCAAGCAACAAGTTTATGGGTTAATTGTTGTTTTAAACAAAAAAAACGATAGACACATATTGTAATTAATGCTCTCTTTAATTTTTTAGGTAATCTTGCCAGCACGTTAGGGCAACATAAAGGCCCCATATTTGCATTAAAATGGAATAAGAAAGGCAACTTCATTTTAAGTGCGGGTGTGGACAAGGTGAGAAGACTTATTTAAAATTCGTTGTTGCAAGATCAAGTTTCTAAATATCAGCAGCGAGGGATTTATATTAGCAGCTAAAAGACAGTTAAATTATGGAAAGGCCGCCTGCCTCTTGGAATAGCAATCTTGCTCCGAATTGATCAGGCCGATACTATAGCAGATGATTTATATGCAGTACAGAGAGAAGATGTGATCTCTTAATACAAAAGCAAATCACATTCACTGTTGTGACTGGGAGGGGAGCTATCAAATAAACGAACCCAGAAAAGCAGGTGAGAATTCCCATGTGTGAAGCAGTTTAAAACTAGAACAGGGAAGTACATGGATAATTGGCGGTCGGGGGGTGGGATCTTCTTTACATATGATCTACCCATGAATTTTTTATTATTTCTTCCAAAGGGCCATTTTGTCTATCACTGATCGGGAAACCTACATGTGTCATGCAAGGAGTTGCACTCAGCAAGGTCCCCTAGTTTAGTCCCAGTGGTGGCCTCTCATTTCCTGTTGGGAGACAGGTGATGGAAATCTACCAAACTGGCCTCCAGTCTCCCCTGCGGAAATCTCTGCCCTGATTTGCAAATTGAAAGCTGGCAAAGCTCCCGGGGTGGATTATATTTCAGCAGATTTTTTAAAATCCAACTCCGATTGGTGGGCCCCAGTATTGGCATCTCTGTTCTCTTGGATTAATTATACAGCCCATTTTCCAGAGGACTGGAGTCTCGCCATTATTGTCCCATTATTTAAAAAGGGCAACAGGGGGGACCCCGCTAACTACCGGCCAATAAGCCTACTTAGCATTGTTAGCAAGTTATATGCCAGCCATTTATTGAACAAACTAACCGATTGGCTGCAAACAGAGAATCTGTTGGCCGAGGAGCAAGCCGGCTTTAGGGCGGGAAAATCTACCTTGGACCAGTGCCTTATTCTTCAACATCTTGCTCATAAATACTCCTCTCCTAAAGGTGGTGCCTTGTATGCAGCTTTTATCGACTTCAAACAGGCCTTCGATCGCATCCCAAGGCACAAACTCTGGGCAAAGTTTGAAGAGACAAACATAGACAGGAGACTTCTCCTGTTAATGCGACGTCTCTATGAAAATTCCAGTTCACGAGTTCTCTGCAATCCAGCAGGAGTGTTGTCTAACCCAATTCCATCTCACAATGGGGTAAAACAGGGTTGTGTTTTGGCTCCAACCTTGTTTAACTTTTACATAAATGGTATTGTGAGAAATCTATCGAATTCTGAATTTCATCCCCCCAAGTTATCTTCACGCCCCATCTCCATGTTATTGTTTGCTGATGACATAGTCTTGTTGTCTTTAACTTGTGTGGGCCTGAGAAGGTTCTTGAGGGCCTTCTCCAACTATTGCAACCATGAGCAATTAGCAATAAACTACACGAAAACCAAAGTACTTATAACCAGTAGAAGAAGAATCAAACATAAATGGGTTATAAACAACCACCCCATAGAGCAAGTTTCATGCTTCAAATACCTGGGAATAGTTTTTAGTTCTACAGGCTCTTGGGTCTCCCATCTAAAACAAGCATCATTGAATGCCCAGAAAAGTGCTGCAGCACTAACTAGATTCTTCTATTCTAAAGGAGGGCGACAAGTATCTCCAGCAATCCAGGTTTTCAAAGGTAAAATTATTTCTCAAATGTTGTACGGTTCCCAAATTTTCGCATGTTCAAATGTTCATCCTTTGGAGGTAGTACAGACAAAATTTTTGAGATCAGTCCTGGCTGTACCTCCCTGTACGTCAAACGTAGCTCTTCGCTTGGAGGCTGGTTTAGTACCTATAAGAGCACGGGTCAAAGTCCTCATGATCAATTATTGGTTAAAACTTATATTCGCTACAGAAGGTTTGGCCCCTCTGGTACTAATTGACTCTTTCCAGTCAGAATGGAAACAGCTTGTAGTAAAAGAAATACAGCAAATTGGCTTCTCCAATAGTATTCTAAAAGAAATGGGCTACATTAATGCCAAAGCTGCAGTTAAACGTAGGATCTGGGATATAGAACTCCAAGAACATGTGAGCCTTTTGGGTAATCACAGTGGAGTTACTTATAATGAATTTACTATACCCCAATACCTGACTGGTTCAATGCCCCCAAAGATGATAAGAGCCTTCACTTTAGCCAGATTGAATGTGCTCCCTTCCAAGGTTTTGGATGGGAAATTTCAGAATATTCCCCTCCCAAATTGCTTGTGCCCATGTGAAATGAATCAGGTAGAAACGGTCACTCATGTACTTCTCTATTGTTCTTTTTATCGTGACCTACGCAAGGAACTTATTCAACCTGTTATTAATAAATTTCCTGGGAGACCTGCCAAGTTCTATGTGAGGTTGCTTCTTTCTGACAGGTCCCAGCAGATTTCAAATTGTGTCGCCAGATTTTGTACTGCTGCAGTAGTTGTACGTAGGCTCATGATTGCCAGCAATCCTAGCTCCTGATGATCATATAGAGTGTGGACTCCACTTAGGGGTTTGATGTTGACTCAATTCTCAATATATTATTTTATCTATCTTCTTAATATTGACTATTTATATAATAGTCCTGTTTGTACTTTGCGGCTTTTATCAAAGGTTTTACAATGTTTTTAAAGTGTTTTATCATGGCAAACTGTTTTATTCTGGTAAACTGATGTTTTGATATTTCTTGATTTGGTTAAACCGTAAATAAAGATTCATTTCCTGTTGGGTGGGGCTCCACCTCTCACACATGTGATTCCACCCCTCCCCACACGGGGCTCCACTGCAATGGGAACCAGAGGGGTTAGAAATACTCGTAGAGGGTTTGCAAAGGGGGAGGAACGCAGCACAGAGAGGGCGGCACAACATTGCAAGCTTATACTGCCAAGCAGCCTAGAGGGAAACGTGCTTACTTTTTCATGGAAGTTTTCCTGGCCAAAAGAGAAGGGTGTGCTGTTTAGTCCATGAAATTAGTTTTAAGGGAAAAATTGATTAATCAGAACAGTGCCTTCAGTTGTGCAGTGAAGGAAGAGAAGGATGGATTGGTGGATTTTTTGAGTGCATTAATTTATATTCAGTCTTCTTCCCAAAGAAGACAGACTCAAGAATTGGTTCACCAGATTAATTTTCAGATATAGACCTATTAGATATGTTTAGGTGTGATGTGAGTAGGGGGGAAAGCATGTGTCCCTTGGATGATGATGATGATGATGATGATGATGATGATCTAGACAAGTATCTGGTTGGATTTTCTACATATGGGAGGGAAGTCAAAGAAACTATCATGGTTCTTTGTCCCCGCAACCATGCATGCGACTGGCCAACACAGCTACTTCTTTTGGTTTCCATTGTACATATAGAAGATCTTATGGGATACTGGCCCTTACTGGAGGGGTACAGTGGCCCTCTCCCCAGTCTGGAGGGATTGACCCTTCAGCTGGCGGATTGAGGAGTCTGGGCATTGTCCTGGACCCAGCTTTGTCCCTGGAAGCCCAGGTGGCGGCGGTGTCCAGGGTGGCCTATTATCAGCTTAGATTAATTGCCCAGATTCTCCCATATCTTGACGTGGACTCCCTCAGGACGGTGGTGCAGGCATTGGTGATCTCGCGGATCGACTACTGTAACGCCCTCTACATGGGGTTGCCCTTGACCCTTATCCAGCGACTGCAGCGGGTACAGAATGCGGTGGCCAGGCTTGTGGTAGGTGCGAGCAGATACACCTGCATCACCCTGGCCCGCCCGCATTGGTTGCCCGTTGTTTCCCGGATAAGGTTCAATGTAATGGTTTTGGTTTACAAAACCCTCCATGGCTTGGGACCTATCTATCTGGCGGAGCGGATCTCCCAGAGATCAATCTCGTCCCGGCCAACCAGGGCTTCATCTACTCTTTCTTTAAGAGTACCAACACCAAGAGAGGCCCGTAGGGCTTCCACCAGGAATCGGGCCTTTTCGGTGGTTGGCCCGGCCTCTTGGAACAAGCTGCCATTTGAGATCAGGCAGGCGGAGACACTGCCAGGCTTTAGAAGGGCCTTAAAGACCTGGCTCTTCAGGCACTGCTTCGGGGCCCTCTGAGCACACTGTAATGTTTTTTTTTTTTTTTAAACTGCGGGCATCAGTTTTCTTGACAGATCCTGTTGTTTATCCTGTTATTTTTCTTTTAGTATTTTTACATGGTATTTGTATACTATTGTATTTTGTTAGGTCTTGACTGTTTACTATTGTTGGGTTTGTTTTGTAGTTGGGTAGTCACTGTTGGGTGACATCTGTACACCGCTCAGAGTTCGCTATGGGAAAATCGGGTGGTTAATAAGTATAAGAAATAAATAAAATATCATAGTAACTTTGTGTTCAAGTCCGCCCTGAGCAGTGTTGGCATGGATAATTCACCCTGACATAACAATTTCAAGCTTTGCTCCATAAATAGTCTCAAAAATGACTTCTTAGCACAGGATGCGGTGATGGCATCTGGCCTGGATGCCTTCAAAAGGGGATTGGACAAATTCCTGGAGGAAAAGTCCATCACAGGTTACAAACCATGATGGAGATGTGTCATCTCCAGGCTTAAAACCAGGGTACTTCAAGGGCCAGATGCAGGGGAGTGGAATCAGGAGACAGAGATCTAGTCTCGTGCACTGCCAGACGCATCTGTTGGGGCCGCTGTGAGATACTGGCAGCTGGACTAGATGGGCCTTTGGCCTGATCCAGTATGGCTCTTCTTATGTTCTTATGGTCGGTCATGATCAAGAGTAAGAGAAGACAGGAGAAAGAAGGGCATGAACGTAAAAAAAACTTGCTTCCAGTTTCTTCTTGGTTAGAATTAATGTTTGCGGGAGCGAGGGAGACAGAAATAGGGTCAAGGGCAGTGTGTGGCCCCCAGCAGAGAAGGGCACCTCATTCCTGAATGTAGATGGTGCCATCCCAGTGCTCTCACCACAGCCTCTCCTGTTGAATAGGCTGTACGTACTTAGGGTATTTGTACACGACCCCTAAACTCCGCCGCAAATGGCTGCCAGGTCCGGAGCTTACAATTGTTTCCCCACCAGCTCCGGAGTTTGCAGGAAATTAAGTGCGACCACGCCCACCTAAGCGCATCCCAGCGCACTTTTCATGTACCTGCTCTTGGAGGGTGAAAATCCCCAGGTCCGGATGTAATCTGGTGAGTGCTGGGCTCTCCTCGCTTCTGTTTGTTTTTTTTTTCTTGCCTCCCGCCCCTTTAAGAGAAGGGGCGGGAGGCAAAAAACAAACAAACAGAAGAGAAGGAATCAGGACGACGACGGGGCTCCAGGAGGCTTCAGAGGTGAGCCTGCATTTTTTCCTCTCTTTTCTTCTCCCTCCCTTCATGCAGACAGGAGCTAGGAAGTGCGGAGGGGTGGGGATGCAGAAAGAGCAACGAACCCCCAAGATCTCTGGTCCGAGTTTAAGTGGCCAGCGGATCTTAGGGGTCGTGTGAAAAGGCCCTTAGAAGAGTCAGAAAGTAATGTTGGTACAGTCCTTACCCTGTTACATTCATTTTATGTAATGGAAGAAGATAATCCTGAACAGCAAGTTGCCTCACTTAACTAGGTTTAAATGTGACTCTCAGTTCAAGATGTTCTCTTCTGCTACATGAAATGTTTTGCTCGCAGCAATATGGCATGGTGTGGTATGGTATGGTATTATCCATCCTTTCTCCAAGTACAGAACTCAAAGCATGTCACAGCATGAATCAAATGAAAAGCTACTAAAAGCTCGCACGATTGGTTGCATTAACGAACAATTTAAAATAATTAAATAATTAAACCTCGAGCACTGAATTGAAAACAAGTGCTGGGTTTTAAAATGCGCCGAATTAAAACCATTTTAAAGCCAAATTACGGAACAATAAAATATATGATACCCACCATTAAAATAACCTTCAGTAACATCCGGTTAATGGTCAGAAGTCTATCATTATCCACTGCTGGAAGGAGAGAGCAGTGGGACCCAGCCTAGCTTTCTATAACAGGGAGTTCCAGAGCCTGGAAACAAGCACAAGAAACTCATTTTTTCCTCACCAAGTACAAAAACGGCGAGAAGAAAGCAAAGCAAAAAGCCAAGTGTTCTGCTTAATATATACTGCCCCATAGTGCTTAAAACACGATCTGGGTAGTTTACAGTTTATCTCAAAGATTTAAAATCCAGGCAGGCTCATAGGGAGAGAACTGGTCCTTCAGATAGTAGGTACCGAGTAGATCTAGTGTCCAGATATTACATTCCGTGCAAGGAAAACACACATTATAAAACTTTCACAGGAGATTGTATGCGATTAGAAGTCAAGGCGGAGGTTAGGATCCTTCCCACAACTTCATCTATTCAAGTTCTTTTGGGTGGCCTACTAGCAGGGAAACCTATAGTGAATTGTTTACATATCCTCAAGAATAACATCTAAGCACTACCTTTAAAAAATCATGTCAGGCATGCAAATATATGAGGGAAGTAAGCTTAATAAGAGCTTTCCAAAGAGTAGTATGAAGATTGAAATAATGATAATAAGGAGACTACTAACAACCTCTCTTGATAGAAAATTGTAAGCTGTACCTTTATAAATTGTAAGCTATACAGTGAGCCAATCTGTAAAAAAAAGATATGACTTGTAGTGCAGTGATGGCAAACTTTTTAGAGACCAAGTGCCCAAACTGCGATTCAAAACCCACTAACTTTTCGCAAAATGCCAATACAACAATTTTACCTGAATATAGGTGGCTGTGAAGGGACGATGTTGGTTGCCCACAGAAAGAGCTCCGAGTGCCACCTTTGGCACTCATGCTGTAGGTTTGCCAACACTGATGTAGTGCATAAGATTGAGTTAGCAGATTTTTGCAGGATTTATTGTTGTCTTGCCTTTCTTTCTCGCATTCAGACCACAATTATCTGGGATGCACATACTGGAGAAGCCAAACAACAGTTTCCTTTCCATTCTGGTATGTATATGCCTTCAAATAAACCATTGCTTTTTATAAACAAAAGAAGGAGAAGTTCCCAGTGAAAGTCAATTTAATTTCCTTCATGGTTGTGTTGATCAAATTTGTACAGTTTGGGCATTTTTTGTTTTGTTTTTTAATGGCTGTTCATAAAATATCTTTGCTAGGGAAACATCAATGTGCCTTGCATTTCAGTTGGTTCAGTCGTGCCAAAGAACATTGCCAACACTTGAATCACTGCCGTCGGCCGTGTTAATTTGCATCTCCCTGTATTGAGTAGTCCTTTGCCCAAAGATTCATCAAACCACCCTTGCCTTTGTTCTTTCTCAGTTAAAAATCTCTTGATTTGTGAGCTTTTAGGAGGCGCATTTTAGTAGAACATGCCTTTGTTCTTGGTCCCAGCAAGCCTGAGTGGTACAATCGTGGAACTGTAGAATAATTGAGTGGAAGGGACCTATAAGGCCATTGAGTCCAACTTCTTGCTCAGTGCAGGAATCCAAATCAAATGACATTTGACAGATGGTTGTCCAGTTGTCCCTTGAATGCCTCCAGTGTTGGAGCTCCCAAAACTTCCCAAGACAATTAGTTTCATTGTCATACTGTTCTAACAGTTAAGAGGTCTTCCCTGCTATTCAGCCTAGATCTGGCTTTCTGTAACATGAGCCCATTATTTCATATTAGGTTAAGTTTGTCAGGCAAACCAATAATAATTCTTTTTGAGGCCATCCACAGCATTTCATGGCTAAGATCATTTCAGTCATTTCTGGGCCAGGTACATGGAGGTGAATGATGGTCGAGCCCGTCCTTGCACGAAGGGCTGAAACCCGTTAGTACTCATAGAATCATAGAGTTGGAAGAGACCTCAAGGGCCATCTAGTCCAACCCCCTGCCATGCAGGAACCCCCATCACAGGACTCCCAACAGATGGCCATCCAGCCTTTGCTTAAAAACCTCCAAAGACGGAGACTCCATCATGGTACTCCTCACTGAATCAACAGAACCTGCCATAAGTGTTGTCTTACCCATTGATTCAGTGAGTCTACCTTAGCTGAGGTTAAACATTGGATTTATTCCAAGGCCTCTTTGCTGGGATGAGCTCTAGAACCTGCTCAGGATCTGCCTTACTCTGTTCCCCCCTATGTTGTGCAGTGATTGATTTCCTTGATGCCATTTCCTCCATGATCCATAGGATCAATGTGATAGTTCTTATGCTTCTTCTCTTTTTCTGTCTATAGCACCGGCGTTAGACGTTGACTGGCAGAGCAACAACACATTTGCCTCCTGTAGCACAGATATGTGTATCCATGTCTGTAAATTAGGCCAAGATAAGCCCATCAAAACCTTCCAGGGCCATACAGTAAGTATAGCCTTTTGTTTGTTTGTTTGTTTCACAATGTTGTAAAGTTACTTTTCAGTTACTCAGTGGCCAGGTGCACACATGGTACAAAACTAAGGGCGTGGGGAAGGGTTTAGAATGCCCACAACCAGGGGTGAATGCCTCACCCCAAAGTGGCAGGGTGGTTACCTCTACCTACTCAAGATTGTGGGCCACTGCTTATACAACTGTGGCTGCAGATATATAATGGCATTGCAGGGGGAAATTTATAAGAGATATGTGCCTGTGTTCCAAAAACCAGCTGCAGCATCCTTGCAGGATTCTTCAGGAATCACAATAACGTTGAAAAGCCAATGAACCTTTCAAGTTCTTAGAAAAACTAGAAACTTTACATTGACTTCTCCTGTTGTAGATATGATCTTGCTTTGGAGATGTAGTGCTCTGGTGTCAATATTGTTACTGGTGAGAGAGTGCTTTTGACTATTCCCAAAGATGGCAAGGGACACTGTAAATAAATTTAATTTACTTATTTTGAATATTTCTATCCCGCCTTTCTTCCTGAAAGGACCCAAGGTAACTAAAAGAGACAGTAAAACCATTTGTTCTCCAGAGGGAAGGATTTCACTCTGAACTGAATGGGGTAGGCATACTTGTTCTTAAGTACACTTGGGATTCACACTTGAGTTGGGTCCTTCCTCTGTCACTCTAAGGACATAGTAGACAACTGCAACAGGCCTCCTTGTCTGTGAAAAACTTCTAGTCAGGCTTGTTCCTCTGTATTTCAAGCATTCCACCATTGTACTGTATTTCCAGCCCATTGCCAGTATTAAATTTCCAATGCTAATCTCCCTGTTCAATTTCAGAATGAAGTTAATGCAATCAAATGGGACCCCACTGGTAATCTTCTGGCATCTTGTTCTGATGACATGACTTTAAAGGTAAAAGTGGATTAGGTTTTATGCTACACTCTCTTGACCATCTTATTATTGAAAGCACAGCTAATGAAATTTCACACCAAATTTTGGGATTTATTTATTTATTTTATTTAGCTTGTGAATGCCATCTGTCACTGCTGCCGGGTACTTCTAATCATCTGTGGAAGTTGATGTCCTAGAAAACCATAAGAACAGTCTTGTTGGATGAAACCCATCATGTCTATGGTCACTTCCCTCCTGCCACCATGTTTCCTCATACTTTCTCCAGCATTAGACAATGAAAGATAATTAATTGACCAGTGGCCGTTGGCAGGGCTCGCTTCCATTAGTTTGCTTTTAAAGCAATTTATCCAAGTGGCCTTTAGGACATTTTAGAACTTCATTGAGTGTTTCATCGAATTAAGCGTTGCTTAGAGCCTTGCTTTTCTTTTCTTAGTGGAGCCAACCAGTTTAATTGACTTGTCTCGCCTTTCTGAGCTGAACCGTGTTAATAATGTATTTTGGCAAGACACACCTATTCCGGATGTCTAGTGCTGACGTGGTGCCAATCATGGCTCAGCATTGCCCCCAAATCCTATTGGACTTAAAGGGAATTTCTGGAACGGGTGTATACAGTTTTCTGGCCACCTGTTACATGCCCAAAGACAGAAACAAGTGAACATCGTGGTTGCACCCATGGGCACACCCGTCAGCCAGAACGATCATTACCCAGCTTTTCACTCAGTTTCTGGCTTATGGTGCATGGCTGCAGTTGGATTCTGGCCTCTTTTCTCGTGCCCAGAAGTTCTATTGTTTGTTTCATTGTTTCATTAGCTTTATATCCTGCACTGTTCTGGGTGGTTCACAACAATTATTATTAAGAACATAAGAACATAAGAAGAGCCATGCTGGATCAGGCCATAGGCCCATCTAGTCCAGCTTCCTGTATCTCACAGTGGCCCCACCAGATGCGTTTGGGAGCGCATGAGACTAGATATCTGTCTCCTGATACCACTCCCCTGCATCTGGCCCTTGGAGTACCCTGGTTTTAAGCCTGGAGATTACACATCTCCATCATGGTTTGTAACCTGTGATGGACTTCTCATCCAGGAATTTGTCCAATCCCCTTTTGAAGGCATCCAAGCCAGATGCCATCACCACATCCTGTGGCAGGGAGTTCTCATTTATTTTTATTATCTTGTGGGTCTCTTGTGGTTTTATGTGAACCGCCCAGAGTTCCCTCTTGGGAAATTGGTGCGGTATATAAATATAAAAATAAATAAATATAAACCAAATAGCTGATGGACAACAAAAGCATGTGGAACTATTTTTAAAAAGACTGTCACAACTGTGATAAGGCACTTTTCTCTATGAGAATAAAGGCAGAGGCGCTGGGTCATAATGGAAAGCCACCCTGAAGAGCAGCGTCTTAAGCTGTTCTCTGAACGTTAACCAGGGAGGGGGATGTTCAGATGTAGCTCCACCTGCAGGTGCTTCTGTGGAATCAGTTCCATTGCAAAAAAGGCCTGGGACCTCGTGAAAGACTTTCAGGCCTCCAGGTTCTTGTCCCCAAGCAGCTAAGAAACTCACTGTGGTTAACTTGGAAACTGGTGAAAGAAGGAAAAAGCCCTGGCCAGGATCCTGTTTCTGTTTCTGTAAAGGTTTGTATATTTTGCTGTGGCTAATTATGACTGATGGATGCTGGAATGCATCTAAGTTATGTGCCTGATTGCACAACAGAGATGCCTCCTGGCACTTCCCCAGTGAGCTGCAGGTAGCCATGAGGAGTTACATGAATCTCCCGTGAACACTAGTAGAATTCTGGCAGATATGTCCCTCTTTCACCAGGCTGGAAAACATTCCATCTTTTCCCCTGGAAAACATTCCACCTTTTTGTCTCTGTGAGGTTCCTCATTAGCAGTAACTACTGGCTGCCTGAATTCCCTTTCTGTTAGAGATATTTTCAGCTTCCCAGGAACCAAGCTGATATAGTTATTTTCACATTTCAGGACTAAAAGTCCAATGCAAATCTTATTGATTCATTTGTCCAACTGTCCATCCATCCATCCATCTAATACATTGTCAATTTAGTATTGGTCTGTCACATCCGGAATGCGACATTTTCCTTTTAAAAAGCCCTGCTACCTTTGTTTTTTCTAGAACTATATCTGTGAGGTAACCTTGATAATATCTTTGAGGTAACCTTGATTAAGAGTAAATAAATTCTTGTTTTTCTTTCTTTCTTTCTTTCTTTCTTTCTTTCTTTCTTTCTTTCTTT